>CM030369.1:160845616-162072831 GCA_003604175.2 Clonorchis sinensis
CATCATCATCATCATCATCGACAGTATGACATCAGTGTTCAACACCGATGCTTCACTGCTGTACAACCATGATTTATTTACAAGCCTTATTGTGAAGAAAAGAGGAAAGATGGACGGGGAAGGGACATAGTGCTAGCTTCTGGTGATGTGGAGGCTGCTGTAGCTGGGCGAGTATTCTATTGAGCGACCAAGTAAAAGTGTCTGTACTTGATTTGATGCCCCTGGATAGTCACGTCTGCGCAGTTCGTTTGGCAACATTTGTTAGAGAATCTCGAAAAAAGCGATGTCCATCATCATCATCATCATCGACAGTATGACATCAGTGTTCAACACCGATGCTTCACTGCTGTACAACCATGATTTATTTACAAGCCTTATTGTGAAGAAAAGAGGAAAGATGGACGGGGAAGGGACATAGTGCTAGCTTACAATCATTCCGAGGTGCCTATATCTCCAGATACTCATTTAAGCAGTCTGGATAGAAACTGACAGCAAGAACGTCACTGACATCGCGTGGCAGCCATATCTAGCAGTGTATCCAACCAGGCGCAGTGGGGATCGCACGGTCCCCATCCTTGAAGGCAAGCAGCACCGGCAGTACCCAAATGTTCCGTCATCTCTTTCAGACAGAAAGAAAGGAGGCGTCGGCAGTAGTTACCTGTAGACCGGCTTTCGCTCAACCACCCTGTTGTATGCGGCACGTAAGGCGGCGCGGCTTGTGAAACCACGCGACGGCTGATGTGACATGCGATTACCTTTAGTTGTAAGTTTCATGGTTGTACGTGGGCTGGGGTACTGCAAGGGAGCCCACACCTGGACAGGAGGACAATTAGGGTCCTTAACCAAAGCCTTTGGCTCAAAAGCCTGACAGCAAGGCAGCGGTGTTTGGCGGGAAATGCAAGTGCATTACTATTTTTTCTATAAGACAAGTGACCACACATGTTCCAACCGGTAACCTGTTGGACCAAGAATCTGTTCGTTGGACCTCTAACCGTTGACCAGCCTGGTATGGGAGACTGCTAGTGTCGCGCGGACGCTCCTTAGTATAGCTCAATGGGTCACTGAGGTCCACAAACCGTCAAATCACGTTAGGATTTAGTCCCTTCGTGACGGGTGCGTAGATTTCGAAAAATGGTGAGCAAACACAAGTCACTGACTGTGATCTTAGGAAGCCTCATCCTAAGAAAAACCTTGCCGGGTTGAGGTAATCAGGTTCCTCAATATGAAAAACGATCATCAGTTCGTTAATAAAAAAACTGCCATCACAATTGATGGCACACAGGGCCGAGGTGATAGCGAGGAAACCATCTTCACCATAGCTCTAATTCGACACAATCATTTTTCGCCCGTCCGGGACTGCTCACGTTTATCATAGCCTAGTAGATTATCCTCGGTCTCGACCAATAGTGCGGCTGTTGACTAGGTAACTTCTGTTTAGGTGCACTGCGGGAATAACTTTTACATAACTTCCTTAGTTGGTGCTTCACACATCGCCACTAAACGGAGCCGCGAACAAGACATTTCGTCCGGCTGGTTCTCGAGTGTCCTGAAAAAATGGAACCGTAGTTCTTTTAGATCTTTAATGACGATGTGATCTGCAAGTGAGACACTCAATTCGCTGTCGAAAAAGCGCAGAAGTTCCGGTGGACAGCGTGATGGTCAGCTTGCCTGGTGATATTTCATTACCTTCTGGAGAACGCTGCGTGCCTGGTGGTCTCACGATCCTTGTCAAACGTCACGGGAAACTGGTTGATACGATGCAATCACACTGACCCTTGGTAACATGGTGTTGGAAGCGAATACCAAACACCAGTGGACACTTCTGGACTGTTTTGCCGAACTTCAAGTCACGTGCGTTCTTCGACAGTAAGAAGTTGGAATACCGGATGTGCTCGATTGTTCTCATTTTTTGTCAACAATAACCGGACCCCCTGTGCTTCTTTGTGCCTCAGTTCGATTTTGAAAATGCGTTCGTATCATTTGAATCACGGATCCAACTGAATACCAGTATCAGGTTCATAATGCGACTCCTTGATGCTGTTGGTAATTGTATCGAATGAATTTGAAACTAGAGAAAAAATCGCAGACCGAAGTTGCCGCTACAAACTTTCCGTCAAACGTAATTGCGTTGCTTGTAGGATTTCCCTCTATACTTCAGCAATTCTTGATATTGCGCGTTAGTTCTGGAGTTGTCAAACTGTTGTATGTTCGTTCTTATTGGGAGCATAAGATACGGCAGTCAAGAACTCGGCGACTTTATCAGTGAAACAGCGGGTACAAATACAGTAAAATTCCGGGTTCATTTAGGCCCCTTTGACCTCTGCGAGTCTCTTTGGTTGATTATAAGGATTGTTGGCGTACTGGGGTTCAGGAACAGGTTGATTGCCCCCGGTTGGACGCTGGAATGTCCTCTCATGACCAAGCTTGTGGGCCGGAGGCTTATCACTTGGTTTTGTGTTTGTTTTGATAATCTGACACAAAATGTCACCGTGCATAGGGGCATGAATCCTCCTTTGTTTTTTCAAGAACTTTTCTTCGGTGCCCTCATTCACACAAACCCCAAATGTTCAAAAGCTAATTGACGTACATCTCAATCCATTTCGAAATTATTTTGTGTATATTTTTATGCCGTTTACTCATCTTTACAGTTAGTCACTGATTTTGGGTTTTCATTTGCTATGCACTTCACAGAGGTGCGGTAAAAAATAGCAAACAGATTAGCACAGTTGCCGGAAATCGGTGGATTATTGCCGATTAGGAACCCTTGATAACGCCACAGTTTTCTTGCGTAGATATTACTAAGAACATTAATAAGCTAAACAGAGATGGCGATAGTCAGTGACCCTGATGCACACCGTTAGTGATTCTGCGTCTCTACCCTACCGGTAGTTGTACCCGTAAATTTCCGTATATCTTGGTACAAAATGCCTTCAATAGCTTCACAGATTATCCCAACACATGTCTCATTTTTTATAGGTGTTTCAATCAACTGAGCCAGAATCAGCGTGGATTTTGAGAGGAGCAAGAGTCTGGGCTGTTCGTTCTCTGAAATCTGAGTGGTCCACTACATAAGTCGATTGGCGTTTTGGGTTAGATCCAGTCTTTGTAAAGTGGGATTACAAGTATTCTTAGCACCTTGGCTGGGAAACCAGGCGACAATCATCTGTACTGTGTTGCCGACATTCATGAAAATCGGGTTAGCGTTTTTGATTAAGAAGCGCTCTCCTAGGCCAACTGCTTGAACAATATATCGTTACGTGGCTTGCGAGGCAAGAGTTGGCGCTTATTTTTTTATATTCCTAGCAGGTGGAATAGAAATGAGATTGGGCGTTCCGATGACTCAGCTGTTGACGATGGCATCAGCACAGCGGCAGTGTTTGGTTTGAAATTGCCACGGGCATATGATTGGTGCAACGTTTGCATTCACTTTTTCCGCAGTCATACTCCTGATAAGCTTATTTCCATACTGGACATTAGAACTTCTTTGTTGGGGTTAGTTTTGATAAAGCAGGTCCCGACACTGACAAGTAACTATTTGCGTATTCATTCGGAGCTGCCTCGGTGTCCCGATTTGCCACAGGTTTTTTCTCGCTGTAAGGAAGAAATCTAACTATTTCCCTCAATTAAACTCGTCTCATTTCAGCCTACAAGCGCCACCTTTCATAGGAACTTCGAATATCCGGTCAATCTTCCAGATATTAGTCAGTAGACCGTCTGTAACGGAATGTAAGTCCCTCTTCTTATTTCGGTTTTGTAATTAGTATGCATCTGGTTTTGTTTTGTCTAAGCTCTAGGGAGAGAATAAATCAGGCAGATGTTTCGGGTGGAGTAAAAAGCTGACAGCAGTGGCTTTGCCAAGTACTTTTGTAAGACAGCCTTCGACTTTGCATTTAGGTTCATTAGTCCACTCCATACGCCCAGCGTTCACTCGTGGAAGCACCCGCGGTGAACATTTACTGCGACTTTGGTAACTGAGAACGTAGTCCCCACAAACAGGCCCACAAGTGTACTCACTCCCTTTTTAATCAGCCTACCTCAACTCCATTCCACCTTTCTCGCTGGGCTTCCAATCAACTTAGCGTACTCTATATCACCCAATTTAAATTTTTTATTTAATACTCGTGAGCAGTTACGGGGTGTGACGTAAAGTATCTGCATCACTCTGGTTTGAACAGCAGTCCTCTTCTAACACTGGTTTGCCCAAATCAGGGGACAGCTTTGCACTTGTTTTCTATTATCATAAGAGCTCATTAGTACAGTGTATCTTCGTCTGATGTTCGAACGTTATGTTTGACAGTGTGTTGGAGTAGTGGTAACTCGAGTGTGTTGATCTCTTATTAATCAGGTGGTGGTTCAGCTGTTCTTTGAGCTTGGTAATCATTCGGAAAGACACCAATGCACTCTTGGGCATTTCCTTTGTTACTGTTTGAACCTATGTAGTTTTTAAGGAGATTTTTATGCTTGGTTCGTTCGCGATTATAGTTGGCCCCTTAGTTAACATTCCTTTTGTTCGCCCTTTTCAATCAAGCGCAAGATGGACAGACCACGGCGCAACACGTGGCGATTGAACCAATCGGACTACGCGTAAGATACTCCTTAAAAGCTATGTAAACGCAAGCAAGAATAGAGAAAATACCCACCCAACTGCGCACTGATGATGTCTCCTAGAATGGCAGCGAAACTTTTGTAAGAAATTCACCGAGTATGGCGAACGGATCAACTGCCACCTCATCAACAGCCAGCCAGTCGTTACGTTGTTTACATAGCGGTAAGATAGCTTATAGGGCCACCAGTTTTTTCGTGCATTCTACCACTGCCAGTCACATGAGGGTGCTGAGGTCGTCAGTCAAGACACTTACATGGTTCACGACCGATTTTGATTTGGTACGCATAAAATTTTGTAACTTGCTGCGGACTGAGTGCCCGCAAAACACCAGTACGGTTCCCTTGGTGATGCAGTCGACAACGGGCCTTGAGTTGCTCTTAACGAACGTCCAGTGTCTCATTAAGTGATGTACGGGGAAATTTAGTCAGAACTCGGCCTGGAACGAGGCTTACTTATTTTGGGCGTGTTGGTTACCGCAGATGACATAGCTCAAAGATTTACGCAAAGTGAATATCAACAGAGGAGAGCGTCAGTGAATCGAATCAACTCTAAAACGGGTGGCTTCTATGGGATTGTTCCAAGGATTGGTGCACTATGTGTATTTGTACATGCGTGTGTGGGCTTATGTTCGGGATAACCTGTGTGTGTCGAGTGGTGCGCACGAGCCAACTAAAAGATGAATCCTGGACCATTTTTGTCAGCTGTGGATGCAGAAAACATTTATGCATGCACCAATGGTGGAATGGGCATCAGATGCACCGCAAGCAAATCGTTTAATGGAATTTTGACTACACACATTCTTTTTCCATTGCACTGGTGAAAACATTTATTCACACTGTCGTAAATTACCGTTTTAAGTCTTATCTAGCAGCAATGGAGGCATTACGGATCAGATAATCCGGCCCCTGACAAACAGTGCGTGCGCAGTATATGTGCTAGATGTATTGATTAGATACACTTTCTAATGTGCGCAGTATATGTGCTAGATGTATTGATATGTATGTATGTATGTATAGTTACGCAACTACTTCCATCAGAAATTTGTGATTGTCAAATATTATTTTCAAGCAACTTGGATTTCCCCTCTGTGTTCTAGGTCCCTCGTCTTTCGTTCGTGCACAAAGATTCCCGGCCTGAGGCAGCTGCGCTATGCCAGTTCAACCGTTAAACCCTCACTGTTTGATGAGCTAAAAAGTTCAGGCCAAAATGTTATCGTGAATGCGTCTCGCGGGGACGGAATCGCCATATTGGCTATGAATTTTCAAGCGAAAAAGAACGCATTGAGTAAAGTATTCGTCGAAGACTTTTCCAAAGCTGTGAGCGAGCTGGAAAAGGACGATAAGTCAATCGTAGCCGTTGTGTGCAGTCTGGTAAGTCAATCCTCTTAACGTTTTGTTTCACTGCTTCAGTGCCAATTCGCTCTACGCCTCTTCCTGCCTATCACGAAGTCTCTACACTGACCTATTCGTTGAGGAAACTTGAGTGTAATGCTCTTGGATAAACATCTATGTGCTCTTTATCTGATAATCTGCTCGCCTGCTTCACCTTTACAACCTTTTTTGGCCGTGACTTCAAAGTGACTACTGAATGTAGGATTAGCAATGCCTGCTTCACTTGTGCGCCTTACTCATAAGCTCTTAAGCACTGCTAGCTAGATCCCAGTACTAGCATGTAGTCTGCAGACCTTACGATGGGGTGCCTCTTCACTGTATCGGAGAACATTCGGTCACTCACTAAGTCATTACTCGCTCCATATTGTGTACATTAGTATGGTGGCTGCCACTCAAAGCCGAAAGTACTGTGGTTTGTTTGTTCGACCCGAATCTTTGGGAACAAAAGACATTGACTCATTCATATAGTCTGAATGAGTGTCTGTGTTCTGTACACAATTCCACCACCAGTGCGCGTGAATTCTGTTTGCTTCTCTATTAGTGCTGTCCTACCGACCAACTGCCCATGTGTTTTATCGAGCTGCGCGACGTTCTCACGAGGCTGACTGACCCGTTATGAATCCCGAAAGCAGTATCAGAAGCAACCGAGTGAACGAGGGTAGCGGTCATTGTAGAGACGTTAAGTGTTGCTGCACTGATTACTGTAGCGGCTGGGTAGCTGTCGTTTGCAATTATACGGTTTGTATTCCACACTTTTAAACTCGGTTTCATGATAAACTATGAATTTTTGGTGCACTCCTCAATCGTGGTGTTCTGGTTCTAATTGCTTCGTGAGTTTGTATTGTGATTCAGATGTGACTTCATAGACCAAGCCGCTGAGGATTTTTGGTCACCTGCTTCTTGATCAGAACGTAGTTGTCAGTTGTCTTTCTTAAATTTATGTTCACCAGCAAGAGTGCTTGTCATTTTCGTTCCTATAATCTTCCTTGCACATGATGATGCCTGGTCCTTTACCGAGTTACAAAGCATTAAGTTATTCACGGATCACAACTATCTCAGAGCTTGCTAGTGTTCAGATCCAACACAACAATGCTGTCGCATAGTGGCAGGCGGAAACTCATCTGAAAGATGAGTTGCTTTTGAGTTATCAATGGGACGTTGGCCTATCAATTGGTCACGTGGCGTCTTGAATAGCGCCTGTGCTTACAGTTTGTTCACTTCTTCTGGCGGTATTTTGAACTTCCGATCCAAGGAAAAGACCTCCGATTGTGTTTTCGTGAATAATACTGAGGAAACGCTGTGCACACAGTTGACTGTTATGAGGAATTCTGGGCGGCTGGCGCGTAGAATTTTCTTGTTTCCTGAATGTTCGCTTTGAATAAATTGAAATGAAGCCTTCTTGCGTGCACTATCAGCAAGGTTATTGTTCCGTTAGTTTAGAAGACTAATGTTATTCCTTATCGTCTGCATTCAACAGACTAAATAGTGATCATGAAGATAGAGGAGCTATTCGGTGATAGTTGCACGAAACAACATATCCACAGCTGCTCGTAATACACTTGAAGTCTTCGATTCGTCCTTATTGTCAGTTCGCACCCCGCTTCACATGGTTTTGGTAATAATTAGTTCAGCCACTGACAAAGTTCTTTCCGGTTTGGTATCCTTTTCATGGTCTCATTCTGAACTTCGGAATGCAAATGAACAAAAAATTAGCAGAGTTGAAGACGTTTAGCGGACCGTAAAGCTGCAGGATAGATCAGTCTAGTGGAGCAGATAGCGCCCTTCGAAGCAGCTGACCGTCCACTCGCCTCAAAATTCTGTCTTATGGGTTTCGAATCGTATTCGAGTCGCTGAGGTGGCTCAAACGACTGCGAAATTCACTTTAGAATGCTTTTGTTCTATGAGGTAACGGCTTCTCAGTGTCACCTCAAGCTGTACCCACAAGACACCCGGTTCAGCGAGTCATATTTTCCTCATGCTGCTCTTGCATAAGCAAGAGTGACCTTCAGGCTGCCGTCGGTTTGGGAAAAGGATGCAAATTCCAAGAAGACATGGCATAAAAAGTCTTCACCTTCATTGAGACATTTTTGAGCTCAACGACGGATAGGTTGAGGTAACACCACTTGTAAAGTGTCTGGTATGAACGGAGTCTTCAGGGATCGCATTTCAAATGAACTTACAGAAACATATCATCATTAATGACAAAACAATTCAGTTACTTGATTGTTGACATTCTGACTGACTGCACTTTTGACATTAAATACTTACTGTTAGTTCAATCAGCTGTACGTATAGTGAGGCATACTCAACTTCGTGCTTTTCCCGTCATTGCTAACAGCCAACTTCTGCTTTTCACCCAACTGCTTTGTATGTGCCGGTAAAAACACTGTCAGATTCAATTCGCCTGGCCAATAGCCACATGTTCCATGCACTTCAAATGGTACGGACTCAGTAAGAAACAAGGAAATATGTTAATATTAGGATTATATTGAGTAGTCCATTGTGAGTCGAAAGTGGCGCTCCCTGTGTTTGGCAGAACAGAGTTGAAGGCTTTGTTTCCGGAGTTTTTTTCTTGTACCGGCAGACAAGTAGGCGAGACAGGCAATTCACATCCCGTTGGTTAATGAATGCCAGGAGGAGAATCGAATGATTGAATGATGAGTTAATACACAGGCAGTCGTGAAAAAATGTCTGGGCGCTCCTCATAGTTACTGTGCACGGGTAGGGACTGCTGTAGGATTGAATAATTTTTTGCCAATGTCCTTGTATTCACAGAATTTTTGTATAGAGTGTTGTGAGTAGGCACCCCGAAATTTTCCACGAAAATACCGCTGACCTGCTACTCATGGCATCCAGTTTTAGTGGTGGTGACTTGTCACCCGAGTGTCAAGTATGATGCGGCTAACTCAAAGTGCCGTATTTTCCATAATAGGTGTGCTTGGTTGTGATTGGCGAATGATTTTCTCGCAGGCCCACCTTTACTTCCGCTCCTGTTGGCACGTTTCACATTTATCCTTTATCACCAGCTGTCAGTGAGAAATCGTGCGGTCATTATAGAGCTTCTAAACCGTTTTGAAAAGTTCCACTTCGAATTCCCGACTTACAGCACTCAAAAGATTCACTACAACACTCGCTTTCGCGCATCGAATATGCACAGTGTCCAGACCAAGCGACTGTGACCGTTTGTTCTCGAACTTGCTTGCGCATTGACTCAACATTCATTAAATCAATGGTCTTTCTACCATGGATTGATCGTCAGCATCTCACGTGTTCGCTTGACCATTACCTCCTAGTGAGGTAGTAGACTTTGAGCACCCAGGAGAATGTGTACTTAACAGGAAACGACGGTTTCTCACTTGTTTGAGTTGATTGCTTTCACAGTGAACAAGGCGAATGCCTCTTCTTTAATTACTGGTGCATCATTTGGTATTTCCAAACGTTAACATGTTTTCTTGTTTTCTTCACTTATACGGTTTTGTGTAAAGTGCATGGAACATGTGACTGTTGTCTAGGTGAGTTGAATGCGCCTTCGTTTTTATGAGCATAATTCTTATTGGTATGTTTGTGTTCATTTTTTATAGGCACTGTATAGGCACAGTATAGTGTTACCCGGATTGCGCAATTCCGCGCCTACTGCTCAAAACTGCCCTCGATTTCCCTTAGTTGTGTGTTGTGTATGAAGCAAACCAATCTGTAACGTTACCGCAATATCCCATTATCAACTAAGAGAGGGAGAATCTGTTCGACTCGCCAAAATTTCACCCATTATCCACTGCTGACGCACCCTAAGTCGTTTCTCAGGTATTTGCAAGAATGGATCGTCTGCTACTGTGGGCATGCTAGTATTTTAAGGTGGTACCCTAAAGTCGGTCTGTTCAGCTTACAACTTTTAGATGTCGAAATATTCAGTCAAGTAGATTGATGAATGCCTCACCACAGCGATTTAAATGATACGGTGGGATACTGCCACCTGGAGGGCAGATGAATCGATGGTCGAGAGTCCCGTCGATAGTTTCAGATCCCTTACAAAGTGGCTTTTCTGAAAGGCTACCCAAGGGCTGATTACCTGAGCTGGACAGCAGTGAAATACGGCACACAAGGTCTATTGGCACGAATCTATTCGAGGCTTCTATATAGTCCATCTTCGCCTTTTATGTTCGAGAGTGTCCACAGTTACTTTTATACTTCATGTCCTATCAGATGGATCTCCTATTACAAGGTGGCCTTGATTGAAAAACCGGGTTGGGTGGTATGGTCAAAAATCGCACGGTGACCTGAGTCCGATCGGGGCACATAACATATCCACTGTACCGCGCTGTAAAACTCTTTACCTAATAGTGACGCTTTGTCTGGCTTGACACGATAACAGCAGGCCCTCAGCGAGCGGCCAAATGAAATCCGCGGCCAGATATAGTTGAGAACTCTCCTACGAAAGTACTGTCCCTCTTTTGGGATCCTTGTGCGTGATACAGAGGACTCAGATGCTTGGTGAGACTAGGAGAAAATTGCCTGGTTGACTTAAAAAACAACCAAAAGTGGTAAGAACGGAAATGCCGAACAGTGCTTGTCTCTTGTAGTTGATCATCTGGGCTAGTATGCTGATGCTTCAGTGTCGTAATCTAACGCGATCGCAATCAGCCGCATTTCAGGGAAACTTGTGGGTGTTCGTGCATCCTGCTCAACAACTGTATTGTCCTACGACCAATGTTTGACGCTTACATGAACATACGAATGAACGCATAAAAAATGTTATGTTGGGGATTTAAGGTTTGTTCTGTGGGGTGGAAATTGTAACCTAAGCATAATTGTGAGCATGATTATCAAATCAGTAGAGTCCTACAGCTTTCTCTATAGTGGGAAATCGTTATAGATAAGCTTTCTGTCAGACATGTACCCGTTGGCTCTTTGTTGTGCGACCCCCAAATTAGATTTGAACTGAGGGTGTTTAGGTATTCTCCTATGTGTGGGTTATCAGAATAACCCATTTACACTTTTCTCGAAAACAGGATCCACTTGGTAATCAGTATGAAAGTGGAGCCACTAGTTTATGCCAGAGTATGGTCAAGATGCTTTTGCGTGCTACATAGTGATCCTGAACTGATCAAACTTCATGATTCTGTGAAGCTTGCAAGTGTCTTCGGAGGCCGAGTAAACCATTCCACGTTTATTGGTGCGATTTCAGATTGGGTGTAGCGTGATGCAGTGTGAATGCACTCTCAGGATACGGGATGTGAAATTCCTTCACCTTTTTGGACAATATTGTAGTCTTAACATTGATAGTCAGAGACCTATTTTATTGGTAGACTAATATCCCATGACTTATTTTTGGCTGAGCCAAGCGATTTTCACTCCACTTTTGAGGGACGGGAACATTTTATTCCTCTGACATGACTTCCCATGGACCTGAGTCATTCGGCTGATTTATTAAGCATGCACGTGAATTCTCAACGAGCACCCTTAGCTCATACTCCATTCCATCAGTTACTGTATTATAGATGAGCGATGGTACCACCCCTTTGTATGGAAAGTTCAGTTGTCAAACTCATCATGCGGACTCTGAAATACCCATTTCCACCACAGCTAGACATAAGTCAACTGCCTTGCGAAACATTGTTCACATTTCTTGATTTCTAGGATAAAGGTCGTCTGCTGAGGAGTAGCAGGGCCGAAATTGGCACAGATTTTCGGCTGATCTTAGTCGGGGAGGGTGCAACTGATTGCACTTGCTCCCGCAAATCCAGTGGTAACGTTCGTGCAACTGGGACAAAGTGGTCATATCGGGGTAGGGTAGGTCCTTATCCGAGCTAAACAACCTGGACGGGACCATTGTACTTGTAATTGACCTTTGTAAAAGAGACAGAGCATTCATGAGACGGGCTGGTTATTGCTTCAATACAGACTTTTCTTCATTTTCCATTTTTACCAATTGGTTTGGTTCCTTGTTACTTTCCACACAATTTACACCGTAGTTGGGCACGCAAGCTTGTCGAAACACAATCCTGAAACAATTCTGAAACAATCCTGTCTATAGCATAGTCCTAATTTTCTCTGCTCTTGGCGTCTTCTTTTGGAAGATTGCACTTACTATGCGCAGTAACCCTTGAAGAATTTTTGAAAGCAGTTCCCTATAATGTTGACCAGTGTGGCACCCCAATCCTGCTGCAGCCGAACTGCACATCTGACGCGGTGTGGTTTGGGCTTTTGAGCGCAACATGAGGGGCATGGTTTGATCGAAGAAAATAACCTTGATCGTAATCTGATGCGCGTCTGTGCATCTAATGGCTTTGTTACGACGGGGATCCAACTGATGCCTTTGTGAGTACCACAATCACTGCGAGCAGCCTTTTGAGGTGGACACTCTAGGATTTTCTTTAGTTGGCTGAGATGGTTTTCGCCTCTCAGGCAGAGGCAGATGGGTGGGATAGGCGTTTACTAGATTTAGTCTCTATCATTATGTTGCTGAATGTTTCATTCATCAGAGGTTTTTGCAACTCGCTTCCTGGATTAGTGGGAATAACTGATCAGCCTCAGAGTTTTTCATACGTTTCTTCAGCTTCCTTCACCCATGCAGCTTTTCGGTCGGCACGGTCACCCTACTTACTCTGTTATGTTAGCGCCTGCCTAAGCATATTTTTTTGCCCACCAACCGGGAGTCGATCAGTTTTAGCGTCTTGTCCGAAATTTATGCGTTGATGTAGCCTGTTGTGCTGTAACCAGAGTTGTTAGTATTCCGCAGTACAGCAAAAAGCACGTTCTGGAGGACTTTACATCACAGGGTGCTTTAGTCCGAGGAGTACAATAGACGGTTCCGATGTATGTGATTTACTTAGGGTCCGGAAGCTTCTCTCTGGTCCGGCAACACGTAGGCATTTTGCGTGACCTCCAAAAGGTTAGAAAAAATCAACAATGAATGAGGCTGATCAGCTTCCGCATAAGTATTTCGGGTTGTGACAATCACTAATTGTTCCGCACCACCAGCAAATGATGTTGATCTGAGCGACCCGCGTTTAAGATCGACTCGCACGTGGAGGTCAGTTGCTTCAGAGTTTAGTGCTCCACAGAAACTACCTGTGATCAGCGCTTCACTGCGGCAAACGTTCACCATTTTCCGTTCCAGTCCAAGAAGAACACCGATTGGGCTTTAGTAGCAATCAGTCTAACCTCGTTCTTATCTCCGACGACCACAAGAATATCTGAACTTTTACCTGCTTTAATAAAACCCCTAAAGCCATTTGAACTTGTGCAGATACAGTGATCAGGCAGTGGGCATCAGCAAGTTCGGGGGATGCTTTCACAGACGCTGCCAAACGAGCCGCGCAGAGGCATATTTAGACTAGAGGACTTCGGTGAATTCAAACAACGCCAATTCCGGTACAGCCATACGTGTTAGTTTCTGGTGCTGACTGTTTTGTAACCAGAGGAGACAAGAAACAGACAGGGAAGTAAATTAGGTAATAATAATCTGATCTTGGATCCAATTTACAGGTAAGCGTAAAAAATCAGTAGGTCATTCGAGTATAGTCCACTCCAGTTCATCTGTCTGCCATCCAGCTTGTTCCAATTTGTGAACCTTAAGGATAGACTGGCGAACTGGAAAAATGAGGTTTAAAGACTACTACAACAAATCAGGGGGCGTCATCAGTAGCCGTTTATCCGCCCTGCTAGTTATTGGACACGAGGAGGCTCGACACGGTTTCGGGACGCGCTCTTGGAATTCCTAATTTTAATTGGGCTAGAATACTACCAGGGCACCCAAAGCTGGACAGGAGAATAACTAGGTTCCTTAACCGAATTCGTTAGCTCAAACCCTGACCCTGAGGCACCAGTGGTTTGCGTAAGATCACCACAACCTAACTTTCAAGGAACGAGTCGCTACCCCTGTTCCAACTACCAACCTAGTGGACCAGGATGCTGTAAAGTTCTCCATCAGTCCACCAACCGTGTGCAAGATACTGAGTCTCGGGTGCCACCAAGCGTAGCTTTATAGGTTATGAAGGCGTACAAAGCACGGTAAAGTCCGGCTTCCTCGTCGCACATTACTGTCTCGTGCCGGACTTGTCTTCTGGATCGTTGCTAACATGCTTTTTTGAAGTATGCCTTACTTCAAGGAGAAGCACAGCGACAATCTAGAGAAGGGCACATTGTGAAGCAAAAACAGATTAATTTTGAAGCCGAATAATTATCGATTCATAGTGGTGTTGCTTCTGTTCCGTTTTCCAACCTTACAACGTGTTCCTCCGTTGGTTACTGTGCATGTCGTTGCGTTTGAACTATTGCTTTGCTTTCCCGGTGTTGCGGAATGGTGTGGCATTGTTAATTGTGACTTCCTCCTTCATTTGTTGGCCACTTAGTCGACTGAATAAAGCACGAATGTTCATTTCGTGTGAAATTTCACGCTTTAAGCGTGTTCTTCGTTGCTTTGCATACACAACTTTTGTGTCTAGTGCTTTCGCCCTCACCGCCGTTTCTGTTGCAGGTACCAAATGTGTTTTGTGCTGGTGCCGATCTGAAGGAAAGAGCTGAAGTGCCTGATGAACAAACTCCTGCACTTGTCGGTGGTCTGCGCTCCCTGTTTCAACGGATTTACGCCCTTCCCTTCCCGGTGGTCGCTGCTGTGGATGGATCCGCCCTCGGTGGCGGGCTTGAACTGGCACTGGCCTGTGATGTTCGGTTCGTTGGTAACTTACCACGTTCTCAAATTGGTTTGATCGAAACACATTGGGCTCTGCTTCCTGGAGCCGGGGGATCACAACGCCTACCACGCCTTATAAGTGTTTCTAAGGCAAAGGAATTGATGTTCGCCGCACGTCGGCTGAATCCAGTTCAAGCGGCTGAATTGGGTATTGCCAACGCTGTGGTAAATCCTGACGAAGTTCCAGAAGAATGGAAGGACAGGCCGGCTTTGTATCGTTCGTTGGAGTATGCGAGTGAACTGACCAGCAAAGGTCCCGTTGCTTTGCGCCAACTGAAGCGCGCTGTGAATGAAGGCTTGTCTTCTGGATCACTGGAACGAGGTTTGGAAGTTGAGGGTGCTTGTTACCGAATTCTAGTGCCTACGCGCGATCGGAAAGAAGGCATGAAGGCTTTTGCTGAAAAGCGAACTCCAATTTATCATGGACACTAGTAGACTCGGTAGTGATTTCTACATGCTCTTCTACAAATGCTTTTTTACTGATTTTTTTTACAATTCCTGTATACCAGTTCGCAAGCATAAAAAAGGTCGTCCACATGTTTCTTTTCCTTTGAATTCTCCTTGTGAACGAGAAATGACTAATTTCCCATTTTATTTCATACAGGTGTTGAAACCTTGGTTGTATGTAAAGATTTTCTATTTTGGAAGGCTTTGTTGGTCAGCCATGGAGTATGAAGCTAATCCTGACCATTCGAAGAGGTTTCTACTGATATTCGGTTTTGCCGTTGGACTGTGTACTTTTGGATATGGATTTTTACTCAATCGGACCGAATTACCATACACCTCAGTTAGGCTTGGAAATTTCGTCTACCGAGCATCGTACGACAGACTCATAGTTTTACTTGTCGATGGTTTGGCCTTCGATTTTGTTCGGAAGGAATCTGCCACATACACGGACAATATTGTAGGTCACATGTCCACCATCAACCAACTTCTCCGAACCCCAAACGCTCGACTTCTTCACTTCCTTGCTGACCCCCCGACAACTACCTTGCAGCGATTGAAAGGTCTTGTAACTGGAAGTATGCCCACTTTCGTCGATGCAGGTTCGAATTTTGGAAGTTCCGAGCTAAAAGAAGATAACCTGATTCATCAGTGGATTCAAGCGAAAAAGCGAGTCCGATTTGTGGGCGATGACACATGGATGGGACTCTTTCCGAACAGGTTTGTCCTTTTCTATGCATTGCTACCTTGATTCGCTTTTCCGACTTTGCCTTAAATATTTTTTCAAGCGTACTGCTCCCTTCAAGCGAGATGTCTCAAGTGGTTGGAGCACTAATTAATTGACCGGAAGGTCCGCAGTTCGAACCCGACATCTGTTTTTCGACTTCCCCTGTGTAGGCTTGGGCAACCGGGCATTATCCCAGCTCTCGTGCTTCCTTCGGGTGGCATGGCAGCTAGGCACCGAAAGGATGTTGCAGCTGAACGATTTTTTTTCAAGCTTATCGCTCGCAACCAACCTCGCCGTTGACGGAAACCTTTCTGCACTAATTGCTTTTTGTTAATTCGTCTTATGGCCCCTTATTTCAGTCAGTGACCTTTTTCTGATGTGTAGTCTAGGTTGCTAAAATTGATCGACGTTCATGCGATTTATTTTCCCACGATAGCGTTCCCATTATTCAACATTCTTTTTGAGGTCAGCTGACTTAGAACCATGCATGCAGCTTCTGTATGACGTGGATGACGTGGTTTCTTCCATAACTTTACCGGTCATGACATACATTTAGCGCTGTCAATCCCATACATGTATTCAAGGCGCGAATCAAATTGGGTGCAGCGTAGTGCATCGGCTACATGTTGCGTATCAGGTTACAATGGCTCCAACTACCGTATTCATTTTTGTACTGTCAGTAAGGGATGAAGACTGGGGACAGTTACGTATTGCAAGTGCTGATTCACATCAGTCCGTTGTTGTGGGACAAAACCAACAAATTTAAACACCCTTTATGTTATTGGCAGGTGTTGTGTATAACTGCGCATTGAAGTACTTAATTTAGATTTATGAGCGCCACTGGGTGCGTTACTAGATTATGCCTTTCTTCGTTGCTACCTTCTCACATGTCTAGTCCCCGGCCTCCATCTGCATGGTTGAAAGTGGCCCAGCTCCGGTTAGTTCTTGTGACAAAGCAAGCTGACTACACCGAAGACAACCTACTAGTATTCCTTGTTGTACCTTACATATTTAACTGTCAGGTATGCCTTGAACTACCGGTAGATGGTGCATCCAACGGTGCATGTTTGATCATGTGGTAGCGTGAGCGCGCATCTGATATGGGAGTTGCTGCCGAATCTGAAAGGCTTCGGTAACTGTTTCAGATTATATTGGTAACATAAGTCAAGTAGCAAAATGTTAGCGAAACTATTCATGGGGTAGACGGTGTACCCACGTACAACCTTCATAGGAGATAAAGCGCTCAACTGAACAGTTAGACACAGTCAAATCGGCCACCGACATCATGCAGCCACGTACTGCCCAATTTCTTTAGATACCCCAATCGTGGCGGAGTTTAACGGAGAACTCACTACATTACATCATCAAGGAGCACCGGGTCCCGAATAACTTCCATAGATTTTATGCCAGGACTTTGAGTTAGTGCATATAAGAGGACTGACTTCGGCCTCCACCATTTTTCAAGAAGAGCGGATCTCCTCCTCTTGGAAAGAGTTTATCGTTGTCTAGATTTATGCGAAAGGATTATGGATTGGTTGCGCTAACCATAGAAGGATAAGTCCTGTCTGCATTGTCCAAAAACCGCCAGCATCTGCAGTTCTTCCGGGGTTGTTAGTATCGCGGTCACACGCAAATAGCAAGCCGGCTTCTAAACTGGACGGGTTTGCATTGGACAGATCTCCCTCTGCCAGATTCTCATACACCGCCATGTTTACAAGCAACCAACTATTGTTTTTTTAGGTGTACGCACAAGCTTCTATCAAGGCTGTCTGAATAACTGTCGAGGTTGGGAGCAACTGACAACTGTGTGGCCAGGCGCAAGGCCCTGTGTCATGACACGGTAAAGTGTAAGCTTATGACGAAGTATCGCAGCGTCCTCCTCCGGTAGAGTTTGGCAGGGTCGCTTCATATCTCATTCCTCTTCGGCTTTGCCCTAGGTGAGATATTACGCTCCCAGGTTGTCCAACAGTTGATTTGGAATTTCCGGATCACCTCGCTATTGTGGTTAAGAGTGCCATAGCTATGCAACAACTGTTGAACGGTCTAGCGATCGACATGGAATCCCCTTTGCACTATCCAGATCGTTCCTCAGGGTCGATATTAGACACCTTGTACAATCACATTAGGTAGTGACATTTTGGAGGAAGTTTTGTACACTAAGGAAGTTACATCACCCATGAAGGGTTAGTGGCAGACGAGACTTTTTTACGGACAGTAAAGGCTAGGTCTGTATTTGCCAATTCGCGACACCGTTAGCACCAACGTGACATTAGTCTTTTGTTGAAGGGATCTATTTACAACACCGCTGTGAGCGCCATCCTCCTATATGGTTGCGAAACTTGGTCAACTCGTGCTGAAGATGTCCGGCGATGTCTGTCAGTCTTCAACAGTCACTGTTTGCGTAGTATTGCCCGTGTCTGGTCGCAGTGTCGGTAATGAAGAAGTGCGTCAGAGAGTACTTGGCTCGTTCAACTCATTTCTGGGGATCACAATTTCAATACACCGATTACGTTGGTTAGGACATGTTTTACGTTTGTCCACATAGCTTCCACTGTAACATGCGCTGTTCGAATAGGATCATCCAAATCGGACGAAGGGGATGTTTGGGTAACCAAGAACGTGGCGAAGGAAAATCAAAGATTCCCAACTTGTGGAAAGTACAGGCTTCCTGGTTTAGATCCAAAGCACTCCGACGTAATGTGCTCAGAGACACAGAGAGGTAAGGCGACAGCATAAGAAAATCAAACTATAGCAGTAAAACCAATAAGAATTCTCTTCGCTCCCTTTGCTTTATATACATTTTTCTCCTGACTGTGTTTCTGACGTTTTCTGTACGGAAAACCGTATACATATATCTAAAGTGAAATGTAGAAAAACGGGACGTATTTGGTCCTGAGTGCCTAATTCGCAGCCAGTTTGACTAAATTTCACCAGGATCAATCGTGCAACGCTTTAGTTGAGACGCGTTTCATGAGACGGTATGTTAGATAATCCTGGTGAGGTATCTAAATTTTTCGGGCCAAAATAAGTGGGTCATTATTCGGAGGTGTACAAGGTGCCCCACGTCACCTGACTGGAACGTGCACTCGTCGTGCACACGTCGAACGCCAGGCTTGTTACGTAACACTATACAGGACTTCCGGTAAAATAGCCTGATAGATTTATACCGAGAGTGTGGAGCGGGTTGCGATGTACATGTTTGCGTGAGTCCGTTAATCGGACCTTCAACCGGTCCCAACGATAGCGTGTTAGAGCTTGACCGAGGACTAGTTCGTCACAATCAACACCTACATGGTTATCGTCCTATTTCTGTCACAAGTCATTCCGTCATCCCAGGCGCATGGTTTCCATCCCTCGACCAGCTGGAATCAGATTGAAAGGTTCAATATAGGTCGGTTTTATGAACACTGTAGATCATGGATAATAGTGCCGTTGTCGTCCGTGACTCGCATGGCCTTGAAGGATCATGATGAATAGTGTGTCACTGTAGGCTTGTACTCGGCTCCTATTAGGATTAGGATCGCCCTCTCATTGCACAGCAATTTTTATTCAATCAGTAATCATTTCTCTACCTGTTACATGTCACTTATGTAGTTTGGCAGTGTTTAAATGCCGATATGTCGGGTGGGTAAATTGGCTGTTGATCAGCTGGAAGTTGATCTGTTCGCTAAGCGTGGCGATTGGTTTGCAAGCGTTTCGTCACCATGCGAGGTGACATCGTCAGTGCGCGGTTGGGTGGGTGATTCCTCCACTTCTGCTTGCGTTTAATCTAGTTTATGGCACCTGAATGAAGTGCTAGATAACCTTCGAACAACCAGTCACCTTGTTGACATTGGCTACTCTTTAGAAAGCATTTATAAGCGCAAGCGGAAGTGGAGGAATCGCCTACCTAACGACACACTGACAACATCTAGTGATGCTGTCTCAGTGCAGCTGAACGTACCTGCGCCAGTGGAGCACCGTGTAGCGGTTTCGCCAAACTCCAAACTGTCGATCATTCAGAAGTGCGTTATCTATAGAGATTCATAAATTCATCATTCAGAACCCGGTTTGTATAGATAAGGCGACAGTTGTTTGAGTCAAATCCTCATCAAACTGTTAGTACCATCTTGAGTGTAATTCTCTTGCTTATGAGCCGAAAAAAGTGGCTCAGTTTTCCCAGATATATGTGCTTTATGGCATTAATGGGAACCTCACTACATGGAGCATCACATTTGATTGGTATAGCATGCAAAATCTCGCCATACCGAACTAAAGCCTCGATTTAATTTTGTCAACAACTTGGGTGGATCAGTCGATCAGTCCATTTTAAACCAATCGTTCGATCTAGGGGACAGCATAAATCACACCGCCTACACAGCTGCCGTCACCTTCTGTACGTGTTCAGAGATCTTCCTTGAAGAAAAATAATCCTGTGGCTTAGTACACTTGCCCTAACTAGGGTATAAACTTCGAAAGCATTGATTTTTATGAATTAGACATAAGTGCGTTCTGTTAGTTGACTCACGTCGAAGTTCTGACCCCCTATTTTGTTGTGTTTTAACTACTAGACCACATATGAGTAGTTTCAGGATTACCCTAATCCACCCATCGTATGGGCAGCCTCCATTGCTCTCTTGAATCCACACCGACACACTAGACTATAGTTCACTCTTAGTAGAGCTCCTCTGCATTTCGTATTCTTCGCTGTCCCACGATTTCATTCCTGCACATCCACCATTCGGGGCGGGCTTGTTGTTTTTCCCCCATGTCATACTGAACGATGTGATTGGTTTGCCCGGTGCCTTGATCGACGTTCTAGTGCCTGTCCGGTTTGTATTGATGGATTTCTCAATTCTTTCTCTGAATGTTCAACAATTTGGATACATCTGTTTCAGTACTCGCGTGAAGTTTCCATATTCATGGAATCAATATTTCTGTTCTGAGACTAGAAGAACGAATTGTCACTCCTTTGTTTTGCCCTTTATTTTGGACTAACCGGGATGGTCAGTACAGGCTTTGAGATGTGTGTGCCTTAGCCACGTGCTTAAAAAGAGATGATGTGGTCCATGCATCTCGTGCGGCTAGCGAAGTGTTCTATTGGTAATCTAACAGAAGTTTCTAATGGCGTTATGGAGCCTATTGCTTCCATAAGGTCAGACAGGTGGTTGTTCGTAGTGTAAGACAGTCTGTGTGCTCCTTTCAATATCCGACCGAGAGCTGAAGCTTTAGGGAAGACGGAAGAGCAAAAGGTGGAAAGTGCTGTTCGTAAAATATGTAAATATCTTTTATGGAGTGAGTGGGCGAATATTCCCTTTGATCGAGTTTTAAAAAGATAACCTATTCTAACAAAACAGATACTAGTGTGATCATGTGTTAATGCCCGAGTCAAGTATTATGAGGATTGTGATGTAACCGCATACACCAAGCTGACTGCCGAACTGTACGCCAGCATTGTCGTTCACGAAAGCCGCATCTATAATGGTCGGTTGGTAGAGACCGAAGGGCGCGGAGCCAGGACCCATCCTTATCTCCAGGTCAGTGATAATTTCGAAACCAGTCGATCCATTCGTTTGTACCTTTACTCTCATTTTGTCATGCAGGCTTCGAATGGGTTAAAAATTTCGGCGGACAACCATATTTGGAAATAACAGTCCACGATGCTTCTCGGTTGATGGAGTCTAATGCCTTCGTGAAGTCTACGAAGTGGGCGTGGGGTGGGTGGCAATGTTCGCGGGATTTGTCTTGAAGCTGTCTTGAGTTAATTAGCAGGTCCGGCTACGACCGCCACGCAATCCACATCGTTCTTCTGGAATGTGTGCTTCGATCACTTCAGCCGTGAGGCGTTTGAGCGGCATCGTGCCACACAGCCCAGTAGACTGGTGTCTCTGTAGCTGTCAGGTGAAGTCTTCCTTCATAGAGTGCATGATTAGAGCGTTATCGAATTCTGGGAGGCTTCCTCCTGTCAGATCTTGCTGGTTAGTTGAAGAGGCGCGGTATCCAGAGTGGGAGCACCATACTTGAACCGTTCTACTGTCAACTAGTCTCCTCTAACTACCTTCCCATTACGCAATTGCTTGTTCGCCTGCCTTATGTCTTCTATAGTCAGAATGCCTTGGCGAATACTGGAATCGGTGATCGCCACCAGACAGTACGCTATACGATACAGTTCAGTTGTGTAAACTGTTTGGGTCGGTACTGTATTCACTTTAAGATTCACTAGGTCCCCACGGACCTATCGTGTTGAAAAAAAGTGATTTACTTTTTGATGAGACGCAACCCATAATCACCAAAGGTGTCAACTTTTATCATCCCATTCGAGCTGATAAACTGTTGTGTAATGTCAGCCTGATAGATTGCATTGTGATCATTTATGCTCAACCTTTTCTTACCTTTAACTCATCCGTCGCAAGAGCCCTTTCCAAACCTTGCTTTTTCGGTTGTTGCTTGCTTTCGGTTTTGAATTCCACCCATAAATGACTGTAGGATTTGTCGACTATAGTTTACCAAAAGTGCCCACTATTCCAATAATATCCCCCCACACTCAAATGTGTTATGTTGCACAGTCTGCCCCAAATTCGGTACAACTCCTGCTGTTTCCCCTCTATGTCACTCACCCTCAATCGTGAACAGTACTGTGAACGAACCGGTATGTATTTGCCGGGCCGTAGGCCGTCTTGAGAATTTCACTCACTAACCTCGAGTAATAGCTGGTTCAATTCTATTCAGTGTTGGTGGGGTAGGGGGGGTGGGATATGGGTGGATGGTTTGGTGAGAGGAGGTGCGATTCGGCACTCAACCGTGTTGGTTGGTATGCTGCATTACATCCCACAAAGTCTTAAAACGGGGATTCCTCAGTGGCCTCGATCAGGACATTTGTGTGTGCTTGCTCTATCTGCCGATGAGCGTGTATCTGGCTATGCATGTGTAAATAGCAGCTTCTCTGGTGTGTTAGGTTGCCGGTTTTTAGGCCGCAGCCCTCTGCGTTTGCTGGCTTGTTAGTCTGGAAATGGGTTATCAGTCCTTTGTTACTTGTCTTGGGAACAGGCATTGTCTGCTGTCTTAGTCCTACCGTTTTTTATGGGTCTCAAATGAATATAAGGTTCGCCAGTAATGCTACAGTCAATTTGTTCATTTCCAGACATTCCACAGTCTTTTCACAGTGAACGTGATGAGTAGGTGATGTGCAATATATGGACACAGCTTCACACGTCAGCAGATATATTGCTTAGAATTGATTTTGTCATATACTGCCTCATCATCACATATTAATGTAGAGATACGTCATACAGCCGTTTCACTCTTATGGGCCGGTGGTCCGCTGTCAGCTCACGTGTTCCAACGCGACTGAACAGACGATCCTCTGAGGTTTTTAGCTTGGTCAATGACCTCAAAATTCACCACTGGATTGAGAGGTACACCACATCGTTTGGGACTTTTTATTTCAATTTTTCCGCTTGTCTTGGACGGCTGAAAGCGCTTATTTTGAATACAGCTAATGGTTTTAGACATCATAGTCTTCTGGGCACAGTCGCTGACACGGATGTCAGCCTCTGAGAGTTCTAACCAGTCTGTGAACCGTATCTGGTTCCTATCTGTCAAGCAAAGCTGGCAGCCGAAGGATTTTTTGCTAGAGCAATTTTCTTCCCCGGCGTATAGAGGACCCATAACAAAGGCTTTCTCTACCCTTGTTACAGTTCAAGGCCACAGAACATTCTAACAAAAACTTAAGGGGGTACGTTCCGAGTATGTATCCCAACTAGTTTGTATTAGTTTTATTTTATTCCTTAGTGCGTGCAGTTTCAGTTAAAGGATAGCATGGGACTTCGATCCGGGGAATTTAGCGGCTCTCCCCAAGTATGGTCATTTGCGTCATCCCTCATTGTGTGTGGTAGTGCCATTTCTTTATGCAGTAAGGTGCCTATTTGAAAATTACACACAGCTGGGAGCAACTGACGTGTAAGAACATACCTTGTTTTTTTTTCGAATGGAATTGTGGAGCTCCGTTACTGCACAATGGTTCTTGGAGACCTGAACAGTTTTGGAGTGATAGGTAAACGTGAGCTTCAGAGCTCTTTGTGGTTCTGATATTACTTCCAAGAAGGCCACATCCTACCTCCAGTTGTCTTCATGATATATTATAGTTCTCTCAAACTTTAGGGGGTTCGGGACAAAACGCAGACATGCCACCATGATGGTCAATCAGTTTTCGCAGACGGTATCTTCTTTTCTACCTTTCCTGGCGAATGACAGATCACAGGTGGAAAGTTTTGGTGGTTTTGCAAAATGAACTTTGAATTGATGTTCCCAACCTATAGGACATGTTCCGCAGGTTCTCCTAGACATGTGGAATTTTCACTGCGATAATTTCTCGTTGCCTATTTTCCCGAATTTTCATCGTATAGGTTGTTGTGAAATAATCCTACTTCGGTCCGCTTCTGTCTCTTCGTCACCAGCTTTCACGAGGCACATCCTCGTCCCTCTTTCAACGTGAAGGACTTGGATACTGTTGATCAGGCCGTCGTTTCATATGTTTCCTCTGCATTGAACAATTCCTCTGATTGGGATGTTTTGATCGGCCACATGTTGGGCGTTGATCACTGTGGTCATACGTACGGTCCGGCACACGCAGAAATGCGCCGAAAGCTGCGTGAAGTCGATCAATTTGTCAGGTTTGTTTAAAATGGTTCTCCTTCGTACTCATACATCAATCTAAATGAGGTCTTTCAACTAGTTGCATTCACTTTGACGACGCAGCTTGTATTTCAGTTCATTTGGCAGTGCAAGTCGAGGTGAACTATTTGTAATGGAGTTCGTATAAGTCACGTCATTACTCTGCTTGCCGAGCCACATCTTCCCCAGTAAGGTGACGTTTTAGTTTCCGGAGTGCTTTTTTCGGTTTCACTGTCAAAATCACTTCCGGGCTATGATCCCATCTAATCCGCACTGCGGTTAGTTTTTTGGCTAATGCTAAGTGCTTAATAATCCTAAGAGCCAACGTCTATCTGAGGTTTTCCATTTCACCGAAACAGCCCGTGGATGATTTTCGAAGCTAGAGAACACTGAAACGAAACACAAAGCGTTATGTACCCGTCCGGACTGTACTGGAGTGTGTTGTTTTAGGACTATCTTACTAGCTGGGGACTTTCAACAACTTCAAACAACCACTGAATTCTATCGTGTTCCCATTTCTCTTACCTTCGTCTGTGTTTTTGGTCGACACTCAACTGCTACGCTAGTTGAAGCCGTAGCGCACTCGTACGCGGTCGAAATTCCGGGTTTCCCCAACGGCGTAATATAAGAAGCATGCATAGAATTAGCTCACCGTGCTGTCCCCCACGAAGTGAGAGTGAAAGACGGCTAGCTCAGTGAATAAGCCACAACGACATTCCTCGTGTTCCACGACCTAGTGTGTTAGATATCGTGGATGACTGACCTCTCAGGTATGGGGAATTGGGGATGGTGCACAACGTTGATTCAACTGTTACCGCTGTTGGATTTACCTACATATTTAACCTACAATTCCATGGAACACTAAGGATGATGTCTCAGCATTCACAAATTGCTTGAACTGCTTATTTTTTGCGATAACTTTTCCCCAGAAGTGTGGAGTTGAATCCACATTCTGTCACTTGAAAGAACCAGTCAGTCTTGCTGGTTGGTACGGCTCCTAGCTACTTGATTTTAAACAAACCTGTGTACGTTTGCCTTGGTTTCTATTTCATAATTTGTTGATTTTTACCGGGTAAAAGATAAATATATCTTCGTTTATGATGTTTTTTGAGCAACTGAATGTGCTGCACCAGAACATAAGGTTGACGGGAACTCCGGGACTGCGCTTTTCTGATGAGCCCCAAGAAAAGCAAAACCGGTCATGTGCTGTCGAAGAGTTTTCAGCGACCTTACGAGTAGTGCATGTGTCGCGATATCTCGAATATCGTACCAACTGAAACATGAGGCGGCCTGGTGCAGCACATTCAGTTGCTCAAAAAACATCATAAACAAGAGATTCAGCTGGGCTCCATGTGAATCTCCCGCATAGCCAAATTGATTTGCAAGTGAGTGTATTTCGCTAAGTTCGTGCAATTTGGGCTCAAGTAGAACATAAGGTTGACGTAAACTCGGAGACTGCGCCCACCTTATGAGCTCTAAGATGGGCGAAACCGGTTGTGGGCTGTCGAGGAGTTTTCAACAACCTCATGAGTAGTGTATTGCGTCTACATATATATCCTAATGTTTTGGTGCAGTCGGCGTATTCGTACTTTTATTTCAGATCACATGTTGATCCGTTCGTATAATAGTTAGAAAGTTCGCTTATGTGCTGCGAACCCACAGGTGTCACAGTTTTTATATTGAAAATATTGGTTTTCATCCTTCTTCCTCACCACCGTGTGGACATCAGTCCAGCACGTATATGTCTGGCATGTAGTCGAATGCTTTATGTTGTTGGTGTACACAACCTATGTACACATTTTCTCAGATGACTCAACTCAGCCGGTGCTTGATCGTCAGTATCGTAGGACTTTTTGAACCTTGGACTTGGTTCGGACTTAGCATGAACCGATGTTTATTCCGGTTTTATTTCCGTTCTGTCCTCTCTCTCTACTCTCTGAATCCACGTACAGTGTACTGGGTGTCTAAGGGCGTGAGAATTTACATTGTTTACGCTTCAGCGTACTTAGTTATCTCTGACGGTTTTAACCGTTTAACTGTGCAGTCTCCTGAACACCTGGATGTGTGTATTTTGTGTTCGCCATACTCTCGTCTCTTTTTACAGGCCAGACTTCTGTAATATGACAATCTAATCCATCCACGTTCCAATAGTTACCATTGGATCAAACGTAATGATCTTTGCATAGAAATTATAGTGTGAGTGAAATATATTTACTACCCGATAAGATGAAAAATAACATCAGTATCGTGGGTGAGCCAACCAGTCTTGCATATACATATAACCACGGCTTAAACGGCTTGGTTCTATCATGTTTCTTCCTACTTTTCATCCGTCTTGGATTACGTTGCGACTGAGTTTTATCGGTCCTTGTCCCAGTACATCCGCAATTTCTGTTGCTGATTCGTTGACTTTTTACCAAAATACAGGTGATTCAGGAGAGTTAGTTTCAAGGGTGCAAGCCAACGAAAGAGTTGGACTGACACCTTGAAGCAGACTTTGAATCTGTGTGCTGCCCACTCCGCCGGAAGGAAGATTGGATTACGATTCGCATTCAATAGGGGGACCTTACAATAGGGGAGACCTTGCTTGTATTGTATTCCTTCCTCCTGTCTAGGTGTGGGCGCCCTGACAGTATCCTAGCCCACGTACAACCATGAACTGCACACATACAAAAAAACTCATGCCACATCGGCCGTCGCGTGGTGCCATCAGCCGGGTCGCCTTACTTGCTGCATACAGCAGGGCGGGTAAGCGAAAACAGCTACTGCTGACGCCTCCTTCTTTCTCTTTCACATACTTTTTCTTCCCCCTCTCCCCGCCCCATTAATAACTCTCCTCTTGTAGGCCCAGCACTTAGGACTGATGACTCCGTTCGTCTTGCATCGGTTTGCGTGCAGCATCTGCTCGTCACATGGCGCCGACATCCTCAGGTATCTCCAAATCACTCTTCAAGCCTCGACACAGTCTATCTGGCCGCCTTCAATGTGCGCACTCTGAAGCAAGCAGGACAACAAGCTGCTCTTGCTCTCACACTGGACTCGCTTGACATTGATGTGTGCTGTGTCTCGGAAACAAGAATTCAAGATGCAAGCACAGTGATTGAGCTAACCGCCCCATCAGTCTCCACTCGCTTCCGACTGCGCACCTCTGGTGATCCAGAGGCTGCTGCAGCTGGATGTGTTGGTATCGTCCTAAGTCACCGGGCGGAAGTATCCTTGCTTGACTGGATACCTGTTGATAGTCGCCTCTGTGCGGTTCGTCTGGCAACGTCTGTGAAGGAGTCTCACAAGCGGGATGTTGATCGATGTTTGTTTATCGTGTCTGCGTACGCCCCAACTGACTGTAGCTCCGACACCGTCAAAGACAGGTTTTATGACGCCCTGAATGCCCTGCTGCGGCGAGCTAAAAGCTCAGACATCGTGGTGGTTGCCGGAGATTTGAATGCACAAGTGGGCAGGCTTAGCGTATCTGAGACTCAATTAGGAGGTCGACATGGATTGGACTCGGTACGTACGGACAATGGGGAACGATTGCTTCAGCTGTGTGCTGATCGCAGGCTGTTTCTATGCAGTACTAACTTCCGGAATAGCCGAAGTCGTCTGGCCACATGGTGTCCTCCAACGACACGCCGACCACAAACTCAAATCGACCACATCGCCATCAGTTACCGATGGCGCGGATCAGTAACTGACTGCCGGTCGTTTTGGAACACATTTGTGGATTCCGACCACGCGCTCGTCCGGAGTCGCTTCTCCCTACGTTTTCCAGGACCGCGTAAGGTGCGGACAAATCGCTTGGCAACTGAGAGACTGGCAGATCCGGATGTTAGACGAACTTACCAGAATCGTCTTCTAGGGTCTCTTCCAAATGCTCCACCATCAGATGTGAACGCATACTGGGACGAGATTGCCACCTCTTTGCATAGTGCTGGGAATTTTGCCTGTGGCACGGCACCACCAGGCGCACTCAAGCACTGGATATCAGACCGAACGGTGGCACTGCTTAAATCTCGGAGAAATATCCCAGCCGGCCCGGAACATAACTTGGTGCGACGAATTATCAGACGTCAAGTGAAGGTGAGTGTGAAAGCCGACCGCGAAGTGTGGTGGACACAGAAAGCCAAGGAAATGGAAGAGGCCCAGAAATCCGGTAATGCCCGAAGATTATTTCAGTTGATCCGTGCGACCGGTCCCCGGAAACCACCTGTGAGCGAAACTATCAAGGATCGGAATGGAGTGACCATCTCGAATAAAGAAGAACGTCTCGACCGATGGGCCGAATACTTCGAACAACAATTGTCATGGCCACCAGCTGGCGCCCATCTGGAACCCACAGGTGACGTAGAACCCTGGACGGTGAACGTGGAACCACCTACGGCCTCGGAGGTTTATGACTGCATATGTTCTCTCAAGCGCCACCGAGCCTCTGGTCCGGATGACCTCCCACCCGCATTGTTCAAAGATGGGGGTGAAATCCTTCAACGCCTGTCTGATCTGTTTGCCTGCATCTGGGAAAAGGAGTCTGTCCCAGACAACTGGGGAGAGTCGTTGATAGTGCCCATTTTCAAAAGGGGCTCGTAGTGAGTGTGGCAACCACAGGGGATCAGCTTGACCCCGGTCGTAACGAGACTGTTGGCGTCACTTGTGCTTCGTCGCCTTACGGTGGCTCGTGAGACACTGTCTCGAGCAGCAAGCGGGATTCCGGCCTGGTAGGGTTGCGTTGACCAAATCTTCACACTTCGTCAGGTGCTAGAACAACGCCATACGTATAAGCGACCCACAATTCTAGTATTCTTGGATTTCCAAGGCGCATTTGACTCGGTTGACCGGTCTGTTCTGCTTGACACGCTTGCCCAGGAATGCCCCGGAAGTTCGTGAACATAATAAGCTCTTTGTATTCCAAGACTTCCGGACGTGTGAGAGTATACGGCGAGCTCTCCAAAAGCTTCCGTACACAAAGTGGCGTCCGTCAGGGATGCCCACTCTCCCCATTCCTGTTTAACTTCGTGATCGATGAAATAATGAGACGAACGCTGGAAGGTCTCCAAAACCCCGGTGTTCAAATAGCCTCTGACGAAAACCTTGTCGATCTGGAATATGCAGATGACATCGTTCTTATCTTTGAAGAGGAGGAGAAGGCGCAGGTGTTTTTAGATGAACTGACCAAAGTCATCCCGTCCTTTGGTATGCACTTTGCACCCAAAAAGTGTAAGGTCATGCTCCTGGACATGCAGTCACTGAACACGCCACTTACAATCCAGGGAGAGGCACTGGAAGTTGTGGAGCGTTTTACATATCTTGGAAGTTGTATTAGTTCTGATTGTAGTGTGACAGATGAGGTAAATGCGCGAATCTGCAAGGCTCGGGTCGCGTTTGCTAATTTGAGACACCTATGGCGTCAAAGTGGTGTGTCCCTGAATCTCAAGGGACGTGTGTATCAAGCTACAGTGCGGGCTGTTTTGTTGTATGGCTGTGAGACTTGGCCTGTTCGAGCAGCGGAACTGAGACGTCTTCAGGTGTTCGACAATCGTTGTCTCAGAACCATAGCTCGTGTGGGATGGTGTCGGCGAATCCGTAACGAGGCAGTTAGAAAGCGAGTTTTGGGTTGTGCAACGGGTACTTCCATTGAAGAATGTGTCCAGCACCAGAAGCTGCGTTGGTTGGGACATGTGTTGCGCATGCCTAATCATCGTTTGCCGAAGAGAGTGCTGTTTTCCATGCCCAATTCAGAGTGGCGTAAGCAGAGAGGTGGCCAACCCTTGACCTGGCAGAAGAGTATGAAAGAAATCACGAAACGCTTGGGTGCTGTCGGTGCTACTCGCCTTCCAGGATGGGGACCGCGTGATCCCACTGCGCCTGGTTGGAGACGCTGCAAGATATGGCTGCCAACCGATGTCAGTGGCGATCTTGTTGTCAGTTTCTATCCAGATTGCCTGAATGAGTGTTTGGAGGTGTAGGCACCTCGGAATGATTGTAGTAAGAGTAGCAAGTCCCCTCCCCATCCATCTTTATTCTTTTTCTTCACAATAAGGCTTTCAAATAAATCATGGTTGTACGGCAGCGAAGCATCGGTGTTCAACACTGATGTCATGCTGTCGATGATGATGATGATGATGATGATGATGATGATTGTATTCCTTGTCGAGCCGAGTCCGCAGCCTCGTCGCTGGCTGTCCTACGGATAGATTCATTCAGTCCCGTTACATTCATACAGAGAAGACCTGGATAGGCACCTTTTCATGCTAATTCATTTCCTGCGGTGTCGCTGGGCGGAGCTTTCTATGTAGGATTTGTATTTCCTTGGTTAACTGATTTCGTTGTAGCGCCTAGAAAAAGTGTTGTTAGATGATCAGTAAACTTATTCTCTTTACAGATGTTTGTTTTTTGCAAGGCGCCCTTGTATTCGTTCTGGCTCAAACCTCAGCACGCGAACTTGACTGTGGTCGTAATTTCTTCTCACTATACCTATCAAATTGTTGCTGCTACCCAATCTTAAGCAGCTTTCAATTCTTCAAGATACATTTTGATCCGAAATTCACTGTGGATTTATTTTAACTACGTTATTCTTTGTCAGTTATTAGTACTTACTGGTGATCAGTCCTTTCCTCCACTAACTGAAATAAACCTTGTACTCCAGCCGACACCATGATCTCTCTAACCTGTGTCCGATCCCCCTCCGCACCCTAGTTGTTTAGCTCATCATACCTATGTTCTATTGATTAGTTCCTAATATATGTCAATAAAAAGCGATCAGTGTCGGTGTTTTCAAGTGTACTCAACATTCGGATTTCTAGCAAATCTTGCATGCAGCACCTTTTGTCTCTGCAGGTACCTATCGCCCAAATGATTCCTCGTATTCACTTCTCCCTAATTGAACTGAATCATTCTAGCCTAGTGGTATATTCATCTACTTATAGGGCGATCATAAGCAAGTTGAACAAGAATGATCTTCTCGTAGTTTTGGGTGACCACGGTATGACGGCGTCGGGAGACCATGGCGGTGACAGTTCAGCTGAGCTAGATGCTGCACTTTTCGTCTATTCATCCCGTGGGTTCAATTCAGCCGGTGAGCAGGGATTCGGAAACGGAACGGCGCGCATTGATCAAATCGACCTGGTACCGACTCTGGCCACGTTGACCGGTGTCCCGATCCCCTACTCAAATCTCGGTGTCTGTGTTAAGGAGCTCCTGTCACCAGACGTAGATTTTCGTCAGTGTTTGCTGGTGAATTTTGTACAGGTAGGACTCATCCTGATTACTTTGGCCTTTGCATTCTCAGTGTTTCAAACACATTTCGGCTATTACACAATCTAAATTCACTTCAGTTTTTCCTATAATTTTTCCCCCGTCTACCAGGCGGAGACAATGATGGATGAATCCACTGCAGCAGCAATCTTTTCTTTGAAGTAGGGCACTCTTGGTGTGATTTTGAACCCATTCGTGATGCCTTTCTTGAGGAAACATGGGCGGCTTGGATCGTCTGAATTTTTTTTTGCTCACTTCAGCTGGCCTAATGTCTTTGGAATAGGGGATTTCTGTTTATTTTGGCTATCTGACCATGAGAAATTCGGTTCATTTCTGGATTCGTACAACTCACGTTTGCTCTGGTCTTTTCTTTTCACCAATCCAGCTCATAAACTACACATTGACTTACTGCCGTGAAATCGGACCGTTCCCAATGGAAAGCGAACTGAAGCAATTTTTCGCTAACATGACTGTTTTGGACAGATATGAAATTTTGGCAGCTTCAGAAACTATAGATTCGGATACAATGGAACACTTGCTGCGCAAGCTGCAACAGGCTTTCCGCCAACACTGGACGCGATTCGACCTGAAGAAGATGTGGGCCGGTCTGTGTGTGATGTTTTCAGCTCTGTTACTTGCTATCTGTCTTGAAGCGCCCTCTCGGAAGTTTGAATTGTCTGTGTTTGGTGTACAGCTGAGTACTGCCATCATGCTGCTCCTTGTCCCTACGTTTAACTCAATCTTTCAACTGTCAGTCAGTATCCTTGTATTTGGTTTTGGCTGTGTTAAATTGTGCTTTGAAGCATTCAGTAATTTGATTTTTAGGCCCTCGCATCTTAGTCCGCTTATTCTCGTTGTCCTATTGGCTGGAAGCCATTTTTCTAACAGCTTCTTGGTTCATGAAATTCACGTGACTACATATCTCGTCCAGACTCTCCTTGTGTATCATTTTTTTCGATCTGTACTACGGGTTCCCAAACAACTTTCCTGGCTGACTTTCACGTATATCTCTCCTTCCCTTCTGCTCATGCTATTAACACGTTTATCTCGATTTCTCGAAGTTTGTCGTGAAGAATCTTTCCTATCTTCCAGCTGTCGCCCAAACACAGATCCTTGGTTAACGAAATCGCTATCAAAGCTTTCTTTCAGTGAAGCGCGTTCGGTGGTCTTGTTTCGGCTAGTACTGTCAGTTGGCACACTGATAGTGATAACAGCCTTGCATAAAAGTTGGCTTCGAAAACTGGACCCTTTGTTCCGAAAATGTTGGACAAGTATGCTTCTTCTTCAAGCGGGGATTATTTTCGCTGGTCTCCTCTTGTTTGGATGTTGGTTTCTGGATGCGGCGCAATCCATCCAATCGCAAGTGAATACTTCATCTTTGTGCGTCAAGTGTTTTTATTTTGAACTTGTTTTGATTGTGAACTCGTAGTGTAGTTATCAGTTCTACCAGTTTATCGTTTTTTTCAGCTAGTTGGAGGGAAGCACAGCATCAGCAAAATGACCTCTTTATGCTTTTATACATCAACTTGTTTGCACTGCGAAACGCCTCCATGACGTACACTTTTATAGATTCTATCAAATTCGGCCATCGCCGATTCGCAGCGATCGGTCCACGCACCACTAGTTACTATGTCCTTCTCTAGAAGTATAGAGTGAACGCAATCGTTATTTCAAGACATTTTAATTCACTGCTAGATGTTGCGTGACATCGCTCTCTAATAGACATACTCTTCGTATGTCTGTTTTCAGTAGTTTCCTCAATGATAGCCGTTGAGGGAAACGCTTGGTAATTTTGTTCAACCTTCTTATAAGTGGCCTATTTCCATTAACAGATATTAGTAAGGTACTTTCCCTCTCAGGGAAATACCTTGAAGATTTCAAAATCTCATCTCGATTCTAGTGTTTTCTCATGGATGTGTGGTGAACACGAACTGTACGCTTTCTAACCAAAGAAGAAAGATTTTGTTTCCATCCGGGTGTAGAAGTAAGATGGAGTTTTTCCATTTCATTGGTCGCTCTTGCATATCGGTGATAGACACGTACAGGCCCGTATGATGGCCATCAGCTACTATCATCTGGGCCAATTAGGGTTCAAGTAGAACCTAAAGTTGACGGAAACTCGGGGACTGTGCCCAAAATGATGATCTCCAAGAAGGGCGAAACCGGTCATGGCCGGTCGAATAGTTGTCAGCAACCCTATGAGTAGTGTACTACGTCTATACGGTGTGTCGCGATTTCTCGAATATCGTGCCAACTGAAACAGAGGCGGCCTTGTGCAGCACATTCAGTTGCTTATGAACATTATAAACGAGAGATTCAGTTGGGTTCCAGGTTTGTCTCCAGTCAAAACCAAATTGGTATACAAATGAGTGTATTTCGCTAAAGTAGTGTTTTTCTTCACCCAGCTAAATCCGAATGTTTCTTGACGCCTCAGGAATATTGTGGTGAATTTTACCTGTTCCATGGGGTACTGTCGGATGAATTGAATACACGTTACGTAGATCCTCCTATGATGTAATTGGTACGTCAGAACTTCCTATGGCTTCAATGAGCAGCAATCACTGCGGCACTAGTGTCTAACAAGGTTATCGATAGCACTGTTAGAGGGTTGACCTATCACTGCAGTGTGCACTTTGCGTAATCCAGCCTATGGATGTTCAACTCGACGCAGTTACCTGTCTATGTATTCAATCTGATTGCCCAGTTCCTTACAGGTTTTAGTGGCTTTACTTAAAACATTATTTAGGTGAAGTTAACAAAGCCACATTGATCAGCATGGTCGCTCTGGGTATTGTGCACTCTGTGAGGTCGATAAATTTTGTCATCTATACTAAACTCTTCCGTAGTTGGGTTGGCGCATTTTCATATAGCACATATTAGTGTCTTGTTTGAACTTTGTACCGTTTCTGAACTGATGTGTTCATGTGCTCACAGTCAATGTTTTCTATCGTAGTGTCAACACCCGACCTTTGGTCAGTTTGTTTAATAAGCAGTTGGAGATGGGCTTTACTCCTCCGTCTTCTTTCGGAAACTTACTCTGAACGACACACCTGGTGTTGATATACATCCCCCTGTGTTTGGTTATTGACGGGAATATTGACGTAAAATCGTTTAGTTGCACCTTTGGGATACAATAAAATGCCCTGTCGTTTGAAATTGGGATACCCTACCAGCTCTACGTGGTTTTATGTGGCGACGTCGCGTAATTGCGGCACATTTGTATTCATAATTATATGCAGTTGCTCATCAGCGGTTACTCTAGAAAAATCTTGAAGTGAGAATCTAAAGTTTTCGGAACTTGAACCGAAATCTATGTTTGGGCGGACACGAACCGCGCACCTCTCGCTACTGACGAGTGTTGCTCTCCGTCAGGCTTATTCACCTGAACTCCACAGCTGATTCACCACACCATTGCCTAATGGATTAACAGTTGCTATCTGTGAGTGCTAGTAGCTTCTTGTGTGTCTTTCACACATAGCGACTCATCTGTGAAGTTCAGCTGCATAGATGTGATAGAGATCAAGCGTCCTCGATAGCTCATTCAGTAGAGCATTCTTGTGGTAATCGGAAAGTCGGTGGTTCGAGTCCGCCCCCAGGTGTTCCGTTTCATTCATGCTATATGTACTTGGAATTATCATTTCAAGACGTTCCAAATCTCCTTTCTACTTTCTGGCAATCTCAAAGCAGAACTTACATTTTGTCCCCTCGGAACCTCCCAATGGCTTGCATGGCGACTGCTCAAATTTTCGCCCCAAATTGCATTTAACAGTATATCTAAGCCAGATTTTGCTTGAATCTTAGCTGTATCTACTGTGATGTCAAAGTAATTATTTATGTTGTCCCTAGAGTCTAAGTGTATAGTTCATATTAGCAGTTTATTAACACGGCTTTATTGTGCATCTTACAATGCTCGTTTTTCCCACAACTGCTCGCCAATGGGTTTTCGGTCGGACAGCAGTTTTGAGAAGACCAATCTATTGAAAAAAACGAACCCCATGATGGCTAAAACGGCATTATTCGCTGGAATTCATGTGTATGTGTCAATGAGTCTTTGAATTCTACAGTTTCTCACTACAGTGGGCTCACTTGTGTACCCAGTAAAATTACTGTCTTCTTTACTTGGAACCTGAATAACGTAGTTCGCAGACTTGGCTGTCGGGATTGTTTACGTCTGCGTGGATGTGCTTCATGAACGCTTCACTGAACGTGACATCTATCCTTGAACTTGAACTTCGTGTATCTTTGCCAAACTGATGAGCTAGCGCAACACGACAGTGGATGCCGTGGTAGCCAACACGTAGCCAGTTGGTACTGAAATCCACATTGTATATGACTTGCTACACATACCCATCTTCGAAATTTCACAGTGCGAGCTGTTTCACACTTGAACCATCAATCATCAGCTATAGGAAAGGATCGAGGACCGGTGACTTGTGAAAAACGCCACCGTAGCGACATCGTTTGGTTCTTCACCATGTTACACTAAGGTTCGCACTCACTCATTCAAAGTGACATCTGCCCGGCATTGATGTGTATGTGCAACAAAAATATAACGCCACATCTCCGGACAGTCTCCCAGCCTATGCTCATGGCGACCCCAGGTCATTGACTCAAACCATGGAATCTCATTGTGAGCGTTCCGTTTATGTCTCCGCAATCCCCTTACGTTATAAACAAAGAAAGTGCACTTGAAGGTCTACAACCAGCAGAAATAGATGATGACGTATACACATGAGAACTCTGGTGCTGCAACTGCTGAAAATAAACATACTCACCAAGAAGACCTACATCCATCGGATACTCTTGAAGATTATGGTGTAAACTATGAGGTGTATACGCGTGTAGTATGAGAAGTTTAAAAAGAAACTTTGACTACATTGTTTCAACACCATGCAAACTTATCCTTAGTCCCATCTCCTTAATCGGAGTTGCGTCCATTTTGAGAATCTGAAACAGCAGCTGTCCACTTAACTGTCAGAGTATGGTCCAATTAGAGATGTACCCACACTTTGTGTGCATTCGTGGTAACGCGTTGCAAAAAGGACGTAAAACTACCACTTTGTTCTAACAAGCCGACATTCCATATTATTGTCTTTCGTATGTTAATTCTCTGTTGAGGTTCACTTGTGATGGAAGGTCAGTCAGCAGTGTGCTGACCTCCTCAGTTTCCTCAAAATTAGCGAACGAGTTTGTACAAGCTGATACCCGCACAAAGTATTTGTTTATATCTGACGTTGACATTTTTGTTTGAAGATGCCTCATTAGTGTGGATGTGCCACCGAGCTACTTCAATCAACCTCCGCTCTCCGGAGAGACAGTGCAACTTACCTTGAACATAGTTTACCTTGCATTACATCGGTGAATTCCCACCTTGTTATGGTTTGCTTAGTAAAGTAGGTCTCCTCGTATACCCTCCGTATCACCAATACCCCAGCTGATGTGATCAGTTTTGCGAACCTGTGCATACGGTTCATTGTTGGAAACGAAATTCGGATTAGACTTCCCAGAACAACCAATCATGAAAAATCGAATTTCAAGTGACTATCACAGACTTACCAATTTAAAATGATGGATAATGTCCCATGTGGGACATTCTAGATGTAGGATGAACCAGCCGGTTTATTCATCCGGATGACCAGTGCTAACTGAACTACAGTCCATTTCTTGTGAATACTACCGTTACTTTGACAACCAGGTTTTGTTATCATGATTACGGGACTGAGCAACCCAAATTTCTCCCTTGCTTTGCAGTACTATCTAAAACGAAGATGGGGTTTTATATCAGACCGTCAGTGTCCTTTCTCTGTTGCTCTATGCTTCCACATTTCCTCTTTTTCTAGACACCTTCTGCGAGTGCATTTCGCCCGTGGTTTGCTGTTGATCCTTCTGCTGTGCTTCTTACATTCAGCGAAGTTGTTGCCAATGATCGCGCCCTTACGGAATGATGGACGTTTCATTTCAACTAATCCACCCACCGAAAATCAATTTCTTCTACCTAGTTCGAACGGCTTGTCAAATGATCATTCTGTCTCTGTCTTCAAGACAGGAAACCCTAGTTGCTCGCACGCCTTGGAAATTTGGACATGCACTACACTAGTCCTGTTACCGTTGCTTGGTATCATGGCCTTCTTGAACGAAGTTCACATTCTACCGATGTTCTGTATTATCATCTCGGTTGTGGTCTACGCCATTCTTCATTTGTCGTCTCTGTCTGCCGTCCCTGATCAAAGTAAGTGTTGCAATTTGATACTTTTCACTCCTGCATGTATGAGAATCGTTGAATTGTCTTTGGGGCCTTTGGTTACCTCACCGATACAATCGTGTCAGCTCGATTCTTGGCCGCTATTCTGGCTCCTAATTGCTGATCTCAGTACTCCACGTTCTGTTGCTTCCAGTAACCTCCATAAGATTCGTCCGTTGTTTTCCTAATAAGAACCGCTTTATGTGCTTATTTGATGTTTCAGTTTCGGTTTCGTTTTGTAGCCGATGTTTCACGTCGTTCCATACAAGCTGATTCGTGGCACGTGGTCGTCTTTATCTGTTTATTGGACAACCTGTCCTTCTACATCACTGGACATCAACCGACAATAGCAGGCATTCCGTGGGATGCAGCATTTGCCGCCTATGCTGGTGATCATCAGACTCGGATACTTCCCGCTTTCATGGTCATGATTCACCTGTTCGCTGGCCCAATTCTACTGGCACTCAGTTTGCCCACATTTATCGTGATTTCCCTTAAACCTCAGTTGGCAGGAGTTTCAAGCTCCATGGGCGGATGTTCAGCACCTGGAGAATTAGTGACCGTTCAGCTGGAGCTCCTACATATCTCTCGTGCCATCGATTTACTATTCTGGCGCTTTTTCACTGCGAAGTCAATTTTGGTAAGCTTTTCATTCAGCTTTCTTCGTTTTGCGAATGTTTCTATACCACGCGTCTCACGCGGACGAACAAAGTGGGCATTTTCTGTATGAGCGCTTGCCTTGTGAAATGTTTCCACATCTTGAAATTCGGAGTTCAACGCGGTCTTGTGTACCCTCGTAGGGTTTCACCTTTCGTAACAGAGTTTGAAGCTTGGTGTGGACGGTTGTAAACACTACACGGCTGTATAGTACTACCGATCTCCAAGCTTATGTTGTTAGCTTTGCTCAACAAAATGCAGCACTGAAAGTTCGGTATCTCGTCGCTACTTTGGAAATCAGGCCATCGTGTGAATCTGTTTATTGTCTCATATTTTCCAGTTTCAACAGACATGAAAGCACAGTGTACCATATTGGCGCTGAGTTGAATAAACTCAAAGAAACTGACAAGGGTAGAGGATCTCGAAACTAAGATATTTGCAGATATGAAAAGCGAAATTGGGCCTAACCGAATACCTAAGGGCCATACGAAGTTCCATTACATTACCCAGCGCTTTTTCAATAGTTTGTATTTCCCGATGTTGACCGCAGTTTTTGACAGCACTATTGCAGAAGGCTGTCATTCAGCCGACTACTGTTATTCTGCTCATAAGAGTAAGCTAATTGCTGTACACACAGAGAATCCAGGTGTGTAGGTCTTATACCTGCGGACTGTCAAACGGTAAGCTACTGGAGAAGGTCATCTCTAATCCAGTCACTTCTTACTATCGGTGTTTGTAAGTTTTTACTCGATAATCCAATCGACGAAGAGAATAAAACCTTGGTTTGGGTTAGCAAGAAAAAAACAAAAGAAATCCCAGCTGTTGTAAGCGATACCATTTAAACTAAAATGTCTCTGATGTACTATGTATTGGGGGCGGGGGCCAGATGGCTTAGTGGGTAGAGCTCAAATGTACTGACCAGAAGGTCTGTGGTTCGAACCCGACCTCTGCATTCCGACTTCTCCTGTCTAGACTTGGGCAACCTGGCAATATCCCAGTCTTCGTGCTTTCTTCTGGTGGCATGGCAGCTAGACACCGAAAGGGTGTTACAGCTGGACGATTATTTATTTTATTAGTATGTATTGTATCTAGCCTATTTGAAACCCAATATACCGATGTGGATCATTTTTGTTTGAAACCTCCGTTTCTTCTTCCTTCTCAGACCTTCGCATGTGCGCTAAGTGCGTGTATACTTCGTCGACATCTGATGGTTTGGAAAATATTCGCCCCTCGTCTTCTGTTCTCAGCTTCAAGTTTGTTGGTTACCGGAGTGGTCCTCACTTTCGTGCGATTGATTTTTGTTAACCATGTCTTACCCACGTATTACAAACATCGTTAGCCCATTTGAACCATCCATCTCCTGTATAAGTCAATGGTTTTTCCCGTTATCTCATTGAGCACTAAACTGTGATATCCTTTGGAACAATTCGTTTGTATTTTTCATTCAACGCTTTCCGATGAGTAGGAATGTTTTATGAATTGGTATATTCATGTGAGCTTTTACTCTTTTATAACATGACTTTTATACTACGTCATTGGTTTTCTGGAACGAGTTCGCTTTTTGTGCTAGGAGTAAGAGACAGCATTAGCTGTTTGTTGCACAACTTTTTGCTCGGTTGACGATGTTTTCCGTCTCACTTTGGTATGGGACAGTTTACGATGTCAACTTTAGATGCTATCAGTCAAACATACAAACTTGCTAACTTTTGTCACTTGTTGGATCAAGCCGAAAATGGCCCAGTATTGGTCAGTTTTGGTAATTTGAGTGGCATGGTGAAAGCTACTTATGTCCAAGCTGTTTTTTGTTCCTAAGCAACAGAACATCAGAAGGCGGTTTACGCCAACATAGGTTGAGCGAATAGAGGTGGACAATCGTGTTTCGATGGACGGATTACTGGGTTTGGCAGCCTATTGGAGAGTTTATGTATGTTCAGATTTTCTCATTTTTGCATGTAGAATGTATCGTTAAGTGTTTCTGTTTTCTCTAATTCGGAGGAGATAGGCAGGCAGTGTAGTCACTGTGAGTCGGGATTATGACGATGATGGTGATAATTAGCTGCGCCGGTCATTTTCGTGGGGCTACAATCTACCTCCAGGGTTTTCGAGCATAGCGACGTGTGACATAGAAACTCGCAAAACAAACTCCCAGTGGCTAGAAACCCGATCGAAGTCATCAGGTAAACGGCTACGTTATTAGCTCAAATCGGTAGATGAGGAATGTCTTCTGGTTAACGTCAGACTGATGCTGTCATCTATGATATATGGTTTCACTGAATCTAGTTGAAGTTCAGTGAAGATATCTTGCAGTTTACTGGCTTCTAAAACCTACCCGATGTAACTCTAAACACACTTCACATAACGGACGATGGCTTACCATGGTCACATTTCGATACTTTTGGAATTACATACTCAACCGGTATGATTCCAAGTGTGTCCCAACAAAGCTTTCCATTTCTGACAATTGAAAGTTTGAGTGACATTTTGAGTGAAGGAATTCGACGATGCTGTGTTGGTTCATACTGCTGGTTGGATTTTTATAGTTGAAACAGAGAGTTATTGCGGACCGTGACAGAGGTCCGATGTCGGTGAGCAGCTCCAGGGCTGTAAAATTACAAACTCAAGACAAATATCCTCACATGTCTTGATAGCTTCGTTTTATCGTTCAGTGCACCTTCTTCAGTGGACGGATGAGCATTCCTGCTACTGGTCTCAAATACCAGAAACCTGTCTTTAGACTTCAAGACAAGCTCAGCCGGCTGACGCGTTGATATGCTTTTCCTTTTTCATTCATAATGGCATCTTCGCCGAACCCAGCACGTTCAGCTACGGCGGCACCCGACTTGCAAAGTTCAGTTAGATTGGACAAACAGATAAGTTACGCTTTAAGTTTGACTAACCCTCGAAGATAAGGCTGACTGGACTTCATTTCCCGCGTTTGACTAGTCTCATCTCTATCCTTCTTTGGCTAGCTGCTGTGCCGCTAGGTTTGTGGATGTTTTACTGGAAAGATCCATTACTGGGGAACTACTCTCCTAGCATGGAGATGGGTTTTATATTCACTGACAACTTGGTCGCTCCGGCGAAGACATTCTAGGCCCTACAGGATTAGTCAAGATTGCGCAGCAACAGGTGAGGAAGATGTAGTTCCCACAGAGCATCGGAAATAATAATCATCGTGAGGCGGGTCTATGCAACACATCAAGGAATTCTCAGTTGTGCGAAGTAAATGAATGTGATAGCACCTGTTTTCATTTTCACCAGCATTTATCGTTTGGTCCTGTAGAACAAGAATAGTTCTCTCTGCCCGGTGGAAGTCGTTCGAGAGTGTTGGAATATGATTTGGAACATGAATACTACTGATGTTTCCATTCGATGCTTCATTAATCATCCCTAGTGCATTTTAAATGTTGTGATGGTGGCCTGTGTAGTACAGGTGTGGAGAAAACACGTCCCGAACAATAACTAGCGTTCTCAGCAGCTCTAATGCTTTGATCAAAGAGCTTCGTGCTGTCTCGTCCCTCTCTTCACCCCCGATGACTCTGGCGAACGTACGCCTAAAGACTCGCCTCCATTGTTAAGTCTATTTCCATTTAGCCACGGGACTGGAAGGCGATTGTCATGAGGAATTACCCGCTTATCCAAAATCTCACCAAATTTTCCTGGTGTCCGGCTCAGCTTCATAGTGAATGCCAACCTGAAGGCTGTGGTAATCATGTCCGAGCTCCATAATTTACTTTAACATGGGTGTAGCTAATTGGTTAATTGGTGGAGACTTTTTGGCAAAACTGGAAAACCTAACCTGGATTGGTTACTTAACCTGGGAGCTATATGTGCAGGAACAACTGGAGTAACTATGTGGTTTGTAGGCCAATTTAAATGTCATGAGCTCGCCATTTATCTCAGAAAAATCAAACAGATTGCAATTGGAGTATGTATATTATTGCATGACTGTGCCGAATGTGGTTGCCTCCGAGAGCTCATGCCACGGGTGTTGCCAGCTTGTTTTTCACGCATCATCGACTTGCTTGAGAGGCGTGACTGCATTCGGTGCTGTAACTAGTTTTGGCTAGTGGGGTTTCACGAACTATCGCCGATTTCAAAGTGAGCGAACTATCCCACGGAATCCTCGTTGAATCGGGAGATGCAACCTAACAAGAATGTGTGGAAGTGTGCTTGTTATTATCTAATTCATGTAACCGGTATAATCAATAACCGAAAAGCAAACTATTTAATTGGTCCGTCACGCAAAACCATAACAAGTCCGAACAAACATTGTGATTTCGCACAAGACTGGTGTGTTTTCAACCGTTACTACAGTTTTACCGTATAAATCCACCCACCTTAACCGTGCGCCGTTCTGAAATAAACAGGAGCGAAACATGCAATTACCGTTGTTCACCTGGACGTCGGCTACTGGACCTTAGTTCACAAATGATAATTTTTTTACCGCTGTCGAAACAATACTACTCAGTATTTGGATCACACTGGTTGGCGCGTTGAAAGTTATTCGCATGTCGTCACCGAGTAGGCCTTCCATGTTTATGTGATTAGTCACGATTACTAAACGACTTTGATGGAGGTGTCCATCTTGAATGGCATGGTTAGTGCTGTTCACCGTTTTCATCAAACTTGAATCTTATGGAGTAACACTGGAATCAATACTGAACTGTTCTGCATACCTCGCAATAGGGAACCCCGTTGTTTACAAGGCAAAGTGTTATCAAACCACGTCTTAATTCCCAGCTAGTTTTCTGAAATCCGAGAAGATTGGGAATCATAACTGGGTCCTGTTTGTACATTTTACTTTTATGGGCATCATTCAAGCAATGTTTCGCTAAGTCTGAAGGTGCGCTCGGATTGTCGGACCTTTAGTGTACCTTTCCGTCCATTGTAATATCTCACCGTTGCATACATCAGAGTAAGACATCTTCCTAGGGATCTTGTCAAGATGTGAAGCAAATAGCCTGCTTTTCACTCCGTTCCACTCACTGTCTAGCGAAAGAGCTGTCCCACAAGTGTTTTTCGGGTCATTATACTCGAGTACATTCAGCATTTGGAATGTGTCAATGGGTAGTTGTCTGAGGGAACCGGACCAGCTTCGTTAATCTACATAAAGAGCGATAAGTTGCGTCTCTGCATACTTGATTTTATTTTGTGATCACGGACCATATCTGATCATCTTGCATTCTTTCAGTGCACTTTAGGTCGCTGTCGCACAATGAAGGACCATCCCCATTTAGTGATAGTTGAAATATTATATACTGAAATGAGGGTTAGAAAGTGAACAGTTAAGGGGTAACACAAAGGTTGACGAGCTTGCTTACATGCAGTCAAGATCAAACGGTGTGTGATTTCAATTTTTCACACTTTATCTAAGGATGTCCAGTGTGGAATCTTCCACACCTTTCAGACTATAGAAATGATGAAATCCCCATCACAAACAAAAAATCCTAGTTGAATTTTTCCATATTCCTCAACATCTTGTCCAGTCTCAACACCTTCATTTGGATCCACTGCTGATGTTCCTTTTTGGACGATTTCGCCCCTTGGGTCTTTCTGAGCTTTCAGGGGAGAGCTACAACATAATAAAGAGATCCTAAAGTATCAGACGGTTCAGCTACTAGATTAATCAAAATTTCTGACAGGAAAGTGTGAACCGTATATCTTTCTTATAGTTACTCAGGTGACTCAAACCAATACTGTGTTGACCAGTGACCGCTTAGTAGAAGGCGGTAAGTCTTTGTTGTTCAACAACCAGGAAAAAGCGCTGAAGAACACTGATTCTAATCGTTTGTAATTGCATAATTTGGATGAATTCTGCCGGAATCTGCGTGCCTTTGTTTCCAGGCTACCGGTATACCCATGTTTATGAAAATAAACTGCTTTATCCAGCATAACGATCGATAACTGATACGCAGAACAACCAAAGTCCAACTTTATTAATTTACCAATCAGCCACACGAGGCAGCTTGTTGTAGTTTTCAGCTAATAACCGGCGGGCCACAGGTTTGAATCGCCCCGGGGATTCATGTGACGTGTATTACTGGCAAGGTCATAGCATCATCGTCATTGTCAGCTGTAAGAACCGCGTACTTGTCGTACAGTTTCGTTCACCGATGTATTGGAGAACAGTTTCGTTCACCGATGTATTGGAGAGGTGGAGTAGGTAGCTGCGCTTTGGAGGCGGGAGCTGATAAATTGGTGCGTAAATACAGCACTGTCAGTGGACTGTTAAGTGGGGGAATTGGGAAGGGAGCTATGCATTGAAGGCAACAGCTCGGATACAAGAGCGCCATTGAAGGCGCCACTGAGCCATGTCTGGAAATGTCTGTAACCATTGATGTGCCCCTTTCTCGGGGTCTCGCACATTGTTCCGTTTTTAAGCATAGACGGATTCGACTTCATATTACTGCGTTGCTAATTCTCTAGTCGGATGAAATCCAACCTCGAGCACAGTAATCAAGAGACATATCCAATTGGCTCATGATAGGAATTGTTTCAAACGTAGTTTGTCCTAAAGGGTTTGTGTATTCTGAAGTCTGTCCAGTAGCTGTGAATCAGGCCTAAAAAATGTTTATTGTAACTGAACTTTCGTTGTGGCGCTTCGTTCTTATTCGTTTACTTAACATGCAAGAACTGTTGCCTTGGACTCTAAAGGTTCTTGTAATGTGTATTATTTCACGGAAAGATGCTTCGATGCCTATTCTGATAGAAAATTAAAGATATCTTAGCTTAAAGCTAAGATGACAGCTTGGAGACATCATTCCACTTCAGGACACCCTTTTTATATGGACAAAACTGTTTCAGGACGAGATACCGGATGACACTTGGAACAACCCTGGAATTCTCTTTGAAGTTTTATAGTCACTACCAATCACCTAATTAGCCGTCGATGTTATTATACTTCAGATTTCTCAGTGCTGTAGGCTTTACGCGTGTATTACCCACACTGCTGATCAGTTGTTGGTGGCAACAAGTTTTACTCTTTGACCTCCTCTGTTATCCGAGAAGTCACGAGTTACCCTCTCCCTGGAGATTCTTGGGATGTGCACTGCTGATGACGCTCAATTTGAAGTAAATTATGTATAGTACTCCTTTCGGCATGGGTTAACCTTCTTTACGGGGCATGATATCGATCGGAAAATTTCCGAACCCCCCCCCTACACTATCATCAATATATGATTTACACTCATTATGTTAGGCTTGCCGCACTGATATGTACCCTTGGACACCTATCTAGAGAAGAAGCTACATCAGGATGTGTCGAATACTTCGCATCTCCCCGATTGACAATCTTCGTTTTAATCTCCCCATACCACCACCTTATTAATATGACTTCTGTGTTTGTTTGCTTATAACCGCATTCGAATTCGATCATAGATAATGTTCCAAGTTATAAATTGTTACGACACTTCTTAGATTCCTTCTACACGAGCTACGAATCGGTGCCCCGTTTTTCCTCAGCTACACAGTCGTTAATCAAACATCCTTCATCGGTATTACGAAGGATGAATGTTCTTGTCTGACTTGGCGCTAATGAGATGAATTCATTACGCAATCGAAAGCTGTTTCTAGGTGCGACAGTCAGCTGCTAGTCTAGGCTTAAACCACACTTTATGATCACTGCTAGTTTGTTTTCTTTTGTTCAGTTGCACCCAGTGTCCCTTCTTTAGATGTGACAACCCTCATCCTGGCAGCCAGTGCAAGCTTACAACTTCGCAAACAAACGCAAGAGTTGGATGGCTATTTTCCTCACGTTCACTCTTTATATTTCAACTTAGGTTTTTGTAAATATATTTTTGAGATACGATTATTTTCGAAATACTCGGAGAGAGCGAGTGGTCTTCTATTTTTTCGCCCTCCTTTTTAAGGCTTGTCATTCATGTATCTGCAGACTAGATGAGCAATTTTCATAACATATAAATCAGATATAATGTTGTGCAGAGAGGAATGTACCGGGTAAATCATAGTCCCCAATTTTTGTCTGACAGGACTTCCTAGAAGCTCTCAGAACTTCTAAAATGCTTCGAACTTTAGCCTTCCTACGCCTTGCGGTCTTGTCTGTATGTATCGGTTTTGAGATCCGAATCCAGCCGGGCACCCCCCGTGCCGGATATTCGGTGCTTCTTTATAGGCAAATGGATGTGATGCCATGCGGGTTTTATCGTGTGTCAAGCCAGTGCGAACTGAAAAATGCTGTTTACGCCATTTTTCTAATCTTGCACTTCATCGTTCACTAACAATATAAAATGTGTCACATCTGCAAGTACACCAGTATTTGGAAATTCCAGACTTTTGGGTTGGCTTTGGACGGCGAATCGGCTACCGTAGTGAAGTGAATCCATCTGCATAGACAAACACACATTTTCGACTCCATTGAACCACCTCGGAAGGAATGTTTTTGTAGTTGCGATTGAGTGGAAGGAATTAATGTTCCGATGCAATTGTTAACTTTCGGCGAATGAAGGCATGTGCCCGTCGCTTTTGTATGTGTCTTGCCCAGAAATGTTGTTTCCTAGGTTTTATGGTCTACCCTACGAAAGAAAACCTTGTTCCTCTTCCTGCACACACAGGATGTCATATGAGTTGTTGCTTTGCGGCGTGTTGGGGTCACTACATATCACGGAAATTTGTCACAAGTTACTTTATTCTGGTGTGAATTATTTGATTGTTACTCATTCCGGTTAGAACAGCAGAATTTTCAAAGTAAAACGTTTAAAACACAACTCTAAACCTCATACGTACTTATAAATACACAGTGGGCTCGCATCCATATTCGCATCTGCCAATCACAGCATACAACGTTTTGGTACAAGTTGAGCAACAAGGGACACGCTTCGCACCGAACCCTTATGCTCAATGCGAATCCCAGGAAACGTAACAAGTTAGGGCACGAAGGAAGGCCATCATACATTGCATAATCGTCGAGTCAGTGAGGTAAAACCATACACTCGTATGCGGGGGTAGCACGGTGTCCCTCATCACCCGTAAGACCTGCCCAAGAGATATATATGTAGCTAGTTAGCGCCAGGCGGTAGTCAGTTTTATCTCACAACAGTGGTCAGAGAAAGCAACTATAGGATCCAGCTGGGTTCCAGGCGAGTCCCTCGCAAAACTAGATTTGCTTGCAAATGAGTGTATTTGGTCAACTATAGGATCCCTTTAGGCTTAACACTCTGAATTATTCAGGGTATTATTGTGGGTCGAACCTGGGGCATCAGGATATTTAATGATTGACGACCACCGCTTTGAGTTGGACATCCAAAACAAAAAGTCGTACGGGGAGTTGCGGTACTGGGGCTTTCGACATGCACTCCGACGACACCCTATTAGGCCAAATCATGCAGACGGCATTAGTCAGCTGAACCAAAGTAAATTAAGGTGTTCAACATCATCATCGACAGCATAACACCAGTGTTCAACAACAATGCTTCGCTGCCGTAGAGTCAAAGTGTTGCTAAGTCGAGTATCTCCCTGAACTACTAACTCCGAAATCATAGGAACTTTTCTAACTTCAAAGATGCACCATTTCAGGGCCCAATTAAAACATATCGTCATTGTGTCTCGACAGTGAATTTCAAGTGGGGAATGCTGTTTTTTTCTGGAACGTATATAGCGCCTTTGAAAACATCCATCTCCCCACCTTTCTGTGCGTATGCATTTTAATATCTACTCAAAGCCTTGAGTATAAAGAGGTTAAACTGAATAAACAAAATTGGACAGGAAATGACGCAGATTTCTAACGATGGATTTCTTGGCATTCCTCTCCGCGTTCGCATACAATGCACAAGTTTCAGGTCACAAACACACTGGTCAACAGGATGGTTGCAACAAATATGCCAGAAAGGAGCACGTCCTGGTTTAGGTCTACAACCTAATAACGGGTCAGAGCGAAGTATCGTTGCCTGATCATAAGCTACACAGTCAGCAATTGGCAAACCTTTTTTGGTAACAGGTCACTAAGTTGATTTGAACATAATATTTGCCATTCTGTTCAGCCATCAAAAATAACTTATGTTCTAGTTCGCTGTATTTGGTTGAATCAAGCCATTATTGTGTGTCCAACGACTCTAGAGGTAACCGTTAGTTACTCTTGGACCGAACGTGTATGTTGTCTAGTTTTGCTGACCGATCAGTTTGCGACCACGTGGCAAGCTTCTTTTGTAATCAATAATTTGCTACTGACAACCCAGTACGACGTGCTTGCATTTGTCAGCTGCCTTCTTGTAACTTTGCTGGTCAAAATAAAACAAATATATCGAAATAGTGTTGCTTTATCACTTTAAGCCTGTTTACTCTCGAATATCGTCCCCTAACTGTTGTGAATTGGACGGATAATGTATCCTTGAGATGAAAATCATCGGTTCCACTTAACGATGTATGTGGCTGTCTGCGAAATGTTATTTACCCATCAACCGAGAACCCGGAATCATTGAAATTAAGTTGCTACCGCTTTTGAACTGTTGGACCTGATGCTCGACTTACCAACCTACCAAAAAGCACCATACTTCATTCCGAATCCGTTAAACACGTCCAGTTTGCTTCTGTTTCTAGCAGAGCGATTGAACACACTTTGGAACCCATAAAACTCCGTTTCATAGAAAACTAGTGTCAAAAACCACATTGAAAAGTTTTGTTTCAAGTTAAACAGGGTTTAGCATTGCAGTGGTATGGTAAGGACACAGAGTGCCGCACACAAAACCTTGAGCGCATAACCTTGTGATTTTTTGAAGTAGTACCCATTTGGCGTTCCAACTTTCACCTTGCTAAATAGAACTTACGTTCAAACGTATATTTTAGGTGAGAGTTCGTGGAGACAGTCACTGTCAAGGAGTGGGTTTCCAAAACATTCTACATAGGGAACAATTAAAGTTGACAACTCAAAGGAAGCTGCGGAATAATTGAATCAAGCTGAAATTTTCTCACTTGTTACGGCGTCTCCACTTTTGGTCAACAGTTGGAAGGTAACGGATCCTGTTGTCGAGGGCAATGGTATGCCAGCGTGATTGTTTTGAGTGATATCCTAATGATACAGTTTTCGGCTTTGTTGTTCTAGAATAGGTTATGTGATTATCCGAAGAAGCGTACAACTATGCCGAAAGAATATGGAACGTTGCAAAATCCAGTGGGGAATGTGATATTAGGAACGCATGATTTAGCTTATATCCTTTTAGGCGCGACACTTCAAAAGTAAACACCAATTAAGCCAACTCTAAGACAGACTTCTCTAGTTTCACTTCCTTTACATTTAGCCGAGGATGAATAATTCAACGGAATTCCGGACTCATTCCCTATGCCTCGATCTGACTGATTGTTTTCTTTCATCGGTCCAACCGAGGTGTAGGGCGAACATGAACTGGAATGCGGTCTTTCCATTTCTGCAAAGAGTTCAGTTGCAACTCGACAAATCCGAGAATGGTATGCTGGTAGTAATACTGTTGAACCGATGGGACTACCCGTCACAGGGTACTTGGTCGTAATGACAAAAGCAACCTGATAATTGTCTCTGAATCAGGACTTCACCGTTCCACTCATGTCTCAATACTGGTTGAAAAAGTGATCGCTTTGTATGTGAATCACAGTGCGCTAGTTAGTGTGTACACTTGCAGCAGGTAGAGTAACGGTAGCCAGTGGAGAGACGTAATGGAGAGAGGATAGTCTAAGCATTCAACCGGGGTTAATGCCCAAACCCAGCAGGCATATTGTGTTTAGAGAGATAAGAAACCCACTAAGTAAGTATTGGTGAGTGTACACTGTATTCCGGCGGTTTTCTTGCACTTTCCCCTGAAGATCTGTGTACATGTTTTCCTCCAGTTTCTGCACAATGACCAAGAGTTTTACAAATCAGCTTTTTCATGTTCATTTCAGTTGCAGCTCACTTTCAAGCAGACAGCTTTTAAAAATACACGTGGCATTTCTTCCGTTTTTTCGTTTACCCAGATATTCCGCGCCAATACGGTGAGATGAAAATACCAATGGGAAATCCAGCTTTGCTAAATTAGAAAGCCTGAACTTCAACTCAGGCAGATCGAATTTGCATCGCAGAATTGGAAGTTAAGTTTACGTGTTTGTTCAATCAGCAAAAGCACATTCCTTGGAAACTTGTTATCAAGAACTCTGACAGTTTTTTTATTTGGAACAGCTTTAAACCCAAATCATTTTTTGTTTGAATAAACGAGTAGGACACATTCTACCCTTTTTCACCCTCATTGGAACGAAGTATTGGAAAGCTTGAAGGGTACTTTGAACTTGAGCATAATATGAGGCATACTAGTTGACCCACAGACACAAAGCGAGACGTAAACCAAAAATATGGCTACCCGTCTTGTTTATGCTTTGTATGTAGGTCTGTAATTAGTGCGTGAAATAACGTAAAAGGCACGCAGTTTTCGTATACAAAGGAACCTTTAAATGAAGTTAAAATTCATAAACAATCTGTTCCGAATTCAGTTTAAACCCATGCCTTGTGGCAGTTGAGGATACAAATGACTTGATCGAAGTTGAAAAGGGCAGAGTTCTGGCGCTGTCTTTACTCTGAAGATGTTTGCTCGCTGCATTTTTTTGAGGGCTGTTTGTGCTGAAAGCTGTGAGCTACTTATTTTGAACAAAAAACTGTAAGTGAGTAATGATGGGGTGCCTAACTATAAAGCTCTCGTACAAACGCAATTGATGGCTGGAGCAGAAATGAAACGGTTCATTGGTCTCTGACCTGCAGCCGGTTCGGAATACTACGTAGACCTTTTGTTATTTGAGTCGGAGGGCCTCCAAACAGGATAAGTACGTGAAACTTTCAAGGGTGATATCGGAAAATGACACCAGAGGGGGTTGCCTTCTAATTTATGTTATGCCGCTGAGCATGTGATGAAAGCCGTGAATTTCAAAATCTACCCACCAAAACACTGAAGTATCCAATAGAATGTGGATTTCCAGCGTATGTCGGTAACTGCGATCGAAGAATTACAAAGGATAGTTAGCCTGGTGTGGATTTCCAGCGTATGTCGGTAACTGCAATCGAAGAATTACGAAGATAGTCAGCCTGATAGCGTAAGTTGGAAAGTGGTTTGATCTAAGATGGTCAGAAGTATTGTCAACTCAGTAAGAGATACAAGAGAAGAGGGACGTAGAAAAGTAATGTAAATTTTCACAGTAAACGTCCAAGTCTTCATGAGTCAGGGGTTTTGTGCTTCTCTTGTGGTTTCATTTTATGATTCTGTCACTCATTAGTGTCCACGAGGAAATCACGAGTCAAGGTATGCTTTCGCCACGCACCAGGGTTAGACTGTCTTCGATGAAGGTTGGTTGTGAACAACGTTTTGCGAGGGACGGTAGTATTAAATGTGGAGGAGAGCGAACTTTTTTAGACAATCACTATACATACTATATTTTAAGGCAAGTAAAACGGCTAGATTGAACACAAAATTGAGCGTCAATCAACCATGAATTTGTGACAAAGCAGAACGATTTAGAAAATAGCGCCATTTGAAAAGAGCAATGGTATTTCAGCCTGTGGTCGAAGAGAAGGAGCGAAAAGTTTGGTTAGCTACAACAATGAACATTAACGTGGAAGCTAGGAGGCACGAAGGGAAACCTCCTTTGATAGTAGACCACGTAAATTAGAGTTATCGGTCCCGTGTAAGTGGTCTTTCTTCGAATGTAAGGTAGCTCAAAGTGAGAATCGACAACAAACACTATTTGTGTCTTTACATGCGGTGGCCTAATACCGAAAACGTCTCATTTTTAGGGTATTGTTATTTGATGCTGTAACGTACTAACATCCTTAGGGATCACGTAGGAAGAAAAAGGGGATGACTCTCTTGTGTGTATTACTCTAGTGTCCTGTAGACCAAGAATTCCTAACTTCCCAATTCATGCCGCACACCACACAAATGTGTGGGAAAAAGTGAACTCTAAGGTTATCTTTGGTGGATTTTTCACTTGTTTGCAAAAACGCTATCAATCTGATCGAACCTTGAACCCACACCTGCGGAAAGAGGGGAACCAGAGGTATGTTTCAGAGAGATTTATCTACTTTACTTTCATCATATTTCTTTCTCAGCCGCATCTCAGCCCAGCATTAGGTTGGGTAGAGGAAAAGTCACCTTGTCAGGATTCCCATAGACTTTAAAGCAAATGAAGGCACTCATTGATTACCGTAAAATCAAGTCAACTAACAAAAATCCTGCTTACTTAGAAAGTCTGGCAATAAGTTGTGCCATATGTTATTTTCAGTAACACTGGTTGGCAATTTGTCGAAATTTTGTATTTTTTGTTAGCAGTGCTTCCTAACGTGTCCTCCGGCATTTGCTTTGTTTTATGTACGATGACTTATCTTTGAAAATCTATGCTGCTTCGATGTTGATGGAACTAGTTTGAATCCTATGGATAAGTTACCTCCAGAGTTCATCCCAATTCAGATCACACTTACAGGCGTATAAAATCCGTGATTCATGCACTGGTATTTGTTTGCTCAACATTGCAATAAAATAAGGAGAAGGTGAAGCTGTAAAAAGCATACGTCTACAACTAGATTAACAACCGAGCACCAGTGATGTTGTTCTGAGGAAGTTCACGGAATTGACCTTAGAACACAGTTGAATGAGAGTCCAATAAATGATCCATCACTACGGCTTCCACAATTATTACGACTTACTCTTACGCATCCACCACCATTACCATGCTGAGGTCACAATTCAGGTACAAGCACACACAAACAAAACTAGGCACACCTATACACAAAACAGTGGTTGTTTTCACGGAGATTTCTAGCGCAAAAAGGATATCAATAACTCCTATTCTACCCGGAGAATAGTCAGGTCATTGCGAAATCTGAGTACTGTGTGCACAAGACGATAACGCGCTCTCATTCTTACTAAATTGACCCGGATAACCGAAAGTGGCGTACTATTGTATCAGTAAGTTGGATTGCTACCGGATGCACACAATGGGGTTTGACTAGATGCGCACGTGCAATGGTAACGTTTTAGCGAAATGAGTTACTGCAGTTATGAAACACGTGGGACGAAGAGCTAAACATGGCTGATAGCCGGAGACCAGACCACACACTTTGGCCGTGCAAGCAATCAACACGGGAAATTACGGTGCAGAGTTCTGTATAAGTGAAAGTGCATCAGTTTTTAACAGTTTTAACAGTTTTAACAGTTTTTAACTGAAGAGTCACTGGAAAGCGAGGGGAAATAATTAGCTAGCAAGACCAACAATGCGAACAATTTCGAATCTGTGTGGGTTTTAATTTCACGTTGGGGTAACGTTCTGCGTCACTGGTGTGGAAAATTTGGGGAAAGCAGAAACAAGTCGAAGAGAGATACATATTCTTTGTGAGCCAAGAGAGATGTGTTGATTTTATATAGAATTTGTACATACAGAAACCAATCAGTCAGCTATACAAAGTTCTACGTGATCAACCCCCTACATTACAGTGGACCACTGTAAGTGAACTCACTCAATGTGTTTGGCTGGATAGCTCATCAGATGGCTTACTGATGCAGAGTAAATTGACTCAGAAGTACTGATATTTACATTTTACTGAGGGAACACTTAAATGGTGAAAAAAGGATTGGATTGGAACCTCCTTTGACTAAACCAAAAAAAGACTTCTATTAAATGTTCCAACGTCTACCAAACACATGCAGGGGAACCCAAGTGTTTCTTAACAAAACCTCAGATATGGATAGTTTTGGGCCTAATTTAAATCAGAAGGCACACTTGGGAAAATGAATTCTTTCAGGCGAGCACAACAGTTCCACTATGACATTCCATCTGACGAACGGTATTAAAATACTGCCTCAGATGCCATGCAATTCGACGTAAGCATTCCACAACTGAATCCAGGGAATGCTGCCCATTGAACGTCCACTGAAACGAATTCATGTTGCAGACTAGAATACACCGTTTTTTTTCATATCGGTATGTTGTGACAAAAATGGTCAGGAATTTTGGAAATCAGTTTAAATTCCAAAAACACATGTTGTTAGTATTTTCCTTCAATAAACAGTAAGTCTAAGTTGTAGTTATTAAGAGAACTGGAAGAGGGTGACCAGTTACTCAGTTCATTGCGTAGAAAGCAAACCTCTCTTTCTCAAATCCAAAATACGCGTACAACTTGACTGGCTTGATTGAAGCAAAATATCGGCAAATTATCTTCCTTAAACCAAAAGGAAGAGAAAACAAACAATGGAGATGAACGAGTTGGACCCTCACTGAATTCTACCTGGAGAAGCATCCGTACAAAGGCAGCGTAAACACAGCCGCACCTAGAGTATGTCCTCTCTACAGCCATAATATTTTTGATTGGACATCAATTTGCAGATTTTCAAAAAATAAAAGAACCTTTGGTTAAGGTATTCTGACTGTTTATTTGGTGTTTATTGCCTGGGTTTACCCTATGATATCTCAATGAACCGGTTTTCAGCCAATTTCTCCACCCCCACTGGAATTTGTGTTTGTTGTCTGCAGTCAAATTTGCCAATCTGCCGACGAATTTTCTGCTTCCGATTACATTATTTGTGTGATGATCTTGCTTATTTTCATGCCAGTTTGTCGAATTACCTATTTGATACTAAATCCTTTCAAGAAAAGTTGACGTTACAATCAGCAATAGGAATCGACCACTAACAAACTTTGCACACTTATTTCACAATCAACCGTACATTCCGGATAGTCCCAAGGTGCAATTTTCACCAGTTATTTTGCAGCACAAGCTTTGCTCTCATATAGAATAGAGAAATCCTATCTGAGCGCTACTCAATGGGTGGCAAACTAGGGGTCAGGCTATACTTTATGCAGACTTGAAAGATTAGCAGCTTCTGTTTTGTCGAACATTCAGTAAAACATTCCAAGAATAGAGTAAATAATACACAAACAAGCTAGAGTTGTTAACCCTCATGTAACAGATGGAATTAACTTATTTGATGTAAAGTGGAATATAAAAAGAAATATTATCTGTTGCAATGTAAGGAAACGTTCAACTATCATCTCGTAATAACATAGGCCTCTGATATTCGGTCTGAGACCAGCATTCAACCAGGTTGACTGGTTTCGACGAACCTCTGACAGTTAGTTGGAAGCATCCGCTTTTCTACATAAATATAACATTCAGAAATGCCATAGAGACTCGCCTCTTTTTATGGTTAGGTTCATGTGCGTTCTTTTGTTATAAAATTATTTCCGCAAGAAAGAATTACGGACCTTCTAGTCAACTGGAGTTGGCCGTACAAATATGAGGATTCCCTTGGAACTCAAAGTCACAATGCCTTACATTAGACTATCCTGGAAAGGGGACTTCATTTTGTTGTGGAGACCTTTTTCTCAGTACGATTGTTATGCAGCTCGAAAACGTTCGTAATGAGCACTCTAGACCCTCAAAATAATTAGTTGTATGACAGAAAGCCTCAGCTTTAAACAACATCGAGTTTTAAGACGAGATTTAAACGAGGACAATAATCGGAATACCTCATCAAACAACACTGTCACAGCACTCACGATTCTTTACCAACAATAGACTGCTCATCAAGGAAGACAGTCAATGAACTGATTTGAAATTTATACCCGACACATTGCTCAAGGACCAGATATTCTGAATAGTCTCTAATTTTTATGCAATCTAATTGACCGAATAGGACAACTGTGAAGTTTCGCATTGTTACTTGTTCCCATAGCACATACCTCACTCAACAGTTCATGGTGTTTCCGGTAATATTGCTGTATTCTTGCGCTTCCCTTTGTCAGAACTCTTAAAAATTCCAGTCAGATAGTATGCAAACGTCTGAAAAAATTTCGTTCTCCTTGTCAGATGAATAGGGTAAGCAGCCTTCGGAATTTTCACCAGGATGAAATGTGAAAGTTCAAAACGCGTCCTGTCGTGCGATTTATGAATGACATGCCCAGAACAGTAAACATTCTACAGATAACGTTTTCTGTTTATTGATGAGTTGTCATTTGTAGTCTTAATCAACAGCGGATCAGGTTTATTGTATTTACATGTTTGGACGACGCCCCAGGCACACGAGATTTGCGACTGAATTTTCTTAGTGGACTATGTGCACAATAATTCTCGAGTTATCAGCGTATTTGGCTAAACGTGATGTCGAATAAGGCAGAAGAAAAGAACGGGAAATCGTTCGAATGTGACCTGTTAAGTGTACAGCTGTATGGAAGTTTCAATAGAATAGACGACAAATGAGTAGAACAACACGATAAGCGGTAATCTTCTTTTTTGCAGCAGCCGGCTCGAATATGTACTTGTATGAATTTTACAAGGTCAACAGCGCAATGCCAGAACGTTGTTTATTTCGTATGAATGTTCAGAGCACACTTCAGCCAAGATAGAAGCTGTCTAGAAAATTTCTGCTGACTACATTTATTTCATCAAAAAGATCTTGATTAGACGTTATCAGAAAGCATACTATTTGTTCTTAATGCTTGCTTTGAAACTGGTTGGTATTCTGTCAACTTGCTCGCCTTTGGTGTGGTCCGAACGAGACAGAATTTTGTGCTAAACAGAATTAGTATATATTCAAAACCGCGCGATGAGTCTCTGATTGTCATTTTTCCTTGATAACTAGCAAACGACCGTGAGGATTATTAAAACTCGTGTTTTCGAAATTCACTTACTCGACGTCTGGATTCAAGTGGCTAAAGGCACTGTGGAGGGAAGACCGATTTACTTGTTCATTTGGTAATGGTAAACTAATTTATAAAGCATTCCCGCCGGAAGCTATCATGAGGGGAATGGGGAGTCCCCAAACATAGATCAACTAACTGTAGCAAACGCTTGGTTTGTTGATGTATCGTGATTAATGGAAATTCCTGGACATCCTCTATGAACAGCCAGAAACGATGGAAACAAATTTTCATCACAATCTATGTGGTTCTCGTCTTCGATGAAATATCAACTTGTCACGGTTTTGGAAGGAATAACTCTATGTTTGATCCACCTACGTCGCGACGTTTCATAAGCAATGTTTAAAACGACCCTAAATGTAAACAAACATGCCTTTCTACTTCAAAAATGGACGGATATATATATATGCGGGTCTTTTAAACTTTAAAATGTTAATGGCGTTCCAAGTAACATCATCAGTAAAGAAAGCGCTTTTGTCTTCCCCCCGCGGGAATTGCACATTAGGCAGTGTCAACACATACGATTGGCTGAAGTTCGTACGAATTTGGCTGTTAAGAGCGGTGGCCTTTTGTACCGAGTTCACAGGGAGAATTGGTTGTCAGCCATATGGATTACCACCTATGAATCTGTGACTCCGACTCAATTCCGAATGACTATGCTCGGTGTACCAACCCACAGAGGCCCGTTGGGTGTCCTCAACTACCAGACTAAGCATAATTACACTGCACTGAAGAACATCACCGCTTTAAGAAATATTGGTGACATTCGTCAACTTCTTTGGGTAAATATTTGCATGTATTTGATTAAATTCTTCGAAATCATTAGCATTAATAGGAGCTGGTGAGTAATGGCGCAATTTGATGACCTTCCGAAAGTGAAACTACCTTATCTCAAATTGAATGTGGAACACTTTTGCTCTGGCAGTGTGCACATCGTTTATTGCAGCCTGGCGGAAGTATATAGTGGGGGATATATTGCCGATCTTGCTTTCCCATGATTGAGGCTAAAAATCGATTCGTCCTCATGAATGCGGCAGAGCAATGCATTTAACATGACAAATTCGGTAGTAGGTCGAGAAGGAGCGTGATTTGGTTAGCTTTAGCACCTAATAACACGACATCGGTTAGCATACATACACAAGAGGTGTTTAGCTACACAAACGCTAGTGTGCCTGACTGTGCAGGTAACTGCACAATAATTGAGCACTCTGTCAGCTCACACAACGAACCAACCAACGGGCTTGAAGCTGACCCTACCAGAACGGCAACTAATGGTAGCTTTAATGTTTGTATTCTGGGCGTTTATTAACGGTTAATTTTAGCCATAGTTTGAGGCACTACCGGTGGTAGATGTTAACATACCGTTTTCGTTTCGCCGATTTGAATCGCGTTCCTACCAGTCTGATCACTTTGGTGACAACTTAGTGAAAGGCCAGGCTAACTGTTACATCAGTCCTTCCGAGATTAAATGTGGTAGACTCACACAAGTACCGGAGAATACGTGATGAAGAAAGCGCAACACGTTGAGTAGGACATACAACATGATAGATTGGTTCGAAACTGGATCCAGACTATAAATATGTACTAGCGCAGAGCTGAATCTTTTTCGTTCGCGGTGAAACACCTGTGCTGAATTAGCACTCACTACGAAGTTGTTTCTGCAGTTGTGTGAACTCAACGTGTCACTTTTTACAAAAGAATATCTCTTCGGAAGTTATCAAGCATCATAACTGCTACTGGTCAACAATGTATGGACTCCACGAGCTGGACAGGAGTGTTTCCGGAGTGAAATGTGAGAATGCATTAGGTTGGATGTATCGAATTGCGGAACACGTGAAGAGAGTTGAAGCAGACAGAAGAATACCTTCCACTTTTGTCCCAGAAACTGGTCACTCTGGATTACTTGGTTAGTTCCACTGACATGGTTTTTCATTACTAGCCTATCGCGTTCAACTTTTCAGCTATCAGTTAGTTCAAGCGGAGGGGGCACTATGATTGATAAGTAGGATGAACTGGGTTCATTTCCTTGTGAATGTAATACATTTTCGTGCATGCAATAACACAAAAGTGGCCTTTTGAGCTTAAAGGACTTCCCATATGTCAGGCATATTAAATCTTCCGTGTAATATACTATATCCTGTGATTAAAGCTCGTTCTGTCTTGGTAACTACAGAAGAAACAGCACGTCACTTGTATTGAAAGTATAAGTTATACCCGGGGAAACACGGCGCGATTAAATTGATTATACTTCCCCAAAGTGAGGTGCGTGATCAGCACGATAATAGTCTAATAGGTGTAGCGACTGTCTGATATGGTGTGAAATTTGTTTTTTCGAGAATGTGAACAAACGTTTTTACCGACACTCGCCTTGAAACAAGCCCACATCAGGACACGTTTTGGTGATTCCTTGCATGTAACTATTATTTAGGAGTTGAATTTCAGAAGTGAGCAAAATGGAAATTTCGGCCTATTTCAATTTACAGCAAACCTTCTCAGCGCAGTCATCATTTGTGTTGTCGTACAACATTGTGTTAACAAATATTCGCCTTTGGCGTTTAGTGCTTTTGGGATTCTTATTTGCTCCGTTGACTGTAGGAAATTCCTACAAGACTGTATTGCCAAGATCGTTTGGGTGGTCTATTTTTATACTGTATACTTGTGTGAGTGCACTGTGGGTGCTTAACTTCACCATTGCCTAGTGAATTCCATCAGGGGACGTCATGTGCACTGGTGTACATAAAGGCCTGCTCACAGATGAACGTTGTAAGATTGTTTCGTAGTGTAGCACAATGATTGATCGGTCGAAGTTAACTTCCGTTTCGGTTACGGCTCAAGAGAAAAGACCGATAATTTACTATAACCGGTATATGGATAAGCCTTTATAAACGTAGGAGAACTAGTAAGGAGAGGAGGTGTCGGCGAGTTTAAGCAGTGGACCTAAACTGGGACCCGAGTAAAATAGCCGTCCGATGTTTGCCGGCCCCGACCCCTAACCAATTTACCATTCTAAGAGAGCCTGGGTGGCTTGCGTTCAGACCCAAAATTAAGGCGTTTTCCTCGTTAGTAACAAAACATCTAGGAAAAACATTGTAATCTCATGTCCCGTAGCATTAACATGAAATTGCTTATCGATATGTTCATAGTACGTAGGATAATTTGCACGAATTGTCTTTAGGAAGATACTAAGGTCGACAACTTTTAAACAGCTGTCTCAAAATGAATAACAGGCAGGACAAGAAGAAACATTACCTAGGGAAGCATAAACATTAACAGCTTTGTTACACAAGCTCGGAAAATGCAGCAAGTTGTCTATTGATAGACAAACTAAAAAGCACTACAAAATTCCAGTCAACGGATTGATGACTTACTTATTACCTCAACATTTATCCTATATAAATCTGGTGTAACATCCACGGGTGGTGACCACAAGTGTGTCACAAGAGCTTCCCCATTCGTGAAAGGCTGATCAGTCACATAAACGGGTAAATGGGTTACCCGTTAGTTTTACGGACCGTCCACTATGACCTTCATTTCATGGAGAAAAAATTCGTGACCAGAACATCCCGATTCACAGACAGTTTTGGGGGTTGGAGTTCATTGCAGTGAAATTCTTCTGGAGACGAGTAACGCAGAACCATCGTGGAAAAAAATCCTGGTTTTTATAAAGGTGACTGAATAATTCCCAGGAGAAAGGTTAATGTAACCAGATGTCTCTTAAATGCCCAATTCGATCCTCCGCAACCATTTTCCATCGACTACTCTCATAAACGGTTGATAACATAAGTATCACGGCCAAACGGTCCGAATGAGGTGACAGAACGATGCCGGTAAATTGACCTGAGGTTCGCACTCAACACCGTCTACCGGAAAATGTCACTAACAGAGAAGTGATTAAATAGAATACAAGCGAAAAATAGATTGAAACGTTGGAGGGTTCACTGTCCTAGTGGAACACGTTTTTCTGATAGAAAATCTGGTTTTACAGTTCATATTCCAGTTTAACCAGAGGGCCCCGAAATACCCTTAAGCAATATTTTAGTTACACGGCCTTAGGAGAATTGTACGGCTTTGACATTTTGCACTAGTGCTTCCCAACTGTAGTGGCAGCTGCGTCCCGTATAAGGTAAGCCATTACTGTCCACACTCACTGAGTCTATTAGATCATCAACTGATGAGGCATTTCACGGTTTTGTAAAGGTTGTTATCAATCACCTTCCATTAACTGGGCGTTTTTTCGTCCCTGTTGAAGTGTTGCTCAACGGATGTAACAATGTACCACTAGAGTGCAGTTGTGAATACAGGCAGTGAAAGGAACCTAGTATGATAATTACTCGTTCTTATGGATCGTTATTGTTTGACTAACGAGTAATTAGAACCTAAGTTAACTTTTATAAATAAAATGACAAGCAGCTTGTTGCCACTTAGTTGCTCTGATGAAGATATCTTAAGCATACTTCCGACAAGCACTTGAGTATCGGTTCGCGTTTGCTTATCCAGGACCTGGCTTTAGCCTCAAGAACGGCCGACGTGTACGCAGGTGCTCAGAAAGCAGACGCGACTAGCTTAAGTAAATCCTTGAGGTTGTTTGAAACGAAACCACGTTTATAGATAAATTATCGCTGTTACTGCATTTCTGACAAAACATCTGTCATAGAGCTGTTTGCTTCAAGCTTTCTGTTTAAGAAACCCCCTTTGTTTAAAAGTTTAAACAACAATAGATGTTTGACACGCTCAACATATTTTTCACTTAAAATGTTCACTACTTATCCCTGTGTATCACCTGATTTTATCTGTTAAACACCACCATTTGACCTTGTCTTCTTCCACCACCTCACCAGATTTCCCCTCTACTTAGGAGATCTTTAAAGCATCTAGATAACGGCTGAATGATTTTTCTAGTTAATTTATAGTGTGTCAGCTACTGGATTGGACAGCGCCTAGCTGAGTCAAGTTATACACCACCTACATGTGGGTGAACCTGACTGTGGTACTTTGATGAGATTACTCATTGCAGCGTGCACAAGTAACGTTAGTCCACTTCCTTACCGCTTGAACGTTCTTAGTTTGGTTTAGAAATATGCTTTTCAAGAGCAGACCATATTCTGTACAAATCGTCGTTGGGTCGTGCACTGATCAGAATGCATTCGAAACATGTTGTCAGCGAAATCATCACTGCATACTGACTTTGTTGGTTAGGAGTTTAGAATTTCGTTTTTGCCAAGCATCAGTGGTGCCATATTCTTTATTAAGTCTGCGTCTTCCCTTCAGAGCTCTTTTAATTGCAGTGGTTGTGAGATAAGATCCTAATGGGGTAAAGAGTGTAAAGCTAATCTCACATAGAGATGTCGTGTTATCCAGGATACTATGAACATTTACATTCATTACGACCAATTTCTTTTGCAATCGACGATACTTTCCGGGATTCTTAGATATATTTGGCATCAGTTCCAAACTTATACGGGTTTAATCAAGATTGTGTCTATCGTTTCGACCTGTTACCCATAGTGTGAGGCAACACTATCGATTATTTTCCTCTCAGTGAAAAAACGATTGGATGTCTCAAACACTGTGAGGTTTATCCATGTTGAATTTGACAGATATCTATGCGACTTTACGCTTGGTTCTCAAAGCTCAACCGCATGGGAAGCAGGGGGTCCTGCTGACTACCACAACTGACTAACGGGTTTGGAGTAAATAATGCAACTACGCCGATTATGGGCCCCGTAACCAACCACGTTGCGTAAAGAATGACCAATGGTGCCCTAGTACGTCACAGGTGATTTGAAAGTACAACTTTCTCGGCTTCCTTTTAGTTGACTTCGATTCCGACGAAAACTGGAGAAAATGTAGGAAACATGTATTCATAAAAATTTCAGAGACTCTAGTGACTAATACATACCTGATAATAGTCATTTAGCCAATTACAGTCGTTCAGAAAATTAATTTGTCTTTAATTGTGGGTGCAACTGAATCCCGACTTATTCCCCCGGTGATGCTACTCTTCTGCCGACTGCGCCACACAGTGGTCACATGTTTCGATTATACAGATATCCGGGTTGTAAAGTTTTTCTAAAATTATCGTTGCTGTGGAGGCGTTTCCAGCAAATTTATAAGTCACGTTACGTCAAGAAATGTATTCATTTGGATATAAAGAAAGCACATCGTCCCAGGCGTTTAAATGAGGTGACCTGTTAGTAAGTTCTCTGGTTTCCAATATATATGGTAAATGATGGCGCTATTTCTTGATGGTCCGGTGAAATTGAGCACGTTGTCGAACTAAGTGGACCTAATGTGTTTAAAATCACGTCTCACCAATTGGCGCATTTCCAGTTAACTTTAGTTGGGGTCTTCTTTTAGCGGTGTCCTCGTTTGGGATTTTCAAAACACTGCTGAGCAGTTTCCATCTCTACAAAGTTCCTCCAATTATAGCACAATTTTTACACAGCCCACTGTCTAGCCTGACCAGTCACGATGTCCTGAAACCTACCGAAATCATGTCTAACACCGTTTAAGCTGTCAGTTTTGGAAACTTGTAGCCTTTACAGGTACATATCTGGACTCAAGTGAGGTTTGAAATGGCTATGCCTTTATCTTGGGATGTCGCCTCAACAAATTACGGAGGATTCGACGTTGTTTGAAATAGAACTATCTGTTGATACTTGTTTTCAGGATCACGATGAGAGCTAACGATAGGAATTTTCGAAAACCATTATTTCGTCTGTTTTGGGCGCTGAGTTCCGATCGAATCTTCGAAAACCGTTGCAGGCATGAGCGAAGAGAAAAGCTTGGCACATATTGGCGCTTGCGTTGTAGGATAAAACTCCAACAGTGATCTCCAGAAAGGTCCCTTCGTTATTCAGACGGAATAGTATCATGCAGAGTGTCAGAGTCCTATGGTTTTAGTTGTGCTTTCAAGCTAGTTGCACGGTGGTATGAAAAACAGAAGCTATCGGACGGTAGTCTGCAATCTAATCTGACGACACTGTTCTGTCAGCCTGCGCAACAACAGCGTTGGAATTACCAGTCTGTATCATTCTCTACGTTTCGTGCGCGACCGTTTCACGAGAGCCGTCTGCCACATTTCCCCAGAATGTTAACCGCGGTTCCCTGATGACTAACAATCGGTCCCCAGGAACTGTTGTCCTTTTAACACCCTTTTTGTTCTGTTCTTGCGCGCACGCAGTTGACCATCTAACATTCAGTTGCTCCTACCTTGTATCTTCTGATTTTGGTTATACTGCCTGAAGTCTCACAAGGTTTGTGCTGTTTTATGAGTCGAGCTCTACTAGAAGGACCAACTGCTTATTTTACGATCAATAAATACACGTTGTGAAATACACTAGCTTTCAGGGACGAGCTTTATTGACCTTCGGTCAACTTTTCTTTATTGGAGAGTTTGGTTTTCCTTAAATTTCTTCTAACGTTGGTCCACATAGTTCAGTGGATAACACGTGGTTTTTGACTACTTCAACTGGAATACCATCCCGAGGGCCTTTTACTTGACAACTTATGCTGTCTGAAATTCTTTAGGCATGTTTTTTCTAACAAGGATGTGAAAAAACCTACTTTTTTAGTGTGCTCTCTAGGTATCTTAGTGCGTAGTTCTGTTTTGTTGCCCTAATGGGAACCGCTTTTTTCACGTAATCTATGCAGACCTAAGATGAACTGTATCAGGAAGGTCAAATTCCTGAAAGCAACCCAGAACGCTCGGAACCTATTGAGACCCTAAAACTCCACCAAGATCTCAATAGGAAAGCCGGCAAGCATCCAGGCCAATGAAGCATTCAATCAAATCAGCAATAGCCTGTATCGATGAAAGTGAAATTGAAATAGCGTGAGGTCCTGTCGCACTTGTTCGCACTCACTTGTTCGCCATAAACCTGGTGTGTTCCTTATCGGTGAGTCTTTATCCGGCACCAGGCACTGGAGCGGAAACAGCTATCAGATATAACAAACTGAATCAAATTTAGTTTGTAATCATGGGTGGAAACAAAACAATACTCGTGACAACTTTATGTAACGTTTTTGGACGACGGTCACTGAACACAATGTATCTTGTAGGTTAATACAACCGGATGAATGGCGTCTGTTTCCATATTCTGTACGTTCAAGGTCTTATTTTAAGGTAAAACTTATGACATTTTTGAGTGATGAATGGCGGTTTTAAAGAAACAAACATTTTGTTGAATTTCTATTCAGCTGAGCAATCAAGCCGGACTTATCTTCGAAAAATATCAAATACAGCAAAAATACATTTCGAACTGGCTTAAAAAGCTTGTAGGTTCCCTACAGCACCTCTTTTTGGGAAGACAGAAGCCATTTTTCACTGTGAACAAATTCTTGGCTAGACAATTTCACTTCCTTCTTGGACTTAACCTTTCTTTTTGGAGAGACTCATTTGAGAAATCGAGACATTGAAATTCATTACCACTGCGGAAGTATTAAATGCCATTCTCTGTCATTTCGATTTGACGATCACTTTTCGGTGCCTCAGTTTAATCGTGCACTTTGATCGTCCAGTTACTGAACCGTGGCCTGATGAGAATGCGACTGACTAAACCCAAAGACCCAATTTCCTAGGGGGCGAAATCCCCTGAAGATTTCGACACGCAGACCACAGTTTCCGAAGTCGTCGCTCGTTTCTCGGAATAGTCACTTTGCTTTGATCATAGGAGAAATGACCTCAAACATGATCAAGTGTGAAATTGCAGCATCTGACCACTACCAACAAGGAACATTTGGTCCAGCTACACAAGTTTCGTTGTTATGCTCCGAGACCTCCAACTATTTTTGTAGTTAGCACAAAAGGTGACATTTACTCTAGGACAGCTTGGTCTACCTGCTTTTTGCAAGCCAAAAAATCGATTTGCCGTCGGGATGAACGTAAGAAAACCGGTTAATAATTTCTTCGCTCGGTTGTGTGATTACTAGAGACCAGAGCTCATCATTAGGTAAGAGAAGATTCAAGCTTCACCTGTATTCCTCGTTCCGGTCTAGTTACGATTTTTCCATTGAACTAATCACATTCCTGCAAGGTTCCGAGAATAATAATATGTTTCTGGTGCCGAGGAATTTGACCTACAAAAACACTGAACAACTAGATATGTCTGTCCTCACCACCAAAGAAGCCGTAAACTACTGTAGATGGAGTCTCTAATTGAAACAGGAATTTTGAAAGCTGGTAACAAAACAAAATTATTGTGGATTGAGGAGGCTGTACAAATACTTTTTTGAATAGTAACGTTTGTAAAATGTGAGATGGATTTTCGTATAATCTTCACAGAACAGAAGTCAGGCCTACTAATATGAGTAAATTATCTCAAGAGCATTTAATTCTCCAGCTATTTAGGACGCATTGTTATATTGTCGTTTTAAAATGACGCAATCGTGAGGATATCGGTGTTTCGATTTCTTTGTATTCGAGTTGGAAGCAACCCATAATAATCGCCTCATAGCAGTTCTCAAAAGGGCTACTAAAGTCTTCTCGGTTTCTGCAATTTTACCTAGTTATTCTGTTTCTGATCGGATTGTTGTCTGAACCCCTTATTCTGTATTCACCAACGTCTATCAAAGATTAACTGACGACATAGCCGTTGCTCAAGTTACATCACAGAGCATTGGACAATTTGCCCACATTCCTTTGAATTTAATTGTCTCCATCATCATAGCGAAGATTCCGTCTTACCGCAGGCCTTAGTTGAAGAAGAAATTTTTATCTGGTACTCGCATTTAACCGACGAAACTCCTCCTCCATCGACCAACACATCGAATAGGAGATATTAGTCGAGATTCATCCACCCCACATCATCCCTTTTTCATAAAAAGTCTTAAAACTAGCCTGCCTTCAAGTAAACCTTGATCGCCGTGCGTATACCATGCTAAAGTCCTCACAATGTAGTCAGAAGTTGACTTATGGGGTACTGTGTATATCGGGTTGCAGAACCGTACATCAACCCGCTTACTCGGAGAATCATAGTCACAGAGACTACCGTAGATTAAATTGACCCAAACGTTGTGCCTTTTCACCTATCTGTGTTGTCTCACGACTAGCGCTGGGGAGCACTGCTGTGCTTAAACCGTTAAAAGAGTGAGTGTGTCTGAAGGGATGGCAGGGACGGAGGTCTGCCAATCATGGGTCGCTCAAGGGATTAAATTTCAGAAGCAACTACTTTATCCGAAGCTGTACTGTGAACGTGCTGGTCATCTTTTAATGCATGAGAAAGCAAATTAATGGCTTCTTCTTCCAGATAGTTTGGATGAGTATCCTTCCGCTCAGATAATCTGTAGACTTGGTCACCTAGTGAACAAAAAACGTTTTAAAATCTTCAAAATAGTCATTGTTAGGCTAAGATGATGAGGGGATTCAACTAGCTGGTTTGAGTTCCACTGAACATAACTTCAAACAGAACACGCAAAAACAACTGGAGTCATTCAATTTTAACAAACACGGTTCGTAATTTCCACGGAGTAGTGCTTTTTGAACGAACGCACCTCTTGACGACTCATTTGAGAGATGCAATATTGCCGCCACAATTAGCGGTTAGTGGTTTGGTCACGTGTTGCGCGAACCTAATCCTAGACGTTGCAAGCTGGTCCTAGTTATAAAGGCATTGTTCGGCTGTGTGCGGCACTGCTTTGTGGACAAATCTTTGTCAAATAATGCTGTAATGGACTGAATAAATCCAGCTAGTTTAAAGCGCTTGCACACATTATGGGGTTTGTCTATGAACACCCGATGCGCAGGTTGCCATGATATACCCGGAATTGATAAAGTCATGAGTAATCTGGGTTACATCAAATCGATCCTGTTTTTAGGTAAATTTTAAGTAAACTTTCCTCATGTCAGAAGAAGAATTTATTTACAAGAAAAGGGATATGTTTTACATATAACGAAGCGGAGATACCGAGAACAGTATGCTGCAATCAATCACAATCCAGCTTCCTTCTTTGTCAGACATCATATTAACTCTGGTCACGTCACCAGTGTTAACGCGCTTGTTGATGCTCCTTGAGAATTGGGGTAGAAGTGACCAGCGCGAGGAGAAACATGCAGAGAGAACGCCAATTTATATGCAAATAGATTAGTCACGTTTGGCTGCCAAAAGTGGGGAATTCGTCCACTTCGCAACGGTTTCAAATGAACTCTAACTAAGCCAACTACCTCTGGCGATTGACTTGAGAGTTTCTTCGCACTTTTGGTAACCTGCAAGAATAGTATTTTTCCCAACCAGCTTTAGTGTCGCTTGATGTAGCGCACAGCCGGCTATGCCCAACAGACCGAACAGCAGCTAAATTTTTTTCAAGGATTCGTGTTATTTTTTTGTGTATCGCAGAAGCATGGCTGGCGCACGACCTTGACCTTGGGACTCTGCAGCGAAACTCGGTCGCAAACAAGTTCAGCTACTACCAGTGTGGAAGTAGTCAGATATTTGCAACAGACGTCTTGTCCCATGGGACCATTGGTCTCATACAGACATAACCATTCCGCGCGAGGAATCGTGGTTTTACGAGTTCAATTATCTCCTTACTTTAGATACTTGACTGACCTCGGAAGCCTTCTATCTGATCAGTGACTAATGAAAACAGTTCATCACATAGACTGCTTTTTCCCCACTATCCTTTACTTATTGCTTATTTTTCAATCGAATATGACAGACTTTTCTTTCATATGAACGGAATAGTTGACCTGACTATTCATTGTCATCTGACAGAAGATGATGAGCTCGCAAAGTTCTTGTCGTGAAACAATCGAAGACCTGGCAGGCAGGATTCAGAAAAGAACCACAAGTTGAGACCTACTCGCCAGGGTAATGCATTTCAACGTTAGAGATTACGAAATGCACACAAATGGAATCCGAGTAACCGCAACTTACATTGCGTCACTTGGTGCAATCTCACTGTGTAAACACACTAAATCCATAGTATTTAAGTGAACAATGCTCATCGTATAACCAGACCGACGGCTGAGTGAGATCCGCTTAACACCAACTCGATGAAAATATGACAGGATTTATGATGTTGACTATACAATGGTAAATTGCACTTGGGTTGGACGGGTAAAAAAACTTCCGTCGTCATCTTCTCTTGCAGAGTGTACACGCAATTTGAAGAGGGGTGAGCCTACCCTATGGGGCATTGTAATGCAACGGTCATGCCAGGAAATATTTCCGTTTCGGGAATTATATTCTTTTGAGGTTCTATACTGTAGAGAGAGGAAGATGGTTTTCTACGTGGTGTGAACGTTTTACAATCTATATTTACCAGTGACCATCATAGTTGCCCCCAAAAATGTAAATGGATTGCTTGCAGAAATTTCAGTGTAATGGTTGAATAATTTCGCGTTACTCTATATCTTGTACTTTGACAGAGTGCTCACAGGAAACCTTCAAAATCGAGTCAGCCGTCAAACGTCCCAACGTAGGTGATGCAACGCAGCAACCCGACTGGGACCCCACCTCTGTGTTGCATAATATTCAGAATTATCAGAAGCTAGGTGATCCCTTATTTTGTTGGCTACTGGCCAGCGGTTACGGAGATCCATTTGCACAAATAGCTGACCGTCAGTTGGCAGATACTGGCGCACCAGCACTGGCTCTGAATGCACAGCTGGTACTGTGGGAGTATGTAAAGATGCTGTCGATGCACTTAAACCTCAACCTACACAACCTCTCTGGATGTACCAATACACTGAAAGATTGGCAAGATATGATGTGTTTGCCTCAGATCAATCAAAGATCGCCTTGTTCTGCTCGTTTTTCCGAAGCCCATACTCCCTTGACCGAGAATAATCCGTTCACCATATCCCACCTGGCCCAGTCTTCCGCCACTTCTCAACCTGCTCGAACAGTGGCACATCCGTTCGCGAACGCTAATATCCTGGAGAATGTACTTACAAATTCAAGAGACCAACAATGCAGCAGAAAATCCCAGAATCCTCAGCCCACAGAAACCCATTCGTTTTTCCAACGATCTCTGACGTCTACCAATCAGGTCTTTCAAAATCATCCGACTAGTTTAATCATCTCTTCAAGCGGGAAACAACGAAAACGGCCAAAGTCAAGTATGCTGGATGATCATCGATGGGTCAGCAAGAAGACAGCTGTCATTGAAAGAGATGTGAATGCAAATGGTGAGCACAAGTTTGTAAACGATTGGTCAGGTTTTCCATCGTTTGTCTTGTTTTTATGATTCACTATCAGGTAGGTGTGCAATCTTTTGGCAAATATGTGATGTGTTGACTGGAAACGATAGGTCTTGACAGTGAAATTCTTCTACGTCTGCGTCGCATGAATTGATTCACATTAGTTACCAAGTTCAAGAGATAAGGGCGCAGAATAGATCTGGGATAAGACTGTTTAACAGTCTACACAGGAATGATTTAACGCTCAAAGTTACTCAGTATCGTGTGTTGACGGGTGTGCCTATGAGAAATGCGACAAATGCCGATAGCTTGACATCACTTTTAACAGTTATTCAAAAAATATTTTGCCTTCTTTTTCCTGCGTGTTTTTTGTGTTATTTTTGGGCAAAATACATCCATGTCGAACCGTACCGTAAAAATACCGATGAGATGATTTCTGCAGCATGTAAACATGTCCGGAAATACCAGCATACAATGATGACCTCAACTCGACCGATGATGCAACATTTCCAACAAAGTTGCCAAAGTTAATGAAAATGTCAGTGTAGTGATACTGAGCCTTTCTCATCAGCAATATCAGGAACAGTCGAGTAGGGGGTAAACAGAACGCTACTACATTTGGCTGGTATGCTTCCATGTGTACCTTAGTGATTAGGGTTGTTTATAACGTCCTTTTCACAAATAGTTTGGAAGTCAGAGTCGGCGAAGAAATTCACAATTTTCATTGTGTTCGCTTGGACTGTTTTCATTCCAATGTACAACAACGATAGTGCATCAGAGAATATTGTAATTCACTGTTGTATGTCCAACAATCACAACCGTGTCACCGGTAATGGTAGCTTAATTTCCAAGAAAATAATTTTAGATGAGGCCACAAAATCGTCTATGCGTATTCCTAAAACACAAAGCTACTGAGAAGCTGCCCCGGTTAAAGACCCAAACCACAAAAGACCCTAAGCACAAGTGACACCAATTAGTGCCGAGTTCTGAGTGCAGCAAAGTCAAACAAGTTCGTGCTGTTCATCCAGTAGCCACTTCAGTGGTCGTTTCTTGATCTGTTTGGACAACTTAATTGCTCAGATCATTACTAACTGCCAGTAAGGTTCACATCTAGACCAAGATAAAGCTCGCGATTCCCTCTTTCATGTATACTGGATTGTGATCACAACATCGTAACTTAATTACCGGTTTCTTCATTCTCTGGTTGATCTATCGTGAATCAGTGGAATGTATGGGATTATAAATTGAGATGTAATTTACTTGGCATAAAAAACTAATCCGCCAATCAATCAACTAATCAGCCAGTCAATCAGTCAGTCAAACACTCAACCAGTCAACTGGTTGAATAAATATATGATTGTCTAAATCTCAGATGAACCTTTCTTTCATAATGGCTCTCAATCAAATGTGCTTCACAAACCTCGTCTTTCGAATGATTTGGAATGCTATTCTAGATATCGAAGCATTTTTCATGGGCCCTCAGTAATTACCAGCAGGCTGAAAACTCTTCCACTACCCACTGACATTTTTGCTCACCTTGGGAATTATTAAGCGGACACAGCCTTCGGGTTTTCATCGGATGAGGATGATTCCAGCAGTGGACTTTGAAAGAGTGCTCAGAAGCTTTCTTGGTACTCTTGAAAGGACACCGCGTATGTTTTCGAAGCAACCTACGATAATTCCAATTTGTGAAACTTGTCAGAAGGTGTGAGAAGAATTTTGTTGGTTAGGAGAATAATGAGCTTGATTTTCACTTAAATTGGCAGATGAGGAGAACTAAAATGCTCTACTTTCGATTATCGGGTGATAGAGGTCAACAACCCGTGTGGCTAGCCTTGGTCAACTCGGACGAAACATGAATAGTGCTCACTTTGCCTTTCTTGGTTTTCAAAGTGTATCATAGCTGATTTAAGATGACCATGCATAATCGGATGATTGCGAGAAGTGCTGTGATTTCCTATCGTACCCTAACAAGCCGTTTTATCCACCAAAGTTCACTTCTCAAGATATTCTGCAAACTTTCGCGCTATTCAGAAAAACGGGTGGCTTTTACCACATGCGAGAGCCCGCATCGAGTCCGTAGTTTCAACAATTCTAACTTTAATATGAGCTTGGAACTTACTCATTGATTTATGGGCATCCCCTCATACGAAGAGCTGGCATTCTGCAATTACTAACTTCCTCAGAGTACAAACCAAACAAACTTGGTACATTTTCAGGGTATAGTTAACTCCCTGGGTTGCAATTTTTAGGCTTCGAGGAAAATTGATTACTGGAACCATGAGGACATTCTTATGTTATCATTCCTGCTGCTCTGATCAACAGATCCTAGGCATGCTGCCCATACTTACACTCACTAGTGAAATGCTGGACCATCGGCAAGACGATCAGCTCGCTTAGTACTTATGAAAATACCTGTTTTGGAAGAGTACCTCATGTTGTCGTCCCCCATACCACCAACCAAATACGTTCCTAGTTCCAAATAAACTTTCGGAAACATTCTGCCCTCATATGCAGATGAAGCACGTTAAATCTCAGTGTCTTGTATGCATTTTGTTGTTCTACGAATATTCATGCTTGCACGGTTTTTTTCTTCGGATTGATTCTGCCCGACTGAGTTTTCCCTTAGTTTGCAATCGGGCACTGCTCTGTCCCTAACACACCTCCAGGAAAGATAGTCATGTTTTCGGGCGGTTACAAATCACACGCATCTCAGCATAATGCAAAAAGTGTGGAGGCTGTGCGTTAAAAAGGAAATAATCCTATTTCGCTGAAGGTGCAATTTTTCAGGTTATCTGCAGTCAACTGCTTGGACTAAGCGCATTGTAAATTTCTTTGTCCCGATCATTTACACGTCTTTGAGATCTGGACAAAAGCTTAGTATGAAAGATTTTCAAGGTTTCAGCTACTCTGCGTACCACTCCATACAGTCAAGGAGAATCATAGAGTGTATTTAGGATCTAGAAAGTGTTGAAATGGGATGGAGGAAAACACAGCTTGCTTTTTGTCTAATGTTCATTCCATATGTTGTACTCATTCATTCGAAACATGGACCTTGTAAGAGAGTGTTGAAATGAATTCGGCCCAAGTTTAGACTAACCGGATTACCAACAATCCTGTTGAAAGACACGGCAGCTTTCTAATGCTATCAACGTTTTGAGTAACCCTTACCCTATATCGTAGAGGCAAGCACCTGGCTGTTTACACATGCATTGGTAATTCAGCAGCGGGATCTGTTTTCTCAGCTAAACTCCAAAACTAGAGCAAAATTGTCTTCCTGTGGTACACACTCAACAGTTATCAGGATTGCTAAGGCATGTTCCGTTCGTGCAGACTTGGAGTGTTTCGGCTGCTGTTGTTTTGTTCACTGTGCCTTTTTGTCTTTTGTTCACACAATGTTCCGAATTAGGAGTTCATTCCCGTTTTCACAGATTTATGCTTTCTGATTAAAAAAGAACTCTAGACAATGAGTTCTGGATCAGGATATAAGCAAGGGGGCCAGTAACATAGTGAGTGTCGTACACTAAGCAACGTAACTCGATGGTTCAGCTGCAGATATCAAGCATGCGAAAGCTTGAGATTGTTAAACTTATAGAGCTGTGAGGGCTCAGCACAGGGTTCCGTTACAAGTGAAATCTTATACAACAAAGTCTTTTTACTATGCTTTAAAAGTTCACAAGAGTGAACAACGGGGATGCAAATTAACAATTAAGATGGAATTGAGCAATTTCCCTCAGGTGAAAATCTGAGAACCTTCTTGTCCTGTAATTACCTTTTTTTCATAACGCCAAGTAATCTAGAATCTTATCAATCCAACTATATGATGCAGAGCTGCGTCGATCAAGCACAGTACAATCAGAAGATGAAGGTGACAGAACGCCGAATTCTTCGGAGTCCAGCAAACCTGCAGACGAAGGAGGACTGCTTCCTTCCGGTGCTCGGATATGCCAACGGATTGTTGGTCGCCGTCCGTCTTTCCGTTTGTCCCAATTTTTGCGGCATCTACTCAATAATTCAGACTATAATCCCGATTTGATTTGTTGGGTAGACAAAACTAGGAACATGTTCAAACTCGTGAACAGCGCTGCGGTCGCCAGGCTTTGGGGAGCACACAAACAGAAGCCAAACATGAACTACGAAACAATGGGTAGAGCAATGAGGTAGGTGCTGACTGAACATTAGGTCATCGTTTTTATGGTAACGTTCAATGATTTTTACGGCAAAGATAGGATAAACTTGCCCTATAGTCCCGTTAGAAAGCTTCGGAAAAACTAAACGAGAATGAGTTCGGTGAATGGAAACTTTTGTCTCATTGGTGAGCTTATTCACACATACAGTAGGCTTCAGTTTTAAATAGTTACCTGCACTCTGTTTAGGCGATATGATATATGACGGAATTCACTTGTTCAATATGGTGTCTCTTCAAGATGGTTGTGTTTAGGAATACTCCAATAGTATCTGCTTCGTTTACATTAGCATACTGTGCCCCTTTGTCTGTGCTTTTCAAGATGGAATTAAAGAGAGTTTCAAACTAAAAGCTAAATGTTTGAGAAGCCCTAGAATGGGAGGCCAGTTACATCATCTCGGAATACTACACTCAACTCTTTCTAACGATGAGATGAACCAATAAACCAATGTTTGTCTAGAAGGAAGATGGGTTTTGGTGAGCGTGAGAGGGTGACATATATTGGCTGGCCCTCTTCCTCCGCAAGGGGAAAATTCACATTCCACTGAGTCATACCTGGTAGCTGATTCGAGTTTACAGTGACCATTTGTGTATTACGGTAGCCTTAGATGTCACACTTCAGAGAGCACACGAACGGCGTTATCGTCAGACGCAAGGGTCAACAGCGAATCAGGTTCTGGGTAGACCGACTTTCACTGCATTGTGCGTGAAGGGTTCTGGGCCGTGTGACTCGTGGCTGGGTGTATACGGCGCTAAAATTCTGCCGTGACCATCCGCGTTTGATTCCGGACCAGACTAATTTGGCCCCGAAATAGTACTCAATTATGACGTAAAAAGATATGGAAAACACCATAATCGAACAGGATATCAACAAACGCAAGCTGTAAACACACTGTCTGTCAATTAAACTAGCAAACAAAGTCCGCAGTCGACAGAATAAGGAAAGCGGAAAGTAGAGGAACTAGGAAAATCCCGGGTTCTCAGCACGAGTCTTGGATAACTTAAAGTCTGACTATATGAGTTATTTCGGATATCGCCACATACTGAACAAAGGGGCGACTCAGATAAACCATACAACTCGTGGACAAACAGAACTTTTAAACTTACGAATTTATGAACTTATCTATTCGGTGACAACCATGAGGGACGTGGTGGGAGCATAGTTTACCTGCTGAATCTTTTAGTAAATCTTAGCATAATATTGTTTACAAAATCTAAAGCATCTTTTCAAATGTTAAATGTAGAATTGACGATTATTAATCCGAGTACTACATCATGAATTCCTAACTACTGTCATTTGTGTTGTTTACCTTTACAGGTATTACTATGCACAAAATATCCTGCGGAAGGTAAAAGGACAACGCTTGGTCTATCAGTTCCTTGAAGAGCCCAGAGGATATACTGGACGTGTTTCATTGGATATGCCCTCTTCCAGATCAGAACTCGTTCATCCCACATGACCATGGCAAGCTGAAAGTGCATTTGGCTGTTCAGCCAGTGACACCATATCCTATTCTTTCCAAACACCTTTTGAGTTTCTGCACAAACATTTTTTAGGCAAACGATTCGTGTTAACTAAGAAAAAGCTATTAGAGTACATTCTCAGTTTGTTGTGAAGAGACTGTCAGTCACTGAACACACAACTTCCGCTGAAAATATAAACATGACAAATACCATACGATCCATTTCTTTCGATTTCAATGACGAGTGTACGCTGTCATTCAGCAGATCATCTGCAGTCTATTGTATGAAAAGTCTGTCACAACTGGGTTGTACTACGACCACCAGTAATCACAAGCCTAGTTGCTTAAACCAGGAAAGTGAGGCAGATGGAATAAATATAGTCGAACAAAATGAGTCTAGTCATTAAATTTCTGATCGATTTTAAGGCGCACTTATGATGAGTTTGTCCAATGTAATCCAGATGACATCCTTTACAGTTCGACATCCACCGGATAATCAGAAATCGCTGCGCACCTTCACGTATAGTCTTCCTGTCTCTTCGATGGGCCTTCTGCGACTGTCACCGGAAAGAGTCGTCTGTATTCAGCATCCAGAAAGCATGTTTACTTAAGCCGATACATCAAAATCGACGAGAATCGTGATGAACCCCATCAGCGTGGCTTAATCCCGATTTATGTTAAGTATTTCATTAAGCCCCTCAGTATTGCCCGTAGAACTTAGTAATACACCATGTGTAATCTTCGGAAGAAGCCAGATGATAGACAGGGAGATTATGGGGTGTCACGTGATGGGGGGATTTTTGGATGACATACCTATCGTAACATTACAGTGATGCCGATCCGTCAGGCAAACTATAGTTGCGGATAAAGGCTGCTGTTTGTGTGACCAGACGTAAGCCCTCAAGTTAGGCAGGCGAATAAACACTGTGTGACTCTCAGTGGCTAGTATAAGAAGAGAGTTTGGATAAGTAAGGTTATTTTTAGTCCGAAGAATGGAATGCGTTTATTTCCAGCTACTCGTTGGATCCTTCCCCTGTATTGCAACCTTCTGTTATGCACATAATTGTGGCCCACTTTCGAACAAAATTAGGGAGCTGCTATGACACTGCTGTGTAGCTTGTGTTTCTACAGCAGTATAGAAAATGGAAAATGCGGGTTCTCAGCACGAGTCTTGGATAACTTAAAGTCTGACTATATGAGTTATTTCGGATATCGCCACATACTGAACAAAGGGGCGACTCAGATAAACCATACAACTCGTGGACAAACAGAACTTTTAAACTTACGAATTTATGAACTTATCTATTCGGTGACAACCATGAGGGACGTGGTGGGAGCATAGTTTACCTGCTGAATCTTTTAGTAAATCTTAGCATAATATTGTTTACAAAATCTAAAGCATCTTTTCAAATGTTAAATGTAGAATTGACGATTATTAATCCGAGTACTACATCATGAATTCCTAACTACTGTCATTTGTGTTGTTTACCTTTACAGGTATTACTATGCACAAAATATCCTGCGGAAGGTAAAAGGACAACGCTTGGTCTATCAGTTCCTTGAAGAGCCCAGAGGATATACTGGACGTGTTTCATTGGATATGCCCTCTTCCAGATCAGAACTCGTTCATCCCACATGACCATGGCAAGCTGAAAGTGCATTTGGCTGTTCAGCCAGTGACACCATATCCTATTCTTTCCAAACACCTTTTGAGTTTCTGCACAAACATTTTTTAGGCAAACGATTCGTGTTAACTAAGAAAAAGCTATTAGAGTACATTCTCAGTTTGTTGTGAAGAGACTGTCAGTCACTGAACACACAACTTCCGCTGAAAATATAAACATGACAAATACCATACGATCCATTTCTTTCGATTTCAATGACGAGTGTACGCTGTCATTCAGCAGATCATCTGCAGTCTATTGTATGAAAAGTCTGTCACAACTGGGTTGTACTACGACCACCAGTAATCACAAGCCTAGTTGCTTAAACCAGGAAAGTGAGGCAGATGGAATAAATATAGTCGAACAAAATGAGTCTAGTCATTAAATTTCTGATCGATTTTAAGGCGCACTTATGATGAGTTTGTCCAATGTAATCCAGATGACATCCTTTACAGTTCGACATCCACCGGATAATCAGAAATCGCTGCGCACCTTCACGTATAGTCTTCCTGTCTCTTCGATGGGCCTTCTGCGACTGTCACCGGAAAGAGTCGTCTGTATTCAGCATCCAGAAAGCATGTTTACTTAAGCCGATACATCAAAATCGACGAGAATCGTGATGAACCCCATCAGCGTGGCTTAATCCCGATTTATGTTAAGTATTTCATTAAGCCCCTCAGTATTGCCCGTAGAACTTAGTAATACACCATGTGTAATCTTCGGAAGAAGCCAGATGATAGACAGGGAGATTATGGGGTGTCACGTGATGGGGGGATTTTTGGATGACATACCTATCGTAACATTACAGTGATGCCGATCCGTCAGGCAAACTATAGTTGCGGATAAAGGCTGCTGTTTGTGTGACCAGACGTAAGCCCTCAAGTTAGGCAGGCGAATAAACACTGTGTGACTCTCAGTGGCTAGTATAAGAAGAGAGTTTGGATAAGTAAGGTTATTTTTAGTCCGAAGAATGGAATGCGTTTATTTCCAGCTACTCGTTGGATCCTTCCCCTGTATTGCAACCTTCTGTTATGCACATAATTGTGGCCCACTTTCGAACAAAATTAGGGAGCTGCTATGACACTGCTGTGTAGCTTGTGTTTCTACAGCAGTATAGAAAATGGAAAATGCGGGTGTAGAAAATAAAGGAACCGTAGGAGGACACTGCTACCCCTCACCTTAGCACTCAACATCAGGCAGCCCAAAATTTCTGTCATTGTTAGGGTCTATCATAGTATCCCTCGCTTTGATATTCATGGGTTTATTCCAGGTTATTCATTTGGCGCTTCATCCGCAAGTGAGGAAAACCTTCGGTGAACTCCCAGGAAGCATTGTAAAAGCTCTGCACTCTTGCTGGACTACTACTATCATCTTTGTAAATCTGATTCGTCTATCAAGAACAAGACTTCTTGTCCAAGGGTTTTTCTGGGACAGACCATATACTGGTTAAAATTGAAATTCTTAGTCCCAAACGCAGTATTTAGAGACAGTCATAGCCTACTTGCTGTGCACACATGTGATCTAAGTTACGTTTCCAATAGTTGTCTCTTATGGAAGTCTGATATTTCTTCACAGACAGATAATTTCCAGTTTTATTTCCGTTTGGGTCTCTTCAGTTTGGAGGATCTCCCCACTTGAAAGTCAACTTGTAAATAGACATACATGAAACCCAACACCAAATTTCCCTTAATAATGCCACGAAGAGTAAATGGCTTTATATTTGTGTCCATGAATCAGTTACAATCGAGTGCCAGCCGGGTTTAACGGGTATAGATAACTTGAGGCAGAGCATGTTTCAACCCGACGGTCATAGGACGTATCACTATAGCTGAGACATCAGCAGTCCTAATACCGAGAAAACTAGCATGACGAGTTAGTAGGTGACAAATGAAGAAAGCGACATAGACAAATTTGATACACTTGGGATTATCATCTTTAACGGTGAACCGGTGAAGTTGTGTGGCCCGTGATAATAAAGGACAGCTTGTGTGCATAAGCCCGAGGAGGATGGTTTTTTAAAAGAATCAGCTGATCACCCATTACATCCGTACAGTACAGCATCCTTCCTAGCTAATGTTTCTAAATGTCTGAGTTAAATTCAGCTTCTATGCTGGACAACAAAGGCGGCCTCAGTAGGCTTCCTGTTCATCGGTTCAGTTTCCAGTTACAATTCAACTGCCAATAACATCGTTCATTTAGATGGGACAACAGTGTTGTGCACAGCAACCTGGTAAAATAACTCGCCTTAAATATTGTTTGAAAAACCTACGTGATGGAAAGTTAAGAAGGCATTTTTCACGTGAAATTTTATGGAAAACCTCCTTCAGTGTGCTGAATTTTAATCCTTTATTTCTAAAACAACAGAGTTATACAGCTTTAGGACGGATTCAAATGTGCTTGTAAATGTTCAAAATCGAGCTGTCGAAATGATGATCGGCCTTGGCAACAACACAAAGTCATCTTAAATCCGGTGTGAACGTGCCACCTTACTGTCGTGTACTCAGGTGGCGTTCAGGTATGCATTCAGATTTATGGTTAGTGAAGCGTGCAAACAAGGTGCTGGTGCCATATAAAGTATCACAAAAATTCGGAAAACACGCGTCCAGTGCAGTATGTTACTAAGTTTATTTGCCTAAGACATTTGTTAACGGACGAGTTTCCGTCCGTTGTGCAGTGTTAGCAAAATGTAATCGCGCTTTTCGTGAAACGGTGAATTTCAAATAAAGTTGAGCAACATGTCCACCTAACATACGCGGGGAACCTTCAGAATAAGTAGTTTCACCTATACGCATGGAGAGCCAAAGTCGTTAATACTCTGATAAAATGTTTTGAGGTCCTGGAACAAGAAATCTTGTCCTTGTATATTAAAGTCTGCCGTTTTGCAAAGATGAGCTCAAAAAAGCACCACTGATTGAGCGAGATTCCAAATCAAATATACTTGATTCTGATTCGCACAATTACAGCTATACTCATTGTTAACGAAGTTTCGACTTTGTGCCATTAAGAGCCATTTTCCTTGGTACCAGTGTTAAACGAAGTAGAAGCGCTGTGGCATACGCTTGCACTTTTCAGGTCAACTCTAAATAAACTTCCATTAGTGGACACTACTTGTCCCTACGGCAACATGCTACATGATTGTCGATTGTGCTTACCATGGGTAACCCTACTTACAGGACTAAGGCTTATTTTGAGTGAAACATCAATGGCACCTATACTACCGTACTTTCGGAAAAATAACTGTCATGCTGAATTTTCCAACCATGGACCCGATGTAAGGTGTGTAGGTTGCAGCTGGGCCGCAGGTTGTGGGTGGATTTATCCTCATGCGTTTCATTTTGGGTAGGTACAATTCGGTTTCTCTTCCTTTGCTTAGAATTAAACTAAGAAAGGTATTTTCAGTAGCTTAATAAAGCTGCAGGTAACCCAAAACTTCAAAACGGATGGCCAGTCTCTTTCATGCAACGTTGAGCTTATAAACATAACTCTATCCATAAAGTTGCTGTAAACGTTCGACTGCTCACGACAGGTTTCGCACTTCTTGAAGCTCTGTTTGGACCCACATCGCACAAAATGCAACAACTGCACTCATTTGCATATTAATTTGGTTTTCGCGGGGAACTCATCCCGCTGAATAACTCGTATATAAGGTTCTTCTCCAGCTGTATGCACTGCACCAGGCCACCTTATCTTTCAGTTAGTACGATTTTCGAAATATCACAAAAGGTTGCCTCACATTTCATGTGTGACGTTGTTTAATATATCAAACCATTGTTCTTCACACTTCACTGTTCGCGATCGCAGTAAAAACTAGAGACGGTTACTACCAGCTTCACCCACACTGAAGCTCACCAGGCAGGTCTAATCCTAGAATTCTTATAACATCCATACTATATACTCTATACTATGCTTGAGTTCAGCTGAGTAAGGTGATCATTGGTACCAAATTACTTTGAAGAGAAGCTAGACCGTCTGTTTTCCAAATTAACTTATAAAACCCGCATTATAATATGCTTGTACATTTTTCTGCACATTACAGGTACTTTTTCAATACTTGTCTACACTGTACTGATAAAGTTCCAGTATGCCTAGTGCAATACTTTTTTTATTTTGGCTGAATAATTGGCTATGATGTCAGGATTCGTTTTGGATACACCGCAAGTTTATTTGTAGCGTGGTTTGTTGTAGTGTCGAGCAGTGTTCTCCATTTCAAACTCTTATGTTTCACATTTCATTTCATATTTTGCGGTAGACTTGTGACAAGTTTCCGCCTTACCATGTAAACGCTGTTATAGTCCTGGAATTATTTTTAGCTAGCTTCGCATTTCATTCTTTATCACAAGCTATAATTCAAATAATTCAAGCACCTCACATAGTTAAGTTGAATTCGTTCCGAAGTTGCAAGGATGAAGAATTACAATGTATGACTTGGGTCTGACTCTTAACGGTCTATGGCCGTTTTCGGGTTCTACCACAACTCCACTCGAATTTGGCGACATCCCCGAAAAATAAGCAGAAAACTAAGTACTGGGACAAAGTGAAAATAACCCTAGCTTGCTGCTGAGCGGCCATAAGTCAGAGCTAACCCTCCTTGGAAAGATTTTTGATAAACTGAGTGGCCAAATGGTACCTATGAATAACAAACGTTTCAGTCTATTTGGAAAAACCAACAGCCAAACTGTGCCTTTCAAATGCCTTATCATTGGTTAGTGAGAACTCCGTTTGCACCATGTCTCCAATCACTGTGCAACAAAGTCCATCTGGAACGATCTTATACCTTTCTATCATTGCTGCTGCAACTAACATTCTAACTTCATTGGGTTTACGACAAACAACAGCTAGCAGGCAGCAGAAAACGTATACTCAGGAACAATGGCACTTTGCTCTCTGCAAGCCAAAGTGTGTACTATATAGGAGAGCGTGAGCGAGGGTGCCATGCATCACGATAAACAATCCGTAGGATTCTTTCCTGGTAAAGTTGGAATTCGACAGTGTTATGTCAAAGATTTATCGGTTGCATACCAAACGTGAGGGAAACAACAAAGTGTCCGAGTTTCCAAATGATGGCTTTCCTGATGTTGAAAATGGAAGTGATTTACTCTCGTGATTTCTCCTGTTTGACTGCTTGTCCTATGAGGTTATTCTTCAGCACACGACCTCACACGACCTCGTCAACATTACGAGTATACGCTTATAAGTTCGTTTTGTCAGAATTTATGCATACTGGAAACTCGAACTCATCCCTAGATTCCGTATAATCAAAATTATATCCAGCGGTTATAAAAACTGCAATTGGGACCTTTATTCACATCTACTGGACGGAAGTATGGGCACTAATGGGGGGAAGTCGCTCGGCATCTTACTCAACCACAGATAGAAATCCTTTAACATGTACGCAAAGTTTCCCAAGTCTGATCGTGTTTGAGCTTCCACTGCCATTCGCATGGGCGATTTCAAATACTGAGGCGACGGTATGATTCGCCCAATGAGAATCTGTCACACCCTACGATGTCCTCTGATTGGTCCAGCGAAACTCATATGCAAACATTGGGCGATTGAGTCGGGTAAGATAGCCAGCAAGCGTCGACCAAACAGGTCGATGGTAGATCAATGGGAATGAATGACCGATTTCCTGCCATTTGCTGAGGACACTAGCTAGGACATTTTCTCACTGTGGCTCACAAACGAGCGATGTCAGATTATTTCACCCTTTGTGGTGAAAATCGCAGGATCATGTGGATATTTTTCATTTTTGTATGCTCTCCTGCGTCAACGGAAGTGACGGATTCCCTAGAAAAGGAGTAAGTTTAGTTAAGAGAAAAAGTGCACGCTTTATCTATTAAGATCTGCTGGGTTGATCCCAAAGTGTTCCCTTGAAAATTATGTGCGAGTACTTAATTGAGTCGGGCACAGTAAAAATAGGTCCATTTTCCTGAATTCATAAAATGAGTCAGTAGTAGTAAGCAACTCAAACATCATGCGTAAATCATCAGTCTCAACGAATGTTCCTACAATTCTCAAGGCTCTGGCCACGGGTTGAACTAAAGATCAAACGTCACGTTAAGTTATGATTGAGGTGTATCATCTAGGCATATAAAGATCAGGAAGCTTGCATCTCAGCAAATTTTTGGCCCGAAAATACAAAATATGTGGTCGTAAGATGGTCAGACATACATCTGGTCATGTTCCAGTATTCCTGGTTCTTCTGCTCATGTTGTTTGTAACTTGGTCGTCTGAACGAGGCCACCCATTCCATCTGAGTGAATCTACTGTGAGAGTCGAATCACGTAAAAAGCTTTTTGTTTGCCATAAGGGTACCAACTCATCTCAAAGGGTTTTTATTTTGAAATTCAACTTGATGAACGGGTTTGAGAGTAATGAAGCCATGTTAAACTGCTTTGGCGGACCTGAAACGGAATCGCAAATTTTTCGATTTCCGTAATAAATTCAAATTACTTCTGCAGTTCTGTTGCAAAACAGGCATCTGAAAACAAATACCGAAATTTGACTAGTCTGCTTTGAGTCTTGCCGTAGAAGAAGCATAAATGCGGTTTTCGATCCCTGCATGAAGCACTCATTAGGTTAATTCACGATTCGTTGTGAGGTAAAATAAACGTTAACAAAGTAAACAAAACATCTGCTCTGAGATGTCTCATTATTCCAAGGTCCACTGTCAACGAAAAAAACAAACAGTTATTTTCATAACTTGACGTAAGCATGGACTGTGTGGCGTCAGCATAAAACAGACTTGACGGAAAACTAGATTGTTCCTTTTCAAAACTAATTTTGTAAATCTGAGCCTCACGATTAAACGCATGAATTTTACATCATGAACGGTAGTCGGAACGATCCGTTCACGTGTGCTGTGACCTGCATACCTAACAAGTTACAAGAGTCGGCTAGGCTTTCCTATTCACACTGACCCACCACACAAAAGTCGTCTGCCTCTCCCTCCATAAGATACTTTTACTGGCAATGAGGTCTCCACTGCTGTTCATCGAGAACAGTATTCCTCTAAAACCGAATGTCAGAAGTCTTTTGGTCCAAAAATAATGGGTGCGTTTCCGATGATAAAACATCTCAATGGACTCTTTCTGTACAGTTGAAAGGAGTTTAATAATAAACCGTCACTTTAAATGGTTCATATCACAATCGGTGCTACTTCACTTTTTAACTGGGCTGTACTTGGCTTAGCCAACACATCAGTTTTCGGGATCCGTTCGTCCAATAGAAACATTGCACAGATCCGATAAAACTTGGTGATGAAGCCATGGTGGGCGAGTGAACAATGTCCTGATGTTTATCGCAGTCGCACGAAACAGATTGACTGTCTTGCACTGGCATTGACCCTGGTGACCACTTGTTCTGATGTGAGTTAGTTTAAGAGTTGCAAACGTCGCCATTTCGGAATTTCTGTCACAACTTTAAGTTAAGTCGATTAAACCAACTTCTTGAGCATCATCTTGAGCAACAAACCCGGCCGTTCTACATTGGAAAATCTGCCTAGAATTATTAACTGGGGTCTCGAAATATCCAAATTATTACCTTATCGTAAGCAGAAGGTCTAAGAAATTCAACTTCTATACCCAAGGGTGTTTAAGGAGGTTTACCGTATTGTTCGATTGGTTATGCAGACACTTCCTTTATGAGAAAAACACAGTTAGCTGAAAAGTGTAAGGATCCTCGTGAACCTCGGATGGAAGGACGTTTGTTTTCAACACCACTGCTTCACTACTGTATGCACAAACAAAGCCAACAGAGAACAAAACAAAAGAAATTCCACGAAAAACAAATGGCTCACTTTGTGCAACAGGAAAAGAATGACCGGTGTCCAACAGATAAGAACCTTCCTTTTGTCGAAATAAGTAGATGGAACTTTAGGAAAATTTTGTGATTTCGGACGAACCAAAAAGAATATTTTCCGGGTTGTTTGGCTGCTCAAATTTGCCGGTCAATAAATTGTCGCTTATACACTCGCTAGTCCTTCATCAAAGGGACAAGTTGACCTGCTCATCTAATTTGGTTATTATTTTTTGGTTAACATATCTACATTCTCGCCAGTCATCTACTAGTATTAAGGCGACTAGTTTCGACGTTTTGACGACCACCAGGTGGTTTCTGATAAGAATGACATGGATGGGATTAGACGTTACGAATGCCTATTTTGTAGCATGGGTGAGGTTTTGGCTCAAATTGGGCTTTTTACGTCAGTGTAAAAAAATTAAACGTTTGGTCCAGAGGTTAATTGTTTACTTTTTATTAACAGTATTGCTCCCGTGACAATAAACGGTGCATCACTTTGGACCAGCTGATTCACTCAGACCTAAGATAATGAATCTTCACACACCCTATTAATGACGCTCCTGTAGGGTCAAACTGGCGTATTTTATGATGGGTTATATCTTATTTGTAACCGTGTGCCTCTTTTATGGGTAGCTTATCACCATCATCATGCCTTAATCCCACTTACGATCAAACTACCTTTTTCAATTTGTTTGTTGACGTTGTTGTATGATAATGGCATTTCTGTGCATATTCACTGAATAAAAACCGTGTGTAAAAGATGGCGAAAGGACAAAACCAGATGTCTCTGAGATGCTGTCGGTTTCACATGGTTTACCGCCCATGGTGACATGCGCTTGCTTAGGTAAACCCATTCAAAGTGCGTATGTTATACTATGGTCGGACAATGAACCCCACACGTTGCTGGGTAAAGTTGCATGCGATATGGTCGTTCAAGCAATCCAATTCTGAAAAATTCATTATTAACCCTTCATATTTCTATATATATGTGGGTTTATTTAGCCTATTCAAAATGACCTTGAACTTGAGGTCGCAGAGTGTTCAGCAGACGTAAGATGGTACCGAATTGAGGTGGTTAAACTTGCTTTGAATATTTCCCTGGGTATGTCCAATATTCCGCCTAACACAGTTCCTTCCTAAAATGCCAACAGTGGAAGGAAAGCTTCTTCAGTTTGAGAGGCCCTATCCCGTAATTCCTATGACCTTAAGCACTTTTAATTCCATAATCATAAGTCATGTGGCTTCGTAGTACATGAAATTAGCACATAACCTATGTGCAAAACCCAAAATGAAAATGTTTGCTGAATTTAAGACTATATGATGATCCTTTTTGGAAATTATGAAAACGTCATGCCGGTGTGCAAGGGTTCCTTAACCAGGCTGATATTTTGTAAAGTTGGGACTCTAAGGAGCAGTGTTTGTTCACAACTTTCAGGTCATCAGTCTGCGGGAACTATAATCACATTCTAAGCCAAAGGAGTCGAGATTGCTCCAGTGGTTAGAGCACAACTTTACTGACCGAAAGGTCCGTGGCTCGAACCCGACCTCAGCATCTCAACTTCCTTTGTCCACGCTGGAGCACCCTGGCGGTTTTCTAGCCCTCTTGCTTCCGTCGGGTAACGTTGGAAGCTAAGCACCGAAGGGTGCTACAGCTGAACGATTTACACTTAATAAACCAAACTTTCAGCTTATGTGACCGGCACATATGTGAAATAGGCCTTGATCAGACTTTTGAGAGAATGTATTAGCATGGAAAATTCCGCATCCAAAACATAGCTATCCTTTCAATAAATCAGTAGGCCTTATATTGACGCTTTTCAGCATGGTGTGTCACCAGTCAAAATTGAGTGTTTCGATCGTGGGCGAAAGGAGCCTATATTTACTTGATATTTCCGAATACACTGTTTAAGTTTCGGTAAGCTATTCATACGAGTTGTCCAACGAATACCTCCTATTGCACAGCACACAGTATGGTGCGCAAACAGACTGACGTCATACTTGTGTTGGGAATGCCATAAAAATTGCTGTCGTACTATACATTACCTTGGATTAATAAATCTCTTGTCGTGCAAATCTCATTAGACCTTGCTGTTAGATAATAACTGCCAATAGGAATGCAGCTATACTTCCAAATACCATATTTCCGCACAAAGTGTCTTTTGTACAAAGGTTAAAAGAAGTGCAAGTTCTGAAAAAAATTCATATTCTGATTGTAGAATAGTGACCTTTTGATAAGATCCGAAGAACATCGATCGTTGAGAACCACCAGGAGGGTCAGAAAATATTGTGGCGCGTTGAAAAGTTTGCATGAAGCAAATCCTATGCCCCAACGGTTTGCCGATCTTTTTCTGTACGTTTCCGAATCAGTCGGGTGATCGAACAAACTCCGCTGTGTTTATACAACGGTTGATTAACGTCATACCAGCCTTAAATCAACATTTTCGAACAAATGAAGATCAGGTGTAAATGACAATTGTATTTCTGAAACGTGCACATAAATTTAACCCCACCACAGTGAATCCATCGGGTTTCAGGCAACTTCAGGCGCCATCCCACGTGATGGAAGCAATCTCCACAATTTCCGGGACATAACGCTTTGATGGAGATTTTGGATGAAAGGTTTTTTATTCGATCAACATTTTAGGAAGTTTAATCGCTTTTTAGGAACTTCACGAATCATTACAGCAAAACAGTTAAGTGATATCCTATATATGGAAACGGTTTAAAATATGAGAATAATCTATGAAAACTCCTAAGGTCAGAAAGCAGCGTGGTGGAATGAAATTTTACAACTCAACGTTTCGGTTGCCGTAAGCAAACTTTTTCAAGGATTTCCACAATTCAAGTGCATCGTCATTTGAATCCGCTTTGTTTTTTCTGATGGTTCTGTTCCTGGCAGTCGGATGCTACCAGCGTGTGTGGTGTGGTGGCTCCGTGTGTGACAATTGACTGTATGTCTGCTTTTACTAGAAATGTATAAAGCAATGGCATAGTTTAACAAAGCAATGTGGTGGTCCTATTAAATAGCATTTCTGAGGATAATTTTTCATAGAAAAGCTAAACATCACCTCCATGGGAAAATATCCGAAAGTCAAACACTCACATAATTTTCCAACAATATATAGATCCAGTCAATATTACTCATGAGACAAAGGACTGAAGAGTATCACGAGTCACATTCACAGTTGACGGTTGGCTGAAATTTCGGAGTGCGTTATTCATAGGGTGCCAACCTGTCAAGACACTTTCTTCCCGAAGTATGACCTGCTTACAACTTTCTGTTAATTTGGCGGGGAGTACTCAGCAATACCTATAATTTGTATTTTGTTCCGAGACCGCCGGTTGTCTGAATGCTTTAGTTGGGTGCCATTCCGCAGCCTCTATTTACCTGATAAAGTTTGTCACTTACGTTCTGACGGAACAAACTATTCATATGGTTACCGGTGTGACAGCCAGCGACCGGTTTCGACTACATGATGGTCTTATAAGGTGGACGCATTTCATTAGTTTCTGTCTGGATGAACAGGAAACTGTGGAACTGCATTCATTTTCATACGAAGCATGTGTTAATGAGCCACCCACCTAAATAAATGAATTTCTGTTTTATGGTATTCAGTCAGCCTTGAGGCATGTGATCGTGGGTAGTGTTTACTGAACCTATAATTGGTTGGTTGAATTTGTGCGTTACGTTACAGCCCCAGTACTTTGTTTCACTTGGCAAACCGTACCCTCCTTGGCGGGCGCTAGTCGCCCATTCAGAGAGTTTATGTGAACGAGAGACAATCTTGGTTTTGCTTATGTTCAACTGAAGTTGAGTACGAATGCTGTTTATACTCATTTGGGTCGATAATCTCTGTGTCAAAGTGGTTTTTGCTAACAGTTCTACATACAAGAGCGTGTGGGATCATATGACCTGGTTTTTATGACAGAGTAGCGTTGCTGAGTAATCGTCAGCTGTCATTTGCTGCCAAAGATAACATTCAGCGTTTTCACAGAATGGGAAAAGGTCGTTTCTCAAGAACAACCCAACTGGTATTATCGGAACATTTACACAGAATTCAATGAAAAAATTCAGGCCTATTGCATCTTCTGCCGCTCGAACGATAGGGTCGTTATTTCGAAAATGTCCGTTCGGGAATCAGTTACTTATGTGTAGTATTATGCATCTTATGGTTTTATGTATCTGGTGCTCTGTAGAGTTCTTTCCTTACGTTGGGCGAATATTTGTTGCAATATTTTGTGTGTGGCAATCCAATTTTCGTGTAGGAATGGCCATTTTTCAGACTTGAGTTCGCCACTCGGTATTCAAGCTTTTAAACTATAGTTTAACTATAGTTTCCATACAAGTGCACTCCCAGACACCAAGTTGCATAGTGTATTGTCAGCTACTACCATCTGTAATCGCTGCCACCTTACGCCTGAGTGTGCAATCTTTGACTGTGGAATGAAGAAGATCGTCCGCAGACAACCAGATGGCCCAAACTCTGCCGATGTTAGTCGATCGGGGACCAAAACCCGATTTTGACGCAACATATCAATGGCTGCTGCTATTTATCCGTGAGCAGCAAATGAGTTTATTGCGTGACCCAAAAGAACTAGGATTCTCTGGTTTCTCGCTAAAACAGGTAGTGGCAGTTTAGTTTTCCTTGACACACCGTTTACGCAGAGTTTATGTAATGTATTGAAATGTACTGAAATGTATTGTCCATCGTTGAACCAAGTAGAAAGTTAGTGTCTTGATTTCGGTAGGTTCCTCAAATGGTCTGAATGCAAGGATTTTGTGGAAGCATTGTGGCAAGGAGTACAATATCCTTTTACAGTCAACTGGTTACCGAGTGGAGAAGTTATTAGAAAGTCTCCTGGCCCTATCTGGAAATAGCTCCATATTTATTGATGTAAACGACTTCAGAAAGTACTACAGTATAAAACAAAGGCATAAGAGGGCCCTGGGTATTCACGAGAAAAACACTGCTAAGCAATTGACAAAAAACTGGTCAGATACCTTAGAACTCAACTTAGCCTACACCATTGTGGCTGAATGGAACGCGAGTTTTGCTTTAATATAGAATTCACATACGTTTGGCTCCGCCGCGACGGCAGTCAACATGGCGTCCACACTCAGCCAAGGTTAATTTTGAACCTGGTGGTTAAATCGTCACAATTACTGACCAAGGTACCAAGAATGTTATTGATGAAATGGCTGATCTTACCAACTAACCTTTAGGCAGTGATCAGAATGTGAGATTTGGCAGGAGATTACATGACGATGGTTTTAGGTATCCTTATTTATTATGGTGCTCTAGGTATAGCTTTCCATTGGGCAGCTTTCACGGGGCTGCTAAATACGAGTACAATTTCTTTGTTGCAGTTAATGCTGCGGTGTAGAGTGGCGTCAAGTGCCGATCAGTGTTTCAAGACTATCCTAGCTGTTCATGTGCTAACGTTTCAGGCTTTGGTTACCCGCAGGTGCGTTACCACTGAAATGTCTTGTTTTTCATGCTCAGTTGAATGTTCGACATAAATGTGCTACAACCGCATCAGGTGACATCGACCTTCAAAACGCAAAGTGCTCTTCAAATTATGCAGTTTGCGTAGGGCTACCTTTCGAAAACAATCTGCCTAAACAGGGCATTCCGAAGGTTTTTTTCAAGATGATCAGAGTGGACTCTCTCTCGCACACGCAGATTTCTTTTTCCTAATATCCTTAAAATTACGTCCACTGTACATATTTTCTTTCACCAAACATTTGTGATCAAACTAAGCATTACGCTGCTTTCAACGTCTGTAGGGCCCACATAATTGTGTGACGCTGCTTAAATAGACCACTGATATAAAAATCATATCGCCGAAACACAGTTGCATGTAGCCAACTGGTAAATCTCTTCGTGACTTACTATTATTATAGAGCTATGTCCGAGAAGACTGGGATATAGCACCTGAAGCAATCAACATTTAAACTTATCTAGGTCGTGAGGAACCATCAAAACGGAACAAAAGGGCCACATCTATAGGTGACCTAGTTTACCCATCTCATATATGGTACCTCTCATTTTCTCCGATGTAACCAAATTCTGGTGTCCAAAAAGCTTCTGATTAGTTTTAAATTGCTACCTGCGCGTCCAAACGTAGTTCCACGGGAATAATTACACTGCTATGGCAAACGACCCTCCACAATCCGTTATGTAAAATTTTTCAAATAAATCAACGACATTCGCAAGTCATCCTTCCACAATATTCACGCATTCGCTGACTATAAAATTTCTATCATTTCATGCCTCACGTGTCATGCTGTTACAGTCGTCTACGCATCTGGAATGATCACATACAGACCATTTTAATTCTGGGCGCCAAGTTTGCCAGAATTATTTGAGTTGTGTTCACCATCCCCAGACCTCCTCGACTATTCCCAATACCTTCAGAGTTAGCTTCCTATACCGCACCTTTGCATTTTGCGATCCTCTAAGGTCCCGACTATAAGCCAAATTTACCGTGATTTTACCAGCTTCGATTGGCAATTAAATACACTTACTCCTGGCCTGTTGGTGCCAAATTCCTAACCCAAAGGCTTCTCTGGGAAAGTCTTTTCTTTTGTGATCTCCAAAAAACAACGTAGACTACCTCAGGTTCTCAAGTCAAAGTTCTCAAGTCCTGCCTGAGGCACACACAATAATATTATTGATGTGCTTCTCCTCCTCTGCCAAATGTTTTGCATTTAACCAACTTCGGATTCTCACTTTTCTCCTTGCCGCTACTTCCATTCGCACCTCTCAATTCTGCCTTGGCTGGAAGCAACTCTGTTGCCACGATTTACAAAATCAGTCCTCTGAGATAGATTCCGCAGCTCCTATTCCTCAAAAGTTTGTCCATACAATCCCTTCTTACATTCATGTCGTTAACACGAACCTTCTCCATGTTGTCAATAAAAATCCTCATCTTTCTACTCGCTAATCCAAAGTCTCCACAGTTGAGCTTTTAGTGACCCACTGACTCCTACTACAACGTATAACATCCAACTACTTGAGAAATGCGGGTTCTTGTCTCCAGTTTGCATGGGAAATCTTCAACAATAAGTTCCCCTAAATTTACAGTCCGTGTTTTTGTGTAAAAAAAAACACGTGACCTTATCATATTCCCGTAAAATAAATTGGGTTATGGTCTTCTGTAATCTAACACTGTCTCTGTGATTGCATCTGTCATTTTGAACTCTCCAAGGCATTTGAATGAATGTAAAGATCAGATGGATAGTGAGGCTTTGTGCCACCCATATTTCGCCCAAAAATTTCTTCTGAACTTGGCAAACACACTTATGCAACCTGGGCTTTTGGTTGTAAATAAGCGGAGTGCTCCCATTGCGTACAGCTCGGTATTCAGGTAGTACAATGGTTCGACAAAACCTCGGGAACCGAGCTTACCTAATGAGTCCGAATAATTATGAATCCGGTCGTGGACGGTCGTCCAGCTTTCATCAATCTTTTAATCCGCGTGTTCCTCCTGAACTTTCCCAGCCTTTGTGCAGTTACCTGATCGAGTTTTAATCATTATTTCCATTTTTCCACAGTTTTGCTTTACTATTGTTTATTTTGGTCGGAGGTTAGAGCTCTTTACCTCAAACGAAACCATCCAATTTATATACCAGTTTGTTTTCTGGTGAGGATGAAAAATCTGAACGAACAGTATGACAATCGTATTTTTGTCATCTTGGAGGCTGGCTGGGCGATATGGAGAAATCCGTTGCCATTAACGTAAACCGCAAACGACTAGCTGAATGTTGAATTCCTTTGTGGTGGTCACTGAGAAGGTTGGAATTCGGAATGGAACAACAGAACAATGACCTCTAACAAAATGCAGCCGGAATCGTTTTTGAAACGAAGCCTAAATTTATTCACCAGACATAGGCTTTTTGTGACAGGGTATTTCGAGTCGTCAAAAATTTAGCCTCAAACCCTCTACTGACAGTTGTCTTTTACAAGAGTATGAGTTTACCAAATGCAGAAAGTGGGAGTTGAGCTACGCCTAATTCAGTACTAAACAACCCTGGTTTTAGATGCTTAGAAAATTGTGCCCCTATCTTTTCACTGGCGATCTTATGATCTTGAGCCATTTATCGGGAGCGCATCATAAAGATTGTCAGTGTAACCACAATAGAGTTGTTACTAGCATGAAATAGTGGCTAAAATCATTTGTCTATCGGTCTTTTCGGAACATCTTTGGAGTGAAAGTAATTTCCACGTCAAAGCCCTCTAATTCCCACCCAATGGGATTCCGGCTGGTCACAAAAATACCTCGTTGTACAACAAGCCTAGCTTTGTGCCCGTCATTTTCAAAAGCCTAAAGGGATGCTGGAAAATTGTGTATATTCTTTAACAAAACGTTGACAGACCCAAAGTACTAACTGCCTGGCTTGCCCATGTTTGTGCACGCACTCAGTGGTTCACAGAACTCTTCATTGATGGTCTAGCTAACACACAACTGTTGATGTAGCAGCAATCCTATCGTACGTTCGTCTGTTCCCAGAGTGTACTTACCGCTCACCTTCACTGAGGTAATCACATGAAATTGTAGTTCACCAAGTGTTTCCAGAACAGTCCGGTATGGTGGAATTTTACTGTGTACAATATATTATTATGGGATAGGGACACATTTATTGAGCAATGATAATAACTTCAATATCAAGAATCTTGAGGTTTTATTGCTAATTTTGTGGCTTACTCAGTTCCAATAGGCCCTTTACAATTTGTGCTCGATATAAGTTAGCCATAGAATTTTTAGACCTTAAATGAATCAGGCAAAAACAACGCATGGCCAAAGTCGCGTGTACAACAGGCTGGTTGTTTTGAGTAGTCGATTAAAAGTTCGAGTGTTTGGTTGTTTGAATACCTGCGTCTCTAATTACCCTGGGAACGTTTTCTTAAACCATCCATATAACCATCCACTGAGTGATCCCTCCATTGTTTTCCAGCTTCCTTGCATGGGCAAATGATTTGGAGAAATCTCTCTCGGAACTCCAGGCCATAACCGGAGAGAATGTTCTACACAACGTGAGTTTCGCTTGCTGCCAGTGGGAAACAGGTAACTAAATTCAAGACACAACCCAGGCTTCTCACTAATTAACTAAACTCAACCGGGCGGACGGGCATTCTTGGATTCTTTGTATGTTGGCAGACGGTACTCTCTGGACTGACCCAACAACGACAACTAGATCAATCAAGGGAGCGACTCAAATTCGGCAGATTACAAAGATCCTTTGCAATATCGGCAGAAGAAAACGTCTATGTTCAACTGGCACATGGGAATGACACCACGACTAAGTAGTGAATTCATGTTACTAAATTGTCGGTTGGTATAAGTTTCCGTTAACCTTCAATTAAGGAATACACTACTTCTGTGTCCAAAAGTTTCCTTCAAAACTACGTCTGGGGGATCTCGTTAAATAAAGCAACTTGAGGGATATTAGATCTCTTAGGTTCGTCTTGTAAGATTTCATATGTACATGATGGTATGCAAATTTGTGTCAACTCATGCGTTGCGTGCCGCATAGCTTGTGACGATTGGTTTGTAGTGCGCCTCTAAGACAGCGTCCTAGTCACCAGGACGGTTTGTTCTTACAATTTAACTTTTATAAAGCATGTAACCCGATATAGTAAAGCACATTAGGAAAAGCCTAGGATAACGCGAATTTCCAAGATCCGAGTATATCTTGCCTTTGCCTAGCAATTTGAGACACAAGTGGAGCCAAAACAGTCCGTCAAGTAAACAAATAAAGTGAGATACCTATCCCAATCCCCAAAAAGTATCTCCCCGTAGAAATACTGCAAGTACTTCTACTTGCGCCATGCAGTACGCTGGTGAACTTTTCAGCACTGGCTTGCGAGATGACATTGTACTATGTCGTGAATGGCTGGTGGCCAAAATTCATACTGATTGTAATGACCATATTTTCATAAAGCAGATCAAACTATACTCAACCAGGATAAGTGTATTTTATTAGTTAGCTGAGTTGTGGCAATCTCAAACTAAATTTTAACCCGCAAGGAATCAATGCAAATATTTAGCTGTTACGGCCAACACTTGATCCGAGACTAGTAAATCAGATTCCGACATAAAATTCCCTCCATCTCATCCTGAACGTCTTTTTGAGCTCTGTGTCACTTTTTTTATCCCGTCGCCGACGTCTGTCACAATTTGGATTCTTTTTACGGCTACTGGGCTCCCAATTTGTCCGCTACGTTAGAATTCATATAGTTTGCCACGGAAAACTGACATGGCCGAAAACAGCGACGAACTCAAACATATGAACAATGTTTACTATGACTTTACTCCCAAGTAGCTAGGCTAAATTTGGAACATCTAAAAACGTGGATACAAATGAATTACCCGTACAATGAAAATTCGAGAATAACCCAAAGAAAGCAGCTCATCTCTGTTCCATAGTGGAGAGGAGCACCTCCGAAGTACCTGAGATATTGTCTTCCATACACAACGAAGTCAATCGACAAATGTCTGTTGTAAACTTTCTGGAATTTCTATCTACTGTTTGCCTACATCTTAACATCTCACGCATGAGTGGGTGTACAAACTATCAGGATATCAACTCATTCCCCCCCCCCACTGCACAGTGTTCATGTTAGGACATTGGCGGCAATGTGTTGTTTTGAATACTTTGTAGAGTGCAAGAACCGATATTTTGCAAAATTCCCGCAATTGTGATCAATCAAGCCGCTTTATTATTTGTGCATTGGGTTATCTAGGACAACGTTAAACCGTCAACTGTATACTGCGCGTAATCAACCATGTGAAGTTCCCTCACTGCTTTCAACCGATGCAAATGTGTTTGCTAATGACAAACACGTAGGCACACTCATTAGTCCCAGGGTGATGTTCGGAGCTTACAATAGTACACCAATCATTTAATATTTCGTAGTTCTTTGGGGAGAAGCGATGGGTCAGGTTCTTTAGTCAACTTCATGTCCAGTAAAAATGTACTCACACATTTGGAAACTCGGCATTACCCCTAGTGGCAACCTACCAGTAATTGGCCACTTAGCTAGTGACATTGTCTTCCGCAATCCGGAAGTCGGGCAACTTGAATGCAGTAGCCAGCTACACGCTTCACAAATATTTTGCCAAAACAGCTTGTTTCACCTAAATAATAATAATTTTTGTGTGAATAAAATCTTGACTTTGTGAACTATCTTCGACCCCACCCAAAAGTGGTCCAGGAGCAGTTCTGCAGAAACTTAGACGCTTGTCGGATGCTGCACATCTATTCTATTCACGGATGTCACTGATTGGTCAGTTCACGTGCTCATCAAGTTTGAGGGATTCATTCAGAATTCCCCCGACAAAGTTTGTCCGTCAGGCTCAAAAGGTCAACACTGACTTGATTCTTTATGAGGGTACTCTCAGTTGGGGGTGACAGTTTATCATATAGATAACCTCGGGAAGCCTCAAACATGCTAAAGTCCTTTGCTGCTATTAGCCAAAATTCTATTTTGGACTTGCACACGTGTAGTTAGTTTGTAGCACTACTTCCATGCCCACGAATGTTTACGGTTTACTGGTACGCTCAGATTCAAATATTTGCGCTCAAACGAACTCGTTTGTCAGTCTTCAACAAACCACAATGGATAATGAGCCCATTAGTTTCAAAAACCTCGTTTTTATAGATGAAGTTTTCTAATCGTCTTGTCATTCACTACAGGTCTACCGAAGTCCGAGTTTTGGCAAACGCGAAATGACTGAAGAAGCAGCGTTTGAGTTACTTGATAAAGCTGCAGAAAAAATCAATAACATCGTAAAACAGAAGGCTGAACTGGTTCATGTGAGTTTTAATATAGAATTTTGTGTTTCTTAAGGGTTAATTATGGCTTAAAAATAACGCGTCCCTTCTATATTTGTTTAATACCAAGGTTACTTCACCGATGCTTTGTTATCTATTGCAATTAACTGTAAACAACCGAGGATAACAGACAACTCTTTGTGTTTCGAACAACTTTTCGTGTGTCATGTATGGTAGCTGGTCTTCAGGAAAGTATGTATCTTGCTTCTGATTTCAGAAAATCAAACTGGCCGCTGAAGAAGCCTATCGTACGCGAACGCACAGGGAACCGACTGGGGTAAGTTGTTTCAGGCACGTCTGTGTCGTTTGAACGGGGAGGAGATATCTTTATTTGGCCAAAGGGTACATAAGTAGTTGTGCCTATCTGCGACAAAATTGAGGATCTTTTAGTAAATGAAAGAAAGAAATATATGTATAGAACAGTAGTCGTGTACTAAGAATTGTGCATGTGACTGAGTATGTAATCTCCAGTTTTTCATTGTCACCTGTGACTGGTGTAAATGTTTGCAGGATAGTGTATCAGGAAGAAAGTTTCACAGTGATGAGTTACCCATTGATCATCCAAAGAAGAACCCTGGGTGTTTCTTTGTGAACAGCATTGTACGGAGTAAAATGGATATGCTGGAAGTGTGAGTCCACGGAGTGTCAGCCTGCACCCAGTGGCTTGCAGTTACATATGATTCGATCTGACCGCATCACCACGTAAAGCCCACACCAGCTGGGTGGACTTTCATAAATTCGAGTCAGTTGGCTATTGGAAAAGTTTTCCCTTGAATTAAATTTACAAACGAAGCACGTTCATATTAATTTTATCCACACAAGCCAATTTAGTTTGATCACTACACTTGATTATGCCCGGCTTGTAGTTTTCCTCATAGATGAACATCAATCCATTGTTCACGTGTAATGCTAAGTACGGTTGGCATGTGAAGAATGGTGATCTAATAACTTCACCTTAGGTGTAAAGCACATACGGACAAAGCAGCAAAGCTGACATGCTAAAATTGGGAGAGATTAAACAGAATATGGTCGGTTAGATTATTGTCTTAAAAATTGTGCAAGTCATTTATCGTGAAGTGATAAAAATCTGGTTTGTCAGTAAGGTGGATCCAACCGCCGAAACGCTGTAATCGTTGTCTCTGATGCGGTGTTACTAACTGCTCCAACAGGATCAGGCTGATTCCTTTGCGGCGTGCTCGCCGACGGAGAACCAAACTAATCACGCAGTGAGGTCGGGTGAGACTATATTGACACGCTTATCCGAGGACAAAAATTTGTTGTGACTGCGATGGCAGAACCAATCCTAGACTATGCTAATAGCAGAAGTGTGCTGCACGTTGAGAAAGTTGAAACTGATGCACTGTGGCTTATAAGTGACCACTAGCGTGGCGTGACTGCCACGCGAGAGCTAATGTCATACAGCGCCTCTCATCTGGAAGCCGCCAATACTTCTTGCACGTGCGGCTCCCAGGAGAGAAGAATTGCGCATCTATGTGACACCAGCACACAATGCCAGTCAGGAGATATATGTTTGATGAACTGTGGTCGTCAACATAAAATAAGGGAATAGTTATGACGCTATTTTATGTCGCTGATTAGGACATTTGAGCACCACTGTGAGGAGCTGATGAACCATTTTTCGTTATCATTGCAAAACGGTAACAGTTAATTGACCTACCCATTTTCATCAGTAAATGGCAGATTATGTTTGAAATTCCAGCTTCATTAAGCTAGAATGATTATCGACACGAGGTCGTTAAGCAAGCAACGCATGAAAAAATCTCACAAGCAATCCTTGTCGCCGAGATGGTGATGAGTAAAGTAAACACAAGGAGATTGGTTGGCTGTCATAACATGAAAAAAAACAATGAATTTTAAATCGGATGTTTCTTACAATTGGTCAAGAAGGTATTCAACAAGACTGCTGAAATAAAGAAGTTCGAAGGGCTCAGAGTCAGTATAGAGCAATCAGGTAACCTGAAAGCCACCTCGCTGCAAACCAATCACAGGAAAGCTAACAGATACTGTCTTGGAACTTGGTAAACGCAAAAAGAAGAGAAAAACCAGCGACTCGACTGCCACTGTGTTGTCTCTTCATTTTTTGGCAAATTTTGCAACGAAATTACTACTCGTCCCTCTGTTGAGAAACATTTTCGACTGTGTTGTCTTTCATCGAATGAAACAATCGATCTCGAACCAACGATATGTGCACTATTTTCATCTAGTTTACTTGAGTTTCACTTATTTTTACATGAGATTGCGAACATACTTCATCTCCACTGAGCCAGTGTACTTTACACTTTTGATGAAAGAGCATACCCCACCTTCACGAACTGACTGGAAGAGGAAATTACTATGCGACGCTAACATGATTTGTAAACGAATGTATTTCGTCAATTGCTCAAAGTTTGTGTTCGGTGGACTATAATGTTGATGAAAACAACCATCACAGGTACCAGGTCAACACCAAGAATGGAACAGTTGTTGAGCTCAATTTTTGGTTTCCGGCAACCAATACGCAGTGTCTAATGCCTTGAAAATATACACTGGTTTCTCGAATTTAGTGGCACCTGAAACATGTGACGGCCTTTATATAGCACAAACAACTAAAGAACATTGTAACAATAGCTAAGGTTGGATTGGGGATGTCTCCCACCTAAAGCCAGACTAATTCGAAAGTGAGGAGATCATTTGCGCGTCGCAGTGCGGCCACCAGCGGTGACCACACCTGATTTCATGTAGATTCAAGATATCAATAATTTTTAGTAACCTGAATCGGCCACGCCTGGTGTAATGTACGCAGCCGACTGGACAGCATAGGTAATGAGAAATTCGGTCAAAAAATGGAAACAAGTTTTTGATCAAAATTATTCGTCATATGACCGAACTGACCGATGGCAACTTTTTCAAAATAATCATTGGAATGTTGTCACTGTCACTGATTTGTCCGGTCTCAGATGACCACGTCAGTCTTAAATAGTATAGTTAGGATCTTTGCAGAGTATGCAGTCATTCTTATGTTTATAGACAATTCACTTAATTCTACGAAACCCTCGGGTGGAAACGAAATGACAAAGAATATATTGGTTCCATAAACGCTTTGATGTGCTATGTTTCCGTGGTCCCAAAGTTGCGATCAGACCCAGTGAGTAATTGCAGACAATGAGCAAAATGTGAACGAGACTAGTAACTGATACTTGCAACAGCATTCTACATCGAAGTTGATATGGATGACAGGGATTAGCTCAGACGCCATATTGGACCTAATTATCACGCATAGAAACTGAAACGCGATGTGTAGGACACGCGGCAGTTCCTGGCTCTCTGAGTTCACTCCTGTCTCTATTTCTGTAATAAAAATAGATTAACTAAGTAAAATAATATTTCAGTAATCATAAAGTCATACAATAACACATGATAGGTGATTAATTGATGAGTAAAAACGAGGGTTAGTCATGAATGGCGTCAGCTGCAAGTTCTGGTGTGCGTGAGAGGTTGCGTGTGGGTCATTGTGGATGCCGATGTATGTGTGTGTGACTACCGAAAACCAGGCAGCGTAGTCGGGTTACCTGGTTTCCGCAACATGTGGGTGTGCATCTGGGTATGTGCTTGTTTGTAATTTTGCGTTAGGTGCACTTGATAGTTTGCAGTGACAACGTCGACGGGCGAACCTGTGGGCAGGGAGATGCCTTCCAGGGCCGCGTGTGGATGAGTCTACCCAGGTCCTAATGAAAAGCTGTTTATATGAGTGACCAGACAAGTGCATTTGGACGCAGGATCAGGCATCACTACCGCCATATGCACAGGTGGGACGTACACTAAGTTCTCGAGATCCAGCGCATATGCCATCCGGATATGTCCCGAATTCAGACTGGACAAACGCAAACACCATGTGATTCCTCTTTTCAAATGCAGGTACAGCGCAGCTACGTGTACATAACCGTGAACCTAAATCAACTCGTCCACACCAGACTTAGATTAGAAGGCGACACAATTACCAACCATGATAAATGATGACTGTGCTCTGTTGGTGTTTTAGTGCGCATGATCACCTGACTAAAGAAACACTTGACAAAGATTATTCATGATGGCTTGAACATTGGGACCACAATGTCGTACCACAACGTCAAATCCATCCCAACACTTGAAGTCACAGATGCACTTCTTCGATCACGTGTATGCGTATTAAACGCTTGACAAAGCCGCTTCTCCGTTAGAAGCAAATCTTCCTCGGAACAAAAAACTTAATTTTCTGGGCTCCACTCCTTAATCGAGCGACCAACGGATGGGCCGAGGCAGTTTACCCCCAAGTAGTAGTATGATCACACCAAAAGTTTTGAATACGTTGCACGATATATAGAAACCATGGCAGCTAGCATACTACCAAGGCGGAGTTTGTCAGGCTAATTTAGGGTACAAACTCAACCAGTGCAACCTGAAATTTCGTCTGTAAGCTTTCAGGCCGAGGTAAAAACTAGTGTAATCCCTTCAGGAATATCAAGTTCTGTCCTCTCCCACCTTGTATCCATACGCAATTGTAATTGTCAACCTCATGAATGCCTTTCGTTCTGTAGGTCTGAAGTCACCATCCCTTTTACTCTCTTTTTTTCAGTGCTACCTGCGGGCCAAAGCGATCGCACTTATACCCAGCATTTTATCACCAAATTCCACGCAAAACTGCAGCGATAAAATATTTCTTGATATGGAGCGCAATGCATTGTTTGAAAACACCTACGTCTCCCTTAATTATTCTGTGGCCCACGTGCCTACAAATGTCTACGATCTCTGTGAGTTGCGACAGTTGAAACCTAACCGGTTTTCCAATAAATTTCTCGAAAGGGGAAAAGCAAAACGCAACTAATGTCACAAGTTTTTTCGTAGTCTTGTCCGCTTAGTTATAATAACAGCATCCAAGTATTCAGTATTTCCTAATGACGGAGGGTTTTCAACCAGCTTATAGTCAGTCTCGATTTGGTACTCACTGAAGTCCACGACGGTAAGGTTGTGGCTGGAAAAACCTAAACTATCAGTAAGATCGTAGGGTTAATTCAAAAAATGCGGACTGCTGGTAAGCTGCACACGATATGCCAACGGAATAAACCGGTGGTGGTCCCAATGCTTGGGTTTTTATTCATCCTAGTGCTGCATTGTGAGGTGCACCTATGAAAATTTAAGTAAAGAATAGCATGAGAACATATTTTTCTTAGAGGGAAGCTAAATTACTTTATCAGAGGCTGATACCGAAATAGGCGCACAAGTACTTCCAGGAAATGTAGCTTGGATTTCAGTCGACAGAAGGATGCACCTTACGGAATTACGATTGGAGAATGGCATTCTCCAGTAAGGAATGTCAGTGTGACTACATTTGCCATATGGGATGGAAAAAGACTGTCCACAGTTAATGAGATGCCATCACCGAATATTTTATTAGTGATTTATTTTCACTACAGATCACCATCTCTCAGTTAAACCGAACGGAAAGACTACAGTCGACGACTGCATTAGAATACTAGTTGCTTGTGTGTTTTCATTCTTATGGAAAGAATCGGGAAGAGGAGTGACGCATTTTGATTGTCGTTGGCAACTTAACGAAATTGCTTACCCACCAGATACTTAAATTTTGGACTGTCCTGCACATACATATGGACTCAAAGACATTGAAGAGGCCTGCTTAAAGCAGGAGCAATCCCTAAGATAACTGGAAGGAACTTAAGAGTGGCATCGGGGATGAATACGGAGACTAGATTGAAAAACCTCAGCATACGTTAACGTGACGTTTATATTTGGAGTACTGTCTAATAATAAACCTCACATCAACAAAAAACTGTTATGATTCGCACCTTGCTTGTATCGACCTTATCTCACTATTGCACCCTTTTAGGATAATGAGTAGGTTCTGGAGATACGTGCGAACTAGCCCAAAATTAACCATAACATTTTTCGTGAATATTGACGTCCTAACCGTAGCAATGGAAAACCATAATTTTCCGAGTTGAACAGAAGTGGTGAGAACCAGGAAAATTTGTTAGCCAGATAATCGAAATATCAGGAACACACATGATCCGGGCTAAGTAGTATGTGCGTTGAGTAAAATGGCTCCATTTATTGTGGCACTAAACTATTTGTTCATACACCTCTTGGTAAGCTTTAAGGAGACCCACAAAAACGTCAAGTCAACGAAAGTAAAGGTCAGGAACCTTTGTAAACAGTATGAGGATGCTGTGTAAATTTGCATCCTATGTGGATTTTATCTCCTTTCGCTAAAGCTTATATCGAGGTCGTCTGTCCGACAGAACCTAATGAAACTTGTGTAAAATCGGATAAATATGGAACATTGCCTTAGTCACAAATAAAGTGCAAATCGTTTGTTATTCATTTTTAAGTTGTTTCAGGCTTCTCGGAGTTTGTGGATCTTGAGTAGGTGAAAACAGAACGAACGTCTGTTCTTCCGATTAGGAAGGGTGAAGATAACATGCAACCTCTACAAAGCGGGTTGCTAAAATTATTTTTGAAGAACAAGTATTTACGGAAATTTAACTTCCTCAGAAGCGGTTTTCTGTAACCCACCGGGATCCCGTATTCCCCACAGTTCGGTACATTAAATTTTCCACTGCTGTTGAGTGAATCATTAGGTTACGTTTGAATAAAAACGAGGATTGCAAAGTAAGTAGTCTTTAACTCAAGCAACTCGTAGCTGCCAAATGAAATACAAGAAACATACGAAATAAAGTGAACCTGGAAACAAAAAGGTTCCTCGGTAAAACTCACTTTCCTTTGTTCAGCTCTCGGAGTTGTTGGTGTATTTCTTCGAAGGATGGTCTCATGAGCGGGGTCTCAGCCCAAGCACGCTTCATAAACTCAATGTATGCAGGTGGCGCTTCGGATTGCGTAACCTATTGCGAACGATGAGTCCAAGAAGCAGGGGAAGCATTGGTTAAGAGAAGAATTCTGCCATACGGTCGGTAATAATAACTGGGAAACTCTCTTTATGCACAATATCCTGCTCTATTAGCAGCAAAAGCAGATGGATAAAAAGGAAGGGAGAATTGGGGACACCAGCGACGGAATTTCTGTGATAAAGTGCATCAGTTTGAAGATTAACGCGACTTTCGCTTTCGACTAACTTAGGCACAATCAATAAGAAGGAAGTCTGAAACAAAAGTTATCGCCCATCATCTGCATTCACCTAAATTTCAGTAACTCAACATGTTTCGAGGGAAACGTCTGATGCCTGCTAAAGAAAACAGCTAAAGCATCCTTCTGATCTCCTTGAATGTCAAAATAAGGGGAGTTTCCACTTCGCTTTAGGAAGCGCTCATCCAAAATTCACCTTATTCCAGCCAGGCGTCTCCTTCTGTTATACTTACGAGTTCGTTTTTTATTTTTAGAAATTGCGAATTTCACTTTATTCTTTAGCGTCATACTTGCAATTGTTGCATCCGTATTGTGCTGAGCAAAATTTAGGGGTAAATTTTCCTTAGACTGCAACAAACCGTCTTGCCTCATAATAGAGACCTCAGTTAGCACCTTCTAGACATTTTTGTGCACTGTGTACCAATTTTTCACCCATTTTGTCCCAGGATGGTTGTCCGTTTTCAAACGGTCAAAAATTACCTTCCCAGATTTAATTCGCGGTTTTGACATAATAGTTTGCTAGTTAGACTTGGTCTTTTAGTCGCTATTTTTCATTCACATAGCTTCCAAGTGACAGCATGATACATACTACGTAGAAAACATTTTGTGCTGCAGTACTCACCTTTTTATCACTTTGGGGGTTAAATTCCGCATGCGGATGTAATACTCCTTCCTTTTTTGTTGGCTAACTGAAAGATTTTGACATGCTCCGAGTGTGTACTGAACTTTATGTTACAGAAACGTATTCCTCTGCGCCAGGTGGGAAAAACCATCCTCGTACAAGTGCAATCAGCTTTACCACGGCCACATTTCCCTGCGAAATGGGAAGAGCATCTTTAATCGCCACTGTCAGCACTACGCCATGAGAGGCGTTCCTTTACCCGAAAACACCAACAAACATAGTAAGAAAGTCTTCTAGCTCCCAAGGCACCAAGTCTACTTAGGAAAGAAACAGTAGATGATCAAGACAGACGTTTTGTTAACTAAACTTTATTGGTGAATCCCTTCATCATATTAGACGAATACCGCACACACCCCAGGCTGTAGCCAGGAACTAAATGCCCTTGACTATGTCGTATTAGAAAGGTAGTGGCAGCGGTTTGCAATATGCACCATACGCAGTTGCGTTGATATCGCGTTCTAAGTCTACTTCTCGACTAGCATTTCTTAGGTATCTCGGTATCCACTAAGTAGGTCACAGTCGTGGCATGATTTTGTTCCATCTCACTGTTGCTGACTTACGTGGGGATTAGAGCTTCACTGAAAAGGCAGTCTGCACGTCCTGTAATGAAACAGCTGGGCTGTATATTAACTTGCTTGTTTGGGGCGTACGGTGCTGTGTGTAACGTAATGAGGTCTAGGCAATTCGTTTACCGTACAACGTACAGGGAAAAGCGATCCATACGACCGAAAATGACACCAAGTTTCCTCGTCTTAACTGCATTGTTAGAGAACCTAAATGTGACGACTCCCACGTTAGGTTAGACGAATGGAAGATTGATTTAAACCGAGCCGTCTTCCACAGACCTGGTATTGCAACATTCTTGCTTCCAGCAATACCGAGAATGTGTGTTCAACCACGAAACGTTTCAAAACGCAAGTGTGAAATTTGATGACCTCATCTATACTAATCGTTTTAAAGGAAATTACACTATCGAGACAGTCCACCGTCTACTTCATTTAGCATCTCTTTATTAGTATGCTGTGATTATAAACGTTAAATATCGGCGTGGGTTCCAGATTTTAGGGCTACCAATTTTGTGTTCCTGAAAGCGTCCTACATGTGAGCACCGTCGTGAATGCGAAAACAAAAGTGGTTCTATAAATTACGGATAAAAAGAAATGGATTTCTCCAAAAAACGAAATTTTAATGGAAAGTATCAAGAAACACAGCAAACGATGGAGCACTGAAACCGAAAAACGACAAGCGAGTTAGTATACGGTACACAACTCATGAGGTGGTTGGCGACTGGTGGAAGTTACAACCCTCATAAGTAGTATCATAAAAAAATATCTCGGATGTCTCGGAAGTATATCGGATGTCGCTTCAACTGAGATACGCGGCGATGTTTTGTACAGCACATTCTTTTGACGAGTTGTATGGAGTGAAGATTCAGCTGAAGTTTGTTTTGTCCCGTAGTAACCTCATCGCAATTTGCGTGTGAGTGTTTTGTACACAAACGTAGTGTAATCTTGTAGTTCGGTATCGATGAGCAATAATTTCAAGCGCTGGATTATACACTTATGGGAGAAATGAGTTTCGTTACAGTAATAAATAAAAGCACTGCGAAAGTTTTAATTTTATGGAAACCACCAGAATGCCTCTGTTTGCTCTTTACCGAGGCCAAAATTCGTTTGGGGTATTGTGTACCTAGGACCGTAACAAAACTGGGACCGTAACTGAAGAAAAAGGAAAGCCCACGTCTGGCGACCGATTTGGTAAAATGTCTGATCATTTTCAAGTAGTCCGGTATAGATCGGCTCTCTAAAAGCAACGTCATAATCTAACTTTTAACAGTTGGCTCACCTTCTAATTTCAGCGCACTTTAGTGCCTATGTCCTTAACCAAGTTTTGTTTATATCAAAATTCGTGAATACTATACTTTTGAGTACATTTACAGCAAAAACTATTGTCTCCGTCGGCAACTGGACTGGAGCTTTGGATGCCGTATTCCGGGAGAACGCTGCGACAGACCCCACGCTGAAATGGCAATACTTTGGCAGCTCAACTGGATTCTTCCAGTTTTATCCCGGTAAGACACGTACTGATGCCTCTGTTTTTGATCACTCGAATAATTTAATCAAGCGAAATCGTCTTACCGCGAATAGTTTAATTTGTGCACTAGTTCGGAGAACTTAGCGACCTTTGCTTCCTGTAGGCTCACGGCTACATCAAGCCACTGGTGGGTGTTTGATCAGAACCTTCGCGCCTGCAGATAAGAAACCGTAGACTTCAACGGATGAGGGGTCTTCAAATCTCCCAGTACCTATCAACCACATGCTCTAATTGAACAAAAAGTTTTGAAAAATGGATGAATAGACTCTTTTTTAAGCTGCATCAATGATAAAGAACATCACATTTTAGAGTTTCAGTTAAATCTCTCTTTAATCCAACTCACTTACATGCGAGTGACTTTAGCAAGCAATCACCGTTTGGTGCACGAATCGAACAAAGTTTTGATGAAGACTCGTGAATGACGCCTACCGGATGAGCCCCGAGAATATGATGACCAACAGTGGACTAGCTAGGAATTTTTAGGAGTCTAGTAAATAATGTAATTTAAAGAAAAAGTACTTCGGTAGCTTGAACTTCGTACCAGCATTTGGGAAGCACAATCACCCGAAAAATATGATAAACAGGCTGTTTTGGTTATCGTTTCCCTAACTCCGGCTTATTTTTCTCTCGGGTTGTTTCCTATAAAATTGCACATCTTTCTAGCGAACAATTTATTTTTTCCACCTCTGGCTGAGTAGCAGCGAATTACCAGGTAAAATTCGTCAAATACTTGTCCAAATGATTTGGGAACTTTTAGGGGAATCATGGTTAGCCAAAATAACTATGACAAAGGCTGACAAAATGTTACATATTCACTTATGCAGACATTCACTGCGGAAGAGTACATTTATTTGTTTTTGTTCACTCGCAACGCTTCGTTTTTATGTTGCATCATTGAATAGTGCTAAAATCCGTATTTGGGGGGCCATGTAGACAAGTTTTCAATTGTATAAAAGGTATCTCAACAGGAGGTGGGTCAGCGTAGCCTGAAGGTTTGATGTATCGGACACTTGGAGGCAGGTTTCGTTGCAGATGAACCGAGAGTTTGTTTTAGTCCAGCCTTGGGACTTGATACTGCCCACGTGCATTGACTACCACGCATCAATTCTTAACCTAATGTCTTGTTCTGTCAATGGACCAGCTGCTTATGCTCTCATAATCCTCGCTGCTGCTGCCCAAGGAAAGAAGGTCAAAAGTGGATGTTATTGTATGGCGGGTGAATATCTGACGCTGTTTATTTTAACTTTTTTTCGAAACTTATCAGTAAGCTTTTCGGTAAGGGATGTGAAGATCAAACATATCATGTAGTAGTCATGGTCATTGTGGAGGAAGAGTGAACACAAAATCTGCGGGACTTTGATTGCGGTAAGAGTTACGGAATGGTCTTTCCATACCGGTTATTTTCCACCCTAATTTGATCTAAGAGAAGACCTTCCCAGGCGTGCATCTTGTCTTCTGTTACGCAGTGGGAGCTACAGATCACGAATGTTAAGTGGGGTAATAGGCTTTGTAAAAGATTTTATGTTTTTACCTTCAGGCTCCATGTGGGACATCCAGTTGGACGAACTTCGACTTGACTTTTTCGACTGCCGATCTCAACCATGGTAAGTGCTTTTCTTGTGGCCATTAATGTCACTCAATAACACAAAACAAATCGAACTGAGTTTTCATTTACCAAAAAGTAACAAACTTTTATTCTGTAAAGGCAATGCACTTCTCCCAAAGCTTAAGAACATCATAAACGAGAGCTTCAGCTGGATTCCAGGTGTGTTTCTTGTCAAAAAATGTGCATTTTAGTTTTGCTCCTGTTGGAGCGCGTGGCCCACTGACCCAGAAGCATGAAGCCAGTCTGTTCTACTAACTGTCCCGTCTAAGCAAAACGAGGGTATTACTTGTTTTCGTTAACCGTTTGGTTAGAGTTGAAGTCGAGTGTGGGGGCCTGTTGTTGGAAACACCTCTACACAGAACAACAGCGTGAAAGGAACGCAGGATTACCGGGGTATTGGCGGACCTATACTTGTGCCAAATGCAGGAGAAGCTATAGAGTTACGTTTTAGTTTCGTATTGAGCCAACTGAACAGAGCATAAATCAGGCTAAAAGATATTTTATGGATTCTTATAATTCCGGTTTAGTAGTGATTTGAATGCACGGTTGTATTTTTGTACATAGTGTGAATAGCTGATTGACGCTCAGATCAGCCAACCACGTGACTGTTCTTATTGAAGAGCTCGGTACTTTCTTGGAATATTTTCTAGGAGCGGTAACGGCCAACAGCGCATAACTACCGACTGCCTCTTAAATTAAATTGTACTTAAGTGAGAGTAAAGAGCTCATGGTATGGATAAATTTCCGTTTGATGTATGCTGGTTTCCTCATAATTACTGCTGCTTAGCCTAGGTCCTCTCAGGTTAGATATTATATCATCTCGGTTCCAGTAACCCTTTCCTAAGTTACCACAAAATGGTATCCCTTGTGCTCTACGCTCACTTGGCAATTTTCTGTGGGTTTAGCTCAGAACTGAAAACACTGATTACATTGGTAGACGAAAATGACGACGGTCACATTCACGTGGCCGTGTATGACATTGCCATTAATTGCGAAATCAAAACGGACATTCATAATCGATGACCTGCGGCAGTGAGCATCCAGCAAGTTCGCGGACTCTTTGAATGAAATTTTGTTCTGGTTTTTTAATTAAAAACATGGAAATGAAATATTTAAGTCACCCAAGGGTCTCCACCCCCTGCATGAAAGCAAGCTTGAAGGCAGTTATGAAATTCATTTATCAATTAATATGAGGGAAAACAAAGTTGTATTTTTTTCTAAATGGAGGTTTTGATTACCCAAAATAAATGTTGGAAATTTAGCAGGCATAAATCACAGCTCAGGTTTAAACTTTAGAAATCATTATGTGGCTGGTTTAAACCCGTAATTCAAAATTTATTGCAGGTGACAAAGTTTTCTCGACAGAGAGGATCACATTTCCAAAGTTATCCTCCGAATACGGTCATAAAGTGTTCCTCAATGTTAATTCCTGAAGAATATGGTTGGTCGACAACAGCAATTTAATTGAAGGCAAAAAATAGAATAGTGACAAATGGAGAAAACAAACTCGTATGCAGTTGACAAGTGTTTCGCCCGCCTAATTCATGGATCAAAACAGGGTCAAATACTATCCGATGAGAAAAATATTTGCCGACTTACCGCCACTTTTTAGAGTCGTTGTTTTTTTCGAAAAACTTCCAAGTTTTTTGCTGTTTATTCTTTTTATTTTTATATCTTTTATTTTTATTTAAATTGGCTTGTCTCTGTAATCCTGTACAGGTACCTTTCGGCCTCTTCATATGCAAAAGAAATGCTAATTTTGGTGGATAAAAGTGGCAGCATGAAGGGGAGAAGTGACATTATATCGAACGCCACGGTTACTGAAATTTTGAATACGTTAACGGAAAATGACTTCTTCAATATCATTATGGTGAGTTGTTGCAATAGGTAGAACGAAATTCATTGTGCAAAATTCGGCGTCATAACTAAGCGAAGATTTCTGAATTTAGTCAGCATTTCGTATTGCTCGTAAGTAGATTGCGTTTAGAATGAACTTACGCTAGTTTAGGTAAAACATGGTGGAGTTAAACCGGTAGTAAACTTTAAGCATAGTGGATTTTGAGTGTCTTTGAAAGTCGTTATGTCCAGCCAAACGTGATACATAGAGGTCAGGTACTTGACTTTTTCAGACGGCTTTCTATTTTAGCACATACCCACCAGTTTGCATAGTCAGAGAGCCGCAGTAATGTGCGAAGACATTTAGTGTACTACTTTATAGCTTATTTGGCCATTCATTTACCTGTTCGTTTTTTGCCAGTTTTAGGCTGATTAAACCAGGCTTCGTAGATGGTAAACGATCAAACAAGTTGTCTGGCACAATCTCGAGGAAACCTTGAAGAAGTTTTGCTAAGCACACAGCTAATGAGTGTACTCCTTGATGTCACGCCCCCAAAAACACTGCACGCTCTGTGTTATGAATGTTTGCTTGCAGTCGGCTTTTCTACGCTGCAGTTAATGTTTGTAGTGTTCATTGTAAAAAATGACAGTTCCATTTCCTAGGTAGCCAGCAGAACAATGGAAATTTGCTCAAACCTAAACGTTATAATTAATTTATTCACATTCATTAGAATGGAAGTAGCTTTTAAGCATTCCAACTTGGGAACAAACAGCTCGTTTAGATTTATTAAAACGCTGCATGCATTTCTTGCTTGGCAATCCTATCTTTATGTCAAGTTGCTTACCATGATTCCGTCAACATTTTGTCCTATTTTTAGTTCACGGACACACCTAGATACGCAGATCCTGCCATTCAAGATCGGCTTATCCAAGCGTTCAAATACAATAAGGATGTGAGTATCGATTGATCCTATTTGGTCGTTTCGCTTACTCTCCACGAAATTAGCATAGATGGACTCTCAATTTGCAGTAGTAAAATGTATTGTTTTATTTACCGCTTTCCGAGATGTGAACACTAAACAACCTAGGTTCTCCGGGACAAATATGAGTCGGATGCTGTTAAACACATTAAGCGTGGAATAGTTTGTAATATAAGAACTTCTTAAGTCATAAAACAGTTAAATGGAATGAGGTGTTACAATTCGACATTTCGGTTGCCGTAGGCATCCGTTTTCAACCTTTTTCACAATTCTCAAAATCCTTATAAATGACTGTCCACGACAGCCAAAGCTTCGGATTATAGTATCGTATTCCACTACGCTCTGTTTTACTACCAAAGGTTCCATAATGCAAGACATAATCCCACTATTGAAAGGTGTCCACAGGGTTAGTGCTGAGACCTATCGTAATGAGATTTCATAGGGCTGAGTAAATTCATTCGACTAGTGCGCGGTAGGCCAGAGATCTATTATTAAGTTTTACCGAAAACGGTTGTCACATTCCATTGATGAGTGACAGTTTTCCACTATGCTCCTTGGTTTTTTCGCTGAGCTAGGCAATTCGATTGCAAACATTTCAGCACTGATTGAGGTGACATCATCAGTGCATTGTAGGGAGCGTGGTGGAGCGTAGCGATGAGTCGTGATTATGCGCTCAGTAGCGTTGTGTATGTGTTAATATACGTGCTGCTCGTAGGGGTCGACCTTCGATTAGTTTTTCCGCCGAGTGTTTCCATTGGTTGCTCTGTTATCCTGCGTCCTGATTGATCGTTGATCACATGAAATTTGAGTTTGGCTTCCCTTGCCCTCGTACCTTGATCGATGCTGAAGTGACCTCTGTCCTTGACCACTTTGGTTCCGGCTTGCGACCTTTGTTGATCCGACACGGAGGAGTTCCCTGTTTCTTTGTTTTTGAATCCGATATCCGACTTTCCTCAAGTATTCCGGTTGAAGCTTTTTGTCCTTTGCGTGTAGTGGTGCGAAAATTGGATCCAGTTGATCTAGTTGGTTGATCGAATCATGTATGGTACACCGAGCTTCTAGAAATTTCCTCCCGTATCTGGTATCTTCGTATGACAAAATTTCCACGTTTTCCAGACTGATTTTTATGGCATTCATGGTCTTCGGCCGTGGATACCAAAGAAAGGGGGTCATGTCTCGTGACGGCCGCGTTATGTTCCTTTATTTGTGTGTATAATTTCCTCTCAGTTTGTCCAACGTAGAATGTTCTGCAGTTGTTGCAGTTGATTTGGTATTCCACATTGTTCTTCTTGGTTTCGTCTCGGTTGTCCTTTGGTCTTGAGATCAGTTTCCTTAACGTAGCATTCAATTTATGGGTCACGACGATTCCTTTTTGTTATCTAATTACTCACCAATCTTGATTATTACGTCATTGCAAGCCGAAATAGCCTACACCTGCGAGTTGAAGCGTGGACTTGAGTAAGAGTGTTTTTTTAATTTAAATGGTTTAGTGCCGTTGAATAAGTTCTGATCCTAGTCGTACAACAACTGCTCTAATAGAGCTTCACGTTGGGATAATGAATTAAATCTTAGGAAAACACATAACTGGGAGCATCCAATAGTAAACAACGATCGATTTAGAAATCAGCTGATCTCCTCAGGCTTTGTAATGATAACGCTGTGTTCGCTATAAATAGTTCAGTCTTTTCAGTCGCAAAAACTAAAAATTAAAACTCTGCTTAGGGTCACATCACATAACGATAAACTAGCTATTGAAATGGGTTCCAGGTGAGTCTACTCTCAGACCAAATTGGTATGCAAATGAATGCAGTTCGTTGATCAAAGCCACACGGTATTTTTTCAGCTTATTCGACGAGTGCGTTTTCACAGTTCAAAGAGTAAACATCCCACCCACAATGGACACCCGCTGTTCTGGCTAGGGGAAGAGCGGACGGGGACCACATATCGAGGGAAATACATGCACTTGCATACCAATTTGGTGTTGACAGGAGACTTGGCTGAAAACTGACTGAATCTCTCGGTTAGGATATTTTTAAGCAGCTGAATGGGCTGCACCAGGCCGCCTCATGACTCACTTGGTACGATACTTGAGATATTGTGATACATTGTATTGACGTGATACACTCTTTGACAGTCGAAGTACGGTTTTGTCCTTCTTAAGGCTCATTAGGTAGGCACAGTCGTTGAGTATCCGTTAACCTTATGTTCTACTTGAATCCAGACTGCATGAAATTAGCAAAAACAGTCATTTTCTGAAAGGAGTTATAAACAAGAGATTCAGTTGGGTTTTAGGTGACATCACAGACAAAGGTTCCTGACAGTTTATGGTTCTGTTCTGTTCAACATACATTTACCGACCAGTGGTAGCTAAACTGTTTTGTATCACGACATCTTTTGCACTTTTGAACAGCCAGCAACCCTATAGATTTATGGTTAGATTTCAGGGCGATGATGCTTTAATTGGTTAACTTATCTGGTTTTAGTTTCCAGTTTGCTAACTTGCGTGGAAGTTGGACGAGTTTAGAAGATAAAAGCACAATAATTTATGATCAGGCTATGCCCTACTTTTTTATTATGCAGCAGTTTACATTTGCATTTCATCTCACTTGAATAAGGCCTTCTGATTAGTTGGCGAGTGGAATTTTTTTGGAAGATTGCGTTCGAGACCTCATAGCCTGGGAGAGTAAATCCGTATTCGTTAAACTTTGAGTGCAACAAGATTCTGGTACCTGTTACAAGTGTTAATCAAATGTCACGTTTGTTTTACATTGGATCCATCAATTCCCATGTGACTGGAACCTATTTCGAAGTGACTGAATCTGTCCGTCTATTTTACCGGTTATTCTGTTTTCCATTTGTACAGCGCATGGTTAGGAGGTTTCAAAATTTCAATCCAAACGGTACCGCGCATTATGAAAGGGCATTGACGGAAGCCTTCAGCCTAATGAACAAGGTTTGTGTAAAACTACTGTACAATGTTATCTTTACTTGTTAACGTTGGGTGATATGTTGCAGTTTCTTTGGGATTACGCGGTTAAATAGATAAAACATACGCACATGGTTGTGACGGAAGCGGGAACAGATGTTCTCCTCAAAGACGGGTTTTGCCAAATCAAAAACGTAAAGGGTGTCAAACTGACATCAAATGCTTAAGTGTGCTCATCGTAAGAGGCATGTTTTAAATTATAAAGGCTTATTCAGCAGGGCAGGATTTGAACGTGTGTATTTTTAAAACAGTCTCATCGGGTGGACAGTCATGGCATCTTAAATTTCATTTTAGTGATATCTGCATCTGTTGCCTTCAGTCCTATCACTGACTTGACATCGCCATCTCCAGTGACAGCACTAAACCAGGAGAAAGGCGATCCCGTGTAAATGAGTATAGTTACCTAGGTGGAGACTTTTAAATAGAGGCTTGTCACTGATTAGTTTCCTAACGAAAAAAGGTAGTATAACGAAGCGCAAACGTTTGGAAGTCCTGTTACATTTGACGAGGTCAGAATATGGTCTTTGCACTGGAAGTGAACACTGGTGTTCAACTGCCGCACAGCTATGGCGACGATCACCCAGCAACCAGTGGCTGATCAATCATGCGACCGAAAGCCTATTATAAAGCAAAAATAATTACACTGAAGCCAAATTAAGATGTTGTAAACATAACTTGCGTCATTAAATGCTTCAGGATGTTTCAGTAAAGCACAATTGTTCATCAAGATCATCGACAGTAACGCAAAAGTGGTAAATATTGGTACTTAAGTACCATACACAGATTCATGTCGAGTTAACGGGTTAAGCGGCATCGACAAGCAAAATTTTAGAATAATAACACCAAGCATATGAAATGTGCAATAATAGGCAATGCTGGGTTTGAACCTTGGACTTGGCGAAAACAGCTTGCCCTAACTTCTGAGGCAACAATGACCGTATCTTTAGTCACAATTACACACAAGATGTATAAATGGTGTGTATAAATGGTGTGAAGGCAGCAACCATACTGATGGAGGCGTCAACGATGCGTACCCCCAAGGAAAGACAAACCAGAAACGGTTAGCCTTAACAACCTACGCTCAGTTCGTTCATCAGTTGACGTAATCGCCGGAGAATCATCCAGTGCTGTTGCGGTCAAAAAACAACTAAAACTCATCTAATCATCTGCAGTTTATAGCAGCATCTAGAATCAGGTATGTATCTTGCTGTTTGCGCAGCAGTGCGCCTGAATCCACTACAAACAATTGGGTCAGATTATTGAACCACTGGTTCCTGGAAAGTCCTCTTGTGTATACCCCAGCCAGTTGCTACCTCGCGGTCAGGACAGTTTGTTCACAGGCTGGAGGAAGAGTCCTGCACAAAACCGTGTGCCCCCAGTGCCTTGTAGGTCAAATATTCGGGTCAAAGATGCTGTAACTCCAACATACCTTCTTCAAACTGCGCAACACCAAAGTACTATTCGCCCTTACAGTTATTTATTTACCCATCCCTCCCACAACTCCCAAAACAGATTCTCCCCGATTCACCTGGCCGTCAGTTATCTACCCATTGCTGAGTGTATAAACTTATGCCAAGCAAACTACAGTGAAATACTCCCGTAGTAAATTCATAGGATCTGTTCATAGCTACTGCTTCTGATGTCCGCACTGCGTCACACTGTTTACCCAAACCTTGTCCATTTTTGTCCCTTCTACGAAGCGACCCCAACTTCGTCATACACTCCAAACCACTCGGGAAAAATCCACATCCCTCTCAGTTTATACTTTATACTATGATTCTGATGAAATGGCTCTTGGTATCTAGAATGTGGTAGTGGGCTTAACCATAAGGCTGAGTGCACTTTACTGGACTATATCCCAATAAACAGTCCTCTGTTATGTTTAGTTGACTGGTTAAAGGACGGTTAATGCATATTGACGAGGGAAGCGTAACGTGTCAGCATACACTCCCCATAGATCGCAGCTTAGAAGCTGATAAAAACAGCTTCTATCGGGATTAGACATTGCTACATCGGTCAGCCAGAGATAGAGATGTCGTAATCCTGATAGCTGACCAAAATTCCATGTTGAAAGGCTTGAGTCTTGAAGAAGCTGAGTTGGGCTGGTGGAGCGCGCGTAGATGATAGGGAAAGGACTTCAGTTTTGCAGTGAAGATCACTTAGCTCTAGCCAGAAAACACTGTCCGCACAAGCACTCCCAACGTGTGACTTTGAGGATACTAACTGCAAACATGCCGTGAACCCACTTGGACCGTAGGGCAGTCATCTAACAGTGGAGATCTTTCATACAAAATTATCGTTCATTCTAGGGTAAAGCCCTTGCCTTTGACTACAGTCTTGAGAGTTTCAAAGCTGGTGGTTAGCTAAGTCCTGGAAAGATTTTACACGGGAAACACAATGTTTCGGCTAAATATCTTCGAGAGGGCAGGAGCTTCGATTCACATTTTGTTTACACAAAGGTCGTCTGGTACGATGGGTTAGGTATTTGAAGTCCCAATAACTCAACCGCTTGTAGGGAAATACGAACGTCCACACAAGCCCGTCATCCACAGTGGAAGTCCCGCAACAGGGAACCTGTTCCAGGTGGTTTGTATCCCGCACTTTATTAAATGAGTCAGAATGCTCATCGCGGCTAACCTGATATCTATACTCCAAAGTGTCTTGAATAGGGAAAGAATACTGAAAAGGTGGAACTCCCTGCCTGTGATTCCCACGTTTAAAATCAGTACAATATTACCAAGCAAAAAATCTTGGAACATGATTCTAGTGGCTGCTGCTCTTAAGGTGACTTTTGCTATCTATTGTCCTATTCAAGTTGTTCTATCATTGAGGGATTTAGGTTCGCGAGCATGAGATTAGGTCGATCATGCCACCAGCTCACCCCATAGGTCAGAATGTGCTAATACAAGCCGAGCTTTTATGTCCAAAAGCAGATTTTGACACAGTTAATCGTCAGAATCTGTGGCAGTGCTTGACGAAGGAAGGTGTTTTCTCTGAGTTCTTGTCGTTTGCAAAAGTCCTACAGGCTTGCTATCGTGTTTGTGGATGTCAATATCGGAAGTTCCCTCCTGGGATCTCCACATCCATTGGTGTCAGGCAAGGGCACTGTCTATCGCCCTTTTTCTCTATCTTCATATTGAACGGGTTGCTTGTATCTTATTTATCTGTCCTGGTGATCAAAATAGTCTAGGTCCGAACTACTCACATACGTTCTAAGGGAGTGGCAAAAGGCCAAAACACTTCCAGGGCAGAGTTCTCCAAACTTCAATACTTGTGGCATTGGCGCGGTATCAGCTTGCCTGCCAAGGCTACTCTGCTGCAGTTAGATCTGTCTTAGATTATGGATCAGAAGTGTGGCCCTTGCATTTACCAGGTCTTTGAAGGCTCTCTTTGTTCGATCACCGATCCCCGCAAGTGAATACGTAAGTATACTGGAGGCATTAAATCAGTAATACTGTAGATAATTTCCGGGAAAGGCCATTTTTCACCAACAGATCAGCCAGTCATCGTCTTGAATTTCATATGCCATATATGTTATGTATGGCTTTGTATGCTGGAAAGCTGTTTGCCTCACCGGTTCCTCTTCTCTCAACGGTATTTCGCATGAAGACAAACCTGGAGCCGAAAGTTCATTATTTGGCAACGAAACTATCATGGCTACAGTACGCAGCACAAAAGTTTCCACTTTCATTGCTTAGCTCCTTTACCACCTGCCGCATTGGATAAACGCGAATAAACTGGATACTACGGATTTAATCTTGTGATTCTCAGTTCTCTATCCTGCTCATCCCAATCTGAAGAAGCTGAATCACCTGGACTAATCGGGTGCGCATTTTGTAGCTAAAATCCCATGGAACAATCGTTTGAAGTAAACAGAGATAACGCATTGGGTGGGACAGTCTACGGTAGAATACCAAGCCGCATCGGCCCGTTTGCATCTATCATAGCCTAGTGCATTCATTTGAGGATAAGTGTTTATCGAATACCAACTGTTGCTGTCCAAAACCGCTTGTCATTACATCTGAATGGCCAAGAAAACCCGTATGTTCATTCCTGTCTTTCTGGTGCAGCGGTCCTGTTTTTGCCGCTTAAAGCAATTTCACTGATTCGTATTAGGTGTTTCAACCCACACTCAGAAGTAGTCACATCATTCTTTTGGGTAACAAGACAGACCGAAGACAAGACCAGCAATGTCCTCCTTAAAACAGGCGTCTTACATTCATTTTCTTCTAACCTTTAGTGCCTCACACGTTCGAGCTTGTTGAATCTAGCTGCCTCTTAATTGTCCAAAGAAGAGTGGTCGCCAGTGATCCATATTTTTTCTACATCATATCAAGGTCTGTTTCTATATTCAAACGACGTTGCCGACTCTTTCAGGTTTGACGTCCTTGACTGTTTCTTGCCTGCAAGAGATTACTTTTACAGTTTACTTATTATTTTACTTATTGTCTATTTGAATTTTCGCTAACAGACGCGAGAAAACCAGACCAACTCAAAACATTGCAGTCAAATGCTAATGATCATCACTGACAGTGTTCCGGACTCGTACAAAGAACTACTGGAAAAACTGGACCCTGATGTGAGTTTGTTCTAATTCCAGTAGTTTAGTGGTCAAATCAAAAAGGCAGGTCACTTTTAAGTTCCTTTTTAAGTGCTCATTTACTCACTGCTGATGCAACTCAAAATATTTGGTTTAAAAGGAGTTCCAAACAGATCATTTTATAAGCCTATCCAGTTTTTTTTCAACTGCCGTTTAACCATAATAAATCTGTTTCACAACTACAGTGGTGGATGTTGCCAATAGTTATACGACTCCGCCGCTGCGATGATATATAAATAACCTTTGTCCAGGCTCTGAGTGGGAAGTTCCATTGCACCAGATATAAGTCAAAATCGAACGGGAACCGGAAGTGAGTATATCGATTTCCTCTCGTTCGGATCATATCAGTGGTGTCTAAACTAGCCTACCAGGTAGCTGACAAAGATCATCTTGTGGTGCAGCCGTTATTATGGAAAAATACTGGATTTTAAAGTGAAGGGAATCAAAGTGAAAAATCAGCGCATCAAACTTTCCAGTTGATATCTAGCACGAGCAAAGCGCTTTCGAGATGTTTGGACTTCTGTACAGCCTGACCGGAAAGCTCACAGGAAAACGGTCGAAATGTCCAAATTTTATTGTAATGGCCAATCTCCGCACTAGCTGAACTGCACTGATTTACGCAAATGGCACAAGCGCGCACTCTTTAACGCGATTTCGTTCAGATAGATGTGGCGTTTAAAAGTATTCGAATTCCGGTAAGATTATTGAGGGTTAGAAAAATCTCCCTCTCCTTCTCAAGCGTGTCTGCTTGAAGGGTATGGAATACATTCTGACCTAACTTACTTAAGCATGAACAAAACAAATTTTCGACCACGTCCATCGAATGTCAAGGTTAGTTACAAACGCCAAGTACGGAAATTACACCGACAGTTTTAGTAGCTATGTGTATACAGACTATTCACGTTTTGTTCTAATGTATTCGCATATTATTTTCAAGTAAAACTTAGACTAAATGTGTTCGGTCATCAACATGCAGTCTTCGTAATTTGAAAGGTATCTCAGTAGGTTAGAGTCTTATTTTGTACATAGTATGATGCTTCCATGAATGATACAGACCAGACGCAATCATAGACTGTTTTCTTGAACTTCACGTAACGCTTGCGTGATTGACATCATAAGGTGAAACTTGGAATTCAAGGTCGTGGAATAAATTGCAAAACGAATACAGGCTTCAGAGAATGCAGACTTCAAGAAGGCCTAAACAAAGACGACAATAGAGGAAGCGTCTTTAAATGTGACAATTCACGTTATAGGCAGTCTTTTGAGGTTGCGTGGGCTCTTGTAAGTGAAATAGGAATGTTTTAACACCGAAGGTCCATACAATGAATCAAAAGTAACGAATGCGGTAACAATAGCGCCCAAATTTCGTTGAAAGTCCCTAGTTCGTTTTTATTCGTAGTTTCTCTCGTTGGTTTGCACGAATCCGGCGAACAGCTTTTATATCACGCAATATTTCTCAGATTAGCTTATTTGTCAAGAAAACGCCAATCATTCGGTGTACAAAATGACACATCATTAGACGGACTAGACTAGCTTCCCTGTACCAAAATGTACAGAATCTCCTGCAGTCAGCAAAAAAGACCACAAAAAACCAATGTTAGTTTGTCAGCAAGAAAGACTTAAAAGTGGGCAGAGTTTGTAATTTTTCCATTTTTTTTGGCGGAGATTGTTTCTTCAGATTCTAGGCATTTGCAATCGCTATTCTGACCACACTAGATGTTTTGATGCTTTCAGAAAAACGTTCGAATTTTCGTCTATCTTCTTGGACAACATTCGTACGCCGAGCCTTATGTGGAAGAACTAGCCTGCTTAAACCGAGGTTAGTAAACCTAGTGTGAATGCACTGTTCACTAATGGCACAGAAGGTGGACGTACCATTTTCTCCTTATGATTTCCCACCATTATCAGTCTTGTTGAAATCACACAATTTCGGAGTAAATCAAATACACAAAACCTACTAAGGTGTTAGTTCAGCAAACTTGCAATTAGAAACTACTACCCAGATTGGAATTGAAAAGTCGGGGAAGGAGAATTAGAAGAAAAGTTTTCACTTCTAAAGCTGCTGATGCACTTAATTCAAAATTGTGTCTCTTTTTCAAGTTCGATGTCTTAGAAAACAAACCCGTCAAAGTGATATACATCTGATATGCTTTTGACGAAAGTATCTACTGTCTGACCACTCAATGCCCTATTTTAAATTTTGGACGATTCGAACGGGCAACAGGACTTTGAATTCCCTGTCCGCACCAACTTATCCTAAAAAGTGCCTGTTCAGGAAGGTAACTATGTAGCCGTCAACTGCATCTGGTAATATCAATGAATTTGTCGCCAAGGGAAATGGTCCTCACTTACGCCCGCAACTTCACTACGAGCTGAAAAACTAAGACACCTGTTGGAAAAGGCTGACAGATTCCTAGAAGGATTGGCATTTTTATCATGTCTGGTGGCAGCTAGCTGAATGTTCAGCAGCTTAATCATGTCAAAATGCGAATCGCTAAACAAACATTTTACGGGCAGCTGCTATTGTCTTGAAATATTTGGCGCCAAAATGACTCATCTGAGCCGTACGAACTCAACATGATCTGTAAGGACATAAATCATTCATCAGTCCCATATTTGGAAACTCAAACGCTGCAGAAGGAAAACGAGATGGAGGAGCCCTTAGGTAAACGAGCCTGATTTTCAGCATATGAGGTTCCTCAGCTGATTGGATCCGGTATGAATGAGGCTTCCTCCATAAATACACCCATTTGCAAATCAATTCGGTTTTGCGAAAGACTCACCTGGAACCCAGCTGAATCTCTCGTTTGTGATGTTTCCAGGCAACTGAATGTGCTGCACCAGGCCGCCTCATGTTCCAGTTGCTACGGTATTCGAGATATCACGATACATGTATATACGCAATGCACTACTCATAAGGTTGCTGAAAATCCTTCGACAGCCCATGACCGGTTTCGCCCTTCTTGAGGCTCATCAGGCAGGCGCAGTCTGGAGTACTCTGAACGACAAGGATGGCCACCAGTCGTTTATCTTTTACCACAGTATGAACGTTGGAATGACGGTTTGAAAAAAGTACAAACAACCAAGTAATTCCCGCCTAGATTTTTGACCCAGAACGGGCGGCAGTCATATCTGTCCATATATGACCATGAAATAGGGTTGATGTATGCTTGGACTTGCGATATGGGCGCTTGCTAGGCCAGGTTTTCCGAGTCGATATTGTGGCTTGAATAGAACTTGCATAATTAAATACCCAGGAAATAGGTGATTTGTTAACTGAGCAAAGCAAAAGGGCACCAGATAACTTTTTCAAGCATACCAGTGGAATTTCTGTGAAGCATTTAGCTAAGTTGAGTATCAGTGAAAAACGTTTGATGAATTTCGATAGAGGGGAGGGAGAACCCATTTTTTTCAAGATTAGGGCACCATTCAGTCGTCCGCTTGTGAAGTGTCCCGTGATAGGAAAGATTTTATCGAAAGACACGCCTTTGTTTTATTACTGGTTGAATCACTGTTTATTGCTTTAACTTCCTCGCCGCAGGCTACGCCGTAACAATCGCAACGCTTGCGGATGTCAAGGAAAATGTCCTGGTAAGCAGCAACACCGTCTTACTACTTTAAACCAACCAGTAGCTGCATTTTTCGAAGGCAAGAAGATACATGTCCCGTTCTTTAACATTTCTTTTAGTGTCTTTCGTTGTGGAAGTTAAATGTTCGGGGTTTTCTAGCAAGATTAGAAGCGACTGTTGTAAAACTAACAATTAACAGTTTGAATTCAATCAAATGGTAAGTGCCATGGTAACCTTAAGTCAATATCTTTTGTCCACATGAGGGTGATTCATACCACTGGTGGTTGGCCTCAGCAAGTGCCAGCAATTTGGCAAACCATTTTCAAAAAGAAGACCTGTAACAAGCCGTGATGTCCCTGTGGTGACCTTTATCAAAATTGTTAGGTCATACTGAATACTGACTAGTTCACTATGGTTTTCATCATTCGCTCTTGGACAAGTTTTTTTAACGGTACATGAATCCTTCATCCTTTGGATGTGTTAACCAACCCATTCTATTCAATAGCTGAATTACATTCATGTAAGCCTTTCTTTCTTCGCGAACAGAAATACCTCAACGTCGTGGCCCGCTCAAATGCCATTCTGAATCATGGTTTCATCACTTGGTCAGGGGTTACGGTGCGGCAATTCAACCTAAAGGTGAGGAACTTTACTTCATATTGGGGTATGTTCCGGCAGACGGCGACTTTTAGACGTTTCCTGCTGGTTAAAATACTTATGGGCAAGGCGCTGGTTTACTGCTTTATATTGATGAAGCTTAGCTTAACAGGCAGAAAAAAACTAAATATGGAATTATACAGTCAAGAGGTTTTATGTGTCTAACATTATGTTTAAAGCATATTAAGCTGACAAACTTTCCTTAAAAATGTGATAAAATTTGGGCTGGAACAATGCACACTGTCTGAAAAGCCGCGGAAAAAAACCCACTGAAGGTGACGCTTATATAAGAACTGGTAACTTCATTTTTTACTTCTGTTGAGATGTGCCATGTCAAATAAACTGTTTGTTGAAATTCGGCGCCACGAACGACGTCAAGGAAAATCATTGCAGCCACCAATGGACACGCCAGTTAGTTTGCTCTTTCTTTTGTGGTAAATAAGTCGAAATAAAAAAATCTTGATCGCCGTTGTTTTTGCATATATCCGGCTTGTCAGTAGCTCTCGATACGCTATCCAAATGCGTAAACTGTCTGAGTGAAATACTTGAAACTATTAAAACGTCTGGATTCCACTAGTTAGTTTCAGCACCAATTGTAATGCTAACTGGTATTGCTCCCCCTGTTCTTATGCAGAGATTAACTCCAGATAATTTTACAATGCAATTCATCACAGTGAGTTTAAATTTTGGGTTGCTCATTGGACAGCATTTTGTCACACATCTGATCCATCATGTGCTGATTACGTTTTGCCGCACCATCCACGAGTCTCATTGTTTCACAGATGTTGCGAATAACTTTTGTGATATTCGGGTACTCCAAGGCAGAAAAAATGTTGTGAGAGTTCGTATGTGACATTTCGGATGCAATGTTTGCGTTTGCGCTCCTTGGGTACCATGGCATTTGGAGATAAAAACGTGGTGTTCTTGCGATGGGTTGCATGAAACGTCATGTGCTCACATGGTTTGTTTGACCGTTACTATTTGTATTTGCAACCGCAAAACAAAAGTTTTAATGACCACATCGAATTTTAATGACCAGTGTGGTTAAAAATACACACTAATCTCTGTTTGTACATTCTGCATGCGGAGTTTTTCATCCATTATCACTATGGTTATCGGGCTGCTGAATTTTACCATGAGCCTATGTCAAACAGAATTTTGGTGCACCACGTTTTGACATAAGCAGATGCGGATTTTGTAACGGATGGTGGTGGTAATTTCTACTCAGCTGTTTCATCTCTTCAGAAGCTGAGCTCTTCGTGTTCCTTGCGGTAATCTCCATGAAAAGGAAGCTGGACATAGTCCACCATGATCCTTGACGCGAAATGATATCGTTTACAAAGAACCACTGTCTAGCTCCACTATACCTGCAGATCCCGGGCAAACATTCCGAACATTGACCTTCCTAGATTTCACTTTTCACAATCATTTGTTGCATGAAATCTACAGAGTCACTATTCACTTGCAGATCATCTCGGTATTTTAAAATGCGCACAAGTTTTATCACTCTTGATGAGTGGCTCCCTTCATCTTAGTGTTTTCGCTTGATAGAGCGGAGCAGTGCAACTACACTGCAGATATATTCTTTCACGGTTTTTATTCTCATGATGGTTGGTGTATGCCCTGTTACAAATACGACTCATTGGGAGTTTATTGGTCCCATAAATTTTGGCTTGGGAACTGTATCATTGTCCCAATTTCCATTTACTGATATATTTTCTATTACTTTCTGTTGTATCGTGGGTGGCCGTCTATCGGTTTCGCCTACATTGAGCCTGCCAGACTAGGCGATAAGGAGAAAACAGAGAACTCGGCACAGGGCTGTATTGTCAGGCAAAACATACAGAGCTTCTGCGCAAATATACAGGATGACTAAATGACCAATTATGGTCGTTCACTTGTTCGTTCTGCACAGCCGATGGCGGTATCCCTGTCGCGAACAGCTTCAGTCCAACCCCGCTGGTCGTATGTTGCTAAGTCGTATTTGGTGCACTCCGTCAACGCATCTGTTATCCGAAACGTGTGGTACCGATTGTGACCTTGGGGATGCGTGCTTCTCTGAACATGTGCTTTTTTCATGTCTGGGCGCTTCCTGACACTTTCACACGGCATTGAGTACTTCTCACAACAGATAGTATATTTGATAACTACACTAACTCTCTAATTTCATTCATATTTATTCAGCCTGCGTACAAGCTGAGGTCAATGCATAAGGAGCCCAGTGATTCGGCGGGTGATATAAGGTTGGAGGAGCCCAAGATAGTAAGTTTTGCACGCAGGACAGTGGCCTCAACATAATTTTGCTTTATCCTGATCTAAACACATACATCCAAAGAAGTAGAACTGACTAACCATTCCAGTTCTGTAAGCTTGACGCGAAGCCAGCTTGACTCCACCAGATGTTCACTAATGCGCCACTTCCCCCTGCAAAGGTTTGAAAGGGCAACTTACACCTCGGGTTCTCCGTTACCTAAGAATATATAACACCCACCGTGAGGAGCAAGAAGGTAGTCAGGCATTTACAGTAAAAAGCAGCTTTAGCAAAACGTCAATTTTCCCTTGGACGAAATCAGCAAGTGTTGAGTGACCAACACAAACAGTAAGGTGGCACATTTTAGGATAAGATGAACCGGTGAAGCAGCATCGGGTTGTTGGTATATCACTCCGAAGCATGCATCGACAAAAGACTGCTGGTATTTCCATAAGTACGAAGTAATAACCCTTATTAAAAAACCAACTCACTGAGGTCATTAATCAAGTCAGTATGAATGGATCTACCGGGCAAATTTTGTCAACTAACATTTGGAATTTCGTTGTCAGATCAATGTATCAAGGGAGGCAGAATTTGTACAAACACAGTCAGTACTGTCAAAGAGGGAATTCCATCGTACCTGTAGAGAGTGGGTACAATTATTTAGGCCATCCAAAACGAAAAAAAGAGATCTGATGGAAGTGAACTGTCTCCGTATAACTCCAAAACGAAAAAAAGAGATCTGATGGAAATGAACTGTCTGCGTATAATAAAAAACCAAATTTCAAGATACGAAGATTGCCGCTGAGAACAAGTATTATCTTGCAGTGGAACAGGACATTAGTGTATTGTTAAGTAAGAAAGCTAAGGAGGTCAAATTCAGAATTTCAGCTATTCTCTGGCGGCAGTAAAAAAAACCGCGGTTTCTCAAAACATCAAATGTCCTTACTTTTGAAACGAGATCTAAGACTTTACATATCTGAATGGCAAAGTAATGTCAGACAAAAGTGATTAGACGAAGGCATCCCCGACAAAGACGATGCGACTCAATATTTCTCAAAAACTCAAAAGCGATACGTAACGAAAGCAATTAGCAAGCCAGTGCATATCTCCTCACGGTTGAGGAAAAATTTGGTTTGTTAGTACGTTTTTGATCAATTCCAGAAATGCCCTCCAAACATTCACAAATATGGGCGGGCGGATAGATAAATTAATCCACCATTTAACGTACAAGCTTGTAAAAAATCTCAAATCCGCTTACCTAATGAATACAGAAAACCTGATAAGCATAAATTCTTTTGATTTTGTTGAAAAACTACAAAACACGATTCGCTAAGACAGTCATGCTTAGATTTAGTATCCATTTCTTATAGTCCTGTCTACGTACGTGTGAGAGTACCTCTTTTCTAGGATGTTTAAAAAAGTTGTCGATAGCCGTACAACACGACCTTCTTAAGAAATTTTGCCAGATATTAGATTGAGACAATGTCAATGCTTTCCCGTCAGGTAGAGTCTGTATAGACAAACTCATTGGGTCAAAAAGAGCTCTTCTGAATAACCAATCGTAGCGAACCTTTCTCTCGGATATTTTCTGCCAAATATCGATGAATTATTTGAATTTCACTGCTTTTCTGGTGGAGATATCTTCAGCATCTATATGGGTTCACGTGACAAAGTCTCTCTAATGACCAGCTTACTAATTGCACGGTGGCATTATTCGCCTTCTAAGTGGACACTGTCAGACATTCGATTACGTTCCTAGATTGCACGATTAAGCATAACGGTCAGCAATGTGTCTATCTTTTAAAAACCGACTAATTCCGGTTGTTTTGTAAAGTACCGCTAATGTCATTCTTCTGGCAATAAAGTACCAATCATTGTTGATCTGTTACTGTGGCAATCATTGTGAACGTATGCTGACTATACAGTATTTTTATAGAAACATATCTGTTTCAGGATACTATGATTGCACTGAAGGAAGAGGAACCGGTGATGTATACTTCAGTTGCTGAAGCTGTCTATGACCGGACAAAGAAGGCAGTAAGTTTACCATATCTGAATTACTTTTAATAGATAACACTTCTCAGTTATGAGGAGGTTCAGCCTATAAAGTTTTCGGAGATTTCGTCCTGCAGGTAAAGCAAGTTTGTGATGAAAAGCCGAGGAGAAGTGTGCCGATTTTGATCCTTACTGCATACCGTCAACAGTAGTCATCTGGCTGGACTCCGGGGAGGTTCGAATCCGCGACCTCACGGTTTGTAGTTTGAACACTTCACTGTTTGACCACTGTTGATGATTCCCAATAGATATCAAACAACTGTGTGGTGTTTCGAAGCTTCTGGTTTCGCTTGAAGGTCGAAATAACCAATAAAGCACTCGAATCTCCTCACAGCACCACGAAACTACATCAACTGCTTTGTCCTTATCCCCTTTATTTAAAATGTAAAAATTCCCGAGTGCCTGCCAACGAAATTCGCTTGTGACAGTCTCTTGAAGTATAGTACTTTGCAGATTGCTGATGTGTACTCACAAACCGGTCAAAAAATAATATCTATACTGTCGCCATCCTGTATGGCAGAAAACTGAAAAATTAGGCAAATATGAGGAAAATTAATGTTCTTTATAGATAGTTCAAGTAAAACTCGACAACATCTCTAGGGTGATTGAGAAAATCCACGCCAGAGCAACTTTAAATTTTTTCTCCAGAAAGTTTTCGGCTAGAAGTTGCGACTAATTTTTCTTCATGTCTCCTAACCCTTCAAGCAGAAGATCCTACAGGATCGAGCTGATGCGACCTTAGACGATCCAATTTAGATCCACCTTATTGTTCGCAATTTTGTTCCCAACCATCCACTGAGTCCGAGCAATTGTTCCAGAAACTAAGAGAAAAAAACAGGTTTTTCAGCACGCAACGTGATGAATTAGTCTAAGTTTGTCTTTTGTTACATAGTCCCAAATTTAAAAATGGAAATAGCGTCACGTTCATTGAAGAGCTAAAGATATACGTGAAAAAATGATTATTTTTGACACATTTCATTAGTTTCCACCAGTTTTTCTGTGTGGTCTTTGCACCGCACTTTAATAGGCACATGGCTGCATTTAAAACTGATAGCTAAAACGGGATTTCTAACAGCCTCTAAAAACGTTTGAGTGGTGAAATCCCTCAGGCCATTTTACGTATAGCGCGTAGTATATTATTATATTAACCCTATACAGTATATATATTTATATATTGGTATCTTGATGTTTTATGCATTAATATATATAAGATATAATATATATTATATATATATTATATATATTATATATATTAATATATTTATTTATATAATAACATATTAAGATATTAGTGTAAGCCAGATGCCTCACATTTCCAATATTATCAAAATCTAGGTAATTTTGCAACGGACGCCTTCAGTTTCCATCAGTGCACTTGGACCAAGCTTTTCTAGTGTGACTCCCCAGGTGGCTTACATCTTGACCGGGTGTAGACTAGCTGCCTGAGGAGCCCAAGTGAGCTTGTGAGCAGTTGTACTCTTTGTTCACATGTACCCAGTGTTTCTGATTGTAGCACGATGTACATAATCCGGTGCACTTATAAACAAACTGGGGCAATCCAGTAGTGTAAATCCCTCTTGAGTTTTCTTTATTTCCTCAGTAGGCATGCTTATTATCAGGCCAAACTGATAGATTAACATACTGATAGAAGTTTTAAAATACGTTGTTTCAGTTTACATCATATGGGCAAATACGCGTGCGTAAAGGCGAACCAGAGCCACCGACTTTTTCCATGCACAAGTCATACCACACTAAAAAACATAACGCATTACTTGAAACTCTCGTTTTTTCATACCATATGTATTCGGATTTCAGAATATTCCTAGGCTTCTTTAGGTTTGTTTGACTCGTTCTTTAACTGTGGTGTCTGACATCAGAATTACCGAGTCCAACGTGTCGTTACCGACCCTCTTTCTCGCAGATGCGTCTCAAACAAGGAAATCTACTCGGGGTCGCTGGAATCGATGTCCCACTTCAGTCTTTCAGAGATGCACTGAGAGGATGGCAAGTGAGTATCAAAATATAATCAACTCATTTTAACCTTGTAAGGAGAACGAAAGAAATTCGTCCGAAGCTGGAATGAAAACAATCAAATATTTTTTCTCAAAAGATGCAAGCATCAAAAGCTACTGTGTTTTGTTTCATGCAGCAAGCTTTTTTGTCTGCTTTTTAGCGCCTTCTAGTGGGTTTTCCAATTTACCTTGCGGCAACTTTGGTTGAACCCAAAAGGATTATTTTACAACGAACTGATGCTAATACAGTGATGGTAATACGGTGACGGAGTAGCAAACAGCATCAAGGCATTTGCGTAAAAATCTGGAGGATTGCAGATTTGACATACATATTATACATGTCTTAACAGTACACTGCTATGGAACCCACTTCCATGTACCTGAATTTGACATGGACGGTGAATTAGATTGCTCTTATTGCAGTCCAGTAATGATCAGCCCAAAAGCGTTTCATCATGAATCTCCTAATACAAGCAAATTTTCTTGTATATCTTTTGCGGTGATGAAAAATTTTTGCTGCAGAAATACCAAAGAACCGAAAGAGTCAAACGGCCCTACTTGAGTAACTGCATGTCACCTAAGATTGTCTTGAAAGATTATGTATTCCTCACTTGAAAACAAGGATTCGCATCGCTTAGAGTTTCATATAATGTAATCATTTTGCTCGTTCCCCAACTAGATCATTTCAAAACTCATACGGGTTTCTACCAGTAAAAAGTTTGGAAAAGTTACATGAAACATAAACGTGCTTTTTGGGGCCTTCGTAACAGGAGGCTCGTAAAACGCTTCATTTTGTGCTTAAACGCGCACGAACTACGTTCCATTGATATTAAAGAGAGGTTTATGCATCAACTTCTAGCGTATCTTATTATGAAAGTATTCCCAAATACCCCTTACTATGGGAAAAATTAGCCACAGTGTCCCGTGGCAGATGGCCTTATTCCGAGGGTAGTTATTCCAATAAAACACTGGTTGATAAAGAACGAATGTGTGACTCCTTCAAGGGGTTAGCTTTTCCCTCAAAAGGCTTGATTTGGCTTCCGAATAAACCGACGATTATAAATGAAGCAGCTAACAACATCATCTTGGTTCGTTCTGCAGAATGTTTTCTTTTATGTCGGATCTTCTTTCGAAAAACAAGAACGCATAATTCTCATCATCTTTGCGTGCAGTCCTAGAGCGATTATCTTGGTGATTTCACATTAAAAAGGGAGATAATTGTGCTCGAGATACGCCCTTATTTGAGCTTATCCTCATTGGTTGTTAGAAGTCCGGACATTGGGCGTGCGAGGTGAGCTTGGTAGCACTACATGGACGCATCTGAATTACCAATTCTGAACGCGTAAACGTGTTGACTCTTGATCAGCGTGATTGGTTTGCCACAAGCCTAGAACGGTGACCCAGTAAAGTAATGCTACATGAAGCTTGTCTGCGGAATTTGACTAAGGATAACCATGTATCACCAGAATAACTATCACTGTATACGGTATTTACATATTCTCTTGAGTTATGCCACCAAAGAATCAAGCAATCAGTTGTTTTCTCGGCTCTTTTGAAATAAATGATGCGTTTTAATTTCCCAGTCAATATTGTGCTTCGTGAACTTCCTATACAAAACAATCTTTTACATGTGTTTCAAGATGCCAGATATTATTGAGCAGACTACGGGCCGAATTATTGACAAACCAACTGACTGATCGATCAGTTGTTCAATCGATTGAAAGTTTGATAAATAACAGGGAAGAAGTGACTGTGGCATACACCATTTCGGAATAAGCAGCCGGCCGAGAATTTATGCACTTAAAGCAGGAGATATGATCTTACTCAAAATAGGTGATGGGTAAACTGCAGCAATCGGTGTTCCTTTTATACTGATGCCATTTTTATTTAATTTTTTATTTATGTTTATTTATTTGTATTTACATTTATTTTAGTATTTTTACTTTTTATTCAAATGTACGTTGCAATCCGAAAGTTTCTGACATTTTTTTACCGCTTTCTACGTATACTAACCAAAAGCCACCTGCTAGTTAATATTTTCAACACCAGCCTGGTATTATTCGCTTATTTATAAATCACGTGAACAAGGCAGCAGAAAATGTGCACACAAGATATCTTTTTATTTTTTAACACGTATCATGATCTCGCTTAGCCGTCTTATATGATGTCTCAATCCACTAAGCTTTTGGTCGTTTAATACCAGTTAATGCCGCAATTTTTGCGGCATAAAATTTACTTTTGGTTACTTGGATTACGCATGTGTTTGCCGATCTAAGCTTACTGGTTTTTGCAATATCGGCGAAAGTATGAGGTATGTATCATTGCCCTGGCTTCTTCCTCGAAAGTGGAGCTTCTGGATAGAACTGTCTGGAAGAAATCTCAGAAGAATCGCAGGAATCTTTTCACGAATGTATGTTTTTTTCTGAACGTAAGGAGACAACATGCGTGTTTGAGACATAGTATATAAAACACGCATAAATCTGGATTCAGAGTTAGTTACGGGGACTCATTGTACCTATCAAACGGAAACCAAAATTGGTGAAGATTCTAAGGGCCTAAAAAATATTGACCGTGAAACACTTGAACATTTCAGCTGGAATGCTAGGTGACTGAAAGATTGATGTTAATTCGCGCCGTCAGCGTTTAATTCACGGAAAAGTGACTTCAAACATCATAAGTTTTTTTAAATATGGCGTCTTTTCTAGCTATCAAACACCGACAGACTCTTGACGGAAAATTTTACCATCATTCTGGTTTTCTGATGCCCGTTTACGAACTGGAGTAGAGTCCTTGTAGTCAGTTAACTTCGGTGTTCCACCTACAAGCCAGCTACAGCTCCGTTCCTCGAAAAGAAGCAAAATAAGGGAACGACAGCCGCACGATGAATACGATGACGAAAAATATGTTTACGCTAAATAGCTCTGCTTGTTCGATATGACAAGGAGTAAGGGAGCTACACGGAAAACAAGAGAGCTTTAATGCAGGTCGTCACTGGCTGCCTGAGTTTGACGTAATTATCGGGGTTACTTACCATTCGTTTTTACCATCTTGAGGTCTCCGTCGGAGGACACCGCTGAGGGCATGTGAGTTTCTTGATAAGTTGCCAAGTCAAGGACTTGCTAACCTTGGTTCCTGTCTATACGAAACACAGCTGAGCGAAGAGGACTATGCGAGTCAGTCGGCCATCTGGTTTACGGGGCACACTGTCCAACCATCTTAACTCAAGGAATGTGACCAGCTAATCCGTCTAGGAGGATTTGAATGAAAACCACGAGTGTCTCAACATTACTGGACTGATGATCCAACGGACCCGTGTAATGCTTTAGCGGCACCGATGATATACAAGCTGGGACAGATGAGACAGCAGGGCTGTCCAAGTCGTCCTTAATAGTCAAGCAGATGTCATGTCAGCGCCACAAATGCCAAAAGCTGGTAAGAGCTGTCATGGCCTTCTCAGTTAGGGAGGTGACTTCGTCTTTCGCCAGTACGCCAGTACGTACGTAGACAACCTTATCTACCTCGTTGATCGATTCATCTGCAGGCGTGAGGATTCAGTTTAATCCCAACTAATTCTAAAGATTCCGGCAGTAAAGCAGCTACTTTATTATTTAGATTATTAAAAGGACTTGTATTTCCAGGGAGTATGTTCCAAAGTGGGCAACGTCTTCAGTAAACTCAATGCCTGTCCTAGAATATTTCGATTGAGGGAGTGTTAGCGGCTATTTAAGAGTGAGCCCTAACGTCATAGTTGTTTGCTTCTGGTATAGTGTACTACCATCATTGAGAGTTGCTAATCCTGACAGGATTTAACATTTATTGGGGTGTGCAAGCGTCCTCGGGCAGAAGCTATGGTAATGGCCACTTCCACCTTTTTCCAGTTGTCGTCTAAGTTGTTATTGTGGCCGTTGTATCCGTTAAGTCATGAAAGTCCTTCATCCAACCCAACGCGATATAGCTAAGCTACAGAAACACATTCCATATGGTAGACTAAATAGCATTGCATCAACCACCGTGATCCGGAGATAAATCGAATTAATACGCACGCTCACACAGTGCCTTATAAGAGTCAAGTAGTATAATATAAAATAAATGGTAATCTTGTATCAAGATTCAACTGGTAGCTGACTTCCATTTGGTTTGCAGTTGGCAGCCTTCAAGCCGCACCTTGTGCTGGCTAGAAATGTAATTTTCAGCACTGAAGAAGTCCTTTCTCATCTTTCATGCGTCACAGCGCCACCCCAAATCAGCTTCCAAATGGCCTTCAGGATTCTTTGTTCGACCTGCGACTTTAGATCAGCTGTCCGAATCACTTCTAGTTGACCCATGCACCAGTGTCAAATACCAATGGAAGTTTTTTTTATCAGCCCCGAATTTGTCGAATGTCGGAGTGTATGCAAGTCAATCAAATGAACGCATTTTAGCGCGTCCAGATGCATTATTCCTAATAAAACAAGTAAAATAAACAGCAAAACGATGGATATTTGTTAGAATCTAGTCCACTAAAGTGCACATAAGTGCAAGCCACACGCCATAGGTAATACGGGCCATTTCATCAGGTTCAACGGGCACCGCAAGTGTAAATTCACTAAAGTTGGGTTTGCTCCGAGCATTTTGGAGTGTGCAAATAAACTGCGATCTTGTCTGCATTGTTCAAAGTCACAACATACATCAATCGAGTGCACAATTTCAGGAAAAGATTACTGTTGCCTAGATTGACACCGTTTACGGACAATGAAAGCAGTAGTGTGGAACAGATGCCTTGAATTCAAGGTTATTCTTCAGTTAACTTGTCCGGTATAAGCAGTAGTGTGGAACAGATGCCTTGAATTTAAGGTTATTCTTCAGTTAACTTATCCGGTATCCATTTAGTCACAAAGTAGTGGTTCAATAATTGACAATTAAATGAATCAAAAAGGATTTGTTTGGGGAACTTTGAGGAGGATCGCTGAATGTAGTACTGTGAGGGCAAATTCTGTTTCTTTTTGTCCATTTTGAATAGTTGGTCTGTCTGACATGTCTAGCCTTGTGATTTTGACTCCAATTCTGACCCACACGATAGTGTCAGGATGGGGGTTTGCTTGCAGACTTTTCACGTAACCACCAACGTGGAAGTTTGAACCGCCAGGTAGTGTGCTTTAGAGCTTTTCAAGTGACCCCCGACAAAGCCAATGACTGGACACTCCAGCCTCCTTGGCTGTAGGGGTTCATCCGGCTTGAAACTTGAGATAGTGATGTGCAGATGCCTGTCTCTCAGCACACAGAAGCTCGTTAGGAACCAGTCCGATTCTTCGGATGCTTTCTATGTTTTTGTCGACCGTACTGGATAATTCTTCGGTGATCATCTGCGACTGCTGAGCGGTCAGAGGGCAGCATAGCTGCTTCCATAAAAATTGCGATGTTGATCGCCCTTAAGCTCCCGTCGCAACAACTGTACAACTTTACTTCCTGCAACCATTTAGTACCACTCTTAACATTAAGGAATCCCCTGTTCTTCTTTGTTTTTTTTCTTCTGACTGGCGTAGTTGAAACTTGAAGAGCTGAGTTTGAGCCAAGTAGTCCTCAAATCCATTACGGTACTTGTATTTGGACCCCCACGACAAGTTTGTCGGCATTTCTAGTGACCAATCGAAATTGTTTTTAGCACACCTTACCCAGGAATGGATGTCAGCATTTAAAGGACGTTCAACAGTGAAAGCTGGTCTGTGCTAAACTCTAGTTGGTCTGAGTTCATCGGTCATCAAATTATGTACTTATCCTTGTTTACTTATCCTTATTTTACAAGGGTACTTGATTTTTTCCTCTCTTCCTTAGGCTGGAGTGAACAACTACTTGTTTGCGGTGGACAACAACGGATTTGTTTTGTTTCATCCGGGTTATCGACCGGTGGTACGTGTCACGTGTGACTAGACTGACGGTATTTGTGTGTGCCTTTCTATATACATATATATATATATATATATAGGAAACATAATATACATCTTTGGCGATTCCAATCTCGATAAGTCCATGTTAGTGACAGTTGTAGTCATAACTAGTTATACGTTGTCATCAGGAAGCGTAAACAGCGATAGGTTCCGCAGAGAGGTGTTTTCTCAGTAAATTTGCAAACAAGGTATTTGCCCATTTTCCGCAATCTCATCAAATAATTTTCTTCGCTTTTTAATGTATGGTGACTGCGATTGATGAAACCAGTTTGGATTTTTCTGAGGTAACCATCCAGCACATGTAACCTGACCAAGTGACCGTGGGCAGTTGGCTGTTTTTGAGAAGGGAATATCAGAGACGTTGTATTCACCTGCATAGTTTACAGTGAAAACTTAATGGAGACAAATACGGCAAACGTACTGCAAATGTTTGTATGTTGTTTTGTGCAGTGTGGATACAGTGACCACATGCAAACAAAACGGATGCACTTGTAAAGGTAAACTTAATGTTTCGTATGGATAACAATACAAGTGCTTCAGTAAACGACCATCCGGGCTTGTGACAATAAGAAACGACTGTCAACCTGAAGAAGTCTTATTTAGTAGCTGGATTTCCTAACAATACCAGGGACCATTAAAAATGAATTGGAATGTTTTTGCAGATGCGACGTGTTTTTGAACTGCACTTGGAAGATATTATTCAAACAATAAATAGAAAGCAGTAAACATTTTGTTGGAGAAACGTTCTTTGACTTCTGAGACAATGCTGCAATTTCATAATTTGATTTATAGCACATGTTCCGGTAATAACATCGTTCACAGTGATTCTGGCAGTGATAAACAGTGAAACGAGTTTTATTCAACAGAAACAATTTTGCAGAATACATCGATCTGGGTGCCATTCATAGTTAAAGCCTTCCGCCGAAGTAATCTATTGCTTTGCGCAAGTTTTAGTTGTTTGCTGTCATTTGTTCCAATCCGACGGTGAACCAAGCAAACCTTGCATCTGAGAAGTTGGCACTTGGGGAAGCCAGTCAAAAATATCCTTGTGATGTGCACACCCTGAATGAATTACGAGTGCCTCTATGTCTTGTCTAATTATGAATTATTGGGACTGCTGATTAACCATATGATTAGGAGTTCAACTACTAAACTGAAATTCATTGGTTAAAAAAAACTGGAGTTTCCTGAGATTTGCTTGGATGTACTAAACTGAAATTCATTGGTTAAAAAAACTATTTGCTTGGATAATGACGTGATATAAGGATGAAAGAGTTGTACAGTAGTTTCCTGCTTTTCAACAAAAACTGAGTTCACCTACAGTACAAAATCTCCATTAAAAACTGTTAAGTACATATCTTATCAGGCCTGCTCTTAAAAGTGTGCCTTTTGAAATTCTTATTTATTTATTTCTCAACACAGTACAAGTCAACTTTGAAAAGCCATTACCAGAATGTGGATTTGAACGAGGTGGAAGTTCCACAAGATGTTAAAATTGATCCGGTTAGTTTACTTTGTAAGGCAGTTTTCCGGATGTTGTTTGCAAAAGCTTGTGCACTTTATACTGATTATGACGATTGGATAATTTTAGTTTTGTGACTTTTAGCATTGCTATATTAATTTTCGAACTTTTAGATTTAAAAATTGCATCAAAACATAGTAATCAAATAACTATTAAGAAAACCTTGATGATAATTTGGAAAAGGCGAAAATTATATATGGCGAAAACAACAACTATCTAAAGCTGTGAGAGACTTTTGTTCCCACCAAGGCTTAAGTACTAATATTATTTTTTTCAGGGTTCCAGCACCGTGCAAATGAAAGAAACTTTTGAGGGGAATCATTAGAAATGTGTTACGTTGAATAAGTTGGTCACAATTTGCAGTGGTTCCACTGCGCTTCAATTTGCTGTGACCCGGGATGACCGGAATAAACCGAAAAGCAGTTGAAGTCACTAATACAATACATAACTTCTAAACGGGCAAAAGCCTGAAACAGTAAAATTTTTGCCCTTAACTAATAAGTAGCCGATTTTAAATTGCTGCACTCTGCTCCAAGGGCTTCATATTTTTACCCATGTGTCTGGATTTGTGGGTATAAATAACCCGGTAGATTATATTTGTATTTGGCCAGCCAGGCAGCTGTGTAATTTTGGGATGAGGTTGAATTACACGGAGGTTGTTGAAGAAAGATCAACTGAGCAGCACTGAAGGTAGGATTACCCACTTCAGATAAACAGCAGTCCATCGGAGAGGGTAAACAGGTTGGCTGGTTGAGAACAGATAAGTCTTGGTTGCGGCCAAGACTGAGATAACGGCACTTTGAGCAACTGAACTTCAAGCTCAACACACCCTGTATAGAACTGTGTTAATAGCTGTGGTAGAAGATCTCCTCCTGAGACTTTTTTTATTTTACTGTAGGTGGAAGTTTTAATATGCACGTACTTCCACGTACAATTGTTTTGCCTTAAGTTTTCATGAGACAGCAATCCTTTATGTTGCTGCCACCGGAAAACGGTTTGTTTTAAACTCTCTTGTACATTTCGAATGTTTATGGACACAAATGACAGTGTGGTGATTTTTCGTTGATTGTGCTTAGTTCAGAGAGCAACTAAATCATCCAAATAATGTCTTATACTTCTAGTTTTTAGAGTTTATAGTTTAAATGCTCTGTATGTATGCCCACGAGCACCGGTCTTAGTGAATTCCCAATTCGTCTATATTATATACCATTCATTAAACACTACCCATTCGTTTCGCAGCTGTAACTTTGAAGATCAGTCGCCGTTTTGACTAGAGCAATCTCTTTCTTACGCTGTATGTTGGTAAAATATCCATTTTCTCGACAAACAAAAAATAACCCTACAAACTTGCTCCGGAAGAAGCCTGAGGTGGTTATAAGCGTGGTGGATTTTTAGCCATTACAAGCAATCCGTTGTCGGATTCTCAATCACGTATCATGTTTACTAAGCCTTCTTAGATGCTCCCGTTAAGCATTTGCACAAAAATCTTCCTCGAAGTTTTTAGGAAATTTCTAATTGTAATGGTAAAATTGTTTATTTTTTCATTTATTGTTGTAGTATTACCTTGTTTAGTACTAGCTACCTACAAACATTTCAACCAGGACAGCAGATTTCAAGATGTGTATACCAGAATGCGTTCACCATAAATTTTGAGTTGCGCAAAATTGCACCCAGCCAGCCATAAAAAAGTATATATTTTTGTTGCTAAAGGGCAAGTTAATCCACATTAGCTCTATGTTTTCTGAATCAAACAATGATGAGCAGCTCACGGTCAGGTTTTGCGAAAAAATTAGGTGTTCTCTACAGGTTTTGATGAATAAGGTTTTGTACGCGACCATGCTAGACCACAGCAAATGAAGTAAGTTCAAATTTAAGAACTGAAATAAAACATTCAGGTGGAGGAACGTCCCTCTTCAAGTTTTGTCCACGAATCGGTCCTCGTTATGTAAAACGGAACATCGGAATGATTGTTGAGTTCCCTACCACGGTGAAAACACGACACTTGCACTAGAGTAGAAACCATGGCTAGCCCAGAACTCATAACTTGACCGTACGGTCACATAGACCAGTTTGCAAAAAAAATGTTTAACACCTGTGGAACCAGCGCAATCCTTCCTTTTTCTGTCAGCCGTGTGCAAATCCGAATGCGAATCGCGGTGCCTCAAAGTAGCAGTTGTTCAACCAAGAGATCACACCTCGAGAATTCTGCGAGCTACCCATCAATAGGCTGTCTACTAGGTAGAAATGATCTGTGCGTCAAATCGCCCCTTTCCGGATAAACACAGTGAACCGACTATATAGTATATCCATCAGGCCAATATATACTTCTTCGATTTCCAATTCCACGTGTTCTGCACTTCTTGAATGGTGCAGAGGCACAAATGAAACTTGTAACACAACCTCCTGTCGACAACTTCGATCAGTACCGCGTTTTTCAGTTGCAGCGAGTATAATGTCAAAAACTGAAACTACTCGAAGGAGGGCGGGATATTTTCTGCATAAACAACTTAGGACTTATTGCCATTCGGGCACAAAATCGTTTTATTTAAATATTCTGTAGCACACACATTGAGTGTAGCCACTTTCATCCGGCGCTGCTATCGAGTTTATGTATATATATGTATATATTATATAATATATATGTATATATATAATCACTCATAATACAGTTCTCGGCCGTCAGCACTTGATAAGGCTTATGTCCTCGCTAGCAGCTCTCTTTAGTTACCTAGTATTCACTTGTGTACAAATTAGCTGACGTCACTTGTGGCCAAACCTCTATTTTTTGCTATGATGGCGTTGGTGATGGCGCCTGAGGAGAAGGTGCAGTTAAGTAGCCCTCCAAGTCAATGTGTGATTTGACGAATGTGCGAAAAAAGTTAAACTAGAATACAGATTCCAAAGTAGTGAGTAAGACCCTTGTTGCAAAACATCACCAAGGGAACCTTGAGTCTACTTCAGATGCAAGACAGAAGGTTGTTTTTGGTTTGATTTTTGGGAAACCGTATGAGTGCCAAAGGTTGGGTTTGAAATTGAATATCTCTTTCTGCCATACCAACTCGGGAAACTCAATAAAACAAGCTAAAAAGATTATGAATAATATAGGGCTACATTACTTGAGCCACTGAGGAACTTCTGCATTGTCATCAAAAACATTCATAAACTTTCAATAAAACTGCGGGCATTCTTGATGAATTGCAGCATATATTAGCGAGCGATGCTGGTTAATAACTAAGAATTTCGTTTGCACTCTTGAACTATTCACAACTCATGTGGTCTTGTTGCTGGTGGCTACAGTAATGCTCAATCCTACACATTACCATTCGTGAGATGGGTTTAATAGACCTTTCTTCGAGATATTTTGTCCTCGGACGATCATTGTAATCCTGTTTTTTTCCAAAAATGTGCAGAACAAAAAACCCAAATTATTTCTGCAAACTTTGCAAAATATCGTATCACTATTGTGGGAGGTAAATAATCGGAAGTAAATTCTTTACTAAATCTCACCGGTTGGCTTCATTACTCCATACTTCATTGCCAAAAAGGACACAGAGCATCTGTCCACTTTGGCGGCTGGTCTGAGCTTATACGTGGCCGCTTGCTACCGGCGGCGTTTTGAATAAACAACATTGTATGTGGAAAGGATATCCGTTGACGAAATAATTGTGACTAACCCTTGGCCACGACTGGCACGAAGTAGCAAATAGCCTTGTCAAGAAAGTTCCTGTGTAGCAAAAACCGGCCTTTTTCTATCTTCGGAAGTTTTGGTAGACCTTAGTTTTTCGGAGGTTTTTGCAAATTATTTTTGCAGTCAACTGGTGATATTATTCTGTTTTCTTTGCGCAGAATACCGGCACCCCAGACTATGCTACTCCGGTAAGTGTCCTATTTGTAATCAAAAGGATTGCTTTCATGTCGTCACCTTTGAGCCTTTTGCTTAGGTTCGTTATACCCACCGATATTCAGCAGTCACGTCTCATTGCAATGCGTTTTTCAGGCTGGTTAGTTTTGAGAGCAAGTTAGCTGACTACTTGTTCACTTCGTTTTGTAACAACGAATGCCAGATTAAACTGAGTCACTTTCAGCGGTTCAGATGAGCAGAAAAACCAGACAATAAATGAACGCATCTGGAAGGTTGGAAGGCCCGACTGTCATTTTTAATTAGCTTAGCTTGATTCAATCAAACAATAGTCAATAACACCATGGTATATTCAAATGGATTCATGGCCTGCCGTTTTCTACGCTCTTCGCTGCACAATTGACTTTTTACACCCGCTGCATTCATATCACTCTGGGAGGCTACAAAAGTTTTAGGAATTTTTGTCTTATTCGGCCATCACGTTCGAATGCATAAGCTACACGCCATAGTCCAGTGAGCCAAAATAACAGGCAAGCTCTCCCAAACTCTTCTAGATGGCTGGGTCAATTTAGTTTTTTTGTGTGCACTGGAAAAACATAATCCAGATGTGAAACAGGACAGTTCTTAAAACATCAAGATCAATCCTTAACTGGGTGTGCAGAAAAACTCCTAAGCTGAATCCCGCCACTAGAACGAGTTATCATTTTTCCAATTGATTGAGGAACTTTATTTCCGATTTAAAATAACTTGTGGACCAAGACACCAGCATGTAAAAGTATTTACTCGTGTTTTGACGTTCTTTTTAAAGACTTATTAGAATATACGCTTTTCCGAATGAAATACTTATTAGTCTATGCAATAAATGTTAAGACATGTAGAGTTTCTACCCAAAACTGGTTCCGATAAGTTGAAAAATGGAAGATGACATGATAGGCAACGATAAAGAAGGTAGGGGTTAAAAGGCACCACAACAGGATTCGTGATGCATATTACCGCAACGTTTTGCTTATCACCGCTAAAATTTGCAACACTTTAAAAAGAACCAAAAGCGATTTACCTAAGAATTTGATCACAACTCACCGTGAGTTTGTATTGGTTGAACTAACTTCGGCGTCGAACGTGAGTCGTACATTCGGTTCAAAGACCGCTCCGCGTTAAGGGCGGCTAGTGTGAGGTTACTTGCATTGATACTGCTATGCGAGATCAGCCTTGGTACACTTATAACCACTGAAAACTCACCTAAACGGTGCGAGAACTGGTTTCCGATTTATCGCGATCTAACATGAAACCCCTCCAGGTAAGTGGGTGCTGAGCTCCGTCATGATATGTAGACTAGACAAGTTTCTAGTGCCTTCGTACCCCAATATCACATGCAAAGGTGCCCTCTAACAAGAGGTCTGGCTGCCTGTGCCAGCCTGTGCAGCATACGCCATTCTTTAGTTCATCTTTATATAGAGATGCAGAACCGCCTAAAAGCGACTTGTTTTGTACCAAAAACAGTATACTGCCGATGGATATGACACACGGAACTTTGCACACTCAGTATGCCGAATTTTAATTATAATAACACGTTCAATCCCATAGTGATCTTTTATAATGCATCGCCACATTGAATAGGCGGTATAGAGTTAATCAAACTTGTCTTGCCAGTAAATTTGACATCCCGAAATAAAAATCTCAGTCTTCGCCAGAGAGGTTTTGCAAGTTAGCAAGCAAATATTCATACTCAAATCTTCTGCATCGAACGTAACTTAAAGATGAATTATCTTTCTAGTATTTAAATTTATAGGCAAATACATGAATTATTGCAACAAACAGGTTAAATTCACAAACATGCTCCGCAATATACTCGTAACACTTAGCTGGTATACCGGAAAACGTAAAACCTTTCAATTTTCAGTTTTCAGTTTGTCCACTGAAATCCAGTGCCCTGATTACCAGAGGAACGGATTGTTTTTTCTTTGTTCTTCTAGCTGCGAGAAGCGATGATTGAAAGAGAACGAAAAACAAATGATCTACCAGCCCAAATTGTCACGGATAATTTTGTAAGTTTGGAAAGTCGATTTTTATTCCGACACATTTATCGTTCCATTTCTAGACAATACATTTTTTGTATATATAATGAAGTCACGGTTATAAGCAACCAAATGCTCACTTCTGGAACGCTTCCATGTTTTTTACAATCAATAGCATTAATTATCTTTTAAATCCTGCAGAATTCATATTTTAGTTGACACCAGACAATTTGTTGAGAAGCAAATCGACCGGTGCCTATTTCGCTCACGGGAATTAGGAAAAAATATTTTGGAATATTTTAATCGCCATGGACGTTTCACCTCACTGGAATTGGAAATGGAAGGCCGATGGATCAGAGCTGCGGTTGATTGTCACAGACTGATGAGTTGGCGTAGAAAAACGATGTTGACTGTGCCCACATTATACTCTGGATAAAAGGAAAATTACTTCGTGGGACAAAAGCACTCTGTACAAATGGGAAGCACTAAGTTCGGTCAGCTGGAATCAACATTGGGTGAAACGACTCTGCACAAAATTATGTTTGTGTGATTTTCTCTTTGGCAGATAAATCAGAAGCTCTTAACTTCACCGATGATGAGTGTAAGATTTGAGTGCACACAAAGATATCCCGTTAATTTGCTTGTGATTTTCAAACCAAATCAGGGTAGTATTGTAATCTACAGTAAACCAGTTTGGTCTGCACACCAGAAAGGCTGTTGAAAATACAGACAAACAACTCACGGGAAAAACAACCCTTCAAGAGATTTCTTTTTTAGTCTATTGAACGCAGCCTAAATCATTCAGAAGAATCCATCTCACACGGAATTGAAATTTTGTTTTTTCCACTTCACTGTTGATTCCGTTTGAATATAAACGTCATATTCGGCACGTGATCGGTTTGAGTTACTTGAAGTTTGCGTTAGAAACGCAAAGCATCTGTTAGCAAAGATTAAATACGTAAGCGTGCTTCGTCTGGTGACAAGGCATGATACAAACTTAAGCCTAAAGCTACCGTAGACCTTGCGATTGAAGATATCTAATTCTAATACCGTCATCCATAAGTAACTGGTGCCTGACACAACCTCGAAATGCAAGTAGAATAAACTTTCAGACACCCGTGTCAACCTCAACTGATTGTTCCTGAAAATAGGAGCTCGGCCGACCATCGAAAACCGCTGATCAGCTGACTTGTGAAATGTCGTGCAAATAGGCAGCTAATGAGCAAACTGTTTTCAAACGATTAGTTATCAGAGGACAGTACCATTACTTCGGTGTATAGGAGGTAGAGCACAGCTTCAGTGCTTATAAAATAGCACAATGAAATTTCCCAGCTCAGCTGGATGAGCAAAATAAATCTTGACACAAACTCGAATATATGACCCTTTCGAGCGGACGTGATGTCACATAAGAAAGTCATCAACCATACAAGTGTTTCGTCATTCATTTACAGAAGAGGACCACTACTAATGATGTACGTATGACACCGTTTGCTCACGTAGAGAAATAGCTTTTTTTGTGGACAACACCCTCTCGTTTTTGTCATTATTCAGACTGTGAACCAGCAGCCATAGAACAAGGTTAGCCGACAGCAGTTTCTCCAACCAACTGCATTACGAAGCAATACTTATCCGGCTGTAGAGTGTCCAGGTGGAAATCTCTAAGCAGAGACAAAAAACATTATTTCACGTAAAGCACCATATCTGCCCTTAGGGATAGCCCGATCAATCTTTTTGTATCATCTCTCGTTTTAGACGTCAAGGACTCAGAGTAAATACATGTTATTTTGCCTTTGGATTATTCGATAGTCAACAGGTCTCTATAACAATCTGAAAAATCTCTATGATGACATTTTATCTCGCTAAGTTTATGTGAATAATGAGACAGCTGCGTCCTGGCATAAAAAGCTGAGAAATATTCCAGGTTTTTCATATTCACACCACTCTCGTTTGAACGGTCGTTCTCCTGTTCTGGAGTATTTATTCCGGCGAGTCCACACCAAATTGGAGCACTGGACTCGAGTTTCGCTCTTATTAGAGCTCATCAGCAGTGCATACCCAGTGGCCTTGCCGGGATTTGAAACCCGGACGTGCAAGGCGAGCGTGTTACCACTGCTCCACCAACGCACGTTGGACACATCTGAATTTTCACGTCTGAACAGGCGAACGTGTTCACACTTGTACCCGACTCATCGAACGGCGACCCCGAAGCTGTCCTGGTTGTGACGATCGATTGATCCGCCAGTCAGGTTAGTTGGGGCACTCGGCTAACTTAGACATTATGCCAGTCTTTAAGGCTTATTCGACGCAGCCACTCAGGATGGCAGTGCTTTACGCATATAAACTCAAACTAGACGGCTGTATTTTCTTGAATGATCACCATTTTGAAGTTTGCTAAACTGTTCGACAGCCGAATGACAGGTTGCACCCTCTTTTTTGCTGTTTATCAAATAGGCTCCAAGCGCAAGTTCCCGCCAGAATGAATTTCACTTAAGCAATATCATGAAGAAGGGATTCAGTAAACTCCGTTATTAACAGCATCTAGCTAATTTTCTGTGAATCAGAGTCTACAGTAAATTCCATGTTTTGTCATATTTGACTTTTCCTCGCTGTTCTAGATAACAGTATAATACAACACGTTTTTTTTCGAAAATCACGTTATCAGATTATTGAAACCCGTCGAACGTTTACCTCTGGCGGTTTTTCAACGCAATTTTCATGACCAATATTTTTTCGTCATTTAGCATACAACATTCCAGGCCACGAGGAAGTTCTTTTCAACTCCACTAGAACAAACACCATTTACCTTGGGTCTTGCGGTTCAGTGGAATGCGGAAACAGACAGGGGCGATGCAATTCCCGAGTTTGTTGGAGCTAAAGCAATGGCAAACGAACAAGTAAAAAGTAAGTCTCACAGGCGTCTCACTTAAACATGTCGTTTTTCGTCATCACGGATGTCCGAACCAGAAATGAATGTACTTCGATGGGATGCACATTTTGTGGATGTTAAGTTGTTTTCCAAATTACCTCTGCTCAGATAAACTGGGTTGTTCGAGTATATTCAGAGATTTAGCGTGTCGGATTTCAAACATTGCCAACGAAAAAAGTCGAAACAAGGGTGAAAACTCAACGAAAATGAGAAAAAAGGGTGGCTACAACGTGCAACTACGTATTGCTGTTAAAAATGTCTGGGTATTTCGACTAATACTGCCCCAGTTTTGTATGCGATACTACTTATGTGGGCTCAACGTGTGTCACTCATTTATCTAGTATGATCTGCGGAATGTGTCCGGATAGCCAAAAAATATCAATTGTGTGCTACTAAACTGGATTAAGGTCCCCTAATTGCTCTCGTTAACAGCAACTAGGTAATTTCTTTTGGTTTAACCAAGATTTTGCATCCTTGGAATAAATTTTGCTCTGACTCTTTTTCCTACGCAATAAGCTTCTCGCTTTTCCGCACATTCATGTGCAATACGTTTAGAAACTTTGTTTAATAATCATATTCTCCAATGTGCTACTCGATCGCGATATTTTCTATTCACGTTACCTTGAGTGTTGCCACAATGGTTGCCAATGCCTCTTTGAAACGGCTAATCTGACACAGTAAAGACACGCGAGCTGAACACTGCCATCTAAAGGACAACCAATAATGCTGCGTGTGACCGCATTTTTATTTCAGAGCACTGGTATTTTGGTTGTAATCGAGATTTCATTCAACAAGTGAAACAAAGCACTCCTGAAAAGCCTAAACGCACAGTACATCTGTTTCGTCTCTGTTGAGAAACATTGCTTGTGCGCTTCTAACAGACCTCGGAAAAAAATGTGGACTGGAGCATTCCGGCTAAAAATTTGGTCTTCAGTGCGCAAACGTCACTCACGCATAAACCACATATAGTCTTTAGTTATAGTGCTCAACTGCCAATGAATAGGTCGCAGGTTCGAATCTCCCGATGATTCAAGAGCTGCACATTTCTGTTAGACGCCCAAAAGGGGAAAACTGCTTTTTAGTACCTCAGGGGATTTAAACATGGAATTACTTCAACTGCAGAATGAAATGTTCAATTTATCAACAGCAATTTTATTCGATCTTAGAATCACGTATCCGTGGCTTTTAGTTTGGTGGATTTTAGTTCGTTTCATCGAGCTTTATTGGTTCATTCCCATGAACTGCTTTTACCCTTGCGTCACCCTAGTTTTCCTTCCCGTGTTTTACATTCAAAAGATAAAGCAAACCTCCGTTGATGTAGTTTGCCACTGTTATCAGACAAGCCTTGATGATGGCTTGGGAAGAAGAAAACTTAGCCGAGGATTGCCAAACTGGCTTCCAACTACAAAGACAGCCGCCATCTTAGATTGGAACTAGGTCTATCTGGTCAGTCAAACATGCATAGTTTCCCTTTCAGAGAAACAGTAACATCCATTTACAAACGGAACATTTCTGTAAAGATACCGATACAGATACAATTGACAAGGGTTCTTTTAAAGTAAATTATTGACTTACTAGTATCCGTTTTTTGTATGTTGACTGTTGCTGTTGTCGAACTTTCAGGAAGTGAAATGGACAGATTTGCTCCCATCTATGCAGAGGACACTGGGAGCGACTGCAGTGCAATTCACAATCATTCGCATCAAGGTGCAACGCTCAGTCCTTAGTAAGTTTCAAAGCGAACTGCACTTTGGTATCCTGCTTACGGTTTCCGATTAGTGCAGCTTTTTACTCATAGAGAATAGACGAATCCAGGTGGTGTTCAAGCAGAGATTCCTGATATTCAGGACCCAAGTCCATGAGATTGGCCTCTAACTAGGCCTCAATGAATACCATTTTGACAAGAATTTAACACAAATTGATGATACCTAGAAAAATGCCTGTGAGAATTTCGGGTGACGCACTTATCTGAGGAGTAACAAACAAGATGATGCGGTCTGCCACCCCCCGCAATGTACCTTAGTGATTGAAACTAACAAGCAAATACATGGTGAACGGCTTGCTATAACAATGGCAAAGTCCTTTTGAAGTTGCGAGAAGTGAGCTAAGTTGACTGGATAAAATAACTGCGCAAGCAAACTAACGATATCAGTCCGATTCAAAGGGTTCCAAGTAGAAGACTGTACGTTAATCAAAGCCTGCCACCATGGGTTGTATACTGACCCCGTTGCACTTTAGTGGGGAATCCCGGTTTACAATCGGTAAACGGAAGACTTGCCTTGTACGTACAGTCAGCAATTTGGTACGAATGAACAGCCAGTGGCCTTATAAGTTAAGCAGTTCACCTTGGAGAAGAAACTTTTACTAGTTAGCAGCATCTTCATACTTTTTGCAGGTTCACTTTTTTCGAAGAGTGATCCACGGTTCTTAAATTTTATTGTCACCTATCAGCAGAGTTTAGTCATCTAACGCAGAACTTGAGCATATCTATCTGCACAATAAACGTATAGTAACCATTCGAACCATTGGTTGGCCTCCAAAATGCCTGTTATTAGAAAGGCCCATACATGATCCTTAACTCATCGGATATAAGGTGACGTTGAAACCGACCCACTCAAAGCTTTGATGACTACAAATGAAAGATAAGTGAGTTTGGTGAAAGAGCATTTGACATGCTTAACCCGAATTTATTTGCGTCGTGCGTATGTCGTGTGCAAAAAGCACCTTTTAATGAGTTATTATGAAAAACGCAGGGAATCAGGAAAAAGACTCGGAATATAATTGGATGCAGTACTCTGTTGGTGTCTGGAATAAAGCAGTGTTTGCCCCAGTGACCGGTTTGTGGATTGAGCGCTTCACGATTTTCAACTACATTATGGATAATCAAGTGTTAAGACGAAATATATGATTGTAATATAAAGACTACATTTGCTATGTCCTAAATTGATAGTCTCTGGTCACCGAGCGGATTGTAATATAAAGACTACATTTGCTATGTTCTAAATTGATAGTCTCTGGTCACCGAGCGAAAAGTATGTCATTTCATCCCACTGTCCTTACTCTGTGAAAATAAGGGTTAGTCACGCTGACTAATAATAATAACGCTGACTAATAATTTGCGAATTCAAGTCACGTTCAAGGATAACATGGTTTACGAAAGATGCTCCGTTTAAATCTAACGATGAGTGTAGGCTGTGTGGCTTTTAGGTTGTTGTACAAGTCTACAACCATTTCGGGATCACATGCGGGTAAAAAAATATCGGATTCAGCTCACTGGGAAGAAAGCAACTTTGAAAAAAGGGACTATTTGCAAATTACTCGCTAACGGACGATCCTTTTTCGTCACATTGCTACATCCCGTTATCAAGAAACGCAAGCTCATTTTCATGTTCTCTCGATTCCAGTCAGTTTTGTCAGTTCGATCAAGATCTAGGTGCTCTGTGGCAGGCCGATCCGATTTGCGCCCTTCGACGTATACTACTGGATGGTGAATTACAACAACGCATGATGTGTAAGTTTTGTATCAGATGATCCTATTTTGTGCACCCGCAATGAGTCCAAAACATCGTCAGCTTGTGTGCCATTTTACTGAAGGTAAAGTGCTCATAGTATAGCCTCAACTTTCTTGTAACGGACGTTGACCAGGCTGATTTTTCTGGTCCATCTCACGTTCTGTATGTCAATCTATTTTCCTACTGATATGGATGCAGTTCCAACCCGACAGTTTTGCGGAAATGGTCTTCCGGTTGTGACCTTATTGTTAGAGTGTACAAAGTATGCGACGGTATCCAACAGGTTTTACGCAACTCAATGAACTAAACGCACAGCAATATGCTGCCCAGCGGAATGTGTACGGAGGTTGCTTGCGCACACATGAGGCGCAAATGAGAAGGGTCAGCAACGAACCAGACCCAGTATGATCGACTAGCTGACTCGAATTTCGTACCTCTCCATGTTATCACTGAAAAAATGACAGAATCGATGTAATAAACCATGATCTTACACTACAGCACAAGCTAGTCGAGTAATTCAGTGTGGAACATCACTGCGCCACATAGGACCCAGAAACTAGCCACTGACAAGGAGGGTGTGGTTTCTTTGCATGGTTACAACATCTGAGATCAAGAGGCTTGAAAATATGCGCCAATTATCCTTTGTTGTACATTTCCAAAGAATTTGGTAAACTAACTGCTTGAGCCGTCTTGGGCTACCCACAGTCCTCTCCCTCAAGCCTCTCTAACTAGACACGACTATTAACCACAAAATCCGACCAAGGCGTCGGTTGATGGACGCACAACCGATTTCACTGACCATACTCTCATTGGGTTACTTCAAACTGTGGAGAATTTGCGTAGTAGACCATATAAACCTTACTACTCTAGATGAGTTGATAGTTGTGTGCAGACATGCAGATATTGAGAAAAAACTATTTTTTCTGTTAACGATGAGGATTTTGCGGACTTTTTTATAGTTTAAGAGCGAAAGACTGAATAGTTTCCTAGAGCCTTTGAAATAGGAAGAAATGGGACAATTTTAAAATAATGAAAAAGACATTCGATCGGTATTTTGACTTCCGGGGCTACCTTCCTAACTCACATTGAGTGCCGAGAGAGAAATGAATTAAATATGCCGTTTGGAAAAATTTATCCTCAATCTATACTACAACCCCCCCAAAAATTAGCAAATAAAATCCCATGTGAACATCTAGTCCACAGCTGTGAGGACAGTTATGAGTTGGTGGAGTACCAGACACAAGAATTTACAAGGACCAGCCAGCTTTCACCACACCATGGAGTGGTCCTGAACATTTTCGGTGTTTTTTTCCCACGCAGTTTGATCATACTAATACTCAAGTGGATTCTTGCTGAAATTCGTTGCCCGTTAGCCGAGGGCTGCTCGGTTACAGCCACCACGTTTGGAATGAATGGGAAAGTATGGACGGTTTTAGCAACAACTCTTATTTGCAGACTAATCTGGTTTATCGATTACTCAACTGGATCCATCTACAAATCTCATTTATGATATTCTTCAACTAACTGTGCTGCTCAAGGCCGCTTCTTGTTTAACTTGGTATGATATTCGAGATGTTGCGCTACATTGTCTAGAGGTAACACATTAGTCATTAAGTCGCACAAAACACTTCTCGGGTCACATCAGATGGCCGAAGCTCTCTAGTTTTGGTCAGATAATTTCCGAGAATGGCGGAACCGGTCCGGAGTAGCCAAAGAGTTTTCAGCAATCTAATGTGTAATGTTACAGCATCCATTTCTTGGTCCCTCGCCTTCGATGGACAAAGGTTTTGATGTACTGCGGGTTCCAAAGTTACAGGTTGACACCTCGTGCTATGTCGAGTTAAGATGCGATTCGGCGGTGAGTTAGGGAGGAATCAGAATATCCAGGAAACTAAGGCCATTCCATGCAAACAGTGCAAGAACGCCTTGCAGTTCTTTATTCCGGTTTTCATTTTCATGTTTACCGGGACAAGTAAAATTTATATAGCTTTGCGAGTCGCAGGTGGGCTAACTCATAAATGCTTATCTTTTACTGATTACATTCTACGGATGGAAACGACCTTTTCCTCGTAGCAAGTTTGCAGATAAAGCACGACAGTTAAATTCTGAAAGACATTTTGTATACTTTTGGTTGTATTCTAACACAGACCTTAACAGTAAGCAAAAAAATAGAGAACACCTTGTCAGTTGCCTGATTTCAACAATAAAAGACTAGTTCTTCCTATGCAAATCGGGCTTAATATTTCAAATAGCATTCATACTAGCAGGCTTCATAACTTTGTTGTTTACTCTGCTAAATGCGACCTCAAATTGATGCAAGTTATTGCTATCAATTAAATGCAAGGCAACTGATGGCGCCAATACTGTGGGATACTTTGATCCTGGTTGACTGCGGCTATGCCGCTATGCAATGAGGCGCATGGTCAGCAATTTACTCACCGTTCAGTCATCAGCTTATGTTAGTCAGCTTTCTGATCAGGGTTAGCCGACATACAGAATGCTTATACAGTAGAGCACATACTGTAAGCCCATCTTCTGATCCTTCCTAAACAAGGTTTCATGAAAGTACGTTCAACCAAAGTTCTGCCAATTTTATCCGATGTATATTTTTTAGGCTTTGCTATAGAGGAGAAAGTTAGTGGCTCCGGTGGCATAGATGATCGTTGGTTTGTTCGCTGAGCTGGGCAATTTGATTACAAACGTTTCATCACCAATCGAGGTGACATCATCAGTGCGTTGGTAGGGAGCGTGGTGGAGCGTAGCGATGGGTTGGTGGTTGTTGAAAACGCACTGATGATATCACCTCGATTGGTGATGAAACGTTTGCAATCAAACTGCCAAGCTCAGCGAACAAACCAACGACCATTTTTTAGGCTTTTGAATTTAACTGGATTATTCAACATAGCTTTCAAGATAGTGATGAACAATCTCCTCTGGAACGACAACGCGTCTGATCGTTTTCGCACTTCATGTTTGACTGCAACTCTATTCCGTTAGGGTGTGTGGACTTTTGTCATTAAAGAGCGGAACCACACAGGGAAAGCACTCAGTCACTCTAGGAAGCCACAAAATCTGTATAATGCTTTAAAAGCTCATTTTCCCACAAGTTAAAAAGGAACACCCCCGTATTGTTTGTGAAACTGCGGATCATAATCTACGATATTACTGTTGCATTGATCACAATCTGCAAGTCCTAAACTTTCACAAAGCACAGTGGTGAAGAATCGTACAAAGCAACTAGACCACTATCCATAAAATATGACCCGCTTTTTTCGCACGCAGAGTGGAGAACTCACCAAAAGAAAACACTCTTTCTTACACGGATCTCCAATGCTCGGTTCGTGCATGCAACGTACTACATTTCTTGTTCGGGAAGCTAATAATTTCTTACATTTAGTTGTTTAAAAAAGCGCTACAGAGCGTCACGTTGTGAACCAAAAATCAGTCCAAGAATAAATCGAACACATGCAGAATAGTAAGCAAATTTGTTATTTCCATCGCGCATCGGTGATTCACCCATTGCTAGGACGAATAGCGCCACTCACAGTTGATTGTTGGCAATGTTGTGGAATCTACGTAGCGCGGGTGCGCTGATTGATTGTTGGTCTGTTCACAGGGCTCGGCAGTTGACATCGTCACTGACGATCTCACCTCAATTGGTGATGAAACGTTTGCAATCCAACTGCCAAGCTCGGCGAACAGACCAACAACCAAACAGTTGACTGTTTTTGGCGGTCGAAACTGGAGTATGGATCTAACACACTGCTCATAAGTTTGCTGAAAATTCTTCGATAGCCCTCGACTGGTTTCGCCCCTCTTGCGCCTTCAGGTAGGTGCAGGATTATGGACCACTTGTGACGGCACATCACATCTTTCGAACGCTGGTCAGCGTCATTCGAAGGGGATTTGATTTCAAACTGTATTGACCTCATGAGACGGATGACTGATGATTGTCTCTACGAAATGTGCGCTCGGATCATGTGGGACACATGACCTCCGTGGTTTCAAAGAGAAAGTAACGGCCAATTGAGGCTTAATGACACACCTGAAGAGTCTCATTTAAAACGCATGATTTATGATGATTAGGGGGCAATAAGTCATTCCAGTGCAGGAATTAATGAATTATATCCAGAATTACCGGGTGCTAATTGAGCAAGATATGACCTCTTGAGGCCTCTGCATATAACCAGCAGGAAGCCGTTAAACACCATAAAGAAGATAGATAACGTAGTGATTGCAAAGACTAATAAGGGTAAGGCCACCGTTGTCATGAACACCTGCAGTTCGATAGTAGAGACCGAGAGTAGATTGGATAGTTTGCCCACCCCATGAGCTGGCCAGATTCTTGACAGATATTCTAAAACCCGTCACCGAACTCATATCACTTTCCTGATAAAGTAACCGATGTCACCATGGAGACAAATGACATTCTTGTAAGTTTTGATGTCAATTCGTTATATACAAGTGTGCCAAAAGTGGAATCTTTACAAGTAACAAAGCGACTGCTACTAGTGTAACGGTGGATACTACTGATGCGGCATGTGAGTAGTATGTCTTCTCGTAAATCCGCTTTGCGTCTTTTGAAAAGTGAGATCTGTTACGGAATTGGCGGAGTCTCTTTGTAGCATTTGCCTGGATTTGAGTAACAGTCAATGAATATCCAGAAAAGTTCAGGAAGACGCTTTCAAGGAGAAGGTGGATATTCAGTTTTGTAAACGAGATGCATATGAGCACTTTACTCCCCTGTTCAATAGTCTGTGTTAAGTTGGTGTTCGCAAATAGACAACTCCGCAGCGAAGGACTTCTTTCTTTATCTAGCAGACATCCCCCGTTAAGAATGGGCATAACTTAGGGCCATGATTTATGATGATTAGGGGGCAATAAGGCATTCCAGTGCAGGAATTAAAGAATCATATCCAGAATTACCGGGTGCTAATTGGGCAAGATATGACCTCCTGAGGTTTCTGCATATAACCAGCAGGAAAGCAGAGTGGAAAACGTTAAACACCATAAAGAAGGTAGATAACCTAGTGATTGCAAAGATTGCTAAGGATAAGGCCATTGTTGTCGTGAACCAGAGCGATTATCTACCGACGGTCAAGCGACACCGGCAGTTCGATGGTAGAGACCGATAGCAGATGGGATAGGTTCCATACCCCATGAGCTGGTCAGATTCTTGACAGATATTCTATAACCCGTCACCGAACTCATATCACTCTCCTGACAAATAACGGATGTCACCATGAGGAGAGATGACATTCTCGTAGGTTTTGATGTCAATTCATTATATACAAATGTGCCAAAAGGAGAAACTTTACGACTAACAAAGCGACTGCTACTAGCAGACATCACCTTTTAAGAATGGGCATAACTTAGTGTGGATAAAATAATGGAAGGTATGAAAGCATGCCTGAATCCCACTCACTTCGTTTTCGACTCCCTGGTTACACTCAAAAATAAGTTCCAGCAATGGGGTCTCAAATATCTCAGGTTTTGTCAAATATTTTTATGAACGATTGTGAATGGAAAGCTTTAGCTGGATTCCCGTACCCACCTTAGATGTTCTGGCGTTATGTAGATGGCACTGGGATGATTTTGCTTGTTGTCCATCCGAAATCGGCATTCGCTAGAATGGCCCCATCAAGTCTTGGTAGAGTAAAAGCTCCGTACAGGGAAAAGGTCGACCAAATAGCGGCCCAAACTGAAGTGAAGAACATACTTTCGGGGTAGTGGATATCCAGTTCGTTTCGTTAGGCGTCATTTATGAAGGGTTTGGTACATTGTTGTAAACCCAACATGGAATGTCTTGGGACAGCTGTTATTCTAAACAAACCCCAGGTATCAGAAGCCATTCGGAAAATTCCAAGTATGGCTAACATAAGGATAGCCTTTCAGAAAGGAAACTGCATTCCGCACTGGTGCAATTGTAGGATCGCCTCCCGGTAAATAGAACCAGGGACTGTGTCTACAAAACTAAGTGTAACGAGTGCACTGAGATCTACAAAGAACAGACGGCCAGGGAACACCACAACAGAATTGGTGAGCACAGGCCGCCGACAAACGCAGGTGAATATTTAGCGTTATTGACAAACGCAGCAATGGGAGAGCATGCACTGGACGTGGTACACAAAAGCGACTTAGAAAATGTTGAAGTTTTGATGTGTGGACCACGGTGCACACCACAGAACCTGATGGACGAGGTGGTGGAAGTCACCAAGCATCCTACCACAAACAGAATAAAAGGCTAGCAGTGTGTGGAGAACGGTTTTAGATCAATCGGGCTGAGACGTGGTGATTTGCAGTTATCAGCCAGCGGCATCATCAACAGAACTTGCTTAGATCTCAAGTGCACTCAACATCACTCATCTTTTGATTTCACTCATAAGCCCACATTGACCAACAAAATCTACCTTTGGCACCCACGGGGAATCATCACTGGAATCCAACCAATGCCGTAGGTTTCAGGCAAAGTGATCTCATTCAACGGACAAAAAACGTTACGGAGTGTCCCAAATCCGAGAACGGGATCCACTAAACACGTTACAAGGTCCCCTACTGCCGTCAAGTGCTATCCGTTGTGGTCACTTGGACTTGCACTGCGTGAGGAGAGAGCAGGTGTTGAAACCATGTCGGTGTGGATACAACTTGAAATCTCACAACCGAAAAAAGGTGGACAGAAAGCGTTTGGAAGTTGTAGATTGTAATACGATTAAAAGTGAAGTGAAAATTCTCCTTTACCTCGCTCCCTCAAAACAACTCAACGAAATTAGCCAGTGGCTATTTTATCAGTGACGACGACAATTTACGAAACGATTTGCCAAGACCATAAAAAAGCACTCTACTTTTACATTCTCGAGACGTTTGTGTTCTACATTATTGTCTATAATATGACTTGATTATCTTATTATTCTTTCGACAGGCGATATGGACTACCTTCTTCAGATCCGCTTGGACGCCAAGGAAACTCAGCCTCTGCAAAAATTCTGGACCCAAGTCCACTCAAGTCCACTAATTTCAAAGTAAGTCTTATCAATTTCTTTGATTGTGCAATTATCTCAGTCTAATAAAACAGATTGGGGGGGAGAGTATGGAAAGCCCTGGAAGTCAGGATAGAGTGACACTGTAGTTGAGCAGGAGAAACATATAATAGGGCGGTTTGTGGCTCCCACATAGGTTGATGTATGTGTTTTTGGTGAGACACAAACTGAGACCGATTAGATCCAAAAAGTCTGAGTAGACCACATTATCTGTCGGAAATGGATTACGAAAGGTTCAGTAGTGTTTGCTACTTAATGAATAACAAGTCAAGACTACTGTCTTCCACGGTTGTATTCAATTTGCCTTATTCTTCCAATGAACCTCCAGAGAGGACTGAAAAGTTTAGGCTCGTGAAAATGACAAAAAAAGCATTTGCATGAATGGATCTAATCCAAATTATTTTGCTGTCCGAATGAGTAGCATAAGCCCGGACAAGAGCAAATCTTTCACTCTAACACACTACTAATTTTCTGGGTGGTCGAGTGGATAAGATTATGGTTACCAGTTCGACGACTCAGGTTCAACCTCATATGGTCAGTTTCCATTGTGGTGATCCCTGCACACATTGGTTTAGATTAAAAACCAACAGACGAAATTCTCAATTTGAAAATGCGGACCAACGAGATTTGGGCGGCAACAGTTATTCCAGTAAACTTTTATAGAAGTCTGGCGGGTACACATGTCTATGATCTCCTGCTTTAAGATGTTAGCTCAGACCCATTTCCACCTAAACAGTATCATAAACGAGAGATTCGGTTGAGAAGTCCAAAGAAGGGCTAAACTGATCGCAGGCTGTCGAAGAGTTTTCAGCAAACTTGTGGAAAGTTTCCTTTATTAAAATATCCAGCGAATATTTTACCAACTGAAACATGAAGCGGCTATTGTGCAATACATTTAGTTAAAGAGTATGATAAACGAGAGATTCAGCTGAGTCCCTGTAAAAATCAAATTGATATACAAACGAGTGTATTTGTCGAAATTTCTGGCTCCTTTCGTTTCGGAAATTATGAAGATGTTTTGTTTCTGATGGATTCTTCATAAACTAATTCTCGGAGACGCTTGAAATCCATGAATAACATGACTGACCGCGGCTTGATTAGTGTCGGTTGGAAACTCGGTGATCTTCTCACCATCACATGGGGGTGGAGGCGGAATTTACCGACCACTCTCCGTATCTAACTGTTTAGGCTGTAAAACGAGATCGATTATGCTGCTTGATTGTCGCAAATGCGTCTCTTCATCGCGTTCCTGTTCGCTTTGAAATACAGTAAGATACACATACTGATCAAAAGTTAGGTGACATGGCTTAGACAAGACACATGGGACCCCAGAAGCGCCTTCTTCAGTAAATTACTGTTTATACCGTATTTGGTACTTTTCCAACAACCGGTGCTTTACTAACTGTGTAATGAGCAGTAATTGGGAAGAGTTTTAACTCCGCCACATGGGCTTACTGGACTCTTTGCTTTCATCCCAATTTGCTAGCTCTGTTCAGAATTTCCTAAGTGTTACGGCCACAAACACGTGAACAATCAGCGTTTTGGCTGACATCCTCACACGAGTGTCACGTGCTTACGTTCGCCATCACGTCTTGGCTGGATATACTGTCGCAAGTGGCTTCACCTATTACCTACCAGGCAATTCTGCGGGTTTAAAAAGGCGCAAAATGTTCGGGATAAGAGGTGGTTTTCAGTATGCCCGCCCATCGAAACGAAATATACTCTAATCGGCCTGTCAAATGCAACTCGGCTCCTCGGAAACTTCATCCATCTCGTTCACGTAACGTCAGCTTTTCAGTTGATACAAATCCATCTAACCTTGCAAGCCTACTAAAATTGAAATATCCGGTTTATTGCTTCAGAAAATTTAGGTGTATCCGGTCATTTTAACGAATCGATCCTGCGAAGACAAACATACTCATATTTTCAAATTCAACTAAATAAGCCCAACGTTTTAACTGTGGCTTGGAAAACAACGTCATTTTTAAAATCAGAAGAGTTGACGATCCCACCCCTGTCAACTAGAAAGCCATTGAACGACACATTTCCCGATCGATTTAAAGTATAATTTGTTTGGCTAGCTTCTACCATTCCGTTAACAAGATCACGTGACGGGTCACTTGCTGTTTCTATGACCTATCTATTAACATTGAACGAGTAGACTATCTTAAAACGGCAAATGCTACAATCTGATTCAACTAATAAAAAGTGATTGATGTTCCTGATTGAAATCGCTAATGCTGAATCTAGGCTCGCGTCAAATCAGGTCCAGTTGATTGACGGCATGCAAACGAGTGAAAATGGCGCAGCTGAGTTTTTATGCATACCTATGAGTCACTGCACAAAAATCATCGCGCGTGCGTACGCGTGATCTCTAGTAACGTGCCGGTGATGGCAGGACTGCCTTAGAATGTTCGTTTTCGAACTAAACCGGGATCATTGTCCGCAGGGACATTTGCATTTTGATGGTTGTCATGGAAAAGAAACTTCTTCTCTCTTCTCCAAGGGTAAGGAAGTTCGCCTTCCCTCAAAACACCATGTTCAAGCAAACCACCCTCCGTTTCTTTGAATTGTTCACCGGATGAGCTCGAGTGATGAATCCACCCACCTATGTAATGATGTTACCTACAAAATATCCATTAGATTTTGCAACCAAATGCTATTCACTTTGTAATCGAGCCTCCACATGTAGTTTTACCTTTCCAGCTAGCAACACGTTCTTGAAATTCTGAAATTTATCAAGTGTCTTGCATATGATATTCTGTTAGTTGTACAATTTCGATAGTATCAACTCGTCTTCAAGTCAGCTCAGAGGTTTGTTTGATGCCGACCACTCCTGCTTTGGTATTCTTTTTTGTATCTTCATATTTCATCAGTGGAGTGGTTAGGACACCAATCGAGCTTATTTACCTCAAAGTCCCGGCTTCGCGCTAAGTGATTGGTTTTGTACTAAAGAGTGACATGACCTCAGTAAGACGTCTTGAGTCCCAAAGGAGATTTCATTCTCTCATTGAAACTAGTCTATACTGAAGCACTGTAGAGCTGTTTAATTCTTGTTGAGAATCATCAGCAGTGTGCACCTCATGGAACTCGGAGAGTTCCGAACTCGCGACATTCCGGCTAGTGCGTGAACACTTGACCGTTCTGTCAAAAACAGCTGATCACGTTTGTGGTTAGCTAATTTTTCAGTTCCTTTTGACAGGAGACTTCCGTACAGGCATGTCTTTGGCAGAAGTAAATAGTCAGAGGCTCCCTAAAAGAAATGCACTACATGTTCCGCTAATTGTACCAGTCCGGATCTTTTAATTTCAGCAACAGCGATTCGTTATACTCTGTCTTCTATCCGGAAATGCGACGTCTAAGTCCATAACTCAACGTTCCTTAACTATCCGGATGCCACCGCCAAGCAAACGTTTACCAAAAACATTTTTACCCAAACGTATCACGATCTTGACTTGACTCAGCTCGGCTCGGCTCGTTGCAACAAGCCAAAGCGTATAAAAATTCGTACATTGTGCTGTCCGGACAAACGTAGTTGTAGTTATAAATAGCTCATCACCCAAGCGAGCGTCGCTCAACTCAGCTTTATTTTGCATCGAACGACCCGCTTACTAGTGCTACTTAACCCAATTTGTCTACTAAATTGCAGGTGGGGCGTGCAACAGGCGTTCAGTTTCCATCATTCCGGACTCATTCGCTTTCATAACTTCTCGTCTCCTGTCTATCCGTGAGTTTACACAAAAGTAGTATGTGCTAACCATTATTCCTGGTTAGAAAGTCCATGCCCATCTCCTCCATCAAAAGTTGTTTGTTTTTATATTAGACACCGGGTTATTAAACGTCAACCGGTTGACAACATCCAAGTGTTTTCATATCTGCTTTCCAGAATCGGTTGCAGCAAACTAACAAAAATTGGTAACATGACTGTGTCTTTGTATTCACCAAAAATTTTAGTTGATCCCGATCATGTGCATATTACGGGGGGTGGGAGAACTAAGCAGCTTTAAACAGCTGTGGGTCCACGGATTCCTAATGTCTACAAACGTAATCAAGCTGTGTGGGATTTTTTTGAACCGATTATAGTTGACCGACGAAAGGGACGAGGTTAACTTCACCAAAACATTTATCATGTAGATAGTTAATTTTAGTACGTAAGGTAGCTTCATTTTTCATGCAGAGCCTTGATTGTTGCTATCTGAATGCCAACTGCAAACTTTCCAGCATAAGAGGCTCACGTGCTAGCAGAGAAATAGAGACACAAAATGAAGTTTCTTCATACTACGCAACGTTTATGCAAACAAGCTTAGTATGAGGCTCTGGTACTTACATTTTGATGATGACTGCTTCCTACGCGGTTGAGACAGCGAAAGCGGTATGACGGCACTGGAAAATTAAGGATAAAAACATGATGACGAATTTTTGGATATGAACCATCTACTCACTTTTCCGCTTTAGTTATTGGCTTTTCTATTTGAATAAAATGAATTAAAGTACCTGTTGAATTGGCGGTCGATAGTTCGCAAACAAAGCGACCGCATACCTAGGTTTTTATACATTTTGCCCGAAAATAAACAATAAGTTCCATCGCCTTTTGCATTAACTCATTTTTTTCAACCGGTTTTCCCAACACTGATAAAAATGAAAAGCACGATAGTCCTTGTTTAACCGAAACAGCCAAATAGGCTAAAGTTCTTCTTGACGTGAAATTCGTATCCATACATGGTGTACAATCTGACATACACATCTTACAAGCGTTAGAAAAATCCATCCTCCCTACCAAGTTGAGCGATTACCTCGCCCTACATAACTCTATGTGTAAGCTCTCCCGAAGTGTTAGAAACTTGCACCTACTAGTTATTCACTTCCGCGTAATCATATTGGAGGCACTGAACACCTGCCGAGCTCAGTATACCACCACAGACTATCAGTCTGTTCCGCACATTAGAATAGTTTTACTTCCAGAAGAGATTCCATGAAAGTTGCTCTATTCTGGCTGAAGTATACAACGGAAGACATCAGATTTACTCCCCCTAGGTGACCGGTTTCCCACTACTTTATCAGGTTATTTCGGCACTATACAAATCGAAACAAAATTTTCACCACAGTTGAATAATTTTAAGCAACCTCATGAGTAGTGCATTACGTCTCACCAAAATCGTTAATGGGCACGTGCGTCCGCGATGTTTGTTATTCCGGTCGTGTGACTGGAATGATCACCTGTGTATAAAGTTTAGAACTCCGCAACCAAAACATCCGACAGCAATTGTTTGTTGCTGTATCATGAGTTTGCCTCTAGCACACACAAGTACACTTTCATAAAACGTGATCGGGTACTCTTTACCGTGTACAAAAGTCCCTCACTAGGATATTGCCTGCAGAACGCAAGACTGGTTAGCGAATTACCAACCTGAGGAATTTTAGGCAGTTTGCGCCTTTGGAACAGTTGTGGAATAACATTTTACAGATTTTTTTTAAAGCTGTTCAGACGTGAAAATTCAGATGGGTCCAACGTGCGTTGGTGGAGCAGTGGTAACACGCTCGCCTCGCATGTCAGATGTCCGGGGTTCAAATCCCGGCACGGCCACTGGATATACACTGCTGATGAGCTTTCATAAGAGCGAACTTCGAGTCCAGTGCTTCCCTTTGGTGTGGACTCACCAGAATAATTACGCCAGAACAGGGAGACGATCGTACAAACGAGAGTGGTGTGAATATGAATAAATCTGAACGGTTGACTGCTGACTCTAAGCATGAGGTCGAATGCTGGTGAAATATTTTAACAAGCGCTGCAGACCAGAGCAGTCACATAAGCACCTCAGTTTCTGTAACACGGTGGCCTAGCGACAAGTCAAATTTCCATCTTGCAAGAAGATACTTTACTTATGGCCTACGGGTTTTAGATGATGGTTCACTGTGTGAAAATGGCTCAGCTAGCAAATTTGGCTTTCATGTGGGAACTTAAATTTTATTTTACACTGTGATCAATAGTTCAAAAAATTCAATATTTTTGCAGCGATTTTTACATCAAGGTATAACAACTTCCGTTTTGTTTGGGAGCAGATGTGATATGATATCATTCAAAGTAAAAAAACTATTAGAAGACCGAAAGCTGTAGACTTGGAAAGTAGTTTTTTCTGCCGTTTATGAGAAATAACATCTTGTTTGTCAAAATCCGGTGGCCATACTTTATGCATTCAAAGATTTTCAAAACCGACGAAGGCTGTTTTAGCCTCACATTGGTCATGAAGCGCACTGATTATTTGGTAAGATTATATTGTGTCTGGTAAAACGTATCAACTACTGAAACACTTCAAGCAGCGTCACGCAGGTCTTCCACTTGCTGTTTTCCTCGAAGGCCACTAAGACACCTGTTGGGGAAGTGTTTATCTGTCTTGTGACATTTACTCACTATTTCAGCTTGCAGAATGCCTTGTCATACGTATTTACCGTTGCAACTAATAACGATTTCGTTAAATGCTGAAACAAAGCAGCCGAAAATTTTAAGCGCGTTGATCAATATTCTTTCGAAACTCACTGCGGATTTCACAGCTTTAATGTTTACGAGATCTTAAACATTATTTTCATTATACCATGTAAAGGGGACAACGTCTGTATGTGACCACTTCAAATATGCTAACGCGTATTTCACTGGACTGACATGATTTCACACGCGTACTTCCCTGTAGTCCGCAGTAACCAATTTTTTGTGCAAATATCATATTTTGGAGCATGTTGCAAATCGCTTGCAAACAGACAAAAGTTGTGGTTCAGCGAGTTACTAATAACCACAGATATGTTGTACCCTCTCCTCTTTGTTGCTAGTCGTCAGGTTGAACTGAGCTTAGACTATGTCTTTCACATTAAGTTGCATAATCTTTTTGCTAATATAGATTTCTGCATTACAGACTTGATGCTTATTCGCGGCCACTTTGCTCAAAACACATTGTCTACCTTCTTTCCTCTGCAGAAATTTTATCAAGGATCATATATTCGGAGTGGAAGATCCGTTGTATGCTGAAACGGTCCTCACAAACCAATACTTCCACGAACAAAAGTTGACTGTATTCCATCCACCCCCAAACGATCGTAAGTTTTCTTGTTATTGGCTTCTTGCTGACAGTCGATTCATTTGCATGCTTTCCTTTCATAAGCAGCCAGACTTATGAACCTGAAGATGTAAATATCGACCGACAAACGTTCAAACCCAGGGGAATGGGAATATAATCAATAAAAATGAAGGGAGAATCTTCTCGTGCGTAAAGCTTCATCCATGAAATATGGCTAAATCTATCCAAACGCTTGAGTGAAATAGTTAGACGACGTTATTGGAATTTTTTACCATAAGCTTGACTCGATGAAAAGCAGGTTTGATGGATAGAATTTCAAAATTGATTTTCAGCCTTCTAACTGTCTGCTAATCAATGTCTGCGAACGAGGGCACACGTAGTATATGCAATGCCTTCATTGTACGCGTTTCTTAGTTTTCGTCTAAAATTTCCGTGTAAGTACTTTTTCAAGCTAATCTCAACTTTCAAAATATCAGTAGTCACGTGTCTCGTGCGCTAATCTTACTAGACACCATGTTAAGTGCTTTTCAGGCCTTATGAATGATTGATGCTCCAGTGTATCGTTGAGCACAGACTGAAAGACATACCGAACATCAGCGAAATAGACATTACAAAAACAACTGCGTGGGACCAAAAACATCAAAAGTAGGACAACAACCGTAAGCAAGAAATTCTCAGAAAGCTTCACTTTCTGCCCTATAAAGTGCATCAACCTCAAAACTACTTACTGGCTTTAGGGATATTATCTTAAAATTCGCCCAGACAACAAGTACTTTAACGCGTTTCTTTCACAGCCAACAAAAAGAAACGAAGTAGGGGAAAAACCTACTAACTCTTGGAGGCATGGGGATTGACATACAGCAGTGCATTTCCTGTGATTTTCCCATCACCAGTTTCTAACAAATGCAGGTCAATTGAAAGTACCGGGCTCCATTTTTCTAGGCTCGTTAGGACTCCATGTGATGTGATCAACTAGCAGTGTATGAGCGAGCATGTTTTTATCCGCAATTTCTTCTGCGCTCTAAGATAAAACTGTGTAATCCTGCCTATAAGTTGCCCGTCCCGTTGCGATTTATGATGCGGAGCTGAAACATTATTGGAGACAGCGGAATGCAAATGAAATCCCGAGGCTAGGAATTTCGTTTGCTAACTTCCACCACACAGAGTTCTAAATGGCACTCAAACGAGTCTTAGAGGCTCACTTAGGACCGTTTGGCGGAATGCCAAACAAACGTTACCTGCGTGGGTAGAAAACCCTAGAAAATCTCCGGACTATGGTTTCGGAGAAACTTCGGATGTGTACTAAGTCTCGGCACCTGTATGTGAAAAAGGGTTCTATCGTTATGGCAGGCGTCCTGGCTAACCAAGCGAAGGAATCCGTCACAGTTAGTAAGTTTTTTTGTTTTTTTTTTACGATGGTCAGTACACGCTATTTCGAGCGCAAGTCTATACCGACCATCGATAGTGACCATGGGAGAATTAGTGTTTGTGGGCAAAACAAGCAGACACCACAATAAGGTGGCCAGTGCTTTCAACTCATGGCATAACTCAAACGGGTTGAGACGGTCTTGTGGGTGCACGTAACACACTCATAAAGTAAATGTTATGGTGAACTACGGGCAAGCCGTCAGACTGGGTATGGTAGTCACTATTCGCAACTTCGAACCAAATTTCGACAACGCAACGCAGAGAAGAGCAAAAAACGGGTTCTTGTCGTTGTACATTAGGCATTTTTATCAAGAGTTTTGTTACTCACGCTGAGTCAGAGATTCGCCGACCACGTCTTTTAGGACTGTTGGGATGATGTTGTCATCAACATCATCATTACCATCATCGACAACACGCTGTCAGTGCTCATTGCGAACTCTTTGCTGCTGTGCAACCATAGTCTACCCGAATGTTGTACGGCGAAAAATGGAATAAATGTAAATGGAGTAGGGACTTGTCGTGAGATTACCACAATCTATCAGAGGTGCCTACATCTCCACACACTCAATCAGACACTGTGGATAGAAAGTGATAACAACAAAGTCACTGACATCAAATGGAAGTCACACTTTGCAGCATCTTCAACCGTAGACATTGTGATCATGCGGATACCATCCTGAAAATCAAACTGCACTGACAAAACCCAGACTTTCCGCAGTAGCCTCTACATCTCTCTGCCAAGCCAAAATTCGGCCACCTCTCTTAGTGCGCTACTTCGAATTAGGTACAGGGAGTTACACCCTTTTTGTTAAAAAAATATTTTGCCATGGATAATACATGACCACATCAGCGCAGCTATTGTTGCTGTGCACATTCTCGGATTTGCATAACCGAACACTGATTTTCTAATTGTTTCGTCGCGGAATCACCGGCACCACCCAGCACAAGCCATGGTTCTGAGACAACGGTTGTCGAAGACCTGAAATGGCCTAACTTTGGCTGTTCGAAGGGTCTACGTCCCACATACGTTTAAAAACACACGTCCCTTGAGATTTAGGCATATGCCGCCTTGTTGCCATAGGTGCTTTTAATATAGCATACGTGACCTTCCGGGATCCTAGATTAACCTTGCCTGTCACAACACAGTCGTTCGGATAAAAAACAAGGCGCCACGTTTTCCAATTAGGAGGCTGTGTTGGTCAGACCTCCAACCATTGACCAGCTTGGTATGAGAGGCTCTGCGAATGCTCTCCAGACACTGTGAATATAATTTAATGGGTCACGAAGGTCCACAAACCGTCACATCACGGTAACGTCCATTCCCATTCTGACATACCAGAGACTCAACAGTCTTCTTCAAAATGCATTAAATAGCTGTCCAATGAATGTGATACGCGACACTACTGGATACCATCTGCCACTTTTTTCAAATTTTTCTTCCGTAGTGTTTCGACATTTTTCCAGTCAAAATCTCGACGTACCCATACCCATGACAATGACAGTATACAATGAAATCCATCAGGTACCTATGGCCGTCGTCGGACTGCAGATCACCCATCATAATCTGCAAAAACAGTTTGACAAAATGACAAACGCCTGTCTGACAGACAACTGCAGACCTTGCGGAAATGAAGTTGACTGCTACCTAATCAATCAGGCTGCCCTGGTGTTAGTTTCCTCTGGTGGAGAAAAGGAGGTAAGTTCCGGTGCAATCATTTGATTCACCTATGATCATCGGGGATGAAACTGACAAAGATGTTTTCAGAAGCGTACAGATGTTTCTGTACACAGCCACACTATCGTAATTCCATGCCCATACATCAGGGCGGAGATTTTGTAGTCCGTGTGATCCGCACCTAACCCATTCACCACATAATGGAGCAGTTGGCCGACTGATGCAATAACGAAAACCTGCTTTCATACGTCTATTTCATGCACTCTCTCTCTCTGGCGTATCTAAAGATGTTTTCCGGTCAGTAAATTCATAGCTGACACACATAGTTAATCGTTAGTCCGCAGTGACTTGTAAATACTCGGCAAATAGTTCGACGTCCAACACTACTTCGTCCTAAGCTACAGCCCCGGAAGAGCTCTGGAGTTTTCTGTTATTCTTCAGAACTATTTGCTAAAACGAGAATCTTTTTGAAGGCACCAATGTAATATGGATTACATTACAGACCTTTTAGGTCTAACATGAGATTTTATAAATATGTTGGAGTCCGTCGGTCTAAAAAAGCCTCTAGACCTTGCACAGATGTTTCTTCTTTGTTGAGGATCATAAGCACATCACGTTTTACAAAGCTCTTGGAAGATTCCTTCCAGTCAGCAATCGAACAGTGAACTGTTTGACTGCAAATTTCTGATCACTGTTGGTGTTGTTGTTAGTTTTGTCTGAGGAAAATTTCAAAAAATAGGAAATGCTAATTACACCCCTAGATACTTGTTCAACTACGCGCTGAAAGATCAGGTTGATGACTCCGCCTAACAGAGGTTAAGCAGCTGGATGATCCGCCTTAGCTAAGAACAACTCCATTTCAGGCACAAAATTTTCATTTACAAGTTAGTTTTAAACCAGTATCCAGTTACTTGACAGGACACTACTTGTGAGGTCGCTGAAAGCTCCTTGACAGTCCAAGAATGGTTTCGCTGTCGATGGGGCTCGTCATTGTCAAGTTACTCTACTACACAAGGACTGAACAGATGGGCATAGATAACCACACCCGGGTTATCATTGGAGTGACCACTGGACATCGTGCCCGATGCCCTGTGTAATCATAATGTGAAGGAGAAAATTTTCTTCTGCTGCAGTTTACACAGATCAAGGAACCACTTGATTTCCAGATTTGCGCCACTTAATCATTCCACTGAATTCACTTCAGTTTACAGCAAGAAACAGACACGATTTACGAGCACTTCACCGTCTAAAAAATAAAGGACAATAAAATAGATCAGAAATTTAAAGCTGTGATTTCGGTTGCGAAACATTGATTAGTGACTTGAAAATTCCAAGCTCTTGTTATGGTTCTTTATACTGAGCCAGATTCAGTTGGTGATCGCTCCAGGTTCTTCAAATGCCACCACAGGATAGCTGTGAAATGAGTTGGTGGTACTCGATCAACCATGCTGAAATTTTCGACAGCATTTGCTCTTAGTTTGACCACTTGCTTGCAGGGCTTGATCACTGAAGATCAGTGGTCATTGAGATCATGCTCTCTTTTTTCCAAGTTAAACGTCCGCTTACAAAGCACTCAGAGAAAAGTTGCCACCTCCGAAAATTTCCGGGTTAACAAACGGGATATAGGCAAGGCCTTTCCGAGTCACATAGTTGCATAGTCTAAGGCAGCAGTATTTAAAACAATGTAGCGAGCGCAATGGATATCAAAGTAGAAGCCAAGTCATGGGCAAAATTGCCTATCCGCTCAGTTTAAGTCACCAGTAAGATGAGATGATTTTGTCAGTGGAAGCTGTGTTGTTGGATTTACGTATGGGGTAAGTCCAACTATCCGCCTGCTCGGAGCCACGTAAACAAGTGTCACCTCCAGATAAAGAGACTAAGCGGCCACAGGCTGACCATGTGAATGACACAGGAACTATGAATATCCGGATGTTTATTCCTCGTTTACATTGACCTACCGTACATGGATGATATAACGGCTGGCTCACCGAACAGAAGAATTTACACCAGTATGGGCAGAGGTTCCTCCACCACAACAGTTGAAAACTGGCTCAAAAGCAAAGGTATGCGTTCTTTCTGTCCCACTGATAAAGCCTCCAATGATGTTTAACGTCTTAGCCTGTTGTAAAAGAGCATCTAGACCGTCATGGGAACTTTCTTTGGCAGATTCAAAGCGGCTGGTCCGTAAGCAGATAAGATAGACAGGATGCGATGGATCTCACTTTATCGAGATACTTTTGCAAACATTACCAGATGGACCGTGGAAATGTAAGAACGGAGACGTCAGCAGTGACATCTTTTCAGTTGCCTGTCCTGTTATGTGCTTCAAGTCAGGCGCCCCGTTTGATGACGCCTTGCGAGGGCTGATTATGCATGACACTACTGTTATCTGTGAGGTTCATGGTTGTACGCTGGCTGGTATACTTTTAGATCACCCACGGCTAGACAGGACGATTAAGGTACTTTTGGCTCAAAAGCCTGGGCGCAATCCAGTAAGTTTGTTTTGGCATACTACTGCAGTAGCACAAGTTTCTAAGGAACAGGTCGCTGCGCCTGTTCCAACCCTCAGTCTGAAGGACCGGGATATTGTGTTCGTCAGAATTCTATCCCCTGAACGACCAGGTATGATAAATTTTTCGGGTGTCAGAGTGAAACTCCCCTAGTACAGCTCTGTGTGTCTTAGAGGTACACACACCGCAACACCACGATAAAGTCCACTCTCTTTGTAGTGGCCGGCAGGTAAACTCCTCATCGCGCTCCTTACTCAGCATTCCTTAGACTTTCAGAAAGTAGGCAGGGTTTCCAGTAATGTCGTTTCAAGCCGATAGCTGAGTTGTTGGAAGCTTTTGATAACTCAGGCCCTTTGCTCAGCCTGTACAAACTGATCTCGCGCCTACGTACAAGTCGGTCAGCTATCCATCTCAAACACATCTAATCCAAAGGACTGCATTTAGCAGGCTGGACTACCAGCTGAGTAGCCTATGGTGTTTGCATTTGGTATAAAATTACGGGTGTATCGTCGTTAAAGAACCATCCATACAGAGTAAGAATACACAAGAGTTCTCAGTACGCGTTACTCACATTTTTTCCCGGTCAACCCTTCAGGATGCTTTCAAAACTAACCAAAAACCTGAGTCACAGTATTTGATGCGTATGATATGACTGCATTCTGTGTGAAAACTTAAAAAGAAAAATTTCGGTTTGCAAGTAATTCTTTAATACTCGTTTGAAGACTCAAGCCAGATGTCTTCCCTAACTATCTCAACCTGACTAAATAAAACCCATTGTCTATCAGGTGGCTTAAGTTTGTCAAACCACACAAGTTTGAAAATAAAATTTCTCCCAAAAATTCCAAAGTCCCACTCCACTCTTTTTTTCATGATGATTAATTGGAAAGTCAACTTATCTAAACTACCGATGACGAAACAAGTTGTCAAGTCCACCCTTAGCAAGTTGCTTTGAATACCTTTTCGGCGCTGTTGACAGCCGCTCAGTATTCGCACAATGGGATTGATTTCTCGAAAGCTACGAAATTTTCAGGGCTGCCACTTCATGTACTGATTTAAAGCATTCCCAAATGCCGTGAAGGATGAATAGGATACAGCCCAAATTTCTCAACAAACGCCTGTGCAGCCACTTCCAAAGCCATTGCACAACGAGTTCAAAGTCGAATGTTCGCCAAAACTTTTGAAAGGAGATTAATTAAAACAAATCGCAAAAAAATGACCTCAGCCGAACGTGATTTTTGGTCTGAGCACATGTGCAAAGAAATGCAAGATCTTGACGTATAAATTTTCATTTCGCTCGCAAGGGTTCTGCAGAAAAATGCATTGTACGTCCAAGGCACGGCCTGCGGATAAGTTTCTTCATCTGAGGATCAAATAAGCCAGCCACAACAAAGCAGGAGGACAGACTAAAGAGGTAGCACTTAAGTAATCTTACACATTCAAACTATTCTTCCAAATATGCTGCACTTCCACGTGCGAAAACAGTTGAATGTAAACAGTTAACTGTTCAAACATTTTGGGGAAAATATGTTTGATTGTTGGTCTCTGTTCGCCGAGATTGGCAGTTGGATTGCAAACGTTTCATCACCAATCCAGGTGACATCGTCAGTGCGGGGTCGAGTGGGCTGAGAGTTGGTCGATAGTGACCCACTCAACCCCGCACTGATGATGTCACCCCGTTTGGTGATGGAACGTTTGCAATCCAACTGCCAAGCTCTGCGAACAGACCAACAATCAATCAGCGCACCCGAGCTACCTATCTTCCACAACATTGCCGAAAATACATTTATCAGCTGAAAGCTTACTTTGTCCGCCTGTCTGAAAAATATCCGAAGAAATAACATGGACACAACGTTTTTTCACTGTTTTGCCATTGTATTCTAATTTTCCTTTCCAGTTTAGGGTGCATGTAGAAATAAAGTACGTCTTTGAAAAGCTTAAATGGGTATGACGGATGGCACTCTCGTCACAAGTCTGATGCTTTAATCACTGTGTTCCGACCATATCTTCAGAAGCCTGCAAAACATATAGCTTAAGGCTTCTTTCCCGAGGCAAACCTTTTGGACACCTAATTCCATTAAACTGTTGACATGGCAACGGATAAAAAAACGATTTAAGTGCCTTTTTGTCTCACTAATGCTTATCAGAAAAATACAGACATACATAGCCTTTCTCCGTCAGAAAAGCCTTGTTTAGGTGGAAAACTTTTCAAACAGAGGACAGCTATCTTTGATTCAAATCACTTTCGGAAAGTATACCCTAAAGGGACAAACATTTAACAAAGGTTGAATGAAGTGAAGACTAATTTTAATCTCCAGAATTACCCAGACATATCCCGCCATGAGTGTTTAGCAACACCAGAGCAACTCTATTGTTTAACTGACTAACTGGACTTCCAGACAACCCTGGGATTTTCCTTGGCAACGGTTGCTGTTTGCTAACTATACTGGCACATCAGGTTACATTGATGATTAATCAGCAGACGGTGAGTGTGATACAAACTAATGCGTTCGATATGTTTGCCTATGATGTCTGAAATAGTTGTGATATTTTGTGACCGAATGTATTCTAAGCAAGTATGTTTATTGGAGACCTTTTCTGTGGCACATTCAAACATCTATTGAGGACCAGATGAGACAAGCGGTAGGTTTTGGTATTAGACTTAACAGGAAACGTCTAAAAATGTAGGCCGTTTTCCGATAGACAAGGTCCAAATGACAAGAAGGTATTGGAAATAAGGAAGGAAATACCGTAGGAAGACTCAACATGATTAAAGTCAGTAATAGCTAAACAAATGTGAATGTTTGCACTCATAAAACCGTCCAGGAGGTTAAGGTGGACCGGATAAAACCTTCAGGAATCTGTATTGCTCTCTGACAACCTCTCCATGGTTCTACGGAAATATCGGTTGCCTGACATGAATTTTTCACCCCTGGAGATGATAAATTTTACTGGGGAGAGTAAAACTGGCTTCTGATAAATGAAAGCGAACGAAAATGTAAAACAGTTCAAGCCGACTGTGTTTATAGTGAGATTTCGAAGATTTGTTCCAATCAATTCACCATAGGTTTAGCAGTTCCATAAATAGGACAACTTCGGACGCAAGAAGCATTTCTGACTTGCACTGATAACAGAGCTGCCGCTGCATTTTACTTATGATATCGGACATTTCAGATCAAAGGCTTATAAACTGATGTGTTACAGATGCCGTTCAAAGCAACGTCCGATAAATTCCCGACATTATGTTAGCTGCGAGACCACTTGCTCCCGTGTCTTCTTCTTGCTACTTTATCTTTGTCATAGGGACATGTTGCAAGCCGCGAGCTGGAGAACACAAAGTGCCAGGTGGACCTTCACTGAAGCTTTATTTCTCATCAATTACTGTAAGACTAGCCACAGTTTATGGTCTACTCCGCTGCAAAAGCTCAGGTTGTACAATAGTTGCCCACAAAATAAAGCGGAATCAATATTGGCGAGATTTAGTCAATCGCATATCAATTAAGTTTGACGGAAGACCAACCTGGAAACAAGCTGAATCTCCTGTTTATGATGAGTAGTATATTACGTCTACACGTGTATCACGATATCTCGAATATCGTACCAATTGCAACATGACGCGGCCAGGTGCAGCTGCTTGAAAATATATCAAACGGGAGATTCAGCTGGATATCATGTGAGTCTTCCGTCAAAACCAAATTTGTATGCAAATGAGTACATTTCTCTGACTTCGTGCAAGTTGGGTTCACTCGGAAACTGCGCCTACTTGATGAGCCCCGAGAAGAACAAAAAAGGTCGTCGGCTGTCGAAGAATTTTCAGCAACCTTGCGAGTAGTGTATTACGTCTATACAAGGATCAGAATCATTGAAAATCGAGTAATCTATTGGCGCAGTCACCTTGTTGAGAGCTGACAAATTTTCGAACCAACAAGTTATCGATCATGGTAGCCTATAACAACTGCTATATTAACCCAGTTATATCGTCTTCCCAAATTGAACCGACACAGGGAGAGAATGGGTACTAATATCCAGCAACGTGACAGCCATTTATAAACATATCACCAGCTTGGAAAGTGACAAGAGGGACACTGAAACTAAGGATGTGCACCAAGCCAAATGGAACTAGAGGTAGAAAGTGTCTGAGGTCATATGCAGCTGGCAGTATCAATAAAAAGGTCATTGAAGATTCAAACTTCCAGCTCTCTGGCACTGTTCGGTGAACAAAATCTAGCTGAAGCAGTGACATAAGGCTTTTATATAACCCAGGTATTTCATAGAATGTACAGAGCGAGCATCTTCCACAAAATGATTTCAGCATATTTTTGCCAAGATTTCTTAATGTGGATGATGGCATCCTGGCCTTCATTACAAGTACTAGTACCAGTAAAGTTTTCAAAGGGGCCTTCAAAGATCTACTTACTGTCGATTTCCCTATTCACTGGACAAGATGGGGCTTCACGTATGTATACTCACAACAGCCATTGAATCATGGTTGAATTGAAGTTGTAAGATATAAAGGGGTGTGCTTTCACTCAACAAACACCATTTTGTGGGAGTTGTTAGCCTACTGAACACCACTCAAGTTTCTTGCTTAGGGAGCCATAAAACTGTATTTTTACCCTTTCTAATCTGCAGGCTATCTTTTTTTCTCTAAGTAATGACAAACAATATTTTGTGTAGACCTCACTGTCGGCAACTCGGCATTTCTTGCATTCTTTTGTAAGTATGAATCCGCAAATCATGTGGAGGGGAGTAGAGGAAGATAGATTTGTTGAATCACGAATCAGAAATGCTGCAAATTTGGAAGAGCCATTTTTTGGTTACTATTGGGTAGGAAATTTGTCTGCCATTGAAAATTCCAAATACTCTGTCTAGCTATGTTTAATGAAGGCTTATGTTGGGAGTAAGGTTGCCCGTTCTTTCATGAAACGGGTCTTTTTGTCAGTGCATTAAGCAACGACCTCATGTAGACAACAGTGGTGTTTCACGATAAATACCCACAGTTCAGTAGTTGTAATCAAGGTAATGTAATTATTTTGTGAATGACCATCCTAAGGAGCGCTTTCCTTTTTAAATTCAGGTCGGACAAAGTTTGAAGGAGATCAACTGTGCACTGGTTGAGCATATGGTGAACGTATCGGTTCTCAAGCAGTAAGTGATTCAACTTTATGACGACTGAGTGCACCCTATCTTAGATACTATTTGTACGACTTTCAGGGAATATGCATCGAGGTCCACCATGGCGCACAAAGTTTGAGCTCACGGTTGCTCGCAGTAAGTCATGCGATTTCACAATTCAGTAAATTATGTTTTTTTAATAAATAATTGGCTTTTGGATTGCAGTGATTTTATGCTTTCCGTTTTATCGATCTGTGTTGATGAGATGAAAGTGAAGCTCTGATTTTCTGCTTGTAAAATGCCCCGAACACTGGAAAAATTAAATGCGACAATCGTACCATGATGAGTGACATTGTGAAACGTGAATGCAACAAGAAGGGAATAGGATGCATAAGATTAGAAGAGAATCGTGCTTTACAACTCAATCACCGGAACAATTAACGCATGCCGCTCCATTTCGGAAATAGCTCGTGTAGTGGCTTATTACTTCATATAAGGCAGACATTAAGAGAATACTGTCCAAGCATGCTCACAGTAATTGTTCTGCGAGCAAAAATGCGTGGACTGGAATTTTTTTAAGTGTTCCCCTCTCAACCAAATGGTTGGAAGGTTATTATTCACCTCGACAAATTGATAATAACCCAGGTTTTTTACCTCTGGCAAGTACGATAGGCTGGTAAAATTCATCCAAAATAAACCACGAAGTTTTAAGGACAATATCCACCTCAAACAGTGTGGGAGCATCAAAAAGCAACAAAAATGAAGAGAGCAATGTGAGCTCTTCTTGCAGCCTTGTCGCACGGGTATTTAAATAAGCAAATTTCCCCTGAAATATGCAAGAAGCATTTTTTTCACTTTTAGTGGACCTAATGGTAAAAGTGTGGCCAACGCTGTTCAATTTCCACTGCAGAGCAACAATGAACTGAGTTCCAGGGTTCTAAACGCAAATTTAAGTGCAAGCAGGAAATGGTTAATATTTCGACATAGCAGGCAACAACTGGTAATATATCTAAACAATGAGAAAGCAAAAAACGTCCATTGGGCTCAATTGGGTTGTTTTCAACGCCCAACACTTTTGATGGGATCTTCGTCCCCCGCAGTTAGAGAACGAGCTAATAAAATAAATGACCAAACTAACTCATACATCGATAAATCAAACAAGTGTGAGTGATAAAAGCCTTTTATAGGGGAAGTTGGTTTGGCTTATGGAGTACCAGCTTTTGTGGTGGCCTTGACCAAGAAACCAACAAGTCGGACTTTCATGAGTACGTCCGTTTGTTGAAACCCTTGATATTGATACACGTCTCTTTTTCAAGGCCTCAGGATAAAATGTGAAAAAACTCCACATATCTCATTTTTTTCAGTCAGACTAACCAACATCTATTTCTCCTCTAAACCCGTTTGAGTCCCTACCTGGAAAGTCTAGAATTTTTCAAACGCCTGTCACCAAGAAACTCAGTTGGTGGCTTTTCTAAATTAGGAATAGAAAACGTTAGTCGAAATTCAATCTCAACACTTAGTGAAGCTAAGATGGATTGATTTCTAACGGTTTTACGAGATGATGTGATTTGAGTTGGCATCCAAATCGCTCTTGTTTCGCTTCCGTACTTCGGTTAGTTTAAATCAAACGGGGAGACAGCGGGCTCGTCAGGCCGACAAAGCACGTTGTTTAGAATGTTGGTCGACAGTGTGAGTGTGAATTCGAGGTATGCAATTTGTGGTGATTTATTAACCTCAAGAAGCTGATAGTATGTTTAACATAAGTGGATTTAAGGTCGCGATAGGGTGGAGGATTTTTATCCACGAATTAGCCTTAGTACAAGCGAAAATGACGTTCAGCTCTCCTTCCTGAGGTTTGGACTAAGCAGAGCAGAGGGCAGATTATTTGCATGAAACGAAATTGTTCTCTGTCCCAAAAAAACTTGAAACTATCGTAGATTTAAACTATCTTAGATTAGTTCCACCGCCCAGTGCAAAAGTGGAGATTCTTTCACGCGACTGACGTTCGAAAGGCTTTCCTGTGCAGTTCAATCAAAAAATGCTCCATGTTGCATCTCAGTCTATCTGTAAGTTGGTAATCTTGATGATAAGTTGTTGGTTTGCATAGAAAAAAATCCAGCGAAAAAAATCCACAGTAAAATTCCACTGTAAAAATTTGATAAAACGACTTTTATTTCTTTTCAGCCCTTTTACAGCTTCGTCAAATTACTCATGAAAAGTATGCAGGAACTAATTCTGTAAGTACCCATTCCCATACCTTCCATCCTACTGATAAGCCATTTTGTTCGCTTTGTCCCTTTTTGCCTGGAAATTCAAGCATTATCTCAACTTATATTTTCAAATGCTGCTCTAAGACCTGCTCTAAGATCTCATGTGTCATGTGTTTGTGCGTGAAACATCCAAAATTGACTCGTCGCACAATGATGAAGCTATATGCCTCAAAGCTTTCGACGGGTGAAATCCGCGTTCGGTCAGCGTAAGTCTGTTTCATACGCGTCTCCGCATACAAGCAAGGTGGACGAGGTCTCACCTTTTATCCCTAAGAGAGTGACCCCAAAACAAAGGAGAGTAGGCAAGTTTTGGAAATTACTTGCATTGGGAGAAACAGGCCACCTTGCGAGAGGTAAGCTTCCAGGACGAAAGCGATCTAGTCAGCCCATACGATACAACATAAAAAAACGGATCGGAACAGGTAGGTAGAAACTGAACAGTAACAGTTGTCTACCAAAAGGCTATTGATTCTTGAGCCAAAAAATAGTGTCGGACGGAAGGATAGGCTTCTTTACCAAACAAATTTAAAAGTCAACCGGTTGGTGGTGGGACCGAAAAAGGCACAATCGTGCCTATTCAAGGGGATATGAAAGTACCATCAGTTTTATTTAGGTGAAAGAACAGGCATGCTTCACCTATATTTTTGGTAGGAAAAAGCCGAGTTAAACCAAGACTTATTGGAAGTACGTTTTCATTCGAGCAGTGTATCGTTCGGAGACACAGGAGATTCTTTTGAAAAATGCGACTTCCTTTAAGGCAGCAAATCCACGTGAATACAAGACCCTCTGGAAGAAGATACTGGGAATAAGTCTATTTCTTTAATTCTACAAGACCTACGGAAACAGGCAGCGCTTTGTGTACCAGACGACGACGTACAATGTTCCGAAAACATGCAAGAACTCGACGACTCCGGAAAAGTAGGAGGGAAATTTGTTATGCCGTAGATGTCAATACCAACCGAAGACCAGCTTAAACTAAGCGTTTTGTGTTGTTTGGTCACTTGCTCTGTTAATTTTAATCATGGGTAAACGCAATTGTTGACAAGTGTAGTCAACAGGATCAGTGACACTGCGAAATTCTTGGATGGTGAACTGTTTCCTATCTTCTGCGGTTTAACGTCTTCAGTTCACAGCTGTTCTTTCGAGATGTGGAAGGGAAGGTAAAATTGACGACAGTGTAGCAGTAATTTCGTGTTGATTCTTCCGTACCAAAGATCAATGAAACAAAATAAGGTACTACTAAGACTTGTACCTCTTGTTCACAATGAACGTTGTAGCGAAGTGCACTCATTTGCCAACTACGTTAATGCCAACTGAAGACCCAAGTGGATCTCGCGTTTACGATTAATTTTTGAGGTTGAATTCATTCAGACGATCCGAATGAGACAACGGCCGCTAAGTACCTCTAATATCTTTGACAAAGAGCACCGCTTGTCGTACAAATGGTACGCTTTCATGATACCGTTCTAGCAAAACCCGCAAAATCACAGTGTGAGCATCTCCACTCATATGCAGAAACAAACCTTATATGCTGGGATGTGAAAATGGGGGCTATATTAATTATGCAGAACAGAACGCTCAGAACGGCAAACATATCTCTTACAAACTTCGAGTGCCTCATTCATGATGCAAAAACTTTGATGTGCATGTGAGAGATAGGTTAGTGTGAGGAAAATAAGGGGTGGAAAACCATCCTATTGTGGAAGGTAGGGCCGATATCTTTAAGATGGATTAGAGGGAAAGTCACTGTTATAAATATGGCGAGGCGGTTGGCCTACGTTCATTTTACCCTTAGATAGGGCGATGACACTTGAAAAAAGCAAGCACGTAACCCAAGTAGATCTCAGAGCTTGGTCTAGAAATACTTTCATTAGTAACTGTAAAAAAGCGCAAACTGTCAATTTTTCCAAGTAAGGTGTGCCGTGTACCCGTGGTTCTTAGTGTGACAGTTTGTGCACTACCAGCTAGCAAGTTTGTAAAATAAGACACGGAGGGCAAAGCTTTGGTTTAAAAATTGCAACCTCCGAACTCCTCGAATAAACTTGAAGACAAGGTACATTGTGCATCGTAAAACGGTCCTCCGCCAAACAAGAAACATTAGTCAGAACTGCTTGTTTCATGTGACTGTTAGTGGTATCACATCCAGATGAAACTTCAAGAAATCCGGTTAATTTGCCTTTTTGTAGCTGCTTTTACAACTCAGAAAAACGATTGACTATTCGACGTAACAGCACACTACAGTGGTGCATTACTCGCCACTAAACAACCCTTTTGTCCGTTCTGCAGACTTTGGCCAGGATCGATTTTACTACTTGTCACGGAAGGCTATTCCAACATAATATGCATCAACAAACACTGGCGCGTTACTTTCGTATGGGTCAAACCACAAACGGGAATGTTCTCCCAAATTCTGTTCGATCTATAACTGGCACCATCCAGTAGGAAATCACAATCTGGCGACTGTTCGGATAGCCTTTTTATGGTTACCGGAGTTGAGTAATGAAAACACGTTTTAACATCTAATGTTATGTTTTTACGCCGTAAGCGCCTCTTTCATCCAACCAGCCCCGTATATGACGGCCGTAAGCTCCCCCACTGGCGCACTTCAAATTAATCCACGGAGTGGAGTGTACAAATCAAACCAAATAAGACATAAATGCCCGTTTTCAAGTAGCTCAAATTTCAACCAACCGGTGGTCTAAGACTTGAAATCTACCCTTTGAATACATGTGTTACGAAACTCAGATAATGAATGTGCTTACCAGCAAATTGGTGCGACCTATGCACTCAGACAAACGGTCACTTGTCGGTTAGACACGCCACTGTATTCAGGTGCAACGAGAGCCAACCGAGCCAATCATTTCATCCACAGAACACTGTAAACAGACAACAGCGCAATCAACCCACTCCATTCATTCAGCGACCAAACTAAACGCGAAACTGGCCCCAATGCAACTTCTGTTCGTAAAAATGAACAGCTTTTTTATCCGTTCAACTTAGACTGAATCTAAATTCCGTCCGGCTAAGGACCCATACAGCTTTCTTGGACGAAATGGCGTTCCAGTAACCAGTTTGCGCTGAATGTTTTAGATATTAAATTCCTAGTGCAAAGGGAAGGATGTTCGGCAAGCAAGTGGACCAGGTGTGCGGAATGGTTAACTAGTTTGTTATCTCAGAAATCCTGATTCCCTCTAATGTTACGGTTCTCATAGAAACATTTCTTCGTGTGAGCGAATGTCAATAGCGCAAATTACGGGACCCACGATGAGGTGGGGCAACAGTCCGTTTGGGGAAGCACCACACACTGTTGACTATAATCGCCACCATACAATTAATAGGACAGCAAAGGTTATACAAAATTGAGACCAGCGGGTTTAATTTCGGAAAATGAAGGTCGCATGTGCATCACTGAACTCTTGGAGGGTAGCTGAGTTATTTTCGATGGCTTGGTTTGGTCACTTTTATCTTGAGTTAATAAGCCTGCCAGAAATAAGACAACCTTTTTCGTTTGATCAGTTCAAGCTTAACGATGTCTTCATTAGGCTTTGGATTCCAGACTCAAAGTCTGTTGAATCGGTAAACTACGCCTGCATCCTGTTTTCGTTTACCTTTCTCATATATTTAGGTTCATTTAGTCAGTACGAACTCAATTTCTATTGCTACATATCCCAAAACACTTTGTCTCAAGATTTAGTTCCAGGCACAACCTCCAATCTAGCAGAATAGTTTCTTTCCTGGCGTTTGGATAAATGAAGGATCCGTAACCTGCAATCTGTACACATCCACAAACGAAGCCCAGCTAACCTACACTGCCTGCATCTTCAAGCACCACCAAGTCAGATTTCGAGCTTGTTCACAGCGCGACGTTCGCCTAATAAAGTTGAATGTGGTGATTATCTGGTTCTCTTGTCCTACCATCCATTCAGACGAAGCTGATCAACATAATTCGCACTGAAAACCCCAAGAAAATTAAATGTTTGTACGTGTATTCAAATTTGAATAAGATGTGCGCTTCTTGTGTAAATGCAGTGATTCCAGACTGCCAAGGATACATACTGAGCATAGTGGAATAATTTTAGAGCTCTGGATCCGCTCGTGCACAGCGTGTAAATATAGGTTTTGGAGCAGTTTCGACACATCCTTTAATATAAACAACGGGGAAAGTGATTACATCGTCTCCTTCTCAACGGTTCCTTATCTGGTCCGCATCTTGGCCAATTCTTATCGTGACCCACTGTCAAACCTTCAGATATCGACTTGAGCTTCACTTTCGGATTTTGGGTTATTCAAACAACACCTGTGGCGTAAAAACGTAAAACAGCTTGTGATTGTCCCTCAAGACACTTCTATTCCTTTCAAACTAGATTGAATGGCAGCCGTTCCCAAATGTCATGCAATTGTTACTGTCTTTTTGTAACCGCCGAATTCCAGTCATTTGCTTAGGTTTTGCGCTTCAAGTTCCCAAATCGAACTGATGGGCGAAATTCATTAAAACACCGTGAAGTTCGAATTTCCACGTAGATTGTGGGATTATCTATTTGAAAAATTCGAGGTCAAAGTAAATAATATGAAGAGATAGGTCCAGCTGAGTTCACTTTCTGACGTAAAGGTGTCCTACAAACCGAAATATCACGATCAACTGCCAACACTGTGGGGGTGTGGATGATGTCCCTCGTAAATCTGATGCAGCTCATTGTTGCAGCTCATTACTGGTCTTGATATCGTTGTCTGAACCACTAGGTAGACTTGAGACCTCTCAATTTTAAGTGCGTGGACATGGGTTGCAGCGTACATCCTCCGTAGTTTAGTTGGTACATCGCTCGTGTTTAAACGGGGGGACTGATTCAAGTTCGTTCCCGGCCGCGCTCATGTATTTACACTCCGGGCACCTCGAATTCATAAGCTATAAAGAAAGTCTGCTGGTTTCCTACGTTTTTAGCTTAGCCAAAAATGTTCCAAGAAAAGGTGTTGCTTTTTGTCACTTATGAATCATTTTATGCGTTTGGACTCTTGCTAATAATCCACTTCAGCCTGCTATGCTGTATCGTTTGTCTGCATTGCTGCGTACCCCATAACGCCCACAGCTACATCACGATAAGCTTTTTTCGTCGTCCTTCTTTGCAGCATTTTGATTGGTCTAACCGAACCGCTGAATCCACTCCCAATCTTCGGGCAAGGTAAACATATGATTTGTGTCTTATACGTGACCAGTGTTTGAACAATGCGTTGCATGTGCATAGTGACCATATGCAGTCACCCGTTTCATCTGATTGATTTCCTGAAAATTAACAACTTTTATATACAACAACCTTAACAGGCTAAGTAGCGGTTAGCAGGCGCTTTTGCTAGGTAGGTCCGATGGTGAGCTGAACCGAGAATAGCAAGACCAAGAACGAAGCCAGCTATGCGATTAAAGCTAAACATCAACATCAAAATCCTCTTACTTAAGTGATTCGTTCTAGATTTTTGTCGTTATGCGCTCTCATATTCTAAATTCTAACATATTCAAATATATATTAACAGTTCTGGAACGCTCAACCGACCAAAGTGACAACAGTCTTTCACTTCATCAACTAGGTGCCTGTGTTGCAAAATTCCAGAGTAGGATTTGGACACGAACCAGGCGAACCAGACGTGCTATTCGTTACACGCAAAATAATCGATTTGATCGTACAAAATGAAGATTAATTTTTCTGTTTGGGTAAATGTGAATTTGCCATGAAGTACGACGTCCACCATTTTCGAAAGTAATTTCAGTTACTTCCGTCAGTTGCTACGTTTCGTCGGCTGAAAAACAAGATATCGTTATGTGGTACAGCAACCAATTAGGATAAAATCGTCAGGCATATACAAAACAGTCTAGGTGGTTTCGGTTCTAAGAGGTTGTTACAAAGTCGATTTGTCGATAGGGTGCAGAAAAAGGAAGTTTCTTCATAGGACATCAAAATCTGAAAAAATTACGCCTATATAGGTTACAGTAGATAAATGATCATAAAACACTATCTGAGAAGTGGAAACCTAGAAAATTTAGCATTCCATGCGTTAGATATATACTCCCTCCAATCAAAGCTTTGCTGTCCATTCGAACAACGAGCCCAGTCGTGATATATATACATCCACCTTGCTCAATCCCTACTTTGAGAAGGGTTTATTGTGTCAATGATCACATTTGGCTTTACTTTATTTTCTTTTGCCATCCTATCAACTATGTCCATAAATCGAAACGTTTAGGTGGCCAAGTTAAACAGAAAGTACACAGACAGGACGACTGAGCGATTCATATGCTGTACAGGTTCTAGAATTCACCAAGATCATTTGAAGTGTGCATCTTCTAAAGTCAAGACATAAAAGGGGTCTTTGTTGAAAAATCCAAATAAATCACAGCCAGGTAGCAGATCGAGTTCCCCACAAGAATGCTCTATTCATCTCCTTCAGTATTGTTTGGTGGCTTTTGTTGAGTTTGGAAGTGAAACCTTGTTCGCATTATCCGATCTGTCATCAGTGAAAAATTGCCACACTACATCTGGTACAGTATTCCCCAAAAGAGGAAACAAGCAGCCAGTGCAAACGATTTTTTTCACAACTGGTAGAGAAAACGGCGCCACCTCACTCTGGACTCTACCCAAAAAAACATTCTTCGAATTTCATTCACGCCATTGAAGGACAATGCAACAATTACCCTATCAAAGTTGGATAATTCACATGCCAAAGATCTTCATATTGGCTTCGGTTGAACTGGAAATCCAGGAGCAAATGGTTATTCTCTATCAAACTGATGTGATTGCATTATTATGATAGTGATGGTACGGAGAAATGAGTATCGGAAATAAGTAAACAGATTTCGAGACTTTATTGATGGGTTACTGGTACTTTCATAATGCCTGTATCCAAGATCGTGTCTGTTGTTGAGTGTGCATTCTTTGGCTTACTTTCGCGGTAAAGACAAACGTGTACAGAGACTCAAAACTGTCCTCGTTTGTCCAGTCCATCACAGTGGTAGCTTTGTGAGATGCGCAAGACATTTGACGACCGGGAGGTGCGGTAGAGAATGGATACAAAAAAGTTTGGGAAATGTGGATGTTTTTAAGTGAAGATCACGATTCACACCACTGTGACCGATGGCCGAGGCGCTGATAATCGTCAAGTCCCTTAGTGTGAGGAGAACAGGAATGAAACTGGTGGGCGCGTACAGAGAGGATTTTGATCAGCCGAACTAAACACTGAAAATGAGTCACAAATAGAACTGACATTAGGTTTTAAGTCCATCGCCAAAGCCAACCAAAAACCACGCAATCTCTCCCGCTCCTGATCGGACGGCTGTAGAACTAACTAACTGATACACTCCAATTGTAGTGCTGTGGACCGGAAGAACAAGCCATTCTGCCGATCGGTCGTAAGACGACTTAGGCGTCCTTTTACCAACCATTAAGGTTAACCGTTAGGCACTAGCAGTCCAGTCTGTTAGTTGAAAGACATCTTGTCCATTGGTTCGCCGCCTACCTTAAGACCCCATTATCCCGGTAACCTACTCACATAGCCTTTCGAAAGTTTTGTGTCAGAAGCAACACTTTGTACAACGATAAACCGAACTATTGTTTGTCAGTCCTTTTCGAAATAATCTGAGGAGGATTTACTATGTTTGGACCGTTGTGAAAGTGACACTTAGGTTATTGGATTGCATAAAGCTCATCTTAAGGAGTGTTCTCCGTTCTGGACAATCCTTTCTCTGATACCGCATTCAGATTTCCCCCAGACGATTAGTCAACTACTCTCTGGTGAAACAAACGTTCAGCCGATAGATCCCCGCCCTAGCAGCGCAAATATGACCTACAGGAAATCCGGTCTGGGTATTACCTGGAGGGCATTTTACTAGTTGATGTTAGGTGTTCGTCTACTTCAATAAATATCCCTCCGCATAACGACACGCCACGTTTCTGTCCATGACTCACACGGATGTGAATTATTCCACTCTCTGTAGGACAGACTGATCAGTTTATACTATTTGGGATGTTTCTGTTCAAACGATATCGACAAAACCATGAGCATATAATTATTATAATATATATAATAATTAATAATAATAATAAATAATAAATAATAATAAATAAATAATAACAAAATAAATAATAATAAATAATAATTAATTTACAAGCCTGTTTCCCCGGTAGCTTCTGCAAAACAGAAAACTGAGGTTCCCATGATTCAAGACACTTCAATATCTAAGAGAATTGGCTTCGGAAAAGTGAGCAACGCATAGCCCACTTATTGGAGGAACTGCTGCACTTTGATAGTCCTGTACATAGATAAAGTTTCAGTCATGCAATAAACTACATCCCTGAATGTTTATTTGTAAAAAAACAGTCAACGAACGTTTTAGGGTCAGAGTGTTTGCCTTGGGACAGAAATGATGAGAGGACTTGTGGTAGGGAATCCTGGATGTGGCCACGAAAACGAAGCAACTGTACGTTCACGACGAAGCAACGTTCCAAAGACTGACTCCCTTGTTATTACCTAGATGCGACCAGTGAGAAAATGCTTTCGGTGAGAAAATTCACCTGTGTAGAATTTATACTTCGTAGAGCAACAATTATGATTTATTTGGGGTGGAATGGATGTCTGATGAGGTAAAATGCTTGTGGTAGGAATTCTAGTGACGCCTTTGTGGACGAGAAAACCAATTTTTTTGTCCGAACAATCTAGAAAACCAGACAGTTATCCAGAAGACGGCTCACTTCTTCTGGTTAGTAGTTTCCTGAAATTATTTTGCGATATCCTCAAAACCAGTACGCACCTGCGCGGAAATTATCTCCAATTATCCCGAGATAGCCTCTGCACAGTGGGAGGTAACTAGGTGAACAATCGGTGCGTCAACCATTTTTCTTTAGGCGTTCCACATTATCGAAAAACATTTGGTAACAAGTAAGTGCCAGAACGCCGGAAAGACTTCAAAATGACTTCAAAAAATCACTTGTACAGTACCACACCTGTTATAAGCTGCACTGCTCCGGCATATGAAATTATTGAATAACCTCGCAAAGTCTGAAAGTGGTTTTATTCAAGCGTGATTCTATTTCTAGCACTCTAATGACCTACTCAGCCTGACTACTAGTGAGTAGTCAGACTGTTTGCTCAGCTAGTTACTGATCCTCACGAAAGGCCTGAAAATAACCATTCCAAGTGAATCTTCCAAGCAACTGCCCTGCAATATAGATCAGATTTTAGTAAGAAAGCAAAAGCTGGAGTCCACTAGGCTTGGCAATGTGTATGCACAAGGCGATTCGTTCATGTTCCGTCGGATGTTATATGTATAGAAAGATCCGTTTGCATCTCTCTCTCTCTCGCTATATATATATATATATATATATATATATACGCAACCTATGTCACAAAACAAAAAGTTGGAGTCTACAGTATAACCCGCTAACCAGTCAGAAACACCAGGCAAATGCTTTGCGCCTTCCTGGAAATCCGCGGAAATCCACTGCAATATTGTGGAATCCAAGGCAAAAGAGGAGTGGTGCCTATACGAAGTCTTTCAAGGGAACCGTTTCCCAGGGACTTTCATCTGGAGATCTCTAAGAGGATGAGATTCAGCAAACTCGACGATTTAAAGAGTAAGCAAAACAAGCACTCTGCCGTACATCAGGAACATATTCGGGGTTGAATGCAACGATACTACAATACCATGCTACAAGAGTTGTCCGCGGACACCCAAACAAGCTGCACAGAGCACCATCGACAGGGGAAACCTGACTCAACGAAAAAACAGATGCTATCTACCAAATTCAATGCAAGAATTGTGAAAAAATATCACGTGGGACAAAAAGGTAGGAAACTGAAACCAGCTTCAATGAACACAAGCTTCCTACTAGAAAACACTAACTATTCTAGCTCATCTCTGTGTCCGAACACGGAGAAGGACACGAATTCGACTGGAACCACATCGGCGCACTAGGAAAGATAAGAAGAAAGAAAGAACGCAAATTGTTGGAGGGGTGGATCAATAAACAGATGCCATGAGACCAAACGCTGAGGCAAAAAAATCCAGAAACGTCAAACCCTAATCCGAAAAAGGAATCCGAGAAGAAACCAATAGAACTGAAACAAAGAGACCCTGGTTGAAAGAACAAACTAATTGGACCGAAATTCACAGTTAGCGTCAAGAATCACCAACTTCACGAACCAAATGAGCCCAAAAGAAAGAACAAATGCAAATAAACTGACATGCTCTTGAAGATAAACCGCAATTTTGGAATGGGCCAGCCAGAATTAAGGCAGCAAACTATGGAAAATGGAAGGTAAAGCATCAATTAGACCGTCAAGAGGACCTAGTACAGCTCATGAACGGACCACTCAAGACAGAAGTTATCGGACGAAAATTTCAGCATTTAGTGGAGCAATCGAATGCAAGAACTACAGATCACCGGGCAACACAGATCAGGATTGGGCCAATGATACTTCGATTAAGATAATTATCAACAGCCAATCAGGTTATAGCCTAAAGCTGCCATTTGCAATCTGCAGAGGCGTGAGCACAAACAGAGAGACTACTCACCCAACAACGAAGTGATGATGTCCTGTTCGGTGGTGACGGAACGTCTCCAAGTCAGTTGCCAAGCTCGGAGAACAGATTATTGGCCACCTAACCAATTACCAGCAATCAAGCCTTTTCAGCCAACCAGAGTTTACTAGAAAACACAGTTGAAATGAACCGTCCAATATAATTGACAATCGTTTCACGAGTAGTCCTCTTAAAACACGGTGTCATCTTAGACAACTCTGGGGAGCTTATTAAATTTAACGCGGACAACCACTACCAAATTAGGAGAAGAGGTGATAGAGTTTCGTAGAATTCTATGGACTTAGGGATAATAGAACTGTCCGGAAGTGCTCTCACATCCGTTAGGCTTTTTGATGTCATGGAGACCAGTTGATGAATGTACACGATAGTTAAAGGGAATGTCTAAGATGTGTGTGTATAAACGAGTTTATGTTGTTTTTGAACAACCTCGGTCAATGTGCTCAAAATATCTTTTTACTGCTGTGCTTAAGATACAGAAGAGTTTGCATAACGAGTTCTGGCTGGATAGCCAGAGCTCCACTTCCTAAAATAAGAAATGCGTCATTCTTCTGAATTGTTTTTTTTTGATTGGTAGAAAACAGTGTTTCAAAACCAATCTTTATTATGCCTCATCAACTGGACGGTAGTCGAAACAAAACACAATGAAAACTTTCAGATTCTAGTACAAATCGGACATCAAAAACATCATCACAGTTAAACAGATCTAGAAAATAACCGGCGTACACTCAAATGGTACGCACGCTACGGACAAAATGTTTCATTCATTTTTTTATCTTGAAGGAGAAGCAGAATCAAATTCCAGGTAACCAGCTTGGCGACTTACGAACAAATTCAGCCGATGATTATCCACAGTAAATTGGATAAACCGTATGGTGTTGACTATTAGAAAAAGGATTCCTGATGAAATTGCTGTTCGGAAAAACGTGCTAAACGGCTTGGCCTCGCAGCAAGAGAATATTATGCTTTAAAAGACTGTACAGCGTCTTCAAACAAATATGTTTGTAGTACCAAAAGTCACTTCTATTAACCACGAAGCATCCTTTGTGCAGCATATTCAGTTGGAGAATACCGTAAACGAGGTAGTGGTGTAATTTGGCTCAGTCTACCGCTAACAGCAAGTTAATTTGTGAGATAACTTTTATTGCAGCATGCCTGGAATTTGGTATTTAAATTTGAACTAGGTTGATGGAATTTTGGAGGCTCCAAAAGAGGAAAAACGGGTTGGGAAACTCCGACCCTAAAAACCGCACACTCAGATCGCCCAAAGGTTAACCGTGACCGCCGACTTCTAAGAACAATTTAGCTGGCTTCCTGCAACACAGCCCCTGGAGATAGTGCATACGGGTGATTGGAATATAAACCTTAATCGCCCGTCGGAACAGGAAATATAGTACGAAATATCCGTACTGAAACGTGAGAAGGCACCTGGAGCGGGCGGTCGGTATCCAGCCCTGTTCAAAGGCAAAGAATCCCTGGTGAACAATCTAACAAAGCTTACTGGTGCTATATGGAAGGAAGAGATAATGTCTGAAAAATGGGCCATGTCGACAGAAGGGTTTAGGCTGAAAATCCATTTATAAACTCCTGTTTCGGAAAAACGCATTGCCTTGTTTTTTATCATTTTCTAGTCATCCTTCTTCAGCACATGCCACCTAATCAATTTTTGACGACCGGCCAGATTATCAGACTTGCACAGTGCTACTTCCAAGACGCAAACCGACCTAGTACAGCATCATTTTATGTGCAAATCGATCAGTAACTTAGATCAGTCGAGACAACAGTCACTAAACTCCTTTCTTGATTGACTTTCAGGACTGATGTGTTTCCGGGTTGTATTTTGCTTGGTACCAATGTATACATGAATAATTAGTGTGTCTAAGATAATAAGCAGCATTAACTGTGAAAACGTATCTAGGAGCCATTAAAGCGAATTCTGTTGAGTAATGTACTGCACAATGTATCACACCATTCTCTCTTTTATAAATGGCGTTAGTTTTTAAAGAAAAATATTGTATGTTCGAAGGACTGTTGATAGTGCTGTTTCTACAGTCCACAGAAATGGGATTTTAATCACTGGCTTCCAAATCTCTTGTTTGAAAAACGGTTGAATGTAGAAGTGTCGGATAGGGCAAATTAACTAGTTGATGGATCGATTCTTTGCTTAAGTTCAACCTCTGAGCACCGATAAAGATGAAATCAGGTGCCTGATGAAGTCCAGTTATGATTGGACTGCCATTCCAATCATTTTCAGGGCGTGTGAAACTGCACCGCCGCATGGGCTGCAAGAAATGTCTCAAGAACGACCACTTTGAGTGGTTTACGTGCAGTTTACCCTTATTTTGTGTTCTGAAACATGGAAGAGATGACCATTTCATATCCAAACCTAGTAAAAGATTCGTCATTCAAAAGTTGTTTGATCAAATGGGTAGGTTTTTATGAGCATACGGAAGAAAAACAAGATACTCTTGCATAGTGTGTGACGTCTAGACACAAATCCTCATGTTTACTGATCTGTAAAAACATTTAAAAAGATCCTACAAGTTTGTTTGTGACGGGTTTTATGTGCTGACAATTATAAAAGTATAGTGTTATCGTAGAGTTGAAAAACCGGACCAGAATATAAGTCAGTAGTATATCACAGGTAGCGTGACGGATTTCCGTTCTTGTACAAAACAAATCTGACATCATTATATCACTGTGGATTCAAATCGTGAGAACTAATAGATTTTTACTAACCTTGAGGACTCTAAATAGAGGGACTGATAGGGGAGGATACTTTTGAAGTAGAGTTGTCTTTTGTATATTGCAGTGTTAGCAGGTAAAAGCTCATTAAAACTCAGCATGAGCGTTTGCTTTTGCCATGAACAAGCCCACCTGGTAAAGCACGCCATGAAACACTTTTACGTAACCCGAAGCATTATCCTATTCGCGCAATCCCTTGTGCACCGTCTCTCGGATTTGAACTGTCTCAGTTCGATGGGTAGGTTGCACGCGATTGTTGCAGACACGTAAAGGTACTGCAAACTTGCATGGTATCTCCGCATATGTACCGAGCGATTCAGAAATTCCATAGCACTCAAGACTGTGCTGAAAACTCCATACAGGTAGAAGGCTAACCGGAAGCTTGTTAGGGTTTTCGTCTTATTGTGCCTAATTACTAATGGGATTCGACTAACTGAATAATCCAAACACTGACGAAACAACCGTAAGGTGGTTCGGAATGGTTTTACTTTAGCTACACTATACTGCCTCTTCGTTGCTTACAAAATATTAGTAACTCACCTAGGGAGGTAGAACAAAGTCACATGGATCTCCTAACTAAGAGGCATCAGTCTAGTAGCAAGCCATCACTAAATTACTTGACCCGAACAGCTCGATTGGAAAACAGTTGGCAATTTTTCCTCTCCAAATACATACTGGTCACTACTTACCAATCACAAAATGTTATCTGGAAGGTTATCTGTCTGAATTTGTCTCAGATGATTGACGTTTTAGGGTGGGCTAACATCACTCGTAATATAAATGCCATATTTGTAATCCTTGTTTTTTCATCTACTTACAAAAGAGGATTGACGTATGCTTCTTCAAGAAGCCATCATGTCTTACATAGCTCATCTCACCAAGATTCTCTTTTGTGGTATTCAGCAGTTTGTAGTCTAAGACACAGTTTGGTTGACATATTATCAAGTCAGATGTGCGCAACGCATTCTCTCCAAAAGTGCCTGGTTGGATGCCCAGAAACCACGACGAAGAATCCCCATTCAGGGCTCGTTTGCTATTCTGTGTAGTACAGCAGCACAACTTACTAAATTTTGCGGATGGAACAAGCATCTGATGTAAGAGACTGATTTACATGATAACGTTTATATTTACGCCAAGTGAGTCAAAGGCTGTTCCAAAAGATTCTGTGTTTTGTTCCGTGTTTAGTTTCTGAGAATAGAATCTTTAAAGCAGCGTTACATGACCATGGCTTTAGAGGCTGACAAAATATTTGTCATTCAATCTTTCAACTTGATGAACGTGTCACCGTTAGATCAGCAGCTAAAAGAGTTTTTCCTTTTTTCGAACAAGTTTTCCAACATGCACTTTTGTTCTTTGGTGGACTGGAAATCTGTCGTAAAAATCAGTCTTGCGTTACAAATCAGAATAGCCACATTTAATGGATCTCGTGTACGCTCACCACGCCAGTGCATAAGTAGGTTTAACAGATGTATGTTACTCTCCTGGAATTATTTTTCCTCCGGTAAACTTGCTGAGAATAAAGCGTTTACATGCATGCTGCTGTAAAACAAATAAGCCAACAATGCGTAAGCAATAAAAGCTCTTATTTGGATACAGAATAGCAAATTGTCACCAGTTAGGATTGCAAGCTTACGGAGTAAGTGGGGGCCAGAGTTTCGCTGACTTACATCTTTAGGAACGTCATTTTGGGTAGCACAGTCGTTCGCACATTTGGGAAGAGCAAGACCGGCCGTGGGCTCTCGGAGATTTTTCAGCAACCCTCTGAGTACTTTTCTTCAGATGGAGTACTTTTCTGCCTGTAATCTACAGCACACGATATCCTCGTTTGCTCATTCTGTGGCAGCGTTTGTTAGTGACCAACCGAACATTTGGATGATATTGCATAGAGATGGCGTTCACGCTTAACTCGCTTAAAATTCAAAGTGAAATGCAAACATATTCCCTTCAGGGATGGAAACTAATGAACATCTATGTTCGAGATGTTGAAGTGGTTAATCCTCGGGTGGGGGGAAACCGAAAGCCAGATAACTAACTACTTCAATGATAGGCAGCTCTGTCCAACTGAGGTATACCAGCTCATCCACAAATATATTTTTGAATGCTTGTTCTTTGAACTAGTTTTGCGCCATAACATGGGCCAATCGATTAAAACCCCATTCCATCCCATCCATGCGACCATCATCCTCATCACTATCTACGTCATTATCAGCATTATCAACATTTTCAGCACGAAGCCGCACCAGCGAGCACGTGACCTACACAACTGCCAGCTTGGATGAAAAAAATGCAAGCGTGAAAACAGAGAAATTCGAAAGTGTGTTTAGGTGCCAGATGATTGAACAGCTGAAATGACAACTTCACTGCTTTATTGGCGGTTGAACACCTCATAGATTCACCAACCTTATTCCCTGGGCATTTATTGGACGTTTGTTCGATTCTTGATTGTTGTCAGTGCACATTTTTCAACGTTAAGTATGCTAGTACAACGATGTTGCATAGGTGATTTCACATTTGCTCGTTTACTCTAATACTGGTTTTCATATGACGCTACCTCAAACTACTTAACCATGTAAAACACGTAAGGGCTGGTGATCAATAGGTCAAACATGTGGGGTAGTTGGCTGCGTTGTCTTGGGGTAGGCCATGAAATGAACTCACAAAGTCTTGGGTTTAGTCCAGGTTTCGAGTATGGAAAGATGCGCGCGCATTCGCGTGTACAATCCGGGAGGTACATATTGAGTGATAATCCACATCAGCGTTTTACTGTTTTAGCAAGTGACCGATGAGGCGTTCTTCCATGGTGACGTAGCATTTACCCGGTCAGTGTCACTACATCTGCTAGGGTTACTGGAACTTCCGAAACAAAGGTCACTTAAGCCAGGTCTTCTGTGCCCAACTTAGATCAGACGGTGAAAATTTTGCAGTCATGAAAGCTCTTGTGTTTGTTTTCTTGATCCAACGACATGCCATGCTCTCTCTTTATTGAGCGTGTGACAGGCCACTCGAGAGTCCGAAAAGAAGATAAGTGACCAAATAATAAGAGGATGCATGAAAATGTGTCTGGATCCACGATCTGTAGATCCACGACACATAAATCCTCACTTATTTTTACCCCACTATATTCGAGAGGGAGTTCGATTGAAGATTCACGGGGTATATTTTAAAAGTGCTTTTTCAACAGTAGTCGTGTAGTTGGCTCTCTTTACAGATGCGCTGGCCAGTAGTCAACAATAGGCTTCAGCAAAAACTAAATCATGCAAGTTATTACCAGGCAAATTAACCGCATTTTAAAGAAAAACGCAATATGTATGGCATCACGACTCACAAGATTTATACGGGCTGAGTGAAATGGGACCGTTTCAAGCTTGCGCATGTGCCAAAGGTTGTCCTCTTTCGAGCGCCGTGCATGAAAGTTTGGGGACTCTGATCAATTGACGAACAACTATTGCCTCTCGGATTTCAGATTTAGTTCACACTAAGTGGACCAGATCAAAAACACCTCGTCGAATAAGTCTACAAACCTTAGTGAACGACAAAGGAAGAGGAACTTACATCTTGACGATTTCAATTTCATAAGGGACCTGAAAAATTTTTCACTGGTCAATGATATCCCGGGCACTGCAAAGCGTCCGCAGGAATGGACCCCGTGAAGTGAGTGTGTGAAATTGTGTTCGAGAGGCTTACAGCACACCCGCACACAGCGATACCGGCTGTAATGCGTACCTGTGCGAGAGTGTATAAACACACCAATCCAAGTTCATTTTGTTCAGCAGACAATCTCATTCATCTCACTTTGTACATCCTATTCCCTCACCCCAACTGTTATACCTAGTATGGTGAAATCGGGCAATAAATAACTTCGGGAGACTATCGATCAAACCAAAAGCTTGTTGGACGCCACTGTTAGAGGATTGTAATGACAGCGTTTTTTTCATCACGACGCTTAACAAAATTAAGGTTGGGAACAGTGGATATACTCAACCACAAAAGTGGTCCATGAAAAAAACACGCGTTAGGTCAACGCAGCAAAATTAAGTCGCTGCACACTATTCATAGATAAGGCATTAAGTGCGTTCGAAGGTTCCTAAAGGACAATCAAAAATCCGTAATTCTAAGGACAAAAGATTATCATTTGGGCTTCTTGGTTGTATTCGGTGTGTGTCAGAAAATGGTTTCTGGTACTTCCCCAACCTTTTCTTGTGCAGTACGAGTAAAAACACTGCTGATTGGCTGCTTATGGCCAAATGTCTCCGTTTTTTGTTATTAGCCGGGGGGTTGTCATTTGGAATCCTCCTGAGGAGTGGTGAGATGACGATTTTCAAAAAAGACAAAACAGCTGCGCAATGCTTCTCGGATTTTCGGTATAGACGTACTTCATATACATGGCGAAATCCCGACTGAAAGTCCCCAAGCGTTCTCACACTACCAAAAACTATAAGTAGCTTAGAAGGAACACCATCCGCAAAGATGTGGAAATTGTCGGTAACTACACTCAGTTGCAAATCAATTTGGTTTTGCGAGTGACCCACCCGGAACCCAGCTGAATCTCCCGTTTGTGATGTTTGTAAATTGGTTGTGGAAATTGTCTTTTGATGGGCTACACAGCGATACAAGTACCCTGTGGTATTTCCCTGAATATAATGGATGGCTGCAACAAAAACGGTAAAACCCCTAGTGGCAATTCTATATCATCCCGTCAAACCAAAGGCTCTTATGAGCAAGACCTGGTTGGTAGTGATCAATAGGCTAACGATGCAATATTATTGAACACGTAACCTGCTCGCAACAAGTACTGAATCTATTGAGGGTTTCGATAGCAAACTGAAATAAAAACAAAAAATCCTACTCAATCATTGGCTGAGTTATTCAATACTTGTAGCTGTTTTGATGCTAAAACACATTGTCACCGAACCATCATGACCATCTCCTGTTCATACTGAAGTTTCACTAATTCTTCACTAAGTTATTTGTATAGCCCACTGGGAGAGGTTGATCAGAAGCATGCAGACGCACCTTTCTGTGCGTACCGGCAGACTAGTATGTGTCAATTAATTTTCCAACATTGCAGATGCAGATTGTAGTGACCCTGGTGGAAAAAAAACGTGGGGAACTTTATTCTTGTAATCAATTATAAGACGACACACGCCTTCCTACTTCTTGCCCCAGGTGTTTTTCTGGAAAGGACTTCTTTTATTTCCACTCGAGCGCAAAAACGGGTAACACCAGCGGGAGCAAGGGCGTAAACTGTACACTGGCATAGGATGAACGGGGCAATAAAGTCCGAAAACCTATAATGTAGAGCGAAATTGGAAAGCATTCGAGACACATTAACTACATGTTAAACACTTGTGCCTAACCTTAATGCTGGACCCACGGGTATGGTCATTTAAGGTGGAACATCCATCGTTCTCCTTTTCAGGCTTCTAAAACTTGTAACTGTCAAACAGTGGTTACAATATACTACTGATTTGTGACTCCTATTTTCTGATAAGCCAATCAACATGTCATTTAGTAAACAAGCGTGCAAACCGTTAGCCATTTCAATTCCTCTCGGTATGATAAACAATTTTTGTTCTTTTGAAATTATGCGCGTAAAATTTAGGAGTAAATTTCGTCAACGTAAGGCGGTTTAATTATCCCCTTATTATTTCGTTGTTTTAATTCGTGCTGCTGCGAATCAAGATCATATTTGAACATATTCAGCAGTAAGCGACAGAACTCTGCTAGAAACGGGAATTCTTATGAAACTATTCTGATAAAAACAACCCATTTCTGAATCATATCAAGTTCTATAAGTAGGAATTAGAGACTTAACTTTCTACGGCACTGTCTTTCCTTATTGGTCCCTGACAGTTCAACGTACCAATGCTATACCATGCATCATGTTGATGTGCATCTCGGAGCAACTCAAAAACTCCCAGCTAATTTTTCATCTCACCTACCGCAGAAATTTAAGGTCCCGACGTAGCACGCTTATTCATGACCAAACATCAAACCACTGGAATAAAAATAATGCTCCTCTTCTCATGTTCTTTTTCCGCGGAAGCGGGTATACCAATTTAAAATGGGGATGAGATTACTAGTGTGTGAAGACATGCTCTTGTTATCTCTCATGCAGGTGCTTTTCACACATGTATGCTGTTGACGAAAAAAGTGCACGTAGATTAGTTACTGAAACAAATAACAATGGAGGGCGTAGAGTAGTTTTTGGTGATTAACTGCATTGAATGTCGTTTTCTGATTCGAAATGGAAGTGAGTAAATGAATCATTCTGAGATCTTCCCGTGGACTACAAAAAGGTTCTTTTAGTATTTCTTCTGGCAGTTTCTTTAACAAAATGTGCTATATAATATGTAAAACGTCTATGCAAACATTATATATTTCTAAACGATCCATCTGTGATGCAGTCTCTCTGGTGAGAACACTCCGGACTCTCATTTTGTTCTTATTGAAATCCATAAGATGTCAACATTTCCTGACGCCACGATAGCTGGACTTCGGTCCTCAGGCACACAAAGTAAAAGCTTTAGCATCCCGCTATCATAGCACACAGGATGCATTTTGAGGAGGCGCGCGTGTTTATTTATCGGGATTCCGTCCGGTAAAGTCAGCCTATGCCAAAACGCCAGATGCTTTGCAAAACTGTTTCACCCTTAATGGGAATACTCAGAATTGCGCATCCCACGAGTCTCCCGAAAGATTCGGTCCCGCAATCTCCAGGATAGTAGATGAAAATTAGACATTTCGACCACGAGCAACTAATTAGCAGAGTGACTGACTCGCATTTAAATGTTACTCATTTAAGCGTCACTTATCTTCCAATCACTGAATCCACATCACTTCGTTAAGGAGTGACTGTCTTCTCCAGTGACTGCTTTACAAATGAGTGTTTCGTTCGTGAGAAATATTCCTCCTTCTGAGTTATTTATAGTCTGTTATCACAGCCATTTCTTGTGCAGTACGAGTAAAAAGACTGCTGATCGGCTGCATTTGGCTAAATGTCTCCGTTTTTTGTTATTAGCCGGGAGGTTGTCATTTTGAATCCTCCTGAGGAGTGGTGAGATGAAGATTCCCAAAAAAGACAAAACAACTGCGCGATGCTTCTCGGATTTTGGGCATAGACTAACTTCACATACAGGGCGAAATCCCGAGTGAAAGTTCCCAAGCGTTCTCACACTGTCAAAAACTATAAGTAGCTTAGAAGAGAGATCATTCACATGACTGAAAAGTCCTCACTCAAAGGGCTAATCAGCAAGCGAACAGACGATGTGGTCTCGGTAACTGAAGGATTTGTGTCGCTCTGTCCTATGAGTACGAGTTAATCACACTGTTGATCTTCTTCTCGTGAACGAACCGTCTAGCCTCCGGCTACTAGCAAGGAGGTCGTGAGCTCGAAACTTCATGGAGATTCGTGTCAAGGCAGATGATAGGGCTAAATCAGCCGTACGGTGCTCCTCGGCTTTTCGCCATTGTTTTCCTGGTATTCAAAGACGGCATAAATTGAAAGCCTTTACAAGAAGGAGCGTCTGCTTAAGATCCAATACCTCTTCACACTATCACCAGACGTTGTGTGGTGTTTCATTCAATACCCTGAATCATCGTTCGGTATCTACATAGGTCGGGACAGTCGGTGCACCTGTTGCCAAGTCCTCTTGGTTTGCCATCTCCATGGCCGCTTTAGATTTATCAGACAATTTTCAACTACCTGCAAGGCATTGTGGTATTTCTGTCTTCTTTCGATGCTGCAACATTTTTAATTGGATAAGTTCATCAATTGCCTGATGAATGCGATAATAGTCGGTTTTCCCCACACTGACCAGCATGACACTTCCTACTGGGTATACTGGGCAACAAAAACAGCATTCTCGGTTCGCGAAGCGCGAATGAAGTTGGTTCAGGCTAATCTGATAGACAGGATTGGTGAGTTACTGGGTGCTCCAGAAAACAAGTCACGTGCACATGGAAGGCCCCCATACAACCTAATCAGATTCCCATACTCATCTCAACAGTTGTTCTGCCCCTTGTCAACAAGTTTTTTCGTTGCATGAAACCTTCGTCTTAAACGCATAGTGATGTAATATTTTCTTCCTATATCCCAAGGATGTATACACGAGTTGTAGCGTAACTGACAGCGAACAAGTGACTTTCATGAACCTTTAAAATAACACGATAGGTCCCAATCTTAATTAGGTCCTTACAACTCCGTTTTTTGTTGTTCAATAACACGATAGGTCCCAATCTTAATTAGACCCTTACAACTCCGTTTTTTGTTGTTACGTCGAAGGACCTCCACATTCTAAAGTCAGCAACTGCGAAATATGACAGTTTTATTCTGGGTTGTTCTACTACACGTCATGAAAACACAGAACAAACAAGAATAATCATTGAGACAATCCCAGCTACTTTCAAACGAATGGAGATATATTAACTTGCGAAAAACGCTGTATTATACAGAAATCATCTAGTGCAACTAATATTGAAGGGAGATTCCTTACTGAAATTTCATGCGATACCTGACGCTGACTGAAAAATTTTGTACGATTCTGGGTAGAAGTGAACCATTTTCTGAATCTTTTCTGCTTCCTAAAATTACAGGGTTTGTAGTTTCAGTCGCCACATATGTCAAAAAACAGGATGGTTGTTTTCCTAATTGCGGGAAAAGTTATATCTCAGTAGCAGATCTAGTGGGCTTTCGACCACTGATTGGCTAATCTCTAACCAAGTGATCCTTAGGAGCCAGCTGTAGAGTCCGTTGAAAGCCAAGGTCAGCTGAGCAGCATGGTAATTTGGGTTTAGTTGACTTTTGGTCCCATCGTATCAAATGATCCGATTAGATGTGATACAATTCACCTGATTAAACTGGTAAGATGTCCAGGAAAATGTAGCTCTAACCCCTCAACTAAATGAATAGTGGCGTGTACATTCCGTCTGTTTTTTGCTTTTTTGACAATTCCATGGCGGGAAACTGGTAAACACGATTCTGAGCTGACCATTTTGCCCAGTAAGTCGGTACTCCTGAAGTTTTATTTATCGGACACAAACTTTCAACGGTTCAGCAGTAGGATTTGTGACATACATAGTCTATAATCGATCTGTAATCAATGAAACAATTGGTGTCTGCGTATTTTGACTCGCCTATAAACCAAGCGCCATGCAATCAGATTTAATTTTTAAGTTTATTCCCCCAAAATTTAAGCCTGGGTTCCAAAGACCGTCTACTACTCCTAATCAATCATAAGTCGCACTATCTTATGCCAGTTATCTACCAAATCAAATGAATTTATGCGCACGATCCGCGAACTCAAAAATGCTACATAGGAAAAAGTTTTTTTGGCCAATGGTCAAACTAATGCATTTGAATATCCACGTAAGCAAAAGATCACATCACTTGTGGCAAGGAGATGAAGCCTGTGACTGAAAGTAGAATGGGTGACTTCAGTGTCCGGGGTTAATTTCAGACCGAGATCCACCGGGTCTGGCCAACTGGTTCTGCCGTGCAGCCTGACTAACCAAAACAAGGTCGACTTGACCAGTTCAAAGTGAGCAAGGTACTTGAATCAAACCTCTTCGATAGCACAATTTAAGATGCTCAGCATCAATAGATTTATGAGATCCCCTAGAATCCGGAAGGTTCTCCACAAATAAATCAGACATCAGAAGTTCTCAGCAGCCCAAAGTAGTCGAGAATTTAAATGCCGCTTAGCACACGAGATCATGCTCAGTTGGTGGTCACAGCTAAAAGTGACGCGAACCGAGAAAATGTCATCACAATAAACAAAGTTTTATTTGTACTAAACCCCATACTCATGTGAAAGTATTCGCGGCTAGTTTATTGACTAGTGTGGAGAAAGTGACCTGCATGGTGTCTAAGTTAGGAATCGATCGTCTGGTAGTAAACTGGTTAGTTTAAATACCGGTTGTTCTAACATGCAGCAAGGCAGTGTCTCACAAACGACACCCGACGATGCACGTGATACATGGATATAAGGAAAACCATGACGATTGAAAATCAATATATATATATATATATATATATATATAAATGGTGAACTGAGGTGGAACCCGCGGGTGAGAAATACCTAAGTGAAGGTAAAAGACGTAGGGAGCACACATCATATTCACTGTAACCTGCAAGACAATACGGACTGGAATGACATAGTGAACTGCCTGCATCCCACAAATCCCGCACTATAGATGGTTAGAAAAGTAAACGAGTTTCGCTGAACCAACAGGTGGTTTTATCTACTTGGGACTATTGTTTGCAATAACCTGTCCTCCCAAGGTTGTACGCATAGAATTACCGTTGAATGGAACACAGGTTCTTTGCAGATGGGAGTATTGAAATTCCGTCTCAGTGCTTAGAAATGCATGAAAAATATTTCGAGGTTTTCCTGTGGAAAGTCATTGACAGTGCCAGATTGGTTTTTGCGTTTATTTAGTTGATACTAGATCAAAATTTCGCTATAGAAACGGACCACCGTCGGATTTTTAGTTAATCCCAGCACTACCACTCAGTGCAGCCGTTCACGAAAACCATGATCATTTTGGCTTTTGCTTAGAAAAAAAACGGGAAACAGTATGTTGCATACTGATTGAGGCCAGTTCTTCAAACCGGTCGATAACTGTCCTTCAAAGGTATCTGACATGCGTTCTGTTACCCCAGTCCCCGGTTCAGAATCACATTGTTTTCGATAGCTTTAACTTCACGTTTGATTATTGTTCTCATGACCAAGATGATATTTTGAGTCACAGTATGTAGTATAATTGAATCCTTATCATTTTCGTTAGCTAAATAAGCTACCTGTCCATGAGGGAGCCGAAAATTGAAAGGATGAATCGTAGTGGGACGTACTCTCCAAGCTTTCCCGGTGGGACAAAAATAAAACCAAGAGATTATCACAGCTTCCCTATGGCAATGCCAACCTGATAGTAGCAACCATCCGTGTACAAAATACGTCAAATGTGGAAGAGGTCTCTCATTTCCCGCTCAGATGTCCTAAGTATTTGAAACTTACGAACGAGTAATACTCGTCGATGATGAATAATGTAACGCCGGAGATACAGATGTGCGGTCGCATGCTTTGAAATGTTTCCTCATTGAATATGAGGTGGCCTTAATAGTATTACGCACCCGTCTAGCACAGAATATGATACCCAGAAGTTAATGTAGGCCAGGTCAAATTACAAATTAAACCAAAGATCAGTCACTTTAGATTATACAGAAAGACGGACATTTCAAGTAGCATGAGAGCGGAAAAGATCGAAAAACAGGATGTCATTGAAGGCGTCGTTCACATGGTGGTTATGAGAAAAATCGACCATGCATATATTAAAATGCGATTTGCGTCTCCACACCGGTTTGAAATGAAGCAAAAAGGCGCTTACTTTATGCAGAATGACCCGCTTTTTAACATTCCCAGTTTTATCCATTTTAATATAAGAGTCACCTTCTGGTTAATTGCCATTTGTTTCGACAGGATATGAATATGAGGAGACGGTTTTATGTGCAATTGTTACCCACTCGGTCAAGACATGCACCTGAAATCCATGTCCTCGAAGGAAGAGAAAATCACTGTAATTTCGTCCAAGTAGGATGCTTGTAAAAGGACTCAAAGATTTCGTCAACCTACTGGCTAGATTCACTGTGTTATTATTTAGATGAGAAGCGCACTTGAAAAAGTTGAAACATGCCCGTACTGTAGTACTTGTTTTACCTAAAACATGTGGCGCAGTCCCACTTTTTCCCTATACAATTCCTCCTCTGTCGTTTTGGTCAGCCACCAAAATCAAGTAAACTTGTACAGGGATATGATGAAGTCCAAGTACTGTCTACGTACATGGATGGCACAGAAGTTTGACTGTCTATTTGCAGCTTCTCTGGGACAGAAGAAAGTCATTCTGTTTTAACCTTAAGGTGTTCCTCATACGAGGGTGCTAGTTATGTATGGGAGAACGGCTGACAGTTGTAGGATAGGAATTTTGTGTTCACATGTTTATACGTTGTCTGTTTGCTAGGCGTTAACAGTTGGTGAAGACCAATCTTGTTGAGCATTTCGAGAAACTGAGTTTTATCATCAAATCAACCCAATGTCCGCGGGGACACAAGTTCCATTCAAAGATTCAGCTTTCAGTATGCATCTGATGATGAGGTCATCTACTTTCCCAGATTCTGAAACGACTAGTGTTCAGAAAGGCCACATATCAACTGAATACTAGGTCACTTTTTACTTAAATGTCCAAACTTGTCTTCATCTAGTGTGAAAAAAATTATTTCCATATATTTGCGGATGGTATTTTTGAAAAAAATCGTGTCACGTGTCAACGTTTCAGTTTCTTACATCACCTTTTGATTAATATATATATATACATATAGTTCAGCTGTAACACCCTTTCGGTGCCTAGCTGTCGTTCCACCCGAAGGAAGCACGAAGGCTGGGATACTGCCTGGTTGCCCAAGCCAAGACATAGGAAGTCGAGATGCATAGGTCGAGTTCAAACCACGGACTTTTCTGTCAATAAAGTTGTGCTCTAACCACTGAGCCATCTCGCCCATCAAGCACACCTTTCTAACTTGTAAACCCTACATTGTTTTGATCTCGAACAGTAGAATACAGATTAGGTTCAGTTAGTTATTGCGTCACTCAACCATCTCAAAATCCATCCGGGCGGTTCCTGTGCATCATAGACTTGTGTAGTGAAAGAATGTCTTTTCTAATCTTCGGCGTTGCTTACGCTATTATGACCATACCGGTCACTACGCACCACTCATATATTCGTGTAATCTGAAGAATGAATGCACAGTTGTACCACCTGATCGTGGTACGATTTTTTGACCAACTCAACGGCTGCCTACGTGAATAATCATGCCCCGTTCAAGGTCATCGAATGAACTAATTAAGTGGTGGATGAATGGTCTTGAGTTCATCCGCCGGCCGATCAATCAGTCAGTGCATCTAAATGTACTCTGCCTTTTTAACGAAAAGCATCTCGTTTCGCGGAGTTTTTTTCAGATCTGATTAGATAGTTCGCGACGAAAGCGATGAACGCATTCTACTTGTAAGAAGTAAATGCATTCTGCGGCTTGCAAAGCCAAAAACGGCTACGTGCGCTATGTGAAAGATTCATCTGGATGGTTGCGTGTGAAAACGGGTTTGAAGTTGAAAATCGACCTATTTACGAAAGTATACATTCAAATGAAGACCAGATGAAGACAAGATGCTTTCATTTTCGGGGCAAATATCCTCACTGGGTTGATGGGTAAGCGGGAAAGTGGAAATATGAAATAGGAAGAAGGAACGAGCCAAAGGATTCCCAATTGCCAAGACATGCAACTTGAGGGAAGGACACTTTGAATACATTCGTCGGACCGGTGGATGTTTTTAAAAAGAAACGTTGTGAACGGTACCGTGACACGTCACTCGACGAGGCACCACTTAAACCATAGTTTTCCACCAATGTATAATGGATTGAAACATAGATGAACTTATTTCTTCACCGTAACCGCAATCAGAGAAAACAAATGTAAATTGCTTCAGATGTTAGAAAACGCATCGTAAACGGCCACCTTCGTAAACTGGACATCTCTTAATGACGGGTTTGTGGTGAACAGTCCACCGGGTTTCGCTAGAATGTATTATATTGTCGTACGTACTTTGTCAATTTCTTCCACTTATAAGAATGAGAAACTGGGGGAAGAAGTTGATTAGAATAGGAAAGATTTAAATGACGTAAGTGATTCTGTTGACTTCCACCACTTTTCACAGTTATCTCACAGTCTGGTAGCCAATACATGTTGGAAAACCGTAAGCTCGCTCTGAGTATTTGGATTTTCTTTGTTTTTTTGCATGGTTAATTTGGTAACCCACAATAAGGCCCATATGAACACGAGTTGATAAAATTGAAACTTCTAGCCTGTAGGTCTTCAGTACTTCCTCAAAAAAATTGGCAAATCTACTGCCACTCCGGCCTGCAAAGTATGCAGACATCCGTCCGGACTTGACCCAATATATGGCATGGCCCTAGTAGGCAACCGAAAGCGTCGGTTGCCATGGTGTCATTCTGCCATAGACCATTTGCCTATCGATCCATCCTATGGTTTTCGTTTCAGAGAGGTTTGGTAAACAATCGGTAGACTTATGGTTTTCTTGGTTGACAGTACAACAGGAAAGAGCTTGAATGAAGCAGAATAACAACATATTTATGATGTAATACACTTAGAAAAGGACTTTAAATGCACAAGTGAGTCACAGTATTCCTCAGCAGTGTGTATTTGTTTTCAGCAGAAGGAACAACAGAATTCACTTTGCTAAGATGCTACTTAGGAAATGACACTACGAGTGTTTTACGTATAGGTCGTTTTAAGTTATTACCACTGTTTTTCCTATTACAATTATGGTTACCTTTTGTACACTCCCGGTGCGCAAGCTGAAAATAGAATTACCTTATCAACTATGTATGGTGGTTTGCTGCAAGAAATTTGCGATGTAATCATAAGTAGAACAGACGAAAATACTACAAGAAAAGTAAGAAAACCCAGTTTCCTATGTTGCCATAGTAATTTCAGATGATGTGGCTAATTCCGAAGTGTATAACTGAGCAGACACGAAACCGTAACCGTGATGAACTTTGAAACATTTCTTATATAGCGCAAGTTATTTGAAGGCGAAACAATGAAGAGGAAAGGAGTAGTTTATCTTGTACACACAACCCGGAGTGGTACGTTTTTTTTGAGGAAATCAAAACATTCTTAACTTAGAAACTGGCCACATTGTTATTCATAGCCGGTTATACCAATCAACAGAATCTAGACAATCTGAGTTTGTTGTGCAATGGGGATGCTTATCTGACGTCTAGTAAATATCCGCTCCAGTTCATCGGAAACGGGTTTTATTAAAGATGATAAATGGCTCAGTAAGTTTCCTGCTTGGTGAGTGATTCCAGCTTGGATGATAATAGCACAGTGCAAGGCGCGTCACCTTGAGTGAAAAATCACCGAGTACATACATCGTTGAGCGAGCACGTGACCCAACTCGCCAAGCATGAAATACTGGTGACCGGTGAACTGTCTGGTTTACATGCATACTACGTGCTGTCACCTACCTCCATCATATATGCTCAACAGTCGGTAGAATTGATTCCAAAAGAAACCAAAAAAGCGAAACTGATATTCCATTATCCGATAAAAAATAAGCTTTGTGTTTGTACGCATACCGCAAATCAGCACTTAAAAAATAGTTTTACCATCGCATAGCCACGAGCACCAAATTGGGACAACCATTTGCGGACAACATCATGACGAAACTAGGGATGGCATAGCTGTGAGCCGCAACCACGTGATGCAGCATTTATAAGCAACGTGTCGACGATTCATTCTACGAACCGCATGAATTCGGAAACCCTGCAAATCTGCTGGCAACTTTCAGTAGTATACACAATTCACCACAGAAATGAAAGCAGATTTGTGTCCAGAACGCCTGCTCAAGGTGCTCAACAGACAGACTTTCAAAATGGGACTTAGATTGACAAGTATATCCATCTAACAGTTTCTTGAGCACGGAAGGGAATCTCGGTCTAATACCATTTTCAGGTGATCTGAGTTTCTGCGCCGGAGACATGTTGGTTTAGGTGGTAACATTTTTCAGAAAATTGTTTGTAAACTCTTGTGTACTCAACAAACTGTCAAAACACCAGCACTTTAAAAGACTTAATCACCATTCAACAAGGATGATGGTTGAGAAGTCACATGATGCTCAGAACCAAGTATATCATGCCTCAAGTCAGTGGGCTATCCTCAGGTGGAACAAGAAAAAAGTGTCTTTTCCAGCAAAAACGTTTTCGGCAGATACGTCCCTTCTTGCTACTGAGGAACAAACCACATCGTCCGCATGGCCAGATGTCTTTTCAAACCTCCGAAGCAGCAACAAATCACTTGATTGAGTGATTTTGCTGAGTTCATAAACGGACGTGTCTACACGTCTAGTTGAAACATATCACTCGGTTGCAGTTGCTACAGGACCATCTACTGAGTTCATAACCGAAACTGAAAAGCCACTGGAACTAACAGCATCGTAAACACTGCCAGCCCATTTCCTCATCAAAGTCATCAGTTAATTCCTACCTAAATAATTTCCGTAACAAACATAAAGAAGTAATTGACCAGATTGTGTGTTAAAAAACACAAGATCTTAGTTGGTCTCCATTACAAGCCGTTACTGAGGTGCAGATGGCGAAAGCCATGTGCGAACTGCGCTACTGTGGATGATTCGGACACTCCCTTGGGTTAGTTTATTCATTGAAATCCCTAATGCATGCCAGTGCAACAGTGTGTAGTCTTAGGAGGATGCAAGGAAGCAGAGATGAAGAATATAAAACTCAATGAAACTTCAGAAAGCTTTGTCCAGGCTCAAATTCCATTTTACTGCTGTCAAGACAGGCGACCTATTATGTACTCTTGTGGAGATGTCCCAGTCAACTATCCAAAACTAAATCTCGTATTGATCTTACTTACTTAGAAGTACAACCACCAACCACAATGTGCTTTCAACGGCACAACATTTTCAGCATTACTGATCAGTGTTCAGTTTGGTCGACAGATGCCTCCTTAGTTTAGTGAATATAGTCGGATCAAGCGCAAACTAAACCAAGTGGTCCTAAATTCTGTTGAACGCATTTGATGCCAGTCAAAGCACGTCAAACTTTTACACATATTGGACGGTTCTTCATGCCTCGTTTGGTCGAATATGCTACGGCAAAATTGTGTGGGTACGCGTCTTCCTGAACTTTTCTGGATATTCATTGACTGTTACTCAAATGCAGGCAAATGCTATAAAGCGACTCCACAAATTCCGTAACAGATCTCACTTTTCAAGAGACGCAAAGCGGATTTACGAGAAGACGTGCTACTCACATGCCTCATTGGTAGTATCCATCGTTACACCTGGCTGGGACAAGCCGGTCAACCGATCGCCGCAGCCAGCAAGGTTACTTACTGGTCTTCGTTGGAGGCGCCGAGCAAACCAATCAGCTCGCTCAAGCATGAACACGTTCGCCTGCCCAAACTTGAAAACTCTCGTATGTCCAGCGTGTGCTGGTAGAGTCGTGCCAACGTGCTCGCCTTGCCTGTTCATGGCCAAGCATATGCACTACTGATGAGCTCAAATAACAGAAAAAAGCTCTATTCCCTTCGTTGATTTATCATCCAGCAAACTGCCTATGTTCTATTGATCCGTCAAGCGTTGTCTGAAAATTGTTCAGACATAATAAAGTCTCATTTTCCGTTTGGCAGCATTACTGTGCGATCGATGAATCATTTTTACTTATGAGTTGCGATATGATAAACTTGGGATGCATAATTTCCACCGAAGAGCGAGTTTTGAACACCATACAAAAAACAATTGGCTACAGCACCTCCGTTTGAAGAAACACATAGGATACACAAAAATGTTTCTGTGAAGGGAGTGTTTCCTCATGGAAGAGACCACAGCTTCTTCTGTTCCAGGAAAATCGAGCTTGAGAAGTGCGTCATTGAGTAGATTTTATGAGTAGTCAGTGGAACTGTTCACTTCACCTGGAGGAGAGAAATGATTTCGGTCCACACACGCACCATCGAGTGGGACACATTAACCAAACGTAGTAAACCTAAATATTGGCGGTACGGCTCAGTAATCGATATGACTGTGAAGGGCTTTTTTGGCTACTAGCCAAATTCAAGTAAAAAGACACGAAACGAGACAACCAGTGGTAGAAATCCATTCTGTTATATCTGTCACTCGATAAATTCCGACCTCCATCTTCAAACGATACTACACATGTGGTAATGTGGGGTTTTATGCACATTATAAGCTAGATTCTAGGCCAAGTAGATGAAAGTGTCATCAAATAGAGTCCGTCAAAGTGGTTTGTCGGCCCACTGAACTTACTGATCAGTGACACGCGGTAATTTCATTGAGATGTTTTCTCATAGTGGGTGGGTCAGTCGTTTTGAGAAATTGAAAGCTATTTTCTCTTCGATTTTGAGGTTGTTTGAAAATAAAGTGTCGCCAAAATTTGTCCGTTCACTGGAATACATATTTTATGCTTTTTGGGAGCTTCTGCGCGCACCATCGCGTGTCATTTTAATTGGTTGTAGACTCTGAGAAGTTGGATGTGTTGAAATTTTATTCATTTCATGTCGTGTCTACAATCATCGAGTGTCTGATGGAATGGAGAAATATCCAATATCCTAACAGTGGAACCATTAGAAAATAGTCATAAAACTAGTCTCTTCCTATACTTTGGAAATTTAGATAAATTTTCAAGATATCTTACAGCAGTGCTGATTCTGATTGACCCAGCTGCCACGCACTGTTAGAACACATCAGTCCAAAAGTAGTCTGAAATACTCTCATTTGTAAACTAACTGGCGCTTCAAGTGAATCCCATCTGAATCTCTCGTTTATGATACTCCTCAAACAAATGTATGGCGTAAATGCCGTCTCTGTTTTATTTGGTACGACAGTCGAGACATCGCAGTAGACTGTCCAGACGGGACACGTTACTCATATGAATGCTGAAAATTCTTCGATGGCCCACTGCCGGTTTCGTCTTTCTTGAGGCTGATCAGATGGGCAACGTTTCTGAAATTCTGTCTGCCTTATGTTCTACTTGGACACAAGTTTGCATGCATATTCAGTTGAAGAATATCATAACCTAGAGAATTAGCTGGGATTTAGTTGCGTACTTCCTTAAAACAAATAAATTTGCGTCCAATTTAAGGTTGGCAGATACTTGGGGACTGAACCTACCTGTTAAGCCCCAACCGGTCGTAGGCTTTCAAAGAGATTCGATAACCTTATGAAATTAACGCGTTCCATTGATTCTAAAATACTGCTAAATCATGAATTATTCCATGACGAAAATCTTCGTACCACTGATCCTCTACTGATTTAATCTGACGATGGAGTGGGATGCCTTACAGACCAGAAAAACCTTTCCAAGTTGATTCAGCATCACTCTGTTCAGTATATGATGGTGAATCATATTTGACCGTGCGTCAAAGAATTTTACTAACAGTGGACTATGCAACCGATTTTGTATCTGGTTGCTACATCGTTTTCAGGTCTACAACCCATAAATACGCACACAAACACGGTGTTCCAGACATAACCAAAGCAAACATTCTGTCAAGTCACGTGGGCGCAAGGGATATTATACTGTTGGGACTCTTGCTGCTTAGAATAAACGGAATATTTCTATGGATAATGGAGGATGAAGTTAACATTATCCTAAGTGATTATCGTAGCGCTGTATTACTGAGCACAGCATCAATGCAGCATGCTCCAAAGGATTTTCCTCTGTCATACAGAGGCTTTGTCTGCTGCGGCACTTTGGATGTAGATCCTTCCTAATATCAAAGTATTTGGAGATCATTCCTGATTTTCCCACAGATACAGAGTCATTCAGCTGTGGTTGATTTCCATGATGGACATTTTCGGGCTTAAGAACATATTCGAAGCCGAGATCGTCTAGAGAGCCCAAGGGTGTTCAGCTGATTTTGCGTGAGAGGTTAATTATTACCGAAACCAAATAAGAATTTAGTCTATCATCAGGAAACACTGTTCTTTACAAGATTGTAATCGCTTACCCCTAAAAAATTGCACCTTAGAAAATAACGAAAGTACGTTGTTTTGTCCTAAAGGGGCGTTAATGATCTTATACGTTGTCGTATCATAAAATGTGCCTCACTTTATCTGGTCCGAGGTTTCTAACAGAGCCTGATCCATTGATAAGTTATATCGCTTCAGCATTTGCGCCTGTAACATACAGTAATAATGTATCTGATCCTGGAACCTCTTATCATGTTTAACTTTTATTCGCTGCATCGAGGTGTGTTTTATACAGAGCTTGATCCATTGATAAGCTATATCGCTTCAGCATTTGCGTCTGTAACATACAATAATAATGTATCTGATCCTGGAACGGCTTACCATGTTCAACTTTTGTTCGCTGTATCGAGGTGTGTTGTATCGGTGACCGGAGTTGGCGCCTGTACAAATGCGCAATACAGTAAAACACTAGTGTAGAATCGATTGACTGCCATACTGCATTTGAAAATCTGATCACATTCTCATGGCCCGCCAACCTATCTGCCGAATTCACGTAAGAAAACTGAATATGAAAAATAAAACGTATCAGACCACTGTCGAAAGATTAGCCGAAGTTTTGACTATTTCCGGCTCTCCAGCCCCTACCGTGTAATGGACCCTGAACTCCCCCACTGTGGACGCGTTAAATGCTTTCTATTGTTGTGGACTGAAACAGAGTTTGTGGCTTCTTTTTTGGCCAACAACTGTGACGCCAGTGAGACGAACCTGTTACTCGTGTGTACAGCTTTCGTTGCTTTTCCATTCCTCTAGTGAGTATTGAATCGTACAGAAGCATTCACTTTTAGCCAGAGAACTAAAGGTTACTTTTGTTGACGAAGAGCAGTTTGTCCAGAATTTTAGGTGCTTTGGAGTATCTCTGAAGCCGAACACCTTGGCGACCGTACAGGAAATAAGTTGATTTTCGCCATTCGCATTGTGATTGGAGATATTGGAACTAGCTTTAGTCCCAGACGCAGGCATGATCACTAGATTCCTCATGGCGCCGGAACTTACTCAGGTAAAAGGTACGCTCATCACCGATGCACTGTTGCAGTTGCCCGTCAGGCCGGTCAGTTCCATATTCAATTTTTACTACCTTCTCAATGCTAGCTGAAGAGCTCTGCTTGTTTGTAATTTGGAGAAAGAATGGTAATTTTCTGTACTTTCTGAGAATCTCATGCAAGACACTCTAGGAGCCAGAGTCAGTCTATATCCGATAACCCCTGTTTGGAATTCTCTTTTGGCGCAGAATACGACTTGAATCAGAACACAAAGTATTAAAGATGACTCCTACGCTGTGCGGTTAAAAAATTTGGTCGGATTTTTAGCAAAGAGCACATCAACATTAGGCAGTGAGTTTCCTTGTGCAAAAGGTGCGCCGAATTGTATCAGGGGTTCCAGATCATTTCAACTTGTCACTCATGAACCTTGACCCAAAGGTACGCTGGTTCGCATCAACGTGGTTCCGTTTATCTGTAATAGGATAATCATCACTTTAACCAGTTGAGTGAAACTGGATAGTACCATTATTCCTATGGAACGACAATCGAGAAAAGTGACACAGTGGAGGCGATAGACTCTGTCCAGTTCAACGCCAAAGGCTGCGTGAGTGGACCACGCCCATCAGTCATAAATCACTGGTGTTTTGTTCTGGAGTACCTATAAAGAAGATAGCTAGCAAGGAGAACGAGTTTCCCGGTCAATATATGCACTTTTTGTTTCCGAGTCATATAATACCAATTTTGAGCCATTCTTCCTTGGCGTATAGCCAGTAGAAGAGAGCTGTGCGAGGCAGATAGTCCTATGACACAAGAAAAACACTTCGCTCGAGCAACAAAACCCCACGAAGCTACCACTTGGAAACTACCCGTAATTTTGATTTTCTATTTACGTACAAACTAAGAAAGAGAACTAGACTGACGAAGTATGACCCTCATCAGAAAGATTTAGTAAAATTGTCCTTTACTCCTTTATTTCTGCAATGCACGCGTGAGGTTCGAATTCTGATCAATGAAAGCAGCAAGCTTCATCCACTCGGCCATTCAGGCGGATATCAGCAGAACTCAGAATTTAACAAGATTAAATCCCTGTAACAATGTTTCTACACACTGCGACCCGCTGAAATGTTTCAATGAATTGTTGACTTTCAGTCCTCTATTGTTTTAGACTGGAATTTTTATCGTGGGCCACAACCCGAAGAAGACCGTTTCACTCCACAACACATCTACAATGAAGCGCTACAGCCACAGAATCCAATTACAAATTTTCGGTCTAAAAACCAACACCAAACCTATATGGGCTCTGCGCAACCGGAGTCTTACGGGTATGGACCAGATCACTCAGCACGAAAACCTCTAGTATCCAGCGAGTACTCACTGAACAAACCACAATCTCCATTTTATGGCGAGGAACCAGAGACGCGCGGGCCAGACTTCAGCATCCCCCCGTTGCCTTCTCTAGAGAGTGAAAAGACAGATGAAATCGCTGAGAACAGGAACGACACAACAGCAGAAACACAACCTTCGGAACCTGAGGAACCAGAGCTCCAGGAGGAACCGACAGATGAAATTCTGGGTAGAATAGATCAGGATCCGTATGAAGCTCAGCTTCGTGCCCTGAACGCAATCGAGGCATGCCGTCTGGAGCAGACAGCACTTATACAAAGCCTCTTTGATACAGAACAAGGAGGTAACCAGACTGAAGGACAGGGTATCAACAAAACGGATCGAGTCTTGGTTCCAGGCAGCCTTCTGGATTGCGTTCACAAGTCAGTTCAACAGCGCTGTCGCTCAAGTGCTGGAACTAGCAGTCTTACAGGTCGCTACGCTTGTGAAGCCGTATGTGCTATCGTGCGTGAACGCATGCCACAGTTAGCGGGCAAAATTGATGATTGTAGACAACCACTCACCTCCTGTACAGAAAGGTTCGTGGCATTCCAGGTGGCGTCGCGCTGGATTGACCCGGCGTACGTAAGTTCCACGAATTTAGAGTCGGATCAAATAAAGGCAAACCAAAACAACCCACCGAAAGATTACGTGGCAAGTGGGGAATACTGCCAAGAATGCGGCACAAGGTACATCTCCTCAGTATTTTTTCAGACTTTTCCCCTCTACTGAAAATAGGCACTGTAAAAAAAGACTATAGTCAAACAAGGCACTCTGGCCATCTGGCTATCTACACTGAGAAGAAAAAAAATTCGTTTCATCCTACCTTATTACTCTCAAGTCACATTACTTCAAAAACAGCGAGAGATATAATCGAATGATTTTGGTCGCCTTACTGGCGAGGCAGAGATGTTTCTTCTTTACGTTTATGTATATATATATATATATGCATATATGCCATGATATACATGAATTAACTTTCAAACTCTGTGCACATCGGTGTTGATGTGTACGGAGGTGTCAAGCTCTGATGTAGGCTGTTCTGATTGGACAAGTATGTTATTTAGAGAGACGAGGTCATTCGTTGACTTCCAATCCACAATGTCCTATTTAATTCAAAACACAACTTTGAACAGACACTATGTTCGCATTTTTTAGCGGTAACAGGTAAGGCCAGGGACGACTGTTTGCCCCTAGTACGACCCACCGGGTTTGCGAGGGCGGTCGGTTGAAATCACAGACTGGTTGGTTTTTGACATTAAATTTCCAAAACACAAACCTATTAAATTGCAACACATGGCTCCAGGAACGATGCTCTTTCGCTGGATGTAGGTGGGCAACTTTCCATTAAAACAGATATCTGGTATCCAGCGGAACGTTGTAGCTCATGTACAGTAGGTGTAGTTGTGTATAATGGATATTTGCAACCACTGACGAACCCCTATGCTCCGCTACTGTCCCGAACAGCGCACTGATGATGTCATCTCGACTGATAACCAAGCGTTTACGGTCAAATTATCCGGCTCAGCAAACAAACAAACGACCAAAACAGACATCTTCAAATTCCTATATGGCCGCTGATGGATGCACAGTCGCATGTAAGGCTGCCATAAGCCGAATGGTTGCTATAAGTCACACCTCGAGAGAGCAAACATCGGTTTTTCTGTGGCTGTTAGTGAGATCGTCTTAAAATTACCATCGTCTCAGCTTCCCGTGGCAAATGGTGAATACAGTAATGAGTTGCGCATCATCATCATCATCAAAGACAGCAACATCAGTGTTGACACTGATGCTTCACTGCCGTACAACCATAAAGTTCGTCTAATTACATATGCATATATATATATAATTATATATTAAAAGCCCTAGAGTGAAAAGAAGAGAAAAAGATTGGATGCGCAGGTGTGATTCATTTCTCAAATGAAATGTTGCCACGCTAATGCCTTTTCATAAGCCTCAGAACCTTTTTCATGGTGAAATCTACGAATTTAAAATCTCAAATGATAAAGTGGAGTAACTGAGCTTAAAAACAAATAGACTGTCATGAACAAGGGAGTCTACCAGGATTCGGTATAATTTATCTGTCACTTACGTACAACGATCGACTCTTTTTAGTAAAATAGTATTGAATGCCGTGACATTAAATGACAGGACAATTGCAATGCACATTTACAGCTTGGACCTTGTCTGATCGAAAAACAAATCAATTTCAACACACAGACCAAAATACAAGACCAAGTCCATCAAAGACGAATATGTAGCGTGCACATTTCAAAACTAAACGCTAATTAATTCCGTGTGCATTATAGTGTATCAGCATCTGCCTTGCACATCGTCGAACGGCAAATCACTCGATGACATGAGTGTGAACAGCAGATTGATTTTTCTTGCCATATGGTGAAGCTAAGTCATTGAGCCTCGATCGCGGCACCACTCACCCGTTGAAAGGATCCGAAATAAAACATTAAGTCTGACACTTAACTTTTATGCTTCAAAGTATGTGTTAGTTCCTAGGGGACATGGCGAATTTGGTAATACGCGCTCAGTACCCGTTTAGACCCTCCTCAGATCCGTGATATCATTAGGTGGTGTTTTCGAACAAATGACAAATCAATATGCCCTGAAAATTTTTTTATAAATTAACGAAGTTGGGGGAACATTGGTGGCGTTGACAAATAGATTTAGTGACCTCATTCGCTTGTGTTATTCATCTTTCAGACGCTGGCATTTGAAACCAATCCGAGGAACGAACCTTTTCTTCCTTGTCGACTATGCCATTTCCGGAGCGAGTTCGTTGTCGTGCAAATGCAACTGTAAGAAAAGATTTTGGTATGGAGCACAAATTAAAAATATCCTTTTTACGGTAACAATAAGAGGAAGTTACCGTGTTTTCCGATAACTACTGTTTTACATAACGCCACAGTTCCCTTGACCGCTAAAGCTCGAATAAAAGGCAACAACAACCTTTGGTTGAGTAGGCCAAGCACCACCAAACAGTAACCCTACATAACGGCACGTGGACGCGGAAATCCACAGGCTCGCTTTACCTTCTGCTCATCTAGACACACACACACACACACAAAACCCTTCTTCGTTCCAGTATGCAAAAGTGGTATGGAACGATAACTAAGACAATAAATTGCTCCGAAGGACGTAAGTAGCTTAGACTTCGCTCTCAGATGTCCAAAAACGGTAAGCAAGTACACCAAATAATTTCGCCGGTCTACTAGAGTACTTTTAACTCCTATTCACGGCTTCCTCTAATTTCCAGCAAAACTTTACTGAGGAGCACCAGGTTTTCTATCTCAAACGGGATTCTCACTTTGCCATATCAGCTGACCAGAAAGAATCTTCCTCACTACACAGGGACCGAACTCCTCAACCTCAGTGCGGGGAGAAGAATCTTATTCAATCGGAATATAATAAGGATAACCGAAACATTTAAACGAAGTGTCGCACGGATATTAGTTCGAAAAATTCAAGACAATCAAAGCGTTGATAGCTAAACGAATGTAGAAACTTGTGTTTGGCAATAGATAGAGAATCCTGCATTGTGAGAGGCCAAACTTGACAAAATGTGCCGCGATACAATGACTCCCACGCCCACCAATCCATCTTGTGAAGATTCATCGCCAATATGCTAGCAGAACAGATATTGGGAACAACTGTTTTCACTGGCGTATCCGATGGCAAGTATACGCACAAATATTGTTTGCGGCTGCCCGGGAAATCTCAACTGACTAAGTAAACTGAATTCGTAGGTTACGAACCATTTATGGTTCGCAGTTCTGGAGTTTTGCCTTCTCATTAATCATATTCGTATTCATAAACGCATTGCCGGTTGACGTTTCATCGAGAACACTTGACTAAGGCCTAGAACACGAGCACACTTACCTCCAGGATTTTGTCGAATTTCCTACTTTTTTCCAAAGCAAATATTGATATGGAACTGAATGCACAGCATTTAGTACTTCTACACAATCGGAATATTAAAAACTGCCTTACTATCTAATATCCCCCCCCAAAAAAAAGATGAATTGAGGGTCATCGTCCATACATCGAATGCTTCATAAACTAATGCAACCCAACCAAATTGAATCCTCAGATTGGAGACTATCACTCAGTTTGAAACCAAAACAAACCTATTACAAGAGCAGATAAACAAAAGTGAGAGTTAGTTTGTACAACGCACCAGTAGACATATGTACAAACACTAACGTCCCTGTGGACGGGACAGTAAAGCAACACAGTGAGACATTCAGTCAGAATTTAGAAAAAAAAAATGAAAGTTAGGGGAAAAGCACATGAGGAAACCAACAAACATAGAGGAGCAATCGCCAGTAGATTGTGAGACATTTTCAAGACAGCGGCATGCGTGGATACTTTGATCGCCAACAGTCCTATCTTCCTACATACCCACATGCCTCACCGATATACTTACTCTAGACGATCCACAAGATTATTTTGGCCACATATCGTGTGACGAGACTCATATTCCGCCCTTTATTTAGGTGGCCAGTGTGGTCACTATGTTCACATACACTTCACCGCACATTGATCGTGCAGACGCGCCTTCAGGTGAAATCGATATGTGTACCTGGTTGCGCCACCCTCATCTGCAAACGAGCGGTTAGCGCATCACATGTTTGGGTCGCTTGTTAATCAAACAAGCGAATGTAATCTAGCACTGGAATATCAACTCCTTTAAATCACAAGGACCGGAAACAAAAGCAATTTGTCTTTACCATCGAACTGACAAAAAGTGGACAAGATAAACTATGGTGACTACAGACAAACTGAGTAATACATTCCCCTATACGGTCGGGCAAGTGTGTTATATCAAATACAACTTCGGATTACACCACATCGAAAACCGGCAAAGATGTGTTTGCGATTTCTTGAAAAAGCACGCACGTACATCCCGGTAATCCGATCATTTCAACAAACTGACGTAGCCTGTTGGGTACGTCGAGACAAATTACTCGATACTATACTATAAGTATGATAGTAATAGGTCACGGGAATGCGAAAAACAGTCACACGAACGGCTGCCCACAGATGAGGTGTTTTTGTAAGGACATATATACTGACAATGTGGCAGTCACACGAGAAGAAGGTAACAGATGATTTCGTTAGGCTAGACAGCCTGTTGAAGAAAAAAGCCGGTTTTCCATCACGCGGTAGGTTGAACCAGGTTGCAGACGACTGCGGTCAGTTCCGAAGTAAAGAAGTCGAAATGTTAATCGTGTTAAAAGAAATAAACATATTCGAACAACTTACCATATCCAAAGGATTCGGACATGCCTGGCCTTCAAAGAAAATGTAACAGGATACCATGTTCAGCAAAAGTGATGCTGATAACGTCACTATTCATCCGTAATCGTGATGAAAACAAATATTGGAACAGATCTGCCCCATGGCTCTGGTTCCTTATGAGATTCTGTAGTACATTGGTTTGTAATCTATTCAAAACCAGGAAACTCTTTAGCAGGATAGTCACTCACCCATCTTTTTCTATTACCAAGCTAAACAACTGTCCGCGTTCGACAGTGATGAAATCGCAGAAACTCGGCGACGTGATTTCACCAAAAGACCTTTAAGCCTGAGGCTCTAACGGTTAGTTTCCGAATAAGGTATTTTATCCACCCATCAATTGAAACACTGCAATTGCGGATATTTTAATACGACCTACTAAAAAACGATAACACAAGGATGTCCGTTTAGATTGTTTAAAAACCGAGATAAAATTCAGCATCAAGAAGCTAGAGTTTTTCGAACAGGAAATCCGAGTATGAAACATGAAATAACAGTCACAAACACCCGATAAAATCACCGCCTGATAATTAACAGCTAGGATAATAAAGGACTATTCAGATGGAGCAGCCAGTACTCAACTAAAAAATCATGCAAATCAAATGCAATGTTTACGCAAATGAGTCGGCGGGCACGTGATCTGGAGTGTAACAATCCGAAACTGTTCGGGCCAGAGTCACAAGATCAGCCACTGGTAACGGTGAAAAGTCTCAAGAGGCTGAGCGTTTTAGGATCCGACCACAACCCTAATACCAGCTTGCTTGAGAATGTCAACGTGTTCTAAGTTCTAACAAAGAACTAAACATAAGCCTTAGCTCCCTGAGTGCAATGAACTCCAAACTGTACGGCGACCTTTGCGACAGTTTCATGTGAAATGATGATACCGATGCTTCCACTCTGGTGAGCAACAATGAAGGTTGTGGGTTAGTGACAAACCCCCTTCCCCAAACAGTGCACAGGGTTGGCGTCTGATTTTCCAGATTTCCATATACAAACCTCGAGGACAACCACCGTCATAATCAGTATGTTTTGCTACACATGAAGCCATTTTCAGGCTCGTTACCTTAACTCCAGTGAACTAGATCCGACGAAACCGAGGCCCATCCGACTAAGGCGTGATCCTCCCTCGCCAGAAGTATGCACCATAATCAAAGCATCGGTGAGTTATCTTTTTCATAGTTGAAGACTCATCTATGCATTAAAACCTTGATCAATGCCATTGGTGACCTCACACATGCACACGATACTTTCCTCATTAACACTAAATATGAAAAATTGCCCCCTTATCACGCCAGTACATGAGTGGAAGTGTGAAAAATACCTGAAAAATCCATAAACCGAAAAGGGATTGTTTTTACCATAGCTAATCAGGTGTATAACAATAATGAAGCTGGATTTTCTTGGTGGTAACACAAAGTTAGAGGCCGTTCGAGATGCCTGTCACTACATGAATGACAGAAATTTCAGGAGGGTTAATATTTTATATACGGACGGATCCATAGCTCCATTTATGAACAAAAGATTTAACAGGTGCAAGCGGGTACAAGAATGTCGCAGTGAGCGGGAAACGATAGTTACCTGGTGTGTTGGATAGTCGGACGCTTAATATCTGCAGATTCTGTTCAATACATCACCTCATTACTGGTCCCTATTTACGTGAGCACTAAAAACTCGCTATCCAGATAGGCCTTCAGCCAGTGACATCTCTTAAGGTAACTTTTAACCTGGTGCACGTCGGGACAAACTGGGGATTCACGGCCTACGTAGCAACCTTGTGGCTACCGTTCCATGTACTTTCCAACCGCGAGTGGCCCATGCGCTTGAGGGATTGCTGTTGCCTGTATAGATATAGTCAAATGAGAACTACCGTTGAGTACAAAAGGCACATTCCATGCCAACCAAACAGTAAGTGCTTCATATGGAGAAGAGAACCCAAACATCCGGCGTTTCAGAAGCAAGAGGATGTCATCTAACGCTAAATGGAGTACGCCGTACGTCCCACCCAAAACCATGCTTGGCACTAGAATATCGGAATAACCTCGAAAAAACTCGTTGGCTTTTTCACACAGGGTACATATCCTTATGGTGATGGCGAGAAAGATTTTAAAAAGACGGATCACCTAAGCTCTGGCAGTTTCACATAATCATTGAGAAGCCATATCATACTAAGGAGAGTAAAACGATAACATACGTAAGCAACTTCCAGAGCACCTTTTACTCGTTCCTATGGTGTATACCTTACCGCTGAAATTGGGAAATTCGAAGAGTCAAGCAGGTTGTTACAAAATACATAGCTCTCAACGGGATTTCATTTACTGGCAATGTTCGGCTAGATATTAAGTGTTCCATGCGTTCACCGTGCGCATTTATGGAATGGATACGATGCAATGTGAGATTTGTTGATGGGGATAGGTAGGTCTACATACTGAGCCACCGTACCGACGGGTTCTCCACATACAGACATGTCCTTTTAAATGGGCTGGTGATGGTCATGCCAGGCAGACTAACCAATGCACGCGATACAGTACACTTTCTAGTACGCTTACCACTACATTGTAGCTCCTCTAACCAAACATCGAGAAGAGGTTATTGCATGAACGGGGACCAACGACAACACACTGGAATCCCCAACTCACGTCGAGGGCGGATGGAGCAGGTTTGAAATACTGATAACTTTCGTCGATGAAAAATGCAGTGCAACGAGGTTTGTGTGTGTGTGGGATCTAGGATTGAGCTTTAAAATCAACTATCATGTCCACTTGCGTTGTGGGTGGTTGATATCACCCGGATAGCAGTTACTGGGCCATGAATCGAGGATTTCACCTGTTCAGACGCAATTGTTCAGGTATGTAGTGTGTGCTTCACATATTATTAGTCCGGAGTTCAAATCCCGGCAGGATCAAGATGCATTGCTGACAAGCTCAGATAGCAGCGTAACTCTAGTCCAGTAATCTCACGCTTCTTTGTGGACTAACCTGCTGAAGTCAGGCCAGATTTCAGATGCCCCCTCTTCTCTGCCAACGTACGACCAAACGCTGAGCAGTGTGCCGTTTTTGGAGAAGCGAACTAAATTTGGTATTGACGACGTGATATAGCAATGAGTTAAATCGAAAACGGGAGCTGACACTCAAGTGGTAATTATTTTCATTGTCTTTTATCACCGTCAGATGAGCATCTAGGCTGTGATGGATTTCAGCCACTAGTCGACATCCACATTTGACAAAATAACTGTCTCATTGTGGTAGCCTCTTCGCGAGTAGCTAATGTATCTTCTGAATATTCAATCCGTTCCATTGGAAACCAGCAGTCACACGCACCAATTAATCGCTCGAGTTCTGTGGACAGAGCACCCTTCACAGTACAGAAACCGTAAATTTCACTGACCACGAGTCGTCTCGGTAGCCTTGATCCAGAAAGACCAACAAAATAAAAATCGGCCACCAAGAAATCAGCTCCAGAATAACGTTGACACGGAAGTCACCTTTCAAAACACAGAAGCATGGATGGTCTTTGGGAATGAAAATAGCGGTTTTAGTTCAATGGTTCGTTGGATATTTAAACCGATGCAGAAGCCATTAACGATGAGAAAACCCCGCAAACGCTAGGAATAGGCCCGTACAAAGCACGAAGAACCTAGTGAACCAATCGTGTTTGAGCTAAGCTCGGTCGTTACCAGCAGCAGTCCGGGATGCAGTTACTAGCTCCCCCGATAGTAGCGAGCTTTGAGGCACCAGGTGTCCGGCCCAGATCACTCCCTCTGCCAGAGGACAAGAAACGGCAGCTAGATAAACGAAATGCATTTCTTTCGAAACAAGTCCTCTTCCATCTTGAGTGCTATGCTTCAAACGGCTTCCAATCACATCGGAATCAGCCTCATAGTCCCAATGCCTAAGAGTTCAGGAAAATACAAGTGAATGAGCGAATGAGTCGTTCAGATATGGCATCCTTTCGGTGCCTAATTGCCACGCCACCTGAAACAAGCTCAAAGGCTGAGATACACCCAGATTACCAAACCCTAGGCAGGAGTAGTCGAGATACCGGGGTTGACTACGAAACACGAACCTTCCGCGCCCTAATCACCGGGGTCCTCGGCCAATGCAATTGCTGAAAACTGGAGGGCGGTACAAATGGGCCAGTTTCACACCGGCTAAGGCCATTTTAATGACGTATTGGCTACTAACAGGCATTTAAATCCAAGGTGATCTCGGCTGAACTGAACTGAACAGTTACTGACCGAGTTAGACATGTGTACACCTTCCGATCATATGGGCCTGGCCTCTGTGCGAAAAAGACATCAATCCCCCCAGTTTGCCATGGGTGTGAAGTTTTGCACCCCTCAAACCTCTGTGATATCTACCACATGTAAAATATTGAATCGTATTGTGCGGTCGGACTAAAGTGCTTTTGCAGGTTATCAGTCCTGACGATGTCGCTTCCTGTCATTTTAATTCATCATGTATCACTGCCCGTAAACTTGAGTTCAGTTAGATAGCAGTGCTCCCACTAGTAGGCATAAACTAACCTGCTTTGATGCTCATGTAGGCGAGCTTTCAGCTGTTCCATGGTCGCATCTATGTAAGCCTTATCAAAGACGCGGTACGGGTGGTAATCCCCACTCCCAATGGACCGGGCCTGTAATGAATTGCGTGGTTGCTGATAACACACCAGCAAGCAGATGTAGTATTTTTCTCGTTATGTCATAAATCGCTGCATTCTGAAATGTCATATTTGCATTCCAGCTGGAAAACTCAACTGTGTGCACAGACGACGGGAAAGTTATCCAGCCCTCTTGGGTCCTACTACTCATCGTTGCGACAATCCAATTGTTAAGGTAATGGAGAAAATCAGTGGCTCACGGCTGAATGTGGCAACCTATACACCATTCCTCAGATTTTTCTCTGCGTTTACTTTGCTGAGACTGGCAGCAAAAAACTGTCATTTATCGTATGTGAGAAATACACGTATTATTATTTACACTACTGACTGAAATGAGAATACATGTTCGGGTGCGAAAGAGATCCAGGACAAAAGGCAGATTGTGTAAGAGCAGGTAAGAATAAAAAACAAACACAAAATGAGGACTGGATACAACAGTTATTTGGGATGTGAGACGGGAGTGAAAAGGAACTAAACAATATAAATATGTGGCGTGGACTTGTGTACAAGATCTAGAGAAGTGTCGCAGAATGAACGACAGAACGGGGACGTTGCTCAAACCGAGCTATACACTGCGGAACGCAACCGCGTACAGAACGATAACTGGGTATGTACAATGGAATAAGAGACGGTCCACATCCATGCGTTTCATGCCCATTTGGACATACGTTAACGGCCCCTGAGGCCGGATAAAGCTACTGAGGAAATACTTCCAAAAAGGGATACAATTGTTTGTGGCGGCAATCCACCACATGATGCGATAAGGATGAGCGCTCCTCTGAAACAACCATAATCTAGGCGGCCCAATAGGCAACCAAAATGCGTACAACCCTCTGATGCTATTATAACATGACAGATCATCCGCCAACTGAAGCGAGGTGGGATCACAGAGCTGAAATAACCAGAAGCTAATGGGTCCAGTGTTAATCCCCTTTAACATCCAAAAGTGATATCGTCTGCAGCTAACAGCGGGGATGTTGACTCAACAAAAGTGACGCGAACACTAAAACGACAATGTGCACGATCAGCGTATCAGTCATAATGTAAACGTCAAACATCACACTAGGTGTTCACGCCCGCCACGGTTTCCTGTGGCCAATTTATCTCAAGGTCATCCGAGTCATTGATAGTGTAGAACTCGTCTGGTCCGGGTATATAGGAAGACATTGAGTGCTGCTGAATGGAGGTCATAGATGTGGCGGACACCGAATCAGTGGAACCTCCAGCGGTTGCAGTAGATGCATCTGGATTAATCGAAGGTGAGGTTGCACCGAGTCCTGCATGCCGAATAGCGGCAGAGGGAATACCCATTGACCTAGCGGACTGGTAAGATGAGCTCATCCCGTTGGTAGACGGGACACCGTCAGGTAATAGGATTCTATGGTTAATATTCCTTGACCGCATTGAAATCGAATCAAGTCTTCTGTCAGACACCTCCCCCGAACCATCCAGCGATCGTCGGGAGCTGTGGCCATTTGGCGGATGACCATGATAATCCATTATACAATAGTAGTCGCTACTGGTCGGTTGTACTACGGGCTCATCGTCCACACTACCATCAACTTCGGGAGTGAGGCCGTATTCAGCATCCACAACGTGATGTATGTCAACGGTTGATCTGACTGTATCAGAACTACCCCGGCCGGTGTAATACGGATTGACGCCAGCCAAGCCAGGAGACTGGGAAAGGCGTGATGGGTTTTGGGAGTGTTGAGGAGCACGCAGTTCCATGTCTAACTCATCCACGGATGGGTTGACTGCTCTTCGCATTGCCGACTCCACCGAATCTAGAAAAGCAGCGGTGTCGCTCGAATCACCAATACTGGGAAGTGCACTCAACCGGCCATTAGAATTTACAACGCCGTGGGTGTTGCCGTGAACTGGAAGTCGTTGTGAGACGTGGTGGTGCATTGGCGCCGAAGAATAGGGAAAGGAAGAATGACCATGAACCTCGGAGAGACCAGACTCCTCCAACACAAACGGTGAATCAAAGGACTGTCCCACATTTCGGTATGAAGATGTGTTCGTGGCTACAGTTCCGTTACTGTGCCAGTTGTAAACACGATGATGTCGGCAATAAAGATGATCCGGATATGGGAGAGTGTACCTGAACAGAAAAGAAACCAACAGGAAGACGTAAGTATCTGCCTGAACGTGCCCACCAAAATAGCCCAGCTTCGGATATATATTGTGAACTCACCTCCCCCTTCCCCTGAAAAACCCTACTTAACACAATGAAAGTATACAGAGGGCAGTGTCAAATCAAAAACCGTAACGAACCGGCTGTCATAGACGAACAATCGTGAAAACCGAAAAGCTATGAAAGTACAGTAGTTTCAGTCCACTCTTACTGTCGCCCAAACTCTCCAGAACGCAACGAGGATAGACCAGGATAATAATTATTCTGTCCCACACAGCAAACCAAAAAAACTCGACCAACATTACCGAAACAAACACAAAACACAAGGATTATATGTGTCAAATTTAGGGTGTACCATTGCTTGGGAGATCAAGAAATATGGTATTACGCTCCATGCAACAACTCATTCCATCGAGTTCTACAGACTGTGGTTTTGTTTCTGTCGTACGGAGAGGTAAATTTGTGCGGAAAAACAACACCACAATAAGTTGCTTTGGAACAATCGGTTGAAACACTGCCTGGACCTGTCCTCAAGGGTGCTCAAACTAAAAGTAGAACTCTGACGCGACATGAAATCAATAGGTTTTCAGTGGACGGGTGACGACAGCCAGGTGGCGGTTCATATCGTTGCAAACACCTACGATCCACATCCACGTATCCACCAGGAGATGATGGCCCACGCATATCTATGGTGAACAGCGATCCACCTGGAAGCAACACAGTATTACCAACACTTGCACTGTTGTGATCAACAAGTTATCGTACCGAAAGCGGTTTTCTTGGGACAGCAGAGTTGTATTTCTATCGATGCCTCCCGGAATGACGTACATAGATTTGCTACTCTTCACAACATAGGATGGTAACAACTGCTTCTCACTTCCGAAGAAACAAAAGCTGTGTGCACCGACACCAGACGAGTGAAAAATTTTACTGAGGGAAAAGCTGAGTTGCGAGCGACCCATATAGTACATAGAGGATTCGTACTCATACGAAACATTCGCCGTGTGCGAACCAGGGGAAAGAAAGCATCACGATCCAATGACTTTTAAGGTTGTAGTGCAGTAAACGCAGAGGTAGCCTGGTCTACCATACTATAAAGGCTCCGATATTCAGTACACAATTTAGCTGAAGGTTGTACTGCATCGTCATGTTTTGCTCAAGCAACTTCCAGCACAACTACTGTGAAACCTGTTCATGGTTAGTATATTCATCGTTTTGTGTCTATCCGCCTGAGAAATCTAGATGATTGCTTACGTCAGCTGTTTTTTTCTCAACGAGACAACCACGGGCGAGCTATTCCACTTGGGGAGTGGGAATAGGCTTTTTTCAATCTAAAAAATGATGAGTTTAGCTTAAATTTTAACTGCTACACTGTTATCTGTGGAAAGATTTGCATACATCGGCTGATACCAAGCGAAATAAAACTCGCGGAATACTTATGCAAATGCCAAAAGAATTCCCAAACAACAAAAGTTGAAGAACAAAAAAATCCTGGAAATATCCTAACCCCAATACACGTTACCACTATTGACGGTAATACACCAGTATTACGTAGTAGCGCCTAACTGACGTACACCTGTAAGGAAAGTCCCACTAAATAGTGGAAGGGAAAGGATACATAGGTACCTAGTGTGAACAGCTCTGATGTCCTCATGGAAAAAGATCAATAGAATTTGGAGTTAGAATTAAGAACACAATTAAGACAAACACAAATCGAAGAAGCTATAAGCGAGATCGACCCATCGTCCTCCGCTAACCCCACCACAAATAAGCTGGGCATTCATTACTAGGAAATGACAATACGCACGCCACCGGAGTCGGTGATGTGCAAGGAGGATCACGTGGGCCCCAGCCACAAAGACCCACAGAACTCAGTTTGACTTACCAGTTTCGTGCCACGTTGCCACGTAACGGGAAATAAAACAATGCTTCTTTGGGAACACGGCAGTTGGGCATGTGTAGTACATGTTCAAACGATCTTAATTTGCTGCCCCAGGGATTCGGATTTAAAAAATAACCACTTACGCAGCAATTCGCTACACAACAACCGCAGACAAACCCGGGACAAACGTTAACGAAAACATCGATAAAGACGGGTGTTTCGCTGCCACACAGTAATCACGTTTGCTCGATCGGTCAGTTTACCGGATTAAGCAGGACCACAACACACTAACGGCCTATAGGATAACGTAAAATTGCGTGTTTCGTCGCATACGGTAGGAAACAGAACAAGTCGTAATTCCTTCCACGATCATTCGAAAAGCGGCATGTGACTAGCATGTTTTTCATCGAAGATGTCTTCCGAGGCTGGCAAATTCCGTTTGATTTATCAGACAAAAACCATGTTACAGGGGCACGCTGGTTCCAGTTGCTATAGTTTTGGTCATCAGAAAATGGGAGCGTGGGAGACAAAGTCAAGCACTGGAGGCGATGGTACTATCATTCAGTTCTGGATACTGGACAATTACGCACTGAAGGCGATAGCTTTGATGCTTGAGCGCACTGACTATGAAAAAACCATATCTGTCAGTGTCAAAAACCACGTTGAGTTTGGTCCCGAGCCCCCATTCAGGTAGGCAGCAGCTATCAACCCGAGTTCAGTGGTTAATGTTTTCGTACTTCGTTGCCAGGTATTACACTGCCCACCTCTCGTCACTTCCAATCAGCACAGCAATATCGTCCGCATGCTCAATAGCTGTGAGCGAACGTCCCGGAGCATTTCGACCCCCGAGGTTTCAGAGACAGGCGGGGGGGTAGTTTGGAAATCCATGACTGTATCGGCTGTAAACTGGTCCGTAAGTACACAGATTTACGTGACACCACAAGTGACTCCGTTCCACGATACATGTTTGCCCGCCAGTGTAAGATTCAAGTTCTTTATACTTTGAAATCTTTGGGTGTTTGATGAGGCATGACGGACTACACTGCAATCACTAAACAGCAAAAAGGATCCAGACTCACATTTTGTCTAATTTCGACACTGGTGTTCCCATCCGTTCCCACACAGTCCCATAAGTTCCCTGTTGTCAGCCAGGTTATCATCCGCCGGATGATTCAGACATCAGTCTACTCTTCGGATGAAACCAGATGTTTACTCATGTGACCGAAGTCAGTTTGTCTATTCTTTCAATCGAAAAAATCGTGAGGACAAAGATTGTTTGCACTATGCAGAATGCCCCAACCGCAATCGACAAACTCTTAGGATTTACTGTTTCAAGGCAGAGGACTTGTTAAGGGAACCTAACCAAATATTCGATTATCATGAAGGGGTACAGGAGGCAGACAGAACCGGCCAATTGGTGCTGTAAGAATTGCTGCCATCAAGAGCAATGGGCTGAAGCACGGTAATTACCTTATGCGAGCGTGGACTTACCAAACGTTAGAGCGCCAGATTCCGTAGTTGTGGAATTTCTTGTGGGTGGAAGACGTGAAATAATTCGAACTATTCCACCTGAAAATTGTTTCTGAAGCGTGGCGTAGGTACGCTGGTGTCACCGAGATAATAAGGTGAGTACGAACCGGATTTCCAGTTGGATAATAAGCCTCTTACTTGGCGAACACACATACCATTGAGAACAACGTTGGTTATCACGACGGATTCAGGGTGAGTGGAATACAAAGCCTACCCAATAACCTACGGTTCGGTTCAAAAAGTATGAAGACTCTTGGTACGGTAATGGGTATTGTTGGAAGGAGCCGCGTTCCAAAACTGCAGTACATGGATCAGAAAACGAAATGAAACAAAGGCATTCTATACCAAGCTGAAACCGAATAAACCAAAATCGGTCATTGTTGCTACCCTTCATCATGGGGACCGCTTTGCCAGCTCTTGTTTGTTGTGCTGTTACAAACCCAATGGTCATTCACCATACGCAATACGCAACTGTCCTCTATCCACATGGTGATATATTGAGACAGCCAAATGGAATATTCACGTCCACCTTTGGAACCTGAAGCCATTCGGAACTAACAACAAACAAGACAAATAACCTGAAGAAGAATCAGGGAAGTCGCTTTGGAAATAACACCCGCGGGACGATCAGTCCTATTTTAAGGGTAAAACAGAAAGCTTACACTATCCGAAAGATAGGTGCGGCCATGCATTCAGGAAGGCTGTACAGCTGAAAGACGGTCTAGTGAGTTAACTCTTGAAGTAAACGTCTGAGGAAGTCTGTAGGATGCACCACTTCTAGCCTAGGAAGGGCCCCATCTATCCCCATGAGCGTATGATTTTCTTCGCCGCATATAACACAGACTTCACTCAGGAAAATAAGACACACAAGTTTGTTGAAAGGATAATTAGTATCGCGGAATAAAACAAGATGGTAGTTGTTCGAACAGGTCTTACAGTCTGATCATCAAAGTCACGCTCTGGCCCTCACGTAATGAGTATAGAAAAACAATGCATGAAAATGTTGACATCTGCTACACGCGGTGAACAGCCAAAGAGCGCAAATGTTACTCCTAATACATGATTCTGTACCAATGGTAATAACCGAATGAGCTATCTCCGGGTTCACAGATTGGAGATAACCGTAACAGTCAACCGGTAGTCAACCAATCTGTGGAAGCCGAGACAATCTAGGCCGTTGGTCGAAAAGAACGCCCCAAGACAAAACCAAGTTTCTAAGAGTGCAAAGTGGACGAGGACAAAAAAGAACTTACGGAATGACTGGTTCATTCAAATGCACCCCCAATCGAGCACTGGTATTGCGAAAACCGCTGCGGGAACTGAGAAAAAATATGCGGATGTTGTTCTGTTAGTTTGGTTGCTCGCAAAGATAGCTACAAAAGGGTTTATTGCTAACTTGTGTAAAATACATGTTTACCCGCACCGAAATCCCAATAAGTATAAACATCAAAACAATAAAGCGATAAGGTCACCGGATAGACGTTAGCAAAATTTCGATGCCTTGCTAGTCGAAGTGTCCCCATACAAGTGAGGAAGTATAACAAGTAGTATTTCGTCTATGACGTACGTCACCACAAGTGTTCCAAGGTGTGAAATTCCTGAAAACGCGTAACTTAGTTGGAATATACGATCACACAGCCCAGCATGACTCTCAGAGTGAAAGCCAGTCTCTCATAGGGACCGTTTTCCTACTCTGAAATAATTTCCCAATAAACGAGGAAAGCCAAAGAAACGACCATCTAGTCCCTAGTTTAGCAAAACAGGGCAGATAAATTGTCTTCAATACTCGATCGTGCGTGTTGTCCATATTTTCTGTGTCCGTCATCACCATAGACAGCAGCATCAGTGCTTAGGCTCATGCTTCACTGCCGTACAGCTACAAAGTTTGTCTAGTTAGATTTAGAATGAAAAGAAGAGTGGGTGAGGGAGGCGACCTAGTGATGACCTGTCGCGAGCATTCTGAGATGCCTACACCTCCAGACGCTCAGTCAGTCAATCTGAAAAAAAACTGACAACAGGAACGCCACTGACACCGATCGGTGGCCATTTCTTGCAATGTCTCCAGCCAAGCGCAGGAGGGGTCACGGACACTCCAACTCATACGTTGTCCACCTAACGGTTCGCATCATTCCAAAGGAGGCACAGAGAACACTCGTCTCGGAAGACGATGTTTCAGCAGGGCCGAGCCACTGCAGTTGGTGGTGCTGGATGTTTTCCGAGATTGAGGTACCTGCTGCACAACCAAATACCTGTTTTCTAATTACTTCGCCACGAATTCGTTGACACCATCCGACACCAGCAAAGCATGTGAGGCATCGGTGATCAAAAAATTATCTGTCCGCAGAGGCCATGTTTCGCAACCATACAGCAATACAGACCTGACTGTAGCCTGGTACACGCAATCCTTGAGACCCAGTGATATGCCGTTTTGACGCCACAAGTGACGAGTGAAGAAAATGCGGCCTTGTTCATCATCCTAGACAGCAACATCACTGCTGACACTTGCTTGATTACCGTACAACTAAAAAGTTCACGCAATTATGCCTAAACCTCATAGTGAAAAAAGCAAACGAGGAAACCTACCGCAATCATTCTGAGGAACCTACAGCTTCAAATGCTCAATCAGGAAATCAGTGCCAACGCCTGCAAAATCGGTTAGTATCCAGTCCTCACAATCATTATCACGATCATTGGCACAAACAGTTGTGCTCCACTGCCGGACATTTCTCACGGTATCCACTGCCAAGCGCAGGGTGGATCAAGAGGATCTTGGCCTGGAAGAGGAGCCGCACCAACAAAACTAAACTCTTCGTAATCTCCTTTACACATTTAACTCCGCAATTTGTGTCGTTTTGAAAGACTGATGGAATCCAGCGCCCCTCTCTGTAGGCCGTAAGCATAGCATACGGCCAGGCCACCTCAGTCGATAGTGCTGGATGCGTCGCACGACTGTTACACAACCAAACAACTCTACTCTCTGATTAACCCGTTAGGAATTCGTCGAAGCTATCCAATACTAGCAGCGCTTCTGAGGCATCGATCACCTGCTTGCAAATGCAAACTCTCGCAACCATGCCGTAACACAGCCCAATGCTGTAAGCCGGTACACAATACCCTTGAAAATAAATATGCCCTTTTGATGCCAGAGATGCAAATCGGAAAAATTTAGTCGGGCCTTTGACATTCGCACGCTGACTTCAGACAAACTTTCGTCGGAGCTATGCAACGACCGGGGTATCATCATCATCATCAACAACAACAATAACAGCCGAAGCCACATCAATCTTAACACTGATGCTCCACTACCAAAAAACCACAAATTTCATTTAATTATACTTAAAGCCATAAAATGAAAAAGGAAAGAGTGGATAGGGAAATACATTTTAGTCTACTCCACGCATCCTGAGGTGCCTACATCTCAGAACGCTTAATAAGACAGCCAAAAAAAGAAACTGCCAGGATGAATGTCACTGACAGCAATTAACCGACATTCCTTTAAATGGCCCCAGCTAGGGGTTAGGGGGGCACGGACATCCTATCCTAGAAGGCGGACCGTAGTTATGTAAGACTACTACCTGATCGAACGCACCCTCGAAGTTAAGGAATATCAAGATTGTAGGCGCGCCGCGACAAGACGTGAAGATACGGTTCACACAAATCTCTTCCGACAAGAATCCTGATTGCTATTCACGTGTCGATTTCAGGTGTTACAAAACAAACTAAGCAAACAGTCACAATATAACGGAGGACAAGCTAGTGGACAGAACAACAGGTGGTCAGTGGAAATGTTGATCGAAATAGGCGACTCAACGATTCAGGCATTCTCTTCTGTAGATGGTCGAACCGTCCTTGTAACAGACCACTTCGCTCACCCAAGTGATGCCGTTGCACATATCAGTTAAACGCTCTTCGTGCAGCGTCAGAGTTTCTCGCTTCTCTTCCTTCAGTTCCTATTTTGGATTCATTGTTCAGAAGATTCATCGACCCATTCGGTATCCTCGACAAAATGAAATGTGTGGAGCTCCGAGCACGGTTAAAGTTTTCTCTTTGAGACCCAATGCACTGCAGCACAAACAGAGCACCCAGCATCTCGCAGAGTTGGAGAGCACTTTACAGCAATAATCTACATCAGATAACGAAAGGAGCCGCAGAAGTACGTCTTGTACACTTGTTTGATGTCGTGGTTCGAGAGTTTTGCAGTGACTACGCGAGATGCGTGACTATTGTATGCATATGTAAAGTACAAAAAATCAGCAACGGACAAGCACATAACTACACTATATAGGTGTTCCAGAAGGGACGGTGATCAGTAGTGGATCCGTGCCGCCCATAGCTGATGTCCATCCGATGTATTCGCCTGAAATTGGCTCAGATGTAGGGGGCACCACCTAGCACCACGGCTTCATATATTTTGGCATTTAGTACTGAACGGAAAATCTACGATGACCACTGCAGTAGACCGCTATGCGTGACCAAGATTCCAACCCAAAACCAGCCTCCCATTCAAGCCCAGCAGCACATGTTTGTACCCCGATACAACAATACAATTACAAAATGCGACCCTTGAGACCACCGCAGTAAGGCACTCAAGGTGACATAAAACCTATATTTGGGGATAAGAAAACGACGGACAACTGAACCAGCAATGGTAATCAGCACGTATACAGGACGTCTTCACAGACCACCACACACAGACGACTAATAAAGGGTATCCAATCGAGCAAAGATCCTTCCGCTCGACGGACTGAAACGGTGGTAGTCCCGGCAGAACTAACAGTAGCAACCCCCAACTCATCAGAGGTCTGTGAAAGCGAGGTCAGTTCAATAACCATAAGTGAAGCTCGGATCCTCACTTGAGACAGACAGACAGACAGCACACATCAGTAACGAGTGAGTCCTGTGTGCAAGAGCAGTCCTCAGTCCAGCGTATTTTAGAGTACGAACGTTAAAGACTGCTGGATACAATGGGTGTCCGAATTTGAAGAATTTTCTCTAACTGCCCATGACTGCATTGACTGAGGTACGGTTAAACGTTGCAATTAACTGCAATCGAAGTAAGGGAGTTGCCAGTCCCTAATGATAGGCCTACAAAGAGCTCATCGGAAACGTGAGAGGAAGACATGTTAGGGGCTTCGGCAGTAGTCTGTTTCCGTTAACCCATCCTGCTGCACGTGAAGCATTTTGATGACAACAAGCCACAGCCGAGGCTAGGTGTGGTTGTGTGAGCTCCAATTGGCTGGGATAATGCCAGGGCTCCCAGATTTAAAAATAGCAATCAGAATGCCCAACTGACTCAAAAGCCCAACTGCAAGGAAGCGGTGGCTGCCACAAGATCGCCACACTGGTCAAATTTTTCACGACCAAATCTCCGAGTGTTCTAAAACAGAAGTAGAGGACCAGAAGACGGTTATTCGGACCTATAATTTTTGCTCTGTGATTGCCAGTCGGTTACGAATGGCCACAAACCGTCACACCGGGACCCAATTTTCGGGACACACTCTTGCTTAATTGCCTTTTCTTCCACGACCAGCCAGTATCCACGAAATCCAATGGGCAACTAACTGCTCTCTGATCAACCGACAAAATCGCAAAGGAAAGAGAAAATGTTCCTAAGACACCTCAGTCATCCAGCTACGTAATCAGAAGTCGCTACCTTCTTACCTCCTGAATGAGAAAAATCAGGACTGATGAGGAAGCCCAAAGATGCAACTACTCGGGAAGCCCAAATAGCATGTCAACCATTTGGTGACCACGCCAGGATAGTTATCACCTGTTGATAGTTCTGCCACAAAAGACCTGGATCTACACTTGTGCATACAGGAACCATAGTTACCCAATCACACACAGCCGACGCCTCTTCGGATACAACAATCTCTGTATACAATCACCACCCACTCACACACCACACCAATAGCACCGACTGATTTACGAAAGCCATGGCAGAACGGGGACCGTGTTCTTTAAAATAGGGACCATTGTATTGTACAGTGCCTGCCACTTAGGTTGACTCAGTGGCAAGCATTGTTTAGGTTCAACCTAGCTTACTGGGCTTCGGCTCAGGAGGTTTCTTTGTCTTCCATCCACAGAAATTGTCGTGGACAGATAATTTCGGAGAATCACTGTCCTACGATGGTTCCACAGTGTGCAAGCAACATGTCATTTATCAGACCTTCCCACATACTATTTTGAGTCCAATGGGATAAAGGAGGGTGTCCACATGAGTGATGCTTATCAATTCCGATACGACTCCACGGTGGTTTGGGAGATCAAGCGCTGAGATTACTGGAATGTAAATCCCAGTGATTATATGGCAAAAGTTCTCACCAATCTTCTCAAGCATCTCGCGACCGAACGGGAGATTAGCATCCAAACAGACTGCACCAAATAAATATTCGCTTAGCGCATAGCTCTAAACTGTCCAGAATATGGACAAACCTATATAGTTCGAATCATCGAAATAAGAGCGGTGCATCATTGCACGGATTTAGAGATGTGGTGGATCGTACAGAAATTAAATCCCGCCCAAAAGGCTTAAAGTGAAGGAAAAATCGAAATTGTTACGATACATGAACTGAATTCAGCGGTTTTTTGGGAATATTAATATCCCAACACTTTCCCATGTGAAAGTCAGTAAGTAGTAGTAGCATCTGGCTTCATCCATCCCACTCATCCTATCTCGATTGTGTTACCCTAGCCGAAATTGTTACGATACATGAACTGAATTCTATTGACAGCGAAGCTTAGGAAGGGCGCCTAAAAAACAGTAAGGCCGGTGCATTCTCAAACAGATCACTGCCACACACCAAACTGCTATACTCGGTGAAGCGAATGACAAGCTGCTCGCTGGACACAAGCTATTTCAGTATGCAAAAAGTGTACTGTTTACACTAGCGTACTGACAGTGTGGGCAAACATTCGCTTCTAAAAATATTGGTCTTCTCTGCTCGCGAGTGATTGGCTGTGATAATCCGCAGTTCCACATTCGCGCGCAAACTGGTTCAATCCAACCGCGAAGGCTGGGTATCAGGCGGGGTGAACACAGTAAAGGCTTCAAAAATGCATAGCAAGCTGGCCCGAGGACCGCCTGTCCTGCAGACGCATTTTTATAGGCAATGTGCTGAATGTGAACCCACCAAAGACGGTGGAGGCGGTAACAGCGAAGCAAGAGAGCTTTAAGGGCAAACTAGAATAATTCGACTGTCTCCGTAAAACGTAAGGCAGAGTTCATCCGCATACAAAATGACGCTTCGGTATGGCAGGTATCGCTTCCGGTGCATAGCTATCGAGAAAACCCACTAACAAACCACCGAACATTTGTACAGCTTTCCAGAAGACGATTGGATCAGTCAAAACCATACTGGTGAAAACTAGCTGACGCACGCAACCAATAGCAGTGAATAAAGAAAGGCAAGGAGGTCGGCATTTCGGGTCCACCTCTAGGCATATCTTTTCCTTCAAACTGTGTATCTGAACTTCGCAATTCAAGCAATCACCTGCGGCCCTTGTAAGGACTGTAGCTTGTCACACAGCTTGTAGCTGATGCACTGCATTTTGCCGACGTAGCAACTTAACGTAGCACAGGTAATCCGAAGAACTCTAGTACATGGTCAGTTAGATAACTTTTAGTTACATTATTCTGAACAGTTTCGCAGTCGCGTAGCCCGAAGCATTACATTACGCTGGTTAGAGTTCGTCACGCAGACGGATTTCTACAAAAGCACCATTCGAAATTTGGTCGTCCTTTAGGGTTAACAATAGAGCCATGACTGGATCGACTCGCCGCATCGTCTGGCAATGGAAGAATCTGTATCGCTCCCTTCTTCACATCCGTATTGTCAAAGCTTAGTAATCATTCCTGAATCGGACCTACAAACATCTACGAGTTGTCGGGCTCGAGAAAGTTCACTAGTTAAAGCGCAAACTTACGAACCGAAAGGTACATAGCCTCTGGGGACAGGTGATGTGGGGCTTCTCGATGATTTTGACCGCCGATGCCTCAGACACGTTGCTGACATCGGATGGCGTCAACGAATTCGTAAGGGGGTAATTAGAAAACGTGATCCCTTCTGCGCTTGGAGACATTGCAAGAAATGGCGAATGATGGATGTCAGTCGGTTCGTGCTCTCAGTTTTCTTCCAGCTTGTCTGATTGAGCGCTTGGAGGTATAGACACCTTAGAATGTTTGCGATAGGTCAGCAACGGGTCCTCTCCCTCACTCACTGTTTTCTTTTCTTTTCTTTTCAATCTAAGGCTTTAAACATAACTAGATGGATACACTCATTTGCAAATCAATTTGGTTCTTACGGGAGACTCAAGTAAATCTCTCGTTTATGATGTTCTTCAACTGAATGTGTTGTGCACAGGCCACCTCATGTTTCAATTGGTAGGATATTCGAGATACCGCATTATATTTTCATAAAGGAAACCACTTACAAGGATGCTACAGCTGAATGATTATATTTATTATTGTCCCCAGAACTGTGCATTTTGTGTTGATCAGCTATGAGCAGTTCTTCGTCACAACCTGACATGCAGACTGTTGACACTACCTGGCTTTCATGTTCACGAGCTCTGTGGTTTCCTCCAGGGATCCCTAATCCACCTTTAAACCAACTGTGATCTCGAAGCGGTGCGACTGGGCAAATAAATGAAACGCAACTGTCGCAGGAAAACTTGTATCTGTCGTGATGAAAAAGTGGAGGGAGTCAGTTACGATGAGATGAGATGAGCGCTTCTGAAGATTTCCCGGGAATAATCTCCCTTTCGTTTCGTCTGAAACATTATAATCCGGGGGGGGGTCAGGGGCCAAATGCAATTGTTCGTCAGTGTAACTTAATAAGAATATGATCAGTAACGCAAGCGTTGTTGCTAATATACGGGTACTGTCGCGATAACGCATCCCGAATCGTGTGACCTACTTTATTTAAAAGAAGAAACTGAGGCTCGCAACGACAGTAGATTGTACTAAATGGTTTTCACTAACTACGTTGTCACCGGAAAAGTGGGTACCAGAGAAGGTTGTTGTCAGTCTTCAGTCCGTTTCGTCCGCACAGCCTTGGTGTGAAAGACTGAGGATTCTTGTGAATGATAGGTTTTGCTACAGACTGACTGTGGAACCTGTGTTTATCGCCTACTGTAACACAAGTAACAAAGGGAGTAGGCCCTCGCGGTACGCGGTACAACAGACAGCTCATAGCGTTGAAACCAACATGACGATATTGGTTGCGATACAGGTGTGGCTATGCACGTGAGTTCTTCTATGCAGGGCCCAAATAGGTGCAATTCATTGGGACAACCCTAACTCTCTAGTATCTGATGTCATCTGCCGAATATCACGAGATAAATAAAGTGAGATTACAAAACGACTTACTTGGCATGCTTCATTCTGCAGGTGTCCGAACAATATCGTTCGCCAGGAATAGGGCTTGACATGCACGTCGGACCGGCACAGTGCTGTAGACCGGATATCAAATCATCGTCTGAGTCATCGTCAAGTAGATTCATCGCGTCTCCCGCGGCTGTAAAGAACAAAAATGGTTGTCATAAAAATCTACACCTGCGAGACTAGGCGACACCGATGATAACTGTATCAATGACAAGTGGGGATCTAAAGCAGAAAACGGATATAAGAATCCCTATATGTATGCGCAATGCGGGTAGTTTCAACAGTGCCACAAGCAAGTAGTAGTAGACGCTACATGTTACATGTTCCATTCACAGAACATTTGCCATGAGAAAGTCAATCCAAAAAGGATGCTATAAAAACGGTAGATGATAACACATTCCATCCGTACAAATTATTCGATCCATTGATTTACATCAGGTGATTGTGAGGTGAAACCACTAAACAGTCCGTTTGGCTTGTAGATTACCATTTGTTTAAAGCCACTACTCTTGGAGATTTCGTATGTTTCGAACATGAGAACAGGCGGTGCTTGAAAACAGAGGACACATGAGCTCCATACAAATTAGGACGCCAAACCCCCAAAGACAGTGTGAACAGTTTAGCCGGTGGTGCAAGATTGGGCTTTTTTAATAAATCAGCTTGTTAAATTACGGAGAATGGCAAGCACAGTTCCAAGAAACCACGTCCAAATACTAATAAATACAGATCAGAGTAGTTAGGTGCAGATTGAGTAGCCTCGACAAGGTATGGAAACACTTTTCACATTTGTTTTGACTTTCACACGCACAAACAAAGAAATCAACAGGTGATAAAAGTTTTCATCATCAACAGTGAAAAGGGTACCTTGCTACCGTGCAAACATGGCAATTTATGTTTATACGCAATAGTACCGTAATCTAATTTAGCTAGAAAACAGAAACTAAGCAAACCGTGTGGTAACCAGGTCCAACTTACAAAGTCCGATGGAAGTGAGCTACGAACAACTGCCAAATTACGGCATGACGGTCACATGGGTTTTGCTTTAAAAAGGTCCTACCAAAAAGGCTGGTGTGAAACCGAGTAAAAGTAATTCACACTGACTAGTGATCGGCTAAACAGAAAGGGAACATTAGACAGTGTTTCACTGTGCTTCATTCATTAGCGTACTTGTTCGTCCGTGAAGAAGCGTTAAAATCAATTACATATATTCGCCTGATAAAACATGCAAGCATTCAATGAACAGTGGATGGAATCAGATGAAACTGGTTGAGACCAAATCCCCAACGTCTGGAAACAACGCTTGAAAAAGCTATAACAGATCACCAGGGGTGAAAAGAAAAAAGCGACATAAAGGCATGAGGAAAAACTTCCAAGTGGCGTCCGGTGAATCGACAAAACGAGACAAATATATAGCGTCAAAATATCAGGACAAACTAAACAGTACACTTTTTGCATACTGAAATAGCTTGTGTCCAGCGAGCAGCTTGTCATTCGCTTCACCGAGTATAGCAGTTTGGTGTGTGGCAGTGATCTGTTTGAGAATGCACCGGCCTTACTGTTTTTTAGGCGCCCTTCCTAAGCTTCGCTGTCAATAGAATTCAGTTCATGTATCGTAACAATTTCGATTTTTCCTTCACTTTAAGCCTTTTGGGCGGGATTTAATTTCTGTACGATCCACCACATCTCTAAATCCGTGCAATGATGCACCGCTCTTATTTCGATGATTCGAACTATATAGGTTTGTCCATATTCTGGACAGTTTAGAGCTATGCGCTAAGCGAATATTTATTTGGTGCAGTCTGTTTGGATGCTAATCTCCCGTTCGGTCGCGAGATGCTTGAGAAGATTGGTGAGAACTTTTGCCATATAATCACTGGGATTTACATTCCAGTAATCTCAGCGCTTGATCTCCCAAACCACCGTGGAGTCGTATCGGAATTGATAAGCATCACTCATGTGGACACCCTCCTTTATCCCATTGGACTCAAAATAGTATGTGGGAAGGTCTGATAAATGACATGTTGCTTGCACACTGTGGAACCATCGTAGGACAGTGATTCTCCGAAATTATCTGTCCACGACAATTTCTGTGGATGGAAGACAAAGAAACCTCCTGAGCCGAAGCCCAGTAAGCTAGGTTGAACCTAAACAATGCTTGCCACTGAGTCAACCTAAGTGGCAGGCACTGTACAATACAATGGTCCCTATTTTAAAGAACACGGTCCCCGTTCTGCCATGGCTTTCGTAAATCAGTCGGTGCTATTGGTGTGGTGTGTGAGTGGGTGGTGATTGTATACAGAGATTGTTGTATCCGAAGAGGCGTCGGCTGTGTGTGATTGGGTAACTATGGTTCCTGTATGCACAAGTGTAGATCCAGGTCTTTTGTGGCAGAACTATCAACAGGTGATAACTATCCTGGCGTGGTCACCAAATGGTTGACATGCTATTTGGGCTTCCCGAGTAGTTGCATCTTTGGGCTTCCTCATCAGTCCTGATTTTTCTCATTCAGGAGGTAAGAAGGTAGCGACTTCTGATTACGTAGCTGGATGACTGAGGTGTCTTAGGAACATTTTCTCTTTCCTTTGCGATTTTGTCGGTTGATCAGAGAGCAGTTAGTTGCCCATTGGATTTCGTGGATACTGGCTGGTCGTGGAAGAAAAGGCAATTAAGCAAGAGTGTGTCCCGAAAATTGGGTCCCGGTGTGACGGTTTGTGGCCATTCGTAACCGACTGGCAATCACAGAGCAAAAATTATAGGTCCGAATAACCGTCTTCTGGTCCTCTACTTCTGTTTTAGAACACTCGGAGATTTGGTCGTGAAAAATTTGACCAGTGTGGCGATCTTGTGGCAGCCACCGCTTCCTTGCAGTTGGGCTTTTGAGTCAGTTGGGCATTCTGATTGCTATTTTTAAATCTGGGAGCCCTGGCATTATCCCAGCCAATTGGAGCTCACACAACCACACCTAGCCTCGGCTGTGGCTTGTTGTCATCAAAATGCTTCACGTGCAGCAGGATGGGTTAACGGAAACAGACTACTGCCGAAGCCCCTAACATGTCTTCCTCTCACGTTTCCGATGAGCTCTTTGTAGGCCTATCATTAGGGACTGGCAACTCCCTTACTTCGATTGCAGTTAATTGCAACGTTTAACCGTACCTCAGTCAATGCAGTCATGGGCAGTTAGAGAAAATTCTTCAAATTCGGACACCCATTGTATCCAGCAGTCTTTAACGTTCGTACTCTAAAATACGCTGGACTGAGGACTGCTCTTGCACACAGGACTCACTCGTTACTGATGTGTGCTGTCTGTCTGTCTGTCTCAAGTGAGGATCCGAGCTTCACTTATGGTTATTGAACTGACCTCGCTTTCACAGACCTCTGATGAGTTGGGGGTTGCTACTGTTAGTTCTGCCGGGACTACCACCGTTTCAGTCCGTCGAGCGGAAGGATCTTTGCTTGATTGGATATCCTTCATTAGTCCTCTGTGATAGGACGAACCTAACAGACATCGATCGTTGGCGATTTCTCGTAATGTCTGCGGCCGAACTCGTTGACGCCATCGAAGGTCAACAACGCGTCTGAGGCATCGGTGGTCAAAACATTAAGAAGCCCCAAATCACCTGCCCGCAGAGGCTACGTCTTGCAACCATACTACAAAGCAGCTCTTAATGTAGGCTGGTACACGCGACACTTGAGACCCAGTGATATGGCTTTTTGGGGCCGCAAATGGCGCAAACTAGCAAACTTAATTCTGGCCTTTGTGATTCATGCACTAACTTCATCAGATGCACTTCCGTTAAAGCTAATATAACTGCCGACGTATGTAAAGTCCTTCACAACCATTAGTGATTCTCCTTGAATTATAAGGGAATTTCCAGAGACTGCATGTTTTGAAGCCGCAACACGCCTGACGAAAGGTGATACAACAATTATCAGCTTATTCAGCGATTTAAACGGGGTTTTGAACAGCTTCCAGAGTTCGCCTCATTAGTTCATTAATGAAGTTAGACATGAAAAGAGTGGAAATCCGTCGGAATTCAATTTTGGTAGGGAACGTTCCACGGAGCTCACCACCACACCCAGAGGTATGTGAATATAGGGAGCGGATTATGTTCGCAAACTGCCAGGGCACTTACAAATGATAAGCGTAGTCAGGACCACTGACCGACCAACCGAATTGGAAGCTTTGAAAACAAGGAACAACGGGAGTGTGGGTGGTCTGTACATATGATGTTGCTCCAACAACTGAAGGAACATCTCTGTTCTTTCAATATCCCGTTTGATGCTCACGGTCCAATGGATTCGCATGCCGCCGTAAGACGAAAAAGAATCACTGACGCCAAAAGCCTTGTTACAACGGCAGTCAAAACACCTCTATGGTTACTACATTCACTGCGAGTATCCCTTTAAAAGCTTAGCACTATTATGGGCTCACCCCAGTTGTCTGGGAAGGTCTCTTTATCCCAGATAGACAGGTACTGGCACGATGACAATTAAGTAGAAAGGGGGCTGCATATTCATAGTCCGCTTTGTCTAAGGCCGGCATTCCAGATTGATGGCAAGTGGCCGACTAGATTGTTGTTCGAAGTACTGTGCCCAACGGTCCAAACGTTCTCCTTTGCTGGATATCAGAAAGCCAGTCTGGTCCCTGAGAGTTTCCCTGACAAAAAGCTTCCGACGGCCAGTGAAACTAACAAAGTTGAATAGCCTACGGACGTTTCCAGCATTTTTCACATATTTCATTTCCTCGGCCTTTCGGGTCCACCAAGGTTCTCGGTTTGTATGGATGATGCGTCGGGTTGGGTTGCGGCCGGGTGGGAACTGTCACTGAGCCTTCTTCAAAGCCACAGTCCTACCAGAGATCCAACGTTTCTATCAGGTTGGCTGGGTTGTACCACAGAAACAAGTCCCACCTTCGGGTAGGGCTTTGGATATCTGTTCGCAGTGGTCGTAAATATAGGACATCAGAAAATCCGGTAAGTTTTCGAAGGGCCGGTTCTGAAAGTTTTGTTTGGTTCCTGGGTCCACTAGCTTATCAGTGAATAAGCGAGGTGTGCGTGCTTTGCGTAGGTCTAGAAAGCGCAACGGAAAGTAGCAGCAGACAGGTGCATGGTCGGAGCCCACACTGGTAGTCCTGAAGGAACGGCAGACAGTGATCGATCCTCACTACCGGTAAATGAAAATAACGTAGTCCATTTTGATTGAGGACTGGTCTGTTGGTGGGTACCTCGTTGCCCAGTGACTTCCGCTGTTCCGGAAATCGGCACTACAAAGGAAGTCTGTGATCGGTACATGTCTGAAGGAGGCGCTCTCCGTTGTCCGCGCAACTTGTATGAAACCCACCACCCAATCGGGCATCAGCAGAGCCTAGTCTACCTACCTGAGTGTTCGTGTCAGCAGCAACCACAACGGTGTCTGAGCTTTTGGTCCACTGTAAAAGAGCACCCAGAGCGTCACAAACTGTCTTTGGTAGGTTCACAGTTAGTTGGGGCGTAAGCAGATACAATAAACAGGGTACGATGGACCTCACTTGCTCGAGATGCCCTCACAGAAATTGCCAGACGAATCGCGCACAGACGATTGTCAACGGATATCCAGTCAAGCGGAGACGCTTCCGCTCGGTCACTCACTCACTCATCCCCGTATATCCAGCTGCAGCTGCCTCCCATTGCCACAACAACCCACCTCGTCACTTCCAGCGACTCCTTCCAGATGAAAGCCCTCGTTGTCGCAAGCGACACTTCTCATTCAGAACAGTGCGACTGCGAAACATTCGGTCCTACAGCTGAACAGGAGTCGGTGAACTACATCTTCCTACAATCGTCAATTAGTGACGAATCGGATCAACGCCTACCTGGTTAATCCTACCCTATTCTGTGTTATACGTCCGAATACTAATTGTAGGCTTCCAGACACGGTTTCTGTTACCGTTGCATTCCTACTGGGGGATCCCCTTCCACTACTTGAGCATTCTACACAATTGTTACAATGATGGATAGAACGCGACGCCGAAACCCATGAAACAAATGTCCCCTTCTTGGGGGCTCAGATAATTTAGGATCTGGCAACAAGAGGATAGGAACAAAAAATACTCGTATGTACAGCGTATGCATCAACTGAACACAGCTTTGATTCTACGACAAATCCCATACTCAGCCACACAGAAACATTTGGCGGACACCTCTGTCCGACGTGATTATACCATCCGGAGGCCCAGATGCACGTGTTGGTCGGCTAGGTTCGATGAAATGCCTTTACGATGCAGACGGTTACGCTATAACATAGATAATGACAATGAATAGATTTCAAGCTTACGGATTCGCCATCGCCGTTAGCGACATCTTACTGGCACCCGCGATCCAAAGCCCAGTACTGGATCCAGCTAGATTACATACGACTGGTCGCGTGGTTTGATTCACCGCAGCAGCTCCAGTGAAACACCTATGTTGGTTCGAATCATGCAATGGTCTTCGCAAAAGTATGCGCTTTTGCAGAAAACCGACAGATCCACACATAGACGCCCCCAAGTTGATGTAGCCACCGGCTTAAAGGGGTTCCAGACTGATGTGGCAGTTAGTTTGACATCACCTCCATGGACTACACCGACGAACACCGCGCACCTACCGTACCTACCTACAACTGGTGTTTGTGAGACAACTGACGGGAAGTGAACGTCGAGTATTCCACAAACTCCCTTCCACTGTTGGACTGCCGCATAATCCTGATTAGGTGGCCTCGTAATCAACCACGCCTTGAAGTAAAGCGTCAAGGGTTACGATAAACAGGTCAAAAAAAGGCCGTATATGGGCCTTTACCTGTTATCCAGAAGATTGGCACATGGTCGAGTATTCACTCATGGAAAAATTGAATCCGGACAAGCTGCGGCCAGAAAACGGCGGCCGAACATTTGGAGAAATCTTAGGTTTTCAGCTCGGAGAGACCACGTTTCACAGCCAATAATTAAGGTTACTCTTAAAGCCGTTTCGCAGTCCCGGTCCTTCAACTGGAAATCAGTCTTTGGCGCCAAATATCGGGTACGTTGAATATTGTTTGTGTATAGTGACCTCAACTATCACAGCACAGCCAAGGCTTATGAAGCTGTCGAAATAAGTGAACTTCATTCTGAAATTCCACAGAAGTACAAGATGGGAAATCCTGAAGACCGCGCCGAAGGTGCAAAGTGCATGCAGAAAGAACCACTATCAATATTCAACTTGGAGTTGTTTGTGCGGATGCACTGTAACTGTAATCGTCCAGCTGTAGCACCTTTTCCCTGCCTAACTGCCATGCCCCCAGGACTGTAGGATTGTAACTGTAATGCGGATGCACTATCGTCAAATAACACAGTCACGTCCACTAAGCTCTGTCCAGTTGGGATTTCGGTACCCAAATCCACGGTCTTTTGGATAATGAACTCCAGGAGCTCGTTCAACAAATGTACGGTAGCGAAGCACCAGTGTTGAACACTGATCCCATGCTGTCCATGATGATGAGGAGGAGGACGATGAGCAATCATCATCATCATCGACAGCATGACATCAGTGTTCAACACCGATGCTTCGCAAATGCGTAGTCGTCTTACCCAGAGTCCAAAGGTTCTTCGAGGCCAAGGAATACTGAGTGCTGGTCAGTGGTGTGCATAATGCTACCGAAGCACCTGGTGTGAAGATGCTAACAGAGCATCGCTACTCGGACCTGTTGCATAGGACGAGGTTAGATGCTACAGCATTGTTGCGGCCAGAAGCCGTGTCACGGCTACGCCCCTGTTGTGTATTTGGTTTGGTTTGTATTTGGTTTTCTTTAAGGCGCTTCATCGTTCGTTGTTAAATCACTTCGTTTTAGATCACACTGTCAACGTTTTGGATGAATAAAGCCTAGCTTCTGGGCCCTCAGTCTTTCCCACTCTTACTCTGATTGTCGTCCTGTTCCAGTTCGCGTCAAGTACAGCACAACCTTGAAGTTTGAGCGGCCGCTCCGATAAGGGCACAGTAAATAACTGACCCGTTTGTCAGAATACATTATTGTTCCCTGTTTAGTGTAAACGAACCAGACAAGGTAAAACACAGAATACAACCGTCTTTGGATAGCGCTAGCGAGACCCAATCTGGCTCTATGGCCCGATGGTGCTTCAGGACAGAACATAGCAGGGGCGAGATGGCTCAAGTGGTTAGAGCGCGAATTTACTGACCGGAAGGTCCGTGGTTCGAACCCCACCTCTACCTCTCGACTTCCCCTGTCTAGGCTTGGGCAACCTGCCAGTATCCCAGCCCTCATGCTTCCTTCGTGTGGCATGGCAGTTAGGCACCGAAAGGGTGTTACAGCTGAACGGTTTTTTTATAGCAGTAATTCGGAGACCGAAGGAGGGTGTAGACTCACACCACGGATCGAATTAGACAACGCTTCTGAGGCATCAGCGGTCAAAAACATCATACGGCCTCATGTCATCCGGCTGCAGAGACCATGTTTCGCAAACTCAGCCCTGATGCACACGACAATTGAGCGCATGATATGCGTTTTCGACGGAACAGGTGACGCACATTAAAACTGTGCACTGACTGAGTTGCACTGTCGTCTAGAAACACCGACGAAGTTTGTGAGTACAACAGATGACGCAGGGATTCCGGCTCGTAACCGCTCAAGTTACTGGCGATTATCGGTGGATGTTGAAGATGTGACAAGGAGTATGCGTGCCCAGCCTCTAGCCAAGAATGCCCACTGGTAACGTCGTCACTTCGTACATCTATGGACAAAACACTAAACACGTTCGTGATAAAGCGCTGCATCATTTGCGGGCGAGTGCGCCACAACCTTGACAGCGGACGGATAGCACGATGTCCGTGAAGTAGCAAAAACAGGCATGCACAAAGAAGTTTAGCTTACGGATAGCAAGGTCTCGAGCGATAAAAAACAATCAAATTCGTGTGTATTTACTCACCGTCTAGATGAAGCCTTTGGTAGGATCTTGAGGATAATCCATCAAGTTCGTTGGATGATGGCAACCTATGGTCGCCTCTCCGCATTTTGCTGCCAACATTTACAGTCTGAGTAGACGGATGGTGACCATAAAGCGTAGATCCATGATCGATGTAGGGCCGAGGAGAAAAATCCACAGGCACCTCAAACGGTTCATCCTCGAAATCAGCATAGTGATGTAATCGAGACGGCGATGAACCCAAAAGGACGCCTTGTAGTGTTTGTTGTTTCCGTCGACGGGCCGTCATGTTCTGCGACACGTGTCGAATTCGAGAAGAACTGGAACCAACACACTGCCGGAGGCGGCATTTCTGACGCATACGATTTGGACCACCAAATTTGCGCCTGTCAAGACAGTAATCACACTGCCCACAGTCCTCTTGACGAACACAACCACGACAATTGCCACAAGCACGGGCACGCGGAGACGCCGCCCGGGACTTTGGAGGTTGGGAGTGGGACAAGTTTGGCATGGGTTCTTCGTCGTACTTGAACTGTTCAGACTCCCGAGGCCAATAATTCCTCGAAAAGTAAGTGATCGGTGGGGAGCTAGGTCCAGTACAGTCTCCGAATCCATCGATGATGCTGGCTGGAGAAACCTTGGAATCCACAGTATAATTACGCTCGCCCTTTACTGGAGCTGTTCTAGGACTGTCATGCTTCAAATTTCCTGCCCCTGAATCTGGAAAAGTTATCAAACAAATAACATACCTTGACCTGTACACTCGTCATTGGTAAGCGTGTTTCGCTTGGATTTTGTGAACTTGGCGGGGGAAGGTTGGTCTGCGTACGCATCGCTGCTGCTACCGGGACTCAGTGGCCGTCGAGAAGACCTAGGTCGCTGAGCCCTAGTTGACTTGTAATTTATCTGCAATGAGGAATCTTTTCCTGAAACACAATAATAAAAAAACTGTAATAACGTACGTCGACACTGATGACAGTAGAAAGTCTCGATCTGTTCAGCCTGCTTTGGAGTCACGTTAATGCAGTCCCCATGATACCACTCTTCACAACGATCACACGCACTAAAATTTCGAAACGATTACAGCACAACCTACATCATGAAACGTTCTCCGTCGTTAGAACGACAAATACAGTAAACTGGCTGCTCTTTCTTCACGGCACTTCGACGTTTCTTTTGCATTGTAACGGGTAAAAAGTACACTGTATGTGTTTCATGCAACTAGTTGACACAGGCAATAAATGTCCTCATGAGTCGTTGTCACTTTAAATGCGACATCGATCCGAGAAAATAGTGAAAATAAGGGGAACCTGGCCACTGGCAAAAATACAAAAAGCCCTCTAACGATGGCGTTGTACCCGATAGCAAGTTAAAACAAATGGTTTGGTATGTTCATTTGTTCACTAGGATTGTGTAATAGTAAAAAGCTCATGAGATGTGGGCTTGGACTCTGAGTGTTCAATTCTGCTTTGTGTTTAAATCTGGCTGACTATCACTGGCTTTGTCTGTTTCCAACACATCGGGTTAGTTTAACAGGTGCTGTGGACCCGTGAATCTCTAAAACATCACGAAAGCAATTACAAATAGAGTAGGTTCGATTATTGTCAAAGATTGAACTTGCGTAACTGAGGACAAAAGTAGGGTGGCTACACTTTACTGTTCGCAATCATGTGCCCAAAAGTGCTTAGCAATACTCATGCATGCGGGACAAGTTAAAATAAGGGTCTTGATAGCCGGTCATGCAAGAACTAAACTTATAGTAACCTGACCAGTGGTGTTGGACATAAGAGTGAAAATTGGTCACGGGCCCTTAAGTAACAAGGTGGAGGTGTACATAGGGTGCCACAGAAGTTCGCAATATTTGATTCATATGTTGGAGTTTTTCGGGTAGTGAACAACGGCGACGGCAAATGAGTGGCAATGCTTTGCGTGCCTGCATGCTGGATACGTTTTACGTTTTTAGTTTAAGGCAAGGCAGGCACGCAGTGCCACGGGAGTATGAGAAGGGATGGTAAGCGTGGAATAGGGTGCTTGGGAAGTGTTGTGTTTTTTGCTTTTCTCTTGCTTCCATTATAGCATTACGTATTTCGTCAATTGCATAAACGTTTTTTATCTGATTACGAAAAACTACAAAAACCCACTTCTGTCAAATTTACACACAATACAAATGTAGTCACCTTCTTCGACCTCCCCTTCTGATTTTGCTCGCGCTTGCAGCGGTCATTCGCGACTTTCATGCGCTAAATCTGGTATCAAGACGTTCCAGACTTCCGAATTTCATTATATATGAGAACTATCCAAAAGAAGACCCTTGGACAACCATAAGTAGATTATTATTCACTCACTGACCTGGGCCAACGACGAATCTTTTCAAAGAGAGCCAGTATTAGTGAGTCTGCTCCATTTGCCCCTCTTTATTATCGTATAATCACTCTAGCGTTATTATTTTTATTTCTTTGCCACACACTCCTGGTAAAGTGGCTTGCTGGATAGCCAGACAACTACAAGAGCCAGCTTCATAGAGCAGACGAGAACGGAGGAATTTCGAGTTCGTAGGTTGTCAATACGTAAGCATCTGTAGTGTTCGAAAGCTGGGGTAAAATATGGCGCCGTGTTTCACGGGAAAGAGGGAAACCAGTGTCCGATTGAATTATGGGTGGTTTATTGAGGGTTTATGTGGAGAGTGGTGGTGACTCAGGATTCGCAAGTATTGATGCCCCCTTTGGAAAGGGGAGATCGACGCGTCATGTCCGAATGGGTACCACCAGGTTTCAAGAGGTTATTAAGCGAGTTAAAACATATTAGATAATGTGTGAGGTCCCACGATGACCTGCGGGTTTATCTGCTTTAAAAACCTATCAATTGGCCATTCGCAAAAGTTTAGGATGCATTTGACTAGCTTGTTGCAAACTTCCCACGAACAGACTGCGGTCCTGTAGGTTGACAGTGAACAGCCGGTAGTAAACGATTGTTAATGAGAAGTAGATAATTTTTCTTCTTTATCGTTCTTTCTTCCTTTAATGATTGGTATTTGCAACCTTATGAAGCAGAGAAAAACAGTCGACTGAAGCACACTAGACTGTGTAGTGACAGCGCCTTCGCGATTGGGTACGGAAGATTTGCAGGCCAATACCCTAGCTTTCCGAGCGTATCAAAGCCTAATGATGAATCAACAGTCAAACGCATCGTCAACTACTGATGTCGACATAAACAAAGGAACTTTCAAACTGGAATACAGTTTGCGACGTAGGTTATGACCTGCCAACTGACCAGGATCCCATGGGGACCGACGAAAGTCCTGTCTCATGAATTCCCTTGTTTTCACCAATCTAATTTTGTCAACCGTTACGTTTTTCTCTATATCAATGCACATTATCCTATACGCTGTCATCCCTAAATCACCAGACTTTACTAATCTCGTCCAATTTCCTCGTCTTTTCGGGCCTCGACCTTCGGCAATACCTGGTTTGGAGGCTTTGTTTAGCAGTTATCCACTCACCTGGCCTCTGATCTGCATCCCCAGGGATCCCAAACTGCACCCGAATAATACCTGCGATCTTACATCGGCTCCGCTCTACCTCTGCGGATCCCCTTAGTCAACCCAAAAAATCCCGCTGCTCACAGATTTGCACATCCCATCCCAAGCATTTTGAACATGACGTTCGTTACGGGGTTGTCCAGAAACCGAAGTATGCCAGTGCAACGGCGGCACCTTTGATTCTTTTCTTTTATTCCTATTTTGTACAACGGCGTTTTCTGTTTTTGTTATTTCGGTTCTATGCGTATACAACCCTTCTTGTTTTTTTACCCGAACGTAAACCTTCCTTTGACCTTTTCGTCGCACGTGTTGTTTAAGTCAACACGTGGTTTCGTTATCTTGTAAACACGTGGCTTTGAGTCAGTGTGAACTTTGGAATCCTTCGGGACTGAGCATTTCATGAACCTGTGTATATGAGCCGGCGTGGTCACATGATTTGTGGCTTGTATAGTTGTATTATTTTATTACTGTATTTGTAGTAAGGCATTTGTAGATGAACCTCCATTTGAATGATTTGATCTTTGGGGTTTTTGTGCGTAACTCAACGAGGTCCAACAGACTGCTGGAAACAATCTATAGGCACGTAATTTCCATTATAAGTTTGATAGAAAGCCCGGAACTACTTCCTCACTACTCTTCACCGTACCTTCCTGCCCACTCGTCAAATTAACTGCAAATACGAGCAAACTCTTCACCTGACCCCGGCCGTGTCCAAGACGCGCTCATTCTAATCTGCTGAAACTTTCGTTCGGATTCAACCATTTCGGTGGACGTTCACTCTGTGCTTCCCACAACATCAATAATTTCCTGTGCCGCTCGCGTTCCGGCTTGTGCACTGTCACCAACTCACTCTTTCGAGGAAATTTTACACCCGACTCCACTACAACAGCGACACCAATGAGTCTCCACAGTTTCGCTGCACACCACGGTTCTGAGATCCTTGCTATCATTTATTCGCATTGCTAATCCCCCACTTCATCATCCCCACCTGCGCTTTTCGTGACCCTGGCCATAAACCCAGCAGTCCGTGACCACATGACCTCAGCAGTCGTTTTAGGTTTTATTTCAGATAGACCGTCTGGATTATGTTAATTCCGTAGATACACGAGATTCGTTGTGTTGGGTCTTCGTTTTCCACAATTGGCAGTTGCTTTGCTATGTGTCAAGCAGAATGCCTCTTGTTTCGTCCTCTCCCTTTCTGCTTTTGCTCTCAGCTTTCAGATTCTAATGAGCTGATCTTGCTTCATCTCGATATTTTCATCCAGAGAAAAAAGACATTAGTCACTGTGCTTCCCTTTTTGTGCCAGTTCAGCGACCTTCGTGTCTACATCGTATGATGCTCACTGTTTGTGACACCGTCCTTTAGTTCCTGCGCAATCCCAAGTACCCACTGATACCTCCAATCTTGTTTCATTCTGACTGTAACGTTATGATCATGCAAATGGGGCACCTAATCGTGACTCGTGTAGGAAGAGGCCTCACAATCTTTGCAACAGACGTTCCATCAGAATTCATCTCAGCTAGCGAGTTTGTTGTTCGTTAATGCTAGCCAACGCGCGCTGTACCAGGCGCAAGGCAAGCTTTTATGGAAGGGATACAGTGGAATGTGTAGAGTTATTGGGATTATGTGCAGTACGAACAGACCGTCCAAACGGGTGGCCAGCAGTTTGAAGCACCGGCACAACTTTGGGGATCGAGATGGTCTTGTGGGTGCATGTAACATGCTCGGCCTGGAAATACCGGAGGTGCGGTTAACTACGGACGAGTTATCAGACTGGACAGGGCAGTTGCGAAACCGTCATCACGCCGTTGCACTTCGGTCCATGGAAGGTTCCGTACGTGAACATCTTGGGTGATTCAGCTGGGTTTTCGGGTTAGTTAAGATTGGCAGAAAAATCTTGACATATTTAGACCAGCAAGGCCCAACTATATTCTTGGGTCCATCGGGGGCGCGAGGTGATTCGGTGCTGCCATTTGAATGAGGCAATAAAACAGACGTACCTAGGTCGGGGACTCAAAATGGGAACAATGTCGAAAAGGCCGGCTAGGTTGCAATGTAATATAGCCCGTAATAACTCGTGATATCAGGCAACCAAGAGTGGCTACAAAATTGGCGAGGCAACATTGCGCGATTTTAAATGCGATAATGAGCACTCAGGGGATAAAGGCAGGGAATGGCGGTATGCGGCCGATGCGAGGAGTGGCTAGTCGGCAAGCATTTGGTTGAGTGTGATTACTATTATGTATTGGAGCGTGCTATAGCAAAAAGGAGGATAGAAAACTGTCACAGAGAGTTTTTGGAACGGCTCAGTAACCCCCATTCAGGGGCTGGGTGAAAAAGCTGCAGACGTAGAAAAGCTATCAGTTATAGGCTGCAGTTTACATTAGCGCTCCGACTGGGGATATGGATAGGTTTCTGATGTTACTTGCGCCACAGAAAGAAGAGCGCCCCAATCTCAACATTTGGATGGGTCTAAGGAAATTGTTAGTTCTAAATTTGCAGGCAGCCAGAAAAAACGTGAGGAGCATGGTCGTGTCGAATGATTCCGGGGTAGCTCAATGGCTAAGATGCCGGCCAACGGAATTAAAGTCCGTGGGGAGCACCAGACCTCAGCATCTCCACTGCTCCTGTACAGGATCGGGCAACTAAGCCGTGCCCAAGTGTTCGAGCCTCCTCTCGTTTGCACCAGAATCATGCTACAGCTGAGCGATTATTTTTATATTTTTGCGGTGAGTTAACAGCAGACTGCAGCTACAGCCAAACGGAAAGCATAGGGGCTTTGCGGAATAAATTGCATCGGATGTGTCAAGTCGCATAAGTTTAGTGAGTCTCCGTGAACGTACACGTAAGACAGCATCTTTTACTCCGCTACAGTTGGTATATTGGATTCATAGGGAGATTTCTTAGGATACATGCTGTACGATCCTGTCCTATGGCCGTGATCTCAAGGCAAAAAATTGGTTACTTAGCCTAAACGCACGATCTAGGAGTCCTATCTGACAAGTAACGGGCAGTCTAATTCAACGTAGGACGGTCAGGAACAATTGCGGCGAAACTGAGTTCTACGAACTTCACCTGCGTTTGTTCGGTAATCGCAATTGGGCAGTCAAGCAGTATATTGAATTCAGATGTAGGCAGACAGTACAGACAGGTAAACCGTGGTTCTATAAGAAACTAACAGTAAATCGTGTGCAGAAGTAAAGGAAGGCTTACGGTTAGGTTGAACCTTGGGCAGTTAGCAACACAGGGGGGGCACAGAAAAGGGCAGTGTGCTATCGGACAAATTAAACGGGACAAATGTTGTTCAGTTCAAAGTTGAACAGATGTTCCACAACAAGCCCAGAAATGTGAGCAAATCGACCACAGAAAACAGTTAATATAAAATCGACTTTGTATAAATTAGAATAATTCAGTCTTGAAACTGGAGCAACCACCGGAAGGGTAATGAATTGGTCTGAGGAATAGGGAAACACAAATAATGACGTCACGTAATTAACATATGCTACAACTCAGGTCCTAAGATTAATTCAGTGGCACAGGCGTTCGACAAAGGCCGCCTTCTTTTCGGTTTTCTTCACTGCAGAAACTAGATTGCGGGGCTCAGCATATGGTGGAGAAGAGCTTCGGGTGGATTGTAGTTGAGAGGATAGTTGTCAACCATGCAGTATTTTGGCTCGCCGAGACCAGGTGATACGGGAGGGTAAGACGTGGTACGGAAAAACCTGATGGATGTTTGGGGCTTGTAGCCACCGTAACGTCCAATCAGGCGGGAAAACTGTAGGTGTGCAGTCAAGGCACATTGAATTGTGAGAATCAAAATCCATTGACGGAATAGAGGACAAACACAATATTGGTGAAATTGTGGCGGTTATGTTACTTGGATGTGGGCTGGTACTTATTCCTTGGGCAATGAGATTCATTCCACAGACATGTCATCCTCATCAGCGCAGGCAGTTAGATCGTATTAGAAGCGGCTGTATTAGTTACTCCAGTATTCCGATAACGTAGATATGCTGGTGGAAGTAAGTAGAGATGATAGCGTATTCGTATAAACAATGAGTAAGAAGAGACTCAAACCCATACGGCAGTTGTGTAAAAGAGCGTCGGGGTAGCCTGAAAGATAGAGTGGCTTTAAAAGTGTTAGTTTTGTCAGGGGCGTGAAACCGTTGCTTAGTTGTATCCGGATACCGAAGGTCGCAGAAGAGTCCGCTTACAAACGAAAGCACGGGAGCTGACATTCGGTGATCAAGAACGGAGACCTCTGTTTGTGAGAGTACCGCCACGGATAAGCATGTGATGATTCAGGTTATAATAAGAAAGACGAAGGTGTTGCTTTTATAAAGCTACAGAATCTGTATCGGGAAGAGGTACAGCAACGTTAGGATTTCGTACTATAAAATGCAAATTCGACACCAGGTACCCGTTAGCTGAATGGATCTTCGCTAGCGATTCATCCATAGGTTCACCTCTGAAATCAAGAGGTTCTTGAATTCTGAGTTGATCTGCTGACATAATTATGTACACTCCTTTCTAGCTTCAATTTCGTTGGGTTCAAACTGGGTGTAAATACGGATTCTTCTTCTACGACCAATTTGCTCAATTATTAAGTTTGCCTTTATGACACAGAAGCCCGGACAATCATACCAGAGATATAAACGAGATTGAAGCAAACACACATTTTTTATTTCAGATTCATCGCCGGGTGAAAATAGTTCACGGAAAACAAAACGGAATGACTGCCCAGTATGGTTGTACCAGTCCATCAAATAAAATCTTTTCGGAAATGCTAGTTTGATAATTTTAGAGCTTGGGCGCATTGAGACGGCTATGTAAATGGTTCTGATGATGAATGGCATTCATTGGCCGTTGGATTCAGCTATCATACATAGTTTAGGCCATAATTAACGTCGCTCTTTGACAAGAGCCAATCCGTAGCGAGGAGGAGCCGAGATGAACAACAACACAAACGTTTATGACGATGAAGGGCCATGATCGGATCTATTTTCCGGCGCTATCGCTGCGCTTTAGGAAGTAATTAAGTTAAGTTACATCATGCCTTTCAGTAGGAAAAATACCTCATGGGAATGTTGCTGAATCACCTGCAGATATCTGAAATAGCTGTATTATCCTCTGACCATTTGCGCATACCTGGTAATAAGGATGATCCACGGGGATGTACCATTGCATCGCTTCTAGACAATGCGTGAGGTTTACCCCGATTATTATGCTGCACGCCAGGCAAGCTGCCCAAATCTGTGTTCTGCTGACGTTTGGTGGACAAAATAACCTAATTAATTACGATTGACGAACATCATGCACCTAGCCTAATTCAACTACCCACCTGGGTGGAATTTGCATTGGATGTTCTGCGGGGGTTATCTCCTATTTTGTGAACACCGCGGAATGGCCAGATGTATCAAATTTGATTTCGTCCCCAGCCTCGTGAACCGAGGAACACGTGCAAATTGGCGGCGGCCAATGACCCTAAAATTCTGCTAACTTCAATAAGGCAACAGATTAGTGTAACGTGCAGTCAGACTTGACTAACACGTCATACGTTTGCATCTTCAGAAAACCCATAGTTTCGGTGCTGTTAATTTCTGCTCACTCCTGGTGAGCGTGCATTGTGAAGTATGTTTGGCTTCCGTGCTTTTGAAAAATAGACAAAAAGAATTTTTCTTTGCTTGTATTTTACTGCGTCGCCAGAAGGACGACTGGAATAATCCTAAAGCAGCTGCAGACAGACAACAAAAGTACTTTTTGGTGATTTTCGGGAGTAAATGCCAGTCTCAGAACTACCGGCGACAGACGGAGCGCCCGCACCGCAGGAGTATTGGCGGTTACACAAATGCACCATTGTGCAACTTAAGAGGGTGACCATACCTGAAGGGAGTATCTCACGACTGCATGGGTTTTTCATCCCGCATGCCTGTTCCCAGACCTGGAATTTGACCAGCCAACAAGCAGTCACAATGGCAGCGTCCGCATTAACATAGAACTTAAGCAACGAGATATTTTATCCGGACAGGGACGGGCAAGACCAGTAGAACGGCTTTTAGCCAAACACGCAACTAGCAGACAGCCGTTGAAACTGGCAGGTCGCAGGGAAACCAAAAAACGGCGGCCACAGTCGGGCAAACGGGGGTAGAATGGGGATGATCAGAGCACTGCAGCACTGCAGCCAAACGTCGACGGGGTGTTGGAGTGGATCACCTTGTCAAGTAGAGGCGCACCATAATGTTGTGCGTGAGACTGTGCGAGCTGCGCAACTAAACAAGCATCTTACTTATTGCATTTCGTCAAACAGACTAATTATATGTGCGTGCACTACGCGTGATCAGATGTACTATGGCTCTCATAACGAAGAATTATGGCTTTGCTTTGGTTTATGTTAGTTTGGCAAAACAAATTACCGGACATAAAAAACGCCGTTGGTAGACTAATCCAGAGCTATAACCCGGCTTGATAGAACGAGGCACGAGTCCTCTGGGCACGGATGCACGGCCAGATGTAAGGAGAAATAATGGGTAAATGGAGGCGGGCGCTAAAAAAAATTACGATAGCAAGCGCCCTTAGCATTAGATCTGCCTTCCAAGAGACGGGTGTAGACAAATTCATGGCGGTAAAACCCTCGCATGGGGAATAAGATAAAGGGTTATTACTGGTCAAGAACACTTCGGGGGAAAACCTCTCCACGTGTTGGTAGACACTAAAGGGTTCGTTGTGATAGATGCACATGCTACGAGCAAGTACCAAAACAGTCAGGATGAGGTCAAAACGTATAAGGTAGTTGGTCCCTTACAACAATGTCTAAAATGAGCTTTGGTGCAAAAGACCCTCGGCTTCCCTAATGGGAAGGTAAAAGGTGAAAATATCTCAGAAGTCTACGTGGAAAATATGGAAGGGGAGCATGCTGTATAGTTTGTAATACAGGCAAATATAAATATTTGTCGCAAGACAATTCGACGGGTCAACGGCGGAGGGAAAAATCCACAGTTGTGGATACTATACGAAGGGCGGGAAGAAAATTCCGGGTGGGAGTCATCAGTGTTAGCCGCTCGGTAGATCCGCCGATGGATGGGGTCTTAGTTGTAAAGGACCTGGCCCGAGTGAAGAGAGAATACGATATAGTAAAGCAGACGACACCACAAACAAAGACCAGCAAACGAGGGCTGTACATTTTCTACAGCTCTCCTGCACGCTTCTGAATACTTTGAAGGGTATTCAAGGCTAACTTTCACAATGGATCTTGGAAACTGCCCGAATGGAAACGGTTTACTTTGAAGCGAGCGCTAAATGAAAGCTCTGCGCCTATAAGCTCCAGCCACTTTGCGTAACGCGTGTTTGGAAAAGTCGAGAGCGCAGGGTACCCGAGACTTTGAGACCCCACTTTGGAAAGAGTAGAAATAGGCAGTGTGTTAAAAATAAACACCACGAGAGAAATCTGGAATCGATATGAAGGAGCAGAACCTTTTTAAAACGGCGAACAAACGGAGTTAGGGGACCACAGCGATAATAATCCAGTCCAGCCTTAGTGAAGTGAAGGCGAAATCACCGACCTGGAATGTGTATGCTAGCCTGATATCTTTAGCATGATTGATTGAGTCATCGGTGTGCAGCAAGAACTGTAGGTACCCAAGCACAATTTCCTGAATGACCGGATTTTGATGGGAAGTGGTGATGGGGAGATGTACCTAAATGACAGGAGAGATCTCCGGTTTTGGTAACCTGGGTCTTCTCACTAAGGTAGGAATTGAACCAACGCAGAATTGGGGCTGCGGTACCTGTAGATCTTGGTTTACTGAGGAGAGCGCCGTTGAAGACTTGGTCAAACGCCTTACGAATATCGTCGTAGATACGAATGATATATAGTCTGGCTTGGTAAACAGACGAAATAGGATAAGAGAAACCTACCTGGCGTGTATCAACTGGCCGCCGGGCCAATAACTTGTATTGCCAAATGTTAAGGGTCTTGGCGGTGAGCAGCTTAGCCATGGCAGGGAGTTTAATGGAGCGTTGTGGGTTGTAGGAAAGCACGCAAGCACGATGGATGCCACGACATCCCACTGCAGCAGTTGTCAGGTCCGACCTGTAGTGTGGAATGATGATGTGGTGCTACCACTGACTTGGAACTGCACGAGTGATGGGGAGGCATCGAAGCTAACATGGAGGGGGATATCTGGTTGCAAGTTTTTAGAAGGAGCGAGGTGATGCCACCATTACCTTGGGACTTTGAATCTCTAAGTTGGCCATTTGGGGAGTTCAGATCGGATGAGTTGATTGAATAAGCAGGGATTGGGGTTCATTTCATCAACAGATGTAGCCGCCACGGAACTAGTTGAGGAGCAATGAGTGAACACACCCGAAGCAGAGGTGGCATGGCAGCCGGAGAAGTATGGGTTTAGAGTTTCAATAAACCTGGTAAAGTCAGGAAGAGCCTTCTCATCGTGAGTCATATTACTCGGAATTGCATGGAACATAGAGGCAAACCTGTGAACAAGGGGCCGCAGCCTGTTAAATAAAAGAGAATAGGTTACGACATTAGCTCTATCGCGCCTGGCAGGAGCTGAATCGCCAGCGATGGTCTCATTCGTGAGCTTTTCAGCAAGAATAAGCAGGAAGAGGTCATAGGAACCCGATGTAAAACAGACGAACTTCACTGCATCCGACGGAGTGACGCTGTCCAGCGGAAGACAAAAGGGTCCTAGTTGACGAACACTTGAGACTTAGGGGCGTAACACATGTTCCACCATTTGACCCCATTATACTTGCGAGTTGATAATCTTGTTTTATACCTCAGAGCCCAGGGGCTTGGTGAGAGACTGCACCAATAAAAAAGATGTAATAAGGGAATATTTGTAACCTCAGATTTATGGAGTATAACCTTGGAAGTGCAATTTGTGGGGCCGTCAGGCGCGCTTTAGCCCTACAAGGCAGAGTACCGAGGAAGACCGTTGACCTGTTGATAATCCTTTCAGAACGGACTAAAATAGTTGGGTCATTTCGGACTCACTTTAACTGAATTTAGCTTTGCCTCAAGACATTCGGACAACAGTCGGACTGAACAAAACTTGCAGCGTATACCGTTGAACATTATCGAATTCTAGGCTATGAAATTTTCCTAATTTGGCATATTCTTGCGGGAACTCCTCAGCCCAAAACCTATCCCTGATTTAAGAATTTACTCACCAAATTATGGGTGAGGTGTCATCTTATTACCTTGTCGGCAGAAATTCCGCCTGGTCAATCATTGGAACACCGAATGCATTATTAGATATGGATGCTTTGGTTTTTGCCACAATTCTTCACACAAAAGTTTGACAAATGCGGTTTTCTGGCTAAGTCAAAATTCTTTGGCCACGTAAATATCTATGTGGAAATTGTTATTTAGAAGGGTGTGATTTTGTTCATTGTTCATAGGCAGCGAGGACCATAAGGCCCTTCGGTCAGACAACTGACAGTCAAATGACCCAGTGACGTTTGCTTGTGCGGTGGGGAGGGGTTGGGGAGGGACATCGGTGGACACCGAACTGCGCGGGCAAATGGTACTTCCCAGTTGCCCAGGCCGTGGAAGGGGGTTTGGTTGAGGTACCTCACCTTGAGCATTTGACTCAAAAGTCTGACCCACAAGGCAGTAGGAGGATGTAGGGTTTTGTTGAGGACCCTGCCCCTAGTCTTTAACTGAAAAGTCTGACGCACGAGGCAGCCCACAGTGAGGATTTCTTTGGGGACCCTGTCCAGAGCCGATGACTCAATAGTCTGACCTGCTCGGTTGCAGGGGTTGGCCTAACCCGAGGACGCAGGGAATAAGGCATTACTGTCTCTTTCCTGATGCGGCTGCGCACAGCAGGTGTCTTTTGAACAGCACCGGACTCTTTAGTTGGGCCATCGGAGTGTGATGTGTTTGGGGTCGACCTTTTCTAACCCATCCTTCCTCGAGGAAAGGCAACATCGCTGCTTCCATAAATATGGACATGCTGGTCGCCTGAGGGAAACGCCTTACTGCCTTCACACTCCTGTCGCAGAGGACAGTACGACTTTATCCACAGGCCGCCTCGTAGCACGATTACTCGTAGTATGGTGTCTCGCTGCTCTTGGTGTGACTGCTCTCCGTTGGCCTTCCTGGCATGGTTGCACCTTGTGGAACGACGTTCCAGCCAGTGTAACCCGCGGGCTCATTGCGGCACTCAAGCCCGACCACCACGTCGAGGTGGCAGCCTTAAGTCGGGATTCTGATTCTCAATCTTACACCAGTGCGTATTGGTTACTTACGAGATTTTGCTCCCACCGTCCAGATGCCGTTTGTTTTTACGTATATTTTTTAACACACGGGGCGCTCGCCAAAATCCTCCTCTTCCAAGCATAACAAGTGATGGGAATAACATTCTCGATCTCTTTCGACCACCATTTGAAATTGACCATCCGACTCTATGTGTCTTTGTCCTTCCACTGGTAGAAGTATGTGTGAACCTAGAACCAGTCGAAGATAGCGCAAGCACCTACCGCTGGCTGTTACCACTGGTCTACCCTTTCATTCTCCCAACCTGGGTAGCCAAAGAGAAACTGTTTTCTTGGATCTTTAAGAAAACAGTGCAACTTGTCAACTTTATCCTGTGTGTCAGTCTATGAATCCGTGACTATTGAACTGCTGTAGTTAAAATGTATTGTCAGCGTGTCATTTAGGTCGCGGGGGGTTAGTGCGCGGCGCGTGAACTTTCCGCCTCGACGTTGCGGACCTTCTTTATATTCAGTTTTCTTCCCCCTGCATCAGCCCAAGGATTAATGCAAGAGTACAAGCTGGTGGTTCTCGGTAGCGGTGGTGTTGGGAAGAGTGCCTTAACGGTTCAATTCGTTCAAGGAATATTCGTTGAGAAATATGATCCCACTATTGAGGATAGTTACAGAAAACAAATGGAAATTGGAGGCAAACAGTGTATGTTAGAAATCCTGGATACCGCTGGAACGGTGAGTCTACCATTATTTTCCACTATTCGAGTTGTTGCATCGGCGCGGAACAATAGGTGGAGCAAAATTAAAGGGCAGTACTGGTGACCATATCATGTGCAGACCGCCAAGCTCCATTCTACCATGACCAACAGACTGCTGCTCTGCAGGCGTTCAGTCAGCATAAGTCTGTGTTTGAGGATGGACTTTGCAAATACAGGTTTAACTTTGACTCCGGCTTTCCGTACACCAGGTCATCTGGTGAACGGATAGGGACGACCCATTTACTCCCCGAACATCTTGTATTCTCTCTAGGGCTTTGATAAGAATCTTCTGACTCCTGTCAGACGACTAAGCCTCTGTATCCGGCTCGCTTAGGGCGGCTCACAGCCACTCTGAAAGACGGAGATCCGCGGTCCATTGGTGTGGACAACGTAGAATCAACATTATCAACACCAACCCGAACCTGGGTCATGATAAAAGGCTAAAACGGGGTGATCACCAAAGTTAGTTGGCAAATTAGTACTGAGTAAACTTTTTTCCTCATAAAACAATCTTCATCATCATCGTTGTCGGTGATGGCAACAACAGTTGCGAAAACTGGTGCTTCAGTGCCATACGCAGCAATCAAAGAATATGGACGGAGCATCCTATTCACATGCAACTCAAATACTCCCTTTTGGATCTGAACTCCACGGGACAGCTTGGCTCTTTGCCCGCGTCTTAAACAGGGCGTTCTCCTGAGCGTGCCTTCTGATTCCCGTTTTTCGAAGCTGAAGCCATTCTTCTTACCGAAAAACAATCGTTCAGCTGTATAACCCTTTCTGTCCGGAGCTGCCATGCTACCCGAAAGAAGAATGAGGGCAAAGATACTGCCAGATTTCCAAGGCGTAGGCAGAGGCTGTCGGGATGCAGGTGTTGCGTCTGAACCATCCACCTTTTTGGTCCTTAAGTTCGCTCCCTAGTAATAACCACAGTAATTTCATCTTAATTTGTTGGGGTATCTCGTATCTCCAAGGCTGCTGGCTTCCTTAGATATCTGCCTGCGGTTTTGTCCAAGCCATTTATTGTCTTATGTGGTGGCCGGAATTCAGTTGAGTTGTCCGCGTTCTAGGACTCGTTGGATGTGAACAGAGAACGGTTTTCGGAAAAGCCTACGGGCTAGCTGACTCGAGAATCCGTTAGTCGCTGTTAGAGGTCTGCGTTTTGCTTAAGATTCGGTGTCTGTAGTGCTGCGAACTAGCGCATCATGCCCCTTGCCGTGTAAAAGCATGAGAGTAGTACACAACTAACGGATATAGTGCTCTTAGCGTGGTGTAGTTCCTATTACATTTGATCAGTAAACTTCATCGATCAGATTGACTTTTTCTAAGACATCAAGCGACTTGTTTAGGTGACTGCTGTCTTCAAAGGCTGTGACTTCCCCACAGCTGAGATAGCCCGCACGCAGCACAGACAGGATTGGTAAGCATGAGTGGTTTTGGGTGCTTTGAAAGGATTTCTCGAGCATAGCACAAGTTCGTTGTTGATGGATGACTACCGTACCAGCAATGGTACTAAATCACTGGATCTGCTTGCCTGCCCCGAACTAGCACTGATTGCTGGTTTGTTATAGTTGGGGTGATCATTTTTAGCTCCATCCTTCCACTGAATCTGACCTATACTTTACGGCAGACATTGACTGACCGCATAAATAGCATCTCGGTCTCAGCCCAGCTGTTTGATTCATTCAGCATTCATTTCTACTGCGTTGAACTGTAGCCTGTTTCATAGGCTTACCACTCTTGACAAACATCTCATTGATACACAGTGTTCGATTTTCCTCATTTCAATCGGTTTCGTTGTTTCTTCATCGAGTGTAAGTAACCCCTTCTCTTAAAAGGAAACCACGCAGGCTTACTGAAAATTCTTCGTAGCCTACCAAATTGGCATACAAACGCGTGTATTTTTTGAAACCCCTTTTCTCTTTTTATTCCATAGGGAGCCTTCGTCTGCACCTGGTGCTTCGTTACGCTTGAAAGATATAATCCTCTTAGACGTTCGACGGCTGATGGGTCACTGTTACCCTGGTAGGCCTACTTGAGCCACTCGCTGATTAGATTCCTGAAACCACTCCTGACAGTTTGACAAAGATTAAAGATACCGCGTATGGTGGGAGGGGGGGGGCGATAGTGTGGTAGCGACACACCGGGGATGTTGGGTGGTCAGGTTCCAAATTCTCCGGCTGTTGATCGAAGGACCGCTGAAACGCGAATTTCGTAACCAGCTGCTAGATGACATCCAGTGGCCTGGCATTTTTTGCTCGGTGAAACCTGTAATATTTAGGTCCCTGTGTGATAACAAGAAATAACTGTCCACACTTCCGTGCCTAGCTGCCATACAACCCGAAGGAGGCATGAGGGCTGAGGTATTGCTAAGTGGCGGGCCGTTTGGCACCGCCCGTTTCTGTGAAAATGAGATCGGCTGTCACTCGTCAGCTGCAGTGGTATGAAGTACGGGTTGCTGTGCGCAGCCTTACTCGCAAAGGGATTTAGTTCCTTTAATAGGCGGCAAATGGAACTACCAAACGGTTAGCTTTTCAACAAAATGCTACCATGGTGTGATATTTAACCATCCATGCTTGAGCATGGCGTAGTGCGTTTGGTGCTACATATGCTGCGTATGGCTACATTTATCCGACAACTTGCAATAGCAACCAGGTTCCCCGTTCGCCAAAGGCCATAGAGCTGGATGAAAAAGAGGAAGAAATTGGCTCTGTTTCAGGTAAACAGAATCCAAATCCTAAACCCATTCAAGATTAGGTGTCCCATCGGAGCTAATGAAATCTTGATTTAATGTATGATGTATACTCCCCATCTAATGACCATGCTCTTGTACTTTTCCGCTTGATTCTCTCAGTCCCATTTAAGTGGGCTGGAGGGCGTATGGAGGAGCATCTCCTCGGAGGAGATGCTGCTGGCAGCAGTGAGGTGTTTGGAACCTTGTTAACCGGCGTTTTTGGGCACAATGACTTCCCTCATGTAGAGGTTGTATTTATTCGTAAGCAATCTGGGACAGACGAATCCAACCACGAGTAAGGTTGGATACGATATACTTATTGTGGTAAAATGAGATGGCCAGTTGTCTGTCTAAGCATGACGACAATGCAGTGGACGCTGTAACCCCAGCAAACGATAAGGTACCGTTATCAGTCGCGCTGCGTCTCAGTGTAATGTCGCTACCCTTACACAGTATCATACAACCCTACCTATCAAGGGTTACCAGAGATAAGCCGTCTTGGTTGTTACTGATAGACAGACGGCACAGGTATGGTGGGTCACACTTTCTCTTGGGAATGGGAGCAAACATGGTTCAGTCACCCTGTCGGCGCTTCGTGAGCGAAGCACTGGTGCTCCACAAGTCCGATCCTGCCCATGCAGGTGTGTTAACGGGCTGAACTACTTCATAAGCTTGTTAAATTCACCTCTAATCCATTACGCTTAGATCGTTCCTGTTTGGTTACTGGGATCTACCGAGTATCGAAGTTTGCCTACAATATGGAATTTCACCAGACGATTCTGTCCAAGAGCAGGTTTCTCCATTATCTAAAGTCAAAATCTTAAACTCCCTGAAGCCTGTCTTCATACAGTAAGTTTAGTTTCCCCTAGAATTACATATCATTCTTTAACCCCCTTTTGGAAATTGTTTTAGAGTGCGATCCAATCCTGTTACCTAATTAACGTAGGTGTTTGCGGAGCAGGGTGCTTCCAATTTGCTATACCTCTGTTTCTTCAGGAATTTGAACGTGGGCGCATATAATCTTCCACCTGCCTTTAGTGTTCGTGGGCTCAGCTTGCCAAACGTTTGATCGGTTATGTCATCCTGCCAAATGCTAACATCCACCTACCGTAGGGTCCTTAGTATAGGCCTTCCCTGATATGGACAAACCACGAAACTGCTGACGTCCTTGTGCACTGTTCAGTCACCACTATTCAAAGTTAGTTCGTTTTCGACAGCTCATCGTTGTTTTAGGGTTTCTTTTTGTTAGAAACCACAGACTTTGGCGATGAGAACAACCGCATTCATGTTCACGGTTATTTAACAGACGGCCAATCTTCCGGAGACCGTATCTAAGGAACTGGTATTTCGGCAATCCACTCGGATTACCGCTGTGTGGCTAAATGAAGATCAGAGATTGTTTCCAACTGATACCTTTATTGAATGAGCATAGCTATCTAGGCTGCTCATAGCACTATAGTATGAATGACTCGGGCAGCTCCAGTGGATGTCCGAATGACAAACCGTAGTTTGTGAATGGCATTTGAACATACGCACTCACTTTCACATTTTGTCCGTGAAAAGCTTGGGGTTGGTGTTCATCTTCCCCGTAGGGAGGCAGATAGCTCAAGTTGTTAGAGCGCGAATTTACTGACCGGAAGGTCTGTGGTTCGAACCCGACCTCTGCCTCTCGACTTCCCCTGTCTAGTCTTGGGCAACCTGGCAGTATCCCAGCCCTCGTGCTTCCTCTAGGTGGCATGGCAGCTAGGCACCGGAAGGGTGTTACAGCCGAACGATTTTTTAGAGAGATAACCACTCGACTAACAATACAGACACTTCCACTGTTCTCTTTACTGGGAACCCAACGGGAAATTATGGAAAATTCCCGGCATGAACTCATGGAGGCAAGCACTGTTTTGAGAAGAGTTTAGTGGCACCAGTTCACCCAGTCCACAACAACTACAGTCGATCATGCTGAGAAGTCCGGTGCAGTTCCGGTGCAGTTTTGGCTTAATTGCATGCTAATTTAAGCAACTTCAGGGGCTTTCTCGTTTGGTCTGTACGCCAATTTGTCGTCTACCGAGAAAGGTCTTGTTTTCGACACCAAACCTGATGTAATCCGAGGAGTGGGTAGCGATAGCTTGACAGAAGGGAATGAACGTTATGCTGTGGGTGAGATTTGACTTCCGGGAGGTGTTCCACCTGATTCTCCCCGTACTTTGCTAGGAGGCTTGCAGCAGATGGCGTCCGTGCTGCTACTCCATCTCGATCGCCTTACCGGTTGTTTAAGGTGTGGGAACCTCCGATGTTTGCAGTAAACCATGGTACACCTCTTTTTGACATGGCGTTTGGCGCCAATTAGCGAATGTGATTCGGGTGTTTCGTCAGAAATTTGGACAAATGTTAAAATCCAAACATATTTTACCTTGGATTATGAGAAGCGTGTTCAGAAACTTCTTATTCCGGAGTATGGCTTCGTGCATGCCAAAAATTGAACGATGATCAGTTGACTCTAATGGTTTACACTTTCCGTTAACCTTCGGTTGTGAGAACGATGTCATCAGCATATTCCGGACCGTTAGGTTTTTCACTGCTGTACAACTGTGCCAGTTTATATCAATGAAGCCTTGTAATGCAAAGAAAGAAAACAGTACAGTGAGAGGGAACCAGGGCCAGCCTACCACAAACTTCTAGGTGCATAAACTCCCAACACTCAGACACACAATCTGAACACAGACTAATAGCACGAACGCCACTAATGTCGGCCAGTCGCGATATATTTGTGTCTTCAGCCAAGGACAGGGAGGCTCACATGGGCTTCAGTGTGGAAGGCCGACAGCACCCAAAACTTTCGTAACGCCCATTCCCTCCTGCCCTGTCGTATTCTGTTCGCATCTGGGTTCCCGCCACCCTGAATTAAGCACGAAAGAAACGATCTTCCTGGCAGACGGTAATAGCGTGCGTGGCGCATGGGCTAGCCACCTTAGTTTGCAATGCTGGATGTATCCTTTGAGGGGAGCACCGTCTGCTTCACCAAAGACGCGCTTCCTGATCATCTCATGACAAATTTGCTGATTCTGACCAATTCCAGCTATGGTTCTGAGACCTCCTTGGTCAGAGATATGAAAATGTGAACTAGTCGAATCTCACTGCCGTACAACAATAAAGCCCGCACTGTAGTCCTTTGAGATCAAAAGTGTCGCAACTTGGCAAACGCAGTTCTGGTTTTAAAGGGGTTTTGAGTTTACTTAGTCTGTTGCCGTCAGAAATAACTCAACGTTCGAGTTATTTATAGCATTCCACACCTTCCAGCGTCTCTATGGAGTCTTATGGGCATTCTTATAAAATATCTTTCCTCATCGGGATTTTGCACTTTGTGGATGTGAAGCACACCCAAAAGAATAGACGACTCTGGTCAGTTTTCCTAGTACTGCTTGTCCTGCTTATTCCTTTCCAAAAAATGAGTGCAATGTCTCGCTCTGATAAATTTGAACATTTGGGTTTTGGAAATCCTACGGAATTTGTCCCATTAACAATGGGCGTCCTTTTCGGACACAACCGTTTGTTGGAGTGCTTTTGAAGAGGTTACCATACACTATCAGATGCCCGCAGGTGTGTGAATATACACAGTGCTTGATGATCACGGACGCCTGGGGCATACCATGTTGCAAAATGGGGTTGAAGGAACGAACCGGCCGACAGAAACGAACGCAGTCTTGAAATCGCAGAACACCAAGATTGTGGCGCGCGTGTGCGCGTGCCGTTGCTCTAACATATAACGGAATGTGAAGATGTGGTCCACATGATCCCTCCCCAGCTGTCCACTGGTCCTTCCTTCACGTAGCCTAATAAGACGATGCGAAATAGGCGCTCCAAGGAATCTTATTGTAACAACGGTCAAGGTAGTTCCTCTGTGATTGCCACACCCACTCCGGGCACATAGCACTACCATCGGCTCAGCCCAGTTTACTGGAACGGTCTTATCCACCCACATAGGTCGATGACTCGGTGGTTAGGGCACGAGTCTATTGACCGGAAGGTTCGTGGTTTGAATCCAATATCAGCATCTCGACTGCTCCTGTCTAGACTTGGGCAGCTTGATAGAATCCCAGCCTTCGTACCTCCTTCCGTTGACATGGCAGCTAGGCGCCGAAAGGATGCTTCAGCTGAACGACTTTTTGCAACCAATTGTGCTGCACAAAGTGTGAGATAGCTCGAAATAGCTCGGTGGTTAAGGCGCGAGCTTATTTACCGGAAGGTTCGTGGTTCAAATCCAACCTCTGCATCTCGACTGCTCCTGTCTGGGCGTGGACAACCTGGCCGTATCTCAGCCCTCGTGCTCCCTTCGGGTGGCACGACAGCTAGGCACCGAAATGGTGTTACAGCTGATCGATCATTATTATTACTGTTATTATTACTAATGAGAGATTCAGTCGGTTGTCTTGTTAACACCAATGTAATTTCGAAATGAGTGCATTTCGCTACTCCGGTAGTAATTAGGTTTTCGTCCGGCATCTCGTATGTTTTGCCAAAGCGGTGGACATAAAGGGACTATACTACTTTTCCACTTCTTTTTGGGGAAAATATAATTTGTTCACTGCGCGCCGGGGACTTGAAAATTGAAAGGAGCCACCATACCGTTTAACAGTCCCGTGATCCTCCTCAATAATATCCATTTTGTGTCCTCCCTTTTCTCTGCTGTTCTGATGTTGGAATATGATTTGTGGCTGCTGCGGCTCATCGCCTTTGCCTCTTCTTTTCTCTTGGATGATGAAGGATGGGAGTGCCTTTGAACCTGAGTGTTCATAGTTGTTTTAAATATCTGATGATATTAATGGGGAAAGAATCATAATTGATATCGCTCCTGAACACCGTGAGTTAATACTTGGACTGTGTCCGCATTTCGAACTTCACGTAATGTGTGACTTTTGGAATCGGTCGGGGATGGCGGCTTATTAACGCTATCGCAGTGGGCCACGAAAACTAGTTTGTCCTCAATATTATGAGATAGGTGCCTTCGAATTGGACGAGACGAGGTATTGTCAGGATCAGCTGGTGTGGAAAAAACGTCACCAAACGTGAAGGTTTTACCGTTTAGCATCGAAGGCTATCCCGTTTTTCCTTTTTATGTAAATCTTTATCCAGAGGATCAGGCGTTATTTCTCCCTATTTTACTGTGTCCATTGGTTTAGTGTTTCATTTCCGCGTATTTTATGATTTCATTCAACTAACGTTTTTTGTCGTTTACACTATTCAGCGTACGGATCGGTTCGCACACATAGTGTTCCATAAGTTTCTGAAGTCAGTTATCGGAAATGACTTTTTTACGGTACATAGCGAATGCAACCTTGAGGTTACAAAAGTATACTGAATTCATTTAAGTTCCGGTATCTTTAACATTACTTTTTTCTTTGTAAATATTCAGGCATCGCATGTCTAATGACACATTGTGTTCGACTTTGTCCTCGAAAGCTTCCAACGAAGCCGTGCTTTGACGGAAGGGTTGTATGAGTTCAGAATATAGAGCTATTCGTAGTTCTAGGCAATAGGTACTTGCTTTTAAAATCATATGTTGCTAGTGCGTAACTTAGAATTGCACTCTTAGGTCTCATCCATAACGATCAAATAATCCCCAAATGAGTTGTATATGGACATGTGGATCACTTTCATGCGCTGAAGTATCTCCATCCCAGGTATCCGGAGTGTAGTTTGTCAACAGCACTTTTAAAGTTTTACCCACTTAGATGAGTGGGCTTTAGAATTTTGTTGGATAGCTGCTACCCTGTAGCAGTGCTCGACCGCATAAATCGCGACCCAGTGTTTATCCCGTTGACGCACTCTGTCAGTCACGTTGAACCAGTTGTTCTCCGAGGTAACCATCCAGAAGTATCGTCAACCTGAACTTTTTTCAGCGATCAGACATCTCGGGAAGCTAAACTTTGACACACCACCACGACGTATCTCTGGATGCTGTCTGTAGCGATATATAATCATCAGCAAGAATACCTCTGACAACGCATCATAATCATTCCTTTGACAATTCTTGCCACGTACAGAGGAGGTCGCCTGGATTCCGTCCCATAAATGTCGTGTCAGAGCGCTAGAACCAAGAATTCCTGTAAGTTCATTCCTGTCATCCGTTTCCCGGCTGTCAGCTTGCGCTACTCTATTTCTTACGGAAAACGATGTCATTATAGATAGAGGTGTGTCGGCGATACTGTCACTACTTTCATCCATTACATGTAGGTGCAAGCCGCGTACAAACCAGGTCCGATGAAACCTGAAACCTAAGTGGGCACAACTCGGATTTCCGACTAGGGTCGAATCGGTAAAGCGCTTCATTTCTTCCTTTTAACGTTCAATTTTCTTGCGGGTAGCTGCGTTTTTCTGCTCCCCATACGTCTTCTTCATTTTTGTTGCCGCCAGCGAATTCATTTTGAATGGACTACTACCGTGACTGCTTTTGCTACCGAGTTCACTAAGCAACATCACATCAGTAACCAATCAACGCCAGCTGTTCCACCGACCTAGTCGTTTGCGCAGAGTAGTAACGTGATCTCGCATCTCATATGGTCATTTATATATCCATGTTACTTCTTCCCCGAAACAGGAACAATTCACTGCAATGCGAGACTTGTATATGAAGAACGGACAAGGTTTCGTTCTGTGCTATTCAATCACGTCCCAGTCGTCTTTCAACGATTTGGAGGAACTACACCAGCAAATTAGACGGGTAAAAGATGTGGACCAGATCCCAATGATTCTTGTTGGGAACAAGTGCGATTTGGACACTGAGCGTGTGGTAGGCAAAGAACAGGGTCAACGGTTGGCACGGGAATGGGGCTGTGAATTTATTGAAACTAGTGCGAAAACAAGGCTCTTTGTGGACGAGGTAAGTGATACTTTGGGATCGGTATCGTTTTCGCAGTTTCTTATCCATTCTGCTTGTGGAGAGTAATCTGCAGTCATGGACGATGCTGCCACTAGTTTGCTTGTGCCTCTACACATCGAGAGACTGACAGAAACTCTGCTTGCCTGTAGGTAACTGAAGGAGTTTTAGTCACCATAGGTATTCAATTTCATTGTCAACATTTCCCCTTTTTTGCTAGTTTTCGTGCTCCCATAGCTACTGTGTTTAGTATTCTCTATCACAACAGCTGTTGCACGCTCAGGTGGCTTCCAGAAAAAAACTAGTTTTCAATGGGAGACCAGATGACAAGCCTCACCATGTCATTTCTGAGTTGCGTTTGCAAGAGGCGAAGGGTTTTGGGCCATGTAGTTGATTGGTTCATGGTGAGGGTGTTCGTAACCGCTCATGGAATTCGTTGGAACCCTCCGACGTTTTGATCAATTTTTTTCGAGGAACGATTGACTGATATGGAGACACTAAAACACACTAACCACGACACGTATTGCATTCTTATCGATCACAGCCCACATGAAAGTACATTGACTGGTTTCACCTCAATTTTGTACTTGGCCATCTGCTTCTTGATAGATTACCCGTGGTGGTTGCTTACTTTGCCTGTGTACTTTTGATCTCCATCTGTTTTGCCTATCTGTACCCGCCACTTTTGCTGCAAAGGCCGTCCCGTCCGACACTTGTGTATTAGCATGCGTCTGTGTGTGACTGTGCGCAGCTGACCTGCTTACCCAAGCGCGTTCGTGTCCCGTTTACTGAGCCTGCTTTGACCTATTTTCTCATGAGTTCCTTGTGATCGCATCGCCAATTAGAATAACGAGACTGTCGTCGGAAGGGACGATTGCAGCCAACATTCCGCTAGCCGTTGTTTGGTGTCATCATCATCATCGGCAGCATGACACCGATGCTTCGCTGCCGTACAACCATGATTTGTTTGTAAACCTCATTGTGAGGAAATGAATAAAAGTGGACGGGGTAAGGACTTAGTGCTAGCTTACTAAAATCATTCTGAGGTGCCTACACCTCCAGATACTTATTCAGGCAAGAGCGCCACTGACATCGGTTGGCAGTCATATCTTGCAGTGTCTCCAACCAGGCGCAGTGGGGATCACGCGGTCCCCAGACTGGAAGGCGGATAGCACCGACAGCACCCAAACGTTTCGTAATCTCCCTCATACGCCTCTGTCAGGTCAAGGGTTGGCCACCTCTCTGCTTCCACCATCTTGATTTTGGCATGGAAAACAACACCCTTCGGCAAATGATGGTTCGGCATACGCAACACGTTCCAACCAACGCAGCTTCTAGTGCTGGACACATTCTTCAGTGGAGGTACCCGTTGCACAACCTAAAACTCGCTTTCTAATTGCCTCGTTACGGATTTGCCGACACGAACCTACACGAGCTATGGTCCTGAGACAACGATTCTCGAACATCTGAAGAAGCCTCACTTCCGCTGCTCGAACAAGCCGTCTCACAGCCATACAACAAAACAGTCCGCACTGTAGCCTGACACTGTACTGTGCCGGTCAGTGACAGACTTGTGCACTTGTTGGCGCTACGAACGTGGACAGTGAGGTTTGATGTATAGTTTTGCTTACCCTTGTGCAAATAGTACCGTAGAATTTCGAACCCACGCGTCACGAAAATTTCCTTATCGGGAACCTCAACAACCAGTCAGTCGTGTACATTATGGGAACAATATCTGGGGGCAGTGTAAACATTGCAGCCGTAACCGGCGAATTTCCCCCCGGTAAAATACCGTTACTAGCCATTGTTTGAAAGGTTGACGGTCCGTACCGGTTATTTGTTCTTCACTCGCGCCTGCCCTGTCATACAACTTCTTTCCGTTCTGCACTCAGGAAAGAACCGAAAGTACCAAGCTTACATTAAAATGGTGCAGGCCGTTACCACTAGATCAACTGAACTCGCTATTGCTGATGTCGACTAAAGTCCCACTTCTTCAATTATTCAGTACATACTCTATATCAGGGTTGAGACACTTCATCTTCGACGTGAAGCTAGCGAATGTAAGTCCATTTAAACTAGATAAATCCTTGTGAGAGTAACTTTGTGCACATGAGCTACTTCGGAAATTCTCGTCTGAAGAACTAAAACTCTCCCCGAAAATTTCAAAAACAGCGGTATGCTTTCCTGAATGTTTTCTTCTTTAAACACCCATTCAGTTTATCTGAATGGCGATCGACTGCACAAACGCTACATAGTGTTTCCGATGTAGTAAGGAGAAGGTTGCACCACCTCTGTCCCAGAAGATCAGTCGCATTAACATCACCCATTGCCTTATTATAATTCTGTCAAGCTACTCGTCTTCCGATACCTGGTTTTACCCCTTCGAAACAGCTAGCCACAGAAGGCTTTTCATATATGTTAAATTCCCTCATGTAGATGTAGATTGACCTTTCACGCGGCTCTGATTTTCAGTTCACAAGGTTACCCTTTGGACTACAAGGCCGCTGACGGCTTTCATTTTTGTCGCTTTTGATCCACCAGTGTGTTATTTTTGCTGCTTCGATGGTATTTATACATGCGAATGGTCGGTCCGTTTATCAGTGACGCTGAAGAGGTGAGTTACGTGGTTATGACTGGGGACGGCACAGAAGTCACGTGGATGTTCTCTTCTGGTTCACTTGAAGGATCTCAATGAGGGCGAAGTTCCTCAATTGGCTAGGAATTGCAGGATCCGTTCACACTTTAGCAGTAGTTTCTTGGCACAAGTCATCGGCACGTTGCAGTTTTGCAGTGCTTCATTATGATCCTGATATTTATACTGTGCATGAACGGAATCCTGTTCCCCCCTTTTTTACAGGTTTTCATCAATCTGGTTGGTCAGATTAACGGATTAATGCCCGCGACTAAGCAGAAAAGAAGGAAAAAGCAGTGTCGAATACTTTGAACAGCCAGTGTCGGATGGTTCTAAGGCTTACTGTTCGCTCTCACATCTGCCGTCCCTTGTTGTTCCTCTGGTCGCATACACCCAGACAAAAACTGCGCTGTGACTGCAGCACCATGCATTTGTTCTCTTACACTGCCGCGGGATTCATTCCTCCTGCTCCTAATTTCATTCCGCCTCAAATGGATGAAGAACATACTGTGAGCTCGGCTGATATTCTTGTCAGTCCCACTGTTTGGCATGTATGCGCTCTGTCCCGCGTTCTCGGCCTGGCGGCGTTCCCCGCCGCTCTTGTTGCTACCACTTCCTGCTTCCTGTCACCTACTTGATTATCCTAACTGGTGCACAATTTGTGCAAGGAACAAACGGAAAAGAAATGACTCTAGCATTTTTTCTGTCCATGATTTCACTTCCCGTTCAGTGTTTGATTCCGATCATGTGAATGCCATTCCGTTTGCACTGTATTTTTCTCGGACTGTCTTTTATTTTTTCTCCCTTCGTTCTAATCTTCCGTCGCCGGTGTTTTTATCCACCATTTCTGTATGATACTGCTTCGCTTCTCTGTTTTTTAATGTTTTTGAAAGCAACTTTTCACAATCAACAGGCTAGATATTCTTTAATTCCTCTGGTTATATATGACGTGCACTGTGCTCTTTCATCGGTTTTGATGCAACAATTCGAGTGAGCAATATGTTTCGGCGTGTTGCTTTCGCGGCTTTGCTTGTTTGACCGGCTCTCTGACTTGTTTTCAAGAAAGCGATGGACTTATGCGAATCTTTCCATTTTGCGTGCTACTACTCTAGCGATTACTTACCAGTGAAGATTTCCTCGCTCCAGTGTCTTGTTTTTTCCCCACCGAGTTGCGTCGAATTAATATGGGAAATTGGGGCAGATAATTCGCCTTATAGTGGAGGCCATCCTATACTGTTCTCTAAATGTTTGGTTTCCCAAGTTGGCAACCACACAGTTTACCAATCAGGTTCGCCGGCGTATCCGAACTGACAGTTGCAACTTGCTCGTTTTCCTTCGCTGATTTTCGCGTGCTCCTTTATCAGATTGTAGACTGTGCTTTGATTATCTGGTGTTCCCAAAAAGGCAGGTCAACTGTGGTTCATTGTATGGGGGTCAGCTGCAAAACGGAAACATTGTGCGACTACTAATAACTGATGCCTGTGGATGGCAGTTACGCAGGTCGTCAAAGACGGTATGGTTATGTTCCGGCGGTTGCCAACCTGTGATACAATCAAGGCGCTTTAGAATACACTATCTTTAAATTTGAATAATTATTTGGCGGGGAGCATGCGACTGGACCTTACCGTGGTGTGACGGTTTGCGCACCTCAGCGACCCACTGAACTATAATGGGGGATGTCCCCGCGACACTTACAGAGCCTCCCATACCAGGCTGGTCAATTGTTAGAGGTCTGACAAACAAAGTCTCCTGGTCCCCCAGGTTGGGGGTTGGAACATGTGGCGACCTGTTCCGTAGAAATGGTAATGCATTTGCATTTCACGCCAAATACCGCTGCCTTGCGGTTAGGCTTTTGAAACAAACTGCATTTCACGCCAAATTAATCGTCCTCCTGTCTAGGTATGGGTGCCCTGACAGTATCCCAGCCCACGTACAACCATGATGATTTGAGTGGTCCTGAAAGCTTAGCTTTGCCAATGACTACCTGTTTGCAGACAGTGAAGCTTGCTCTACTGCAGTCCTATTTTGCTGAATATAAGTAGAATAAAAACAAATGGTTGATAAGGGGCTCAGCACCAACTGTTTGTATCCCGAGTACTAGAAAGTCGAAAATCTACAGCCGTATGAGTAGTGTTCCTTCAAGAAAATATACGGCTATTGTTTTTCCTTACAAATGATTTTGCATGCAACATCATTAAATAACTACAAGCAAGTAAACATTTACAAATCATGGTGCTTTTCATGAGGGACTGAACGATATTTACTGCTTATAACATTCTTCGACCGACTATGCTGGCCAAAACCCCCCTCATGTCTCAGTCGGAACGGTCTTCAGGACGTCGAAGTATTTCCTTTGGTGTGACACCGCTTATCGGAAAATTTGAGCAGATCACCACATTGTTAACTCGTTTGAGGCCTTCAAGTAAGCCATGTGCCCGAAGTTTCATACATCTGCTTTCATACTTGGACATAAAATCGGATGTTTGGTATTCAAGACTGATGAAACTTCGGGGGCTGGGCCTACCCGATGAGGAACAAGAAAGGGTCGGAACTTTAGCGTGCTGTCCAAAAGTTTTCATCAACCTTAAGGTCCTGTGTGTATGTTTGAAGTGTATTTGGGTTGTGTGTGCCACCACATTGCCCTCCGCATTTATGGTTTTCACGTGATTTGAGTCTTGGACCAGCTGGGCGGGCTGATGGCTGCAGAACTGTCTCCTGTTCACTTTAGGGTCTGGTCCGTTCAGGTTTCCAGGTATATGGCATTTGGACGTCTGTACAGGCGTCAAAGAGCAAATCGCATTAAGGTTGCATCAGGTTGCATCGGCGTAGTCCAAAGTGACTGGCCAGCCCACCATGACACAGAGGTGTTGTCAACACAATTGTGCTGCTTAGTCATGTGACAACCAAGAGCCAGTGAAGTTAAGACTTCATACGTTGTAATTTCACTCACATAGTTCTGGTTATTTTGGCAAGTATCGTTTTCCAACAGAACACTGAATATGGGAGTGTGATAGAAAGTAAAGGCGTTGTTGTTAGACTTCGTGTAAAACCATTAAAACGTTCCATGAATGCGAAAAACGAATGGAATTCCCACTGAAATTCCTTTACATTAGAAAGTGGTGAATAAAAATACACCTGTTATGAAGTGGTTAACGATAATTGTGATACTGCTGATCGGTGTTTACATCACAGCGAATGGCCGTGCGAAACCCACCATATTTGTCTCATAGTATGTGAGAGGAGGGGAAAGATTAGGAGCTGACAAACTGTCAGTCTATGGGATGGGAGCAGGAATACACATTCCTATGAACGGATATCTGTAGCATGGCCAAACTAAAGCAGAATGGCTGAGCTCCTAGTTAGTTCATCCAGTTACCACCTTGTGGAGTCAAATAACGTCTAACCATTCCGAGAGGGATTCAATAACTTGTACGAGAGGTCAACTCGATCGGCAAACAGCAATACAAGTGATTCATTGCCGTACAACTACTATGATGTATATTTGAATCAAGCCCTAATATTTAAAGACGACCGAAATGGGAGAATTGGGAGGTCTGTTACTAGTCCGCCACACATATTCGAGACACCCACACTTTCGCTCCGTTAGAAAATCTGAGTAGAAACTTACAACATGAACACCATTGACTTCGATTTGCTGCCATTTCTTGCAGCGTCGGTAGCCGGATACGTATTGAGTAGATGGTCGGTCACACAGATCATTTCGTTGTGCTAACTGAGTCTCAGGCTGTATGTTGTGCATGATGGTTTTCACCCTTTTTCAGAACAGGTCACCGCATCATCCCATCCAGACCCATAGTATTCAGCTTAGGTTCATTCAGTGGAACTTCAACAAGAGTGTGTTTATTGCATTCGCTATTCGGAACCATCCCTGCAATAAATAACTGTAGTTGCGCAGTTGTCCTCCGCCAACTTGCAATGAGAACCTTTCGCAGAAAACCCACAAGACTGAACCAACAGGCTAACAGACAAGACTGGTCTGGTTTGTGAGCACATACACTCAGACACTTCATTTGCTCTGATCGTTCAGAACCTTACAACATTCGTCGACAGGTGAGGTATAAACGTACAGGTAAAATGACTTGAACGTATCCGTGTTAGTGGAGAACCATGTACCAAATGGGTGGGTAATGAAGGACTATACCGTGTCAAATGTATCTTGCTAAAGTTAAATCACTTACTGTTTCCAGGAAATCTGACTAACAGAACTTGTGATACTGAAGTATCTCGAGTTGCTGTTCTTAGGTTCTATCTGATCCAACATAGATTGGGTCAATGACTAAAAAAACTGCCTCGTTGGGTTCTGTCAGAGCCCCGCGATGGAGCCTCATAGGTACTAGATGGTTCAGGATGCGCCCGGGGAAAAAGGTCGTTGTAACTGCGTTTGGTTTCGGTTACAATACCGTGGCAACGGCATCAGAACGCCTGATAAATCGTTACGGATGTTGGAGAACTGTTCACCACAGAAGCAAATGATGTCAAGCTGAAAACAGGTTCCACTAATATCGACTCCAAGCGGGGATGCAACACGTCATTACCAAAATCTTCACCCGAATGTTAACCTGCCAAAAAAGAAAGGACAGCTTTAAGATCGTGATAGTTTTAAGCTTTTTGGTGGCTGTGACATTTTCAGTATACCCTGAGCAGAAGTTAGTGTGCACAGCCGGAACCAGGCGTAGCCAACCTTTCTGGTTTGAGTAATTTAATGGTACATAATCGGCTTCTTGACCATTTGAACGCCATTTTTAGGGAACGTTCTTTACGGAGGTGGGGGAAAGTAGGTTGCCCTACCAGCTCGCAACTTACTTGGTTTTGTTTCCTGTATTCAGTTACTTCACTACAACAAAATAAACAAAGTGTCGCTTCGGTGCACATGTTGCGTCCCTCCAAACCTGTCTGGGAATGAGTGCAACCGCTTGAAAAGGATAAATTTTTTCGACAGGCACACTTTGATTAATAATGTTCCGTATACCTCGAGCAACAAAGACATAGTTTAAACCTGCACGTTTTAATCACCCTTAATGGTCTTGTATGAAAATGACCGGTATTCGTAGTTGTTCCACCAGTGGAATTGTCCTTTGTACTTCGCAGACCGTGATATCACTGACCGATTTGTTCTTGATTTAAACAGCTGTTGTGACCTAATTGTCCGCTTGGCCCTAGGTAAATCAGTGGTATCTCAAAAGAACGGCATTATGTATAGAATATCCATACGTATCCCTCGGTCATACTTCTTTGAACACTTGTTCACTGTGAATGAGCTCAGCCGCAGAGTAATTTGAAGGTTAGAGTAGCCCGCCTATCTGATTACCACAGTTGATAAATGTCGGAGAGCTGGCCATTGTCGAAAGAGGCAATATCAAACGAATTATTACGGAATCAGCTTCAGTTCGACTACCCGGTACACGAACTTCGTGTCCAAACTTTACCCTCACCCAGTAAGTCCCTACCACATTACAATCTCTGTCCCTCCATGCTTACTCAACCAAATGCAGTGTTGTTGGGTTTTCAGGGGGGGGGGGATACGAACTGCTTCATTGTCTTGACAGGTTTCAACGTCTCAAGACATAAGTCTGCGAGGTCGGAACGTGCTGCAGAGCTGGTGCGAGTGGCAGTGTCTGGACCAGTTTTCTTCCAACTATGCGGGTGTAAAGTCGATACATACGGACAGTACAGACAGCAAGACAAGCCTACTTCCATTCCGAATCTGCAACCATAGATAAAATGCATTTTTTGAGTGCTGTGCAGTTAAGGGGACACTAGAAGAATGGTTAATGTACTTTTAACATTTATCTGTAAAGTGAACTGAGAGTAGCGAAAGCGCTAGCGATGATTGGCATATGTCCTTTTGAAAGAAGAATGGCAACTGAGGTACAGTTTGGTGGCCTGTCTCTAAGATCGGTCTTTATGGACAGGTTCTTGGCCAACTGAGTGGAATTTTAAGGCAAAACAGTGACCTAAAAACGGCACCAATGAAGGCACCAGCATGAAGGACTTGACAAGGAGGGTTACTGTTTGTCGATAGATATAACACACTACTTATAAGGTTGCTGAAGGCTCTCCAAAACCCACGACCGCACCATTGTTGAGGCTCATAAGGTACGCACAGTCCCCGAGTTTCCGTCAACCTTATGTTCTAATTGAAACAACATTGCACGAAATTTGACTCATACATTCATCTGCATACCAATTAGGTTTTGACGAGAGACTCACTCAGCACCCAACTGAATCCCCGTCGAAAACAAATTGGTATGCTGATGAATGTATAAGTTGAATTAATGTTTCTTCTTCTATCATGTACATTATCGTCGCCTGACTCAATCCGCTTTTGCACAACAATTCCGAAGTTACATTTTGCGAGCCTCGTATCAAAATGTATCACCGTCCTCAGCTCACTCGGTTTTGTGCAGTTGCTTGACTTGGTCTAGGAAAACATTGATTTGTTCATATTAATATCGTCGTGTGGTACTACTGTGACAACAGAGCACGGCTAGCTACTCATCACGCAAAGACCCATTGTATTCCAGGGTCGTCATGCTTGGCTATCAGTTGGGCTCCAGGTAGGAAATCGGTATTTTCTACTCCGGAGTTGGGACGGCGACACCTGGGTCTGAAGTGTAAGACTTGTAATTAAGGTATCAGGGTGCCTGGGAGGTTTGGAGCTAAATAGGGGTTCAGTCACCTTCTTATAACTTCCTACGAATAAATAATTCGTACATAAAGACCTCTTTAGTCTTCAAAGATATACCTTCGAAATGTATGTAGACCCGCCTAAAATGAATTTCGACTAAGAAGTATGAAACACCTGTTCTAACTGTTGCAGTGCCTGGTATCATTCCTCCATCGTCATCCACACACCGTTTTCATTTTAACTTTATCATACCTAGCCACAGCTTACAATCACATTGGTCAACCACGTATCGATTGTGTGATACAACAACCAAGGAAATCTGTGTAAAGTCAAAAAAAGAATGCAAGTTTGCAGTCGAAATGGATCCACTGAACTCGTGAGAACAATGAGTCTAGTTAGCCTGAAGTGTTGCTTTCGGGGGATCAGGCTATTAGTCATCATGCACTCGTATATCAGTTTAGAACAAGTAGTATGGGTGACGATAAATGTAATTGACTGAAACGATTCATACTAGGACCTAACCAAGGGCAACAAAATTGCACCAACAAGTATGAGTGTCGACATTTTACAGGGTCACTCTCAACCGTATTGCAAATTTGCGAAACAGCTTGCATACTGATGTGTGTGACCGTTCATGCGTAAAGGGTGCAGTCGACATCACCGTGCAAATCACATTCTTGGGTTTCACCCGGTTAATTATGCAGTTCATTAAGTATCTGTCACTAGCATCCGACAGGTCAGACTATGCAGACTACGGGGTAACATTAAAACCAGATTTCTGTGAGACAATGGAAAAAACCTTTACTGAACCATTTGCGAACCTTGAGCCTTGACCTGATGAAAAGAGCTGTTTGTTGCTAAGGTGAAAATTTTCCATGACGCGCACTGTCAGAAATGAATAAATGCGGCTGATTCAGTCAGATAGATAGTGTCACCATATTTACATACATTCAAGTTTGAGAAAAACAATTTCAGGGGTCTGTGTAAAGGGGTTTGAGGGATTTTGAATTTTGATTACGAGCGTTTTAGGCAATCGTTTTAGAATCGTAGTAAGCAGCACATACGCACCTAGGTCCGGGTATTCGCTACCGCAAAGAAGTATCTCACAGTCACTCCACTCAACTAACTCTCCGTTGCTGTGCAACTGGTCACCGGACCCAAACTTCGAACAGGAAATTCAGACTTCCACTAAAATTAGGCTAAACAAATGATAGTGGCGACCAGTCTCTGAAAACTGCAATAGTTGTCTTCGTCAATAATCGTATAGTGCGTAAAGCTGCAAATGTTTTTGCGCCTTCCAGCACCATCTGGAATCAATTTTTATTAACAGGAAAGCAACGGAAAGGTTGAAAGCTGCTAGTAGTATTGATTTTGATTTCGAATACAGCTGTGTTTTGACTCGGATAGCAGCGCGCTGAATAACACATGGTCCTAAAGCAACAGGAAGTTTGATAAGTTTTTTAAGCCCTTATATTCTTCATTTTGGCGAGTTGTCTAATAATTGAATCTTACGGAACCAGGTCGAATAGTTTCAAACTGAGAAGTCCTGCTAAATAAGCTGTTAGGACCCCACTTAGCACGGTATACTGTTTTTTTTCCGCGTAGGAATAGTAACGATTTGTGCATGATCTGACAGAGGAAATAAATTCTGATGACCCCTTCATTTTTGACATGCACTGAACTGAACCAGACTTCAGTAGAATTGTGAAGGATGCACTGTATAAACCAAGGCAGGGGAATACCCTGCGTGAATGCCTTTGCTATACTGACTGATAGATCAAACTTAATCTATCGTCTGCGGCCGAAAGTGCATAAGAAGCCTAACTATGCCAATTTCCTTCGCGGAGATATGCCCTTGGAGTATCCTTTCAGCATGGAAAACGTGGCAATGGAATGGACATATCTTTCCACACTGAAATCTCCAACAAGAAGACAAAAAATTGAAACCAGAAAGTGAGACGTTTAAGGAGGCCTTCGAATAACGATCCTATTTCTTACTGCGCCACATTCGCCTCTAGCTCATCACATAAACCGGCTAATGTTAGTAACGTCTTCCTTGAAAGATGACTAATTCGCCAAACAACCTATCCCCAATAGGTCCAGGAGACTCGTCTTTTAGGCCCAGATTGAAGCTCCACAGTAAGTAGCCTACCTCTGTGTTAGAATATGTCAGAATTCGGTGGCATCGTCAACTGACGTAGAGCGCGATCCCTTCAGTCGAGTAAACTGACGCTGGTGCCGAGATGATTCAATGCTGGCGCTTCCACAGAAAACCGCTATTGAAATGTACACGGGGGGTGAGTTACCGCCTCCATTGCTTTTGCTGAATAGGGATGAGAATTAGAGTCACAGTGTCCTGATATGGACCCTATGTGACTTTATCTGCAAACTGCGGCACCGCGCAAAAAACTCCGGCTTTTAAAAATAGGATGTTCAACTGAGTACAAACATAGCCATGAGGAATCTCTCATGAAGCACATTGAAAGAACTATCCCCATCCTTCACTACAACTCGATTCTAGGGAAGTAACTGAAGTGATTTTTCGTGAGAAGTTGTTAAGTACTTTCGGAAGAACCTATAAATTACACGAATTTTGGTTGCAATGGAGGCAATAAAACACAAAAAGGCAAAAGATAAGGTTAAGAGTCGTCTGATGACACTCTCGTTGACAGCACTTCTAATACCCGGTTCTAGTCATTCTATCCAGGAACTACTTTAAATGAGGTCCTCATTCTTGTACTGAATGCCTGGACAGAATTTTGTAAGCAGTTGACCATTCTGTTTTCATGTTTATTCCTGTGAACATGACATTTCATGTATAAGCTTCATGTGTTTCTGTTCCTGAGTTTTTGCGTCGAGGTATATCAAATAACCCGTTGTCTTTAATTCACTAATTACTTGGGCTGAGAGAACCACACAGACCAGAATTCTCCGACTGACACAAATTCGTTGGTGGTATAAGGGGGTTTAGGGATATTTCAACCAACTGACCAACCTACGCCGAAAATCCGAGAAGAACTGTACAGTAGGTTAGTCCCTATTGGGACAAATCGGCAATGCACATCTCACGAATTCTCAAGAGATTCGAACCCGCGACGTCCCGATTGCTATTTTGAATACCTACTCCTCCGGTCGACAGTGTAATCGACTCGAACTTTGGCAGGATATAGCACCAGTGAGTTTGACGGTATTAGTCAACACCTGATGTGGATTCCGTGACTGAGGAATGATTGGTGTTATACCTGGTTTATATGTGAGCTGCTGACCACTGCTGACCAGCCGTTCGTAGTGAAACGTTGCGCAGATTTTCGTACATAGGTTATATGCCGACAAGAGTTATAGATAATGTCAAGGGATTTCTTTTGATAACCAGTAATAACAAATCCTCAAGGCTGACTCCAGGTGGTTACAGAATGAGCGGTCTATCGGAAGTGGATGCCTGACCGAATTATTCCTTGAGTTTGACAATTTTGTTGCGAAACGTTTCTTCACAAGTCGAGATGATAGCATCAGTGCTCTGTTGAGTAGAAAAGAGAGGCGTTGTGTTGGTGAGTGTGGTCATTCACTAACTCAATGATGATGCGAATTTTTAGCAAGCTCAGCGAACAGAACGCCAGCAATATTGCCATCTAATTCCTTGGTTTCAATCGAAACTTCAAATTTCATTTTGTTACTCCTTCCGCTGGGGAAATCAAAGTTATTACTTTTGTGGCAGAATTGCAATAGGTCACTAGAAAACGCAGTTTTCGTCGGTGTAATTTTCACTGCTTGGAATCGGTTTGACAGAAAAGCCGGCTTCCTCATGGGTGACAGGGGAAAATGTTGACCATTGAACGGAAATGTTGATTGTCTAGGATCACTTCCTTAGTCCTGGTGACATACCCCACACGAAGTTTGCAGTCGCATAGTTTTGTCATGGACTAGGTGTTGTTGGTTTGGCTCAGGAATTCTGTCACCAGAGAAACGTGCTAATCAAGGGCATGTACTCGGACGTTTTTCCGAACAATCCTTTGGCTATACAAGTCACTGTCTGATGTCTATAAAAATTCCTTTTGTGTTTGTCTCTGGATTGTTTAGAAAACATAAATCCCAGGGGTCTTTCCGTTCGAGAGAGATGTAACCGCATAGAGGAAGAACAGAACAGATATCTAACTTTGGTATAAATTGTATGGGTCCAACAGCAGAAAGAGAAACAGAAAGCGGTTACTTAGAAACGCCGAAAAACGTAGCCATGTAACCGAACCGAAATAAGCCAGATGTATAACTCGTAGTATTTTGCACAGCTTGATAAAATCAATTCATATATAGACTTTTAGAGCTGTAAAAAAGTAGAACTCGACTCAATCATATGGTGCAGTAGCTTCAGTCACTGTCACTAGAAAAGCAGTGCGCATTTTGTACACACAAGAGCCAAGTTTTACGGTGTTGGTTGACACGGTATATTTTCTGTTTTAGAGCGAGTAGTTCTTCGAAGTGAATGTCTGATGATCTGCCCATGGACAGTTTCTCTCCGATGGATTACGATGATCTCATATGCAAATTGTTGTTGTCAAAATCGTGATACAGTGTTAGTGCTGAAATAAAACAGAGCTGAAGGGTTCGCATCATTTTGTTCCTGCTCAAGGTCCATTAGCGACTTTTGCGTTGTTTACCAATGTGTTTAAATCAAACAGCACATTTTCATGAGCTGAGAATTAGAGTTTTTCCGGTGTTTCACAAGGCCAAATTAAATCTAAGGCTCTAGACAAGGAAAAAATTCCTCAAGATTTGAGGGATTTGAATCAGATTCATGGGTTTCTATACCCTACATTTTTAGTAGTGAGAATATCATAACCTATGGCATCTCAAAGTGCAAATTTTCTTCTTTGAAGGGCAGCAGGTTTTGTTTTGTGTGTTTGGAAAAACTGTTTGTATAGAAGCACTAACAATGGCAGAGAATTGAATTTGACGGAGCTACTGCTTGCTGTTCAATATCAGAAAAAATCATTATCTTCTTCAGAGGGTTTGAGCGCAGCCGCTTCATAAACCACTGCTTCCTACATAGTTAAGACTCACCATCCAGTCATACGAGAATTGACAGTGTCTTCAAACCTAGTTCACTAGAGAGCTTTTGTCTAGATCTTACCACATTGCTTACGGCATTTAGGAACACTGTCTCTATAATCCGGGATCCGCTCCACAAAGGAGACATATTACATTCTCGGATGAAAATAAATTAATTAAATTTCGACTGAAACAGATATAAGTAGACAGTATCTGATCGGGGATGAGATACCTGTCTATCCTTCTGCCTTCAGGGCTTTCCGTTATTAGAAATCTGTCAATACGATATAACAACCCCGTGCATTAACCTGTCACATGTTGCAAAGTACCTCTGTCTAGACGCATGTGCCTTCGCCTGGTTACGTGGATTATCCGTTTGCAGCTTGCCAAAGGGAGGGACTGGGGAGCATACTAACAAGAAAATCGTTCTTCATGAGACTTAGCTTGGTTTCTAATCCGGATTAATCAACTTGCCAGATTATCTGAGAAACGTGCACAGGAACATCTTGAGTGTCCAAAAGTCATCAGCTTCTGTGACGAAGTTAGGGAAAGTGGTGAACCAAACCACTCGGTCATACGATATATTTGTATTGTGCATGCATGTGCTCAGAAGTCTTGTGGTGCTCTTTTGCATGTAACAAACCGTGAACCAGCACTCGATTTGCGCCAAATCTAGCAGGCTGCTTTCCCAAGGGTTTTTTACTGCCGACCGCTTTACAATCGGTAAAAATTTGAAGCCTAGTCATCTTGCGGAGTCTTCAGAGAAGACTCAAGATTCCTTGTGATGTGTAAGGTAAAGATTCTTCGGCTTTGTTTTTTTTCATCATGTTCATTGTAGAGACTGAGATTACACTATCGCTCACGTCAACCACGAACGAACTGCTTGAACAAGGTCACTACAAAGAGGAGAACTCTATTAATTATGGTGAAGCTGAAAAATGTCCTGGAAAATTGTCCTATTAAAAATTACTCTTGCTCTTCCGTAACAGAACATTACAGCCACCAATGAGGATTGAATATTCCAAAAATGATGGAAACTGTTACCTTGAAGTTCGAACCAGAACTTTGAAAGGACCGACAGAGCGGTCACTACAGACACCCTTTCTGGAGGGAATTCGCCTAGGTTCATCCAAACGGAAGTGCACAGATCTCCCAAAGAACAAGCATTCATGGCTGGTTTTTTGTCATCCTATTCACCGCCTGAAGGGATTTGCTGTTCCGCACCACTGACCAATCCCGTGCCAGCACACCTCCACTATCGACAGAGTTTGGTTATACACATAAGTTTAGCCTTAGCCTGCTGATGTTTGTAGAGGGTGAAAATTTCACAAAACAGCAGAGCTCCGTATTTTGGCCGCATTAGTATTTGAATTATGTGTCTATGCTTTATAAGGAGCTGATAGCTGTGGTAGCAAGCCCCACATAGCGTGTTGCACACTTCCTTGACATTAGAGGGTCACTGCTGCCTTGATGTTTGTAACTAAGACAATGGAGTCAGTCGTAACGGTAGCAATGCTCAGTGTCTCATCCATATGGACAGAGTGAATGACTGTGCAGAAGCAGCATCTACTCTGCCTCTGGTCATTCTTGTGCAACAAGCATGGGAGATTGACAAAGACACTCCTGACGTCCCTGATGAGAGGAGTGAGTTTATCTCCCACAGGTCTGTCAGGACTTTAACAATTGCTCGGTCAACGAATTCACATAGCATGTCGATCAGTTAGCGTGCAATCATGGATTTTTGCTTAATCTCATTAGCTTTCTATTTGCCTAGGAAGTGTGAAAGGGTAGAATATTTGTTTGATTGTTCATGGTTCTATCGGACATGCAATCGCCCATAAATCTGAGCGAACGTTTTCGGAGTATTTAGAACCGTAAGGCATAACTATAACAAATATGAAGCAAAAATTTTGAAGAAGCGAATCATCCCTGTCATCGGTGGACGCAAGAGCTAGTAGTTGGCTCCTATGTACTGGAGTAGAAGCATGGTTTCTCTTAAAAGACATGACCTTTAAATCTTGCGCAGTGTCTTAGTCTTCGGTGATCTCAGGAGTAAAAACAGGCTTTAAGTAGGTCCAAACCAATGGGCGAAATAGGACTTTCTGGTCCCTTGTTTCAGAGTAAGCAGACAACCTATTCATCATCGACCGAGCTGGGTTGCACTGGATTCACGCAGTGAAGCGTAATCCCGCGATGATCGTGCAATGAAAATCATGAAAGTTTTCGCGAGATAATCCTGAAACTTTTCTAAATCAAAGCACGGCACTCAAACGAGTTTCTCTTTCTGTCTCAAAAATTTTTTCAGTTTGATTGTCACAATTCATCTTTCTTGAAGAGTGCCGGGTGCAACCAACCGGACTGAATGCCTCTTTGCTAGGACTGGGTTGGATTTTCACCAACGTTTTGTTGATGTTAAAGCCCTGTTTCCAAACTCTGTTGAGGTTTATACAGGTTTTACGTGTTGGGCATGATGAATTTTGGATGGACCATTAGAAATTTGAGCAACCACAAGTAACTTCATTGTGAACCAGACGATGGTGCACCGTTTGAAGAATCCTGATTTCAACGGCTGCTGCATTTAGTTGTTCAAAATATTGATTTTTGGTCTGTTCGCCGAGCTTGGCATTTAGATTGCAATCCAACTGCCCAGCTCGGCGAACAGACCAACAGTCAATCAGCGCACCCGAGCTACCTATATTCCACAACATTGTTCAAAATATCCTATGGCGTCTACGGAGGAACATCACCCAAAAAGATTTTTCGCCTTCGAAAATCAGTTAGTAACACATGAAGCAGGAAAGTCAATATAATGAAGTACCCAGGAGTTGAGTTCAATCACCACCCAGTATTCTACGCTGGAGAGTTAGCCGAAATGGTAAAATGACCCGCGATATCAATCAGATAGAGTGAAGTTCATTCCACTTGAAGAAAGAAAGGCTTACGGAGGTAACTGGGAGGAATATTCATAGATAAGAACCATGTCAACAAAATTCTGCAGATTGAACCACTAGAAGGCGAAGCCTAGCAACTAGGGGTTTACATTATCCAGATTTTGCCTCCAAATTTTCACGTGAATCTTTTTAGTTCGTAGGCACCTATCAATGGACGAACGGTCAGAACCCTCTGGAAATATTCCCCATTTCCCTGCTTATTAAGTACTTGTCCGTCTTGACAAATGAATGTGTTTGCGTCCACTGTTTCTCACACAGCGGGTTGAAACAAGCGGTTGGGCTTACGCTTCAACTGATCAATGTCTACAATTAGTGAGGAACTTAATTGCTAGTATCCACGACCATTCACACATTTGATGGTAAGCACGAGAGTAGATGAAAATTGTCTGTTGTGGACAATACAACTGGCTGCAGGGTGTAATCCGAGTGAAGTTTGATTAAACACTTCCTGAATGGAAGTGGCATTGTGTCAAGTGAGCGCCCACGATGAGTGGTATTCAGCTGATCACACCTCATTTTCAGATGTATTCACAATCCGCCAGCTTGAAAAATCCGAGAAAAGGGTTTTCCCTATGAAGGACAAGTGTGTCTTAGAATCAGAGTTTCAAGTAGAATTTTGAGATGCACAAATACTCACATTCAATCAATTATAAAAGATAAATGTGAAATTCTCAATAGATCATGTGTGGGTGCCGGGGTGGTGGTGCTTACGGGAGGTCTCGTTGGTCAAGAATAGTATGAGCACAGACTCATGCTCTGAAGTAGCAAAAGACACATGGAAAGACTCATACTCGCGATGAACTGACTGCCGTTTCTCGTCTACTCTGGTCAGTGTATGAACTCGTTAAAAACAAAAACAAATATTTCTGCAAGTAAATAGTTTCGCTTGAGATGCTTGGTTTTCCCGAGCGACGCTACTCCACAGTATCGCCTTAAAGTCGGAGACATCCTCACTTAAGACTAAAAACCTAACAAAACACTGTTTTCGCGACTACTTTATGGCCACTGTTATGTGACCAAACGATTTTCTGGTCAATCCGGTGACTACTGTCGACTGAATTCAAGTCAACTGCTGATGTTTGGCCAGTTGCACAGTCCAGGATCGAACTAAAAACACCTTTCTGCTACTTCGATTATGGACTATAAATACCGATTGTGATGGCACTAACTACTGACAGCCTTGTAAAACACGGTGGTAAAGACGGCTTGTGATATTTATGGAAACAAAACAAGATGACATGGAAAAAGATCCGAACTTGGGTAAACCAAACTGTCGTCCTTTCCAGGGATGAGTTTGCTGTACTATAACCACAGTCTTCCGATAGCTTCTGGTCCAAAGTCCAATCCCACATGTTGGTGCATATCGAGTGGTATTGAAGGTTGACGTTTGGTCAAGGGAGAAAACTGACGGCTCATTGGTTATGTCATTAGGAAATGTTATGTGAAACTATTCGTGGGTGGCGAAGACCAGACTGTTTGAAGCGATGTTCCTCTCACTTAACTATCCAGCATTTTAATGGACAACAGCTGACTTATGGCTAAAGTTCATGGAACTGCCATCCCGAGGGGAGTACACATCCGAATATGACTCCAGTCGACTTTTATATTACACTGTCTTTGGTAACACCGTGAACACTGCCCGAAAAGGATATCAACAGCGCGCTTATCTCTCTACCTTCAGGGACTATCAGTTTCTAAACTAAAGCCCTTTTTCTAAGCATTAGAATTTGTGACAAAATCCTGGTCGAAAAGTTTAAAAACATCAGTAAACTGGAATAGCCCGAAGTGTGGAGGACACACAAATGCCTGGCGTGGAAATGATAAGCAACCAATAAAGAGCGTGCAACGAAACAAATTTGTGCTGATAATTTATTCGCAAGCTCAAGAAGAACCAAATACAAATATTGTCAGCTAAATTTAGCAAGATGGAAGCCCTTGACTCTGAGTTTCTTTCCCGTAAACGTCCTTCAAGGTGTTTACTTGAGATAGCTTAGTCGAACAAATCCAAAGTACAGCTTTCTTTAGGCCATTTGTTGCTTATTCGACCCTTTCTCATAGGGGGGGGGGAGCGCTTTCCTGAGAGTGTTTTTCTGAATGATAAGTGAGCTCGTTATTCAAAAAATGATACAATGAAGGAGTAAACCAAATAGGCACGGAATTTTCAGGTCGTTATCCTTTAGCGAGGGATCAACTACAAATGTTTACCAGGGATCTGCGAACCTTTGGGAGGTAACTGTTTATGACACAGCATCAAAGGTTGTTTTGTGGATTTTTAAGGAGTCAACTTGAATTACGGAAAAGTTACTCGTTCGTTTTGGCTCAAGTTATGCAACCAACTAGTCATTTTGCACTTCCATGATTCTGGTGAAAAGGTCAGATATAATCAAGCTTAAAAATGCACAGAGCATTAGCTTCGACCAAATTCATGTTAGATGCAGATAAAAATACAAAGAGATTACTGAGTTCCTGTGTCTCAAGCGTTGAATGAATAAATCGTGTTCCAATAGAGGCCAAGTCGAGCAAGGAGACATCTTCTGGTCTGCTGAGGATGTCCCCTTGAATCCTTGAGTTGCACACATGAGCCAGCCAAGTGGCTTTGAAAAACATACACAAAACAAAAGTTCACTGTGATGAAGATTTTCTGTGAGAGTTACATAGAGGACTTCTGCAGTGTATTTATACAGCATGTTGCTGGTGCAGTGAAAGTGTCCGCTAAAAATTGGTCTATTGACCGGTCTCAGTGTTCGCACCGCGGATGGCTAGCACCTCCAAGTTAAGGGGATTTCATGAACTTTTTCTCCTGACCTCAGCTAGTAAGTACGGAACGACAAACAAGGTGAAATAAGCTTCCTTTTTCCCTATGATTTTTGAACAATTTGCTTTTTTCTTTCGAAGTGTTACTGGTCTACAGCGATTCTTCCCAATAGGGGGTGGGTTTAGTTCTCGATGCTCAATTTTCGGGGTGCAGCTGTACTTTAGTGAAATAGTGAGGTCAAAAGCCATGACCCAGCATTAAAATGCTCAATAAGTTGAATTCACATTCTTTTAGAGATCTCTGTTCGTCCCGTTGAGGCAATGCATCCTTGTGAGTGTCTAATCCGCACCAGCGAGAGCGTTTCATCCACCAGCAGAACGAAAGCTCGTTTGCATCAGGAGACTTAAACCAGCTTCGGGAAAGTTAACCCTCGGTTTGTAACAAGTGAGTGTTGGGGGTACATATATATGCACGTATATGTATATACACATATAAACATACACAACTGACATGTGGTGTATATGCTTAACTTGTTTTGCTCCTGTATTGTCGGTTTTCCCATTTGGTTAAATCCACATATAATAAGCTTAAGTGAATCGTTCTTCAGAAAGGAGAAAGACGAGGAAAACGATGGCATTCGCTGATAAGTAGATAAACGTTGAGCTAGAATGTGCTGTTTTCTCAAGGTGTTTTTTGCGGGAACGCGGTGAAATGGATGAGGAAACTTGGTATAGGACATTACGTGCAGCCTACAACCGGTTTTACCCTTGCATGGGTTGATCAGGTAGATGTAGCCCCCGAGTTACCAGAAAACCTTTTCAGGTATATTAGGCTGAGAAATATCATAAGAGCTGATTTGCAAATGATTGTAGTTCGCCGATAAGGAAAATTCTCAATATTGCTATACCGGGACCTTCCAAATCCCAATTTGAAGCCTCTTTGCTCGCAAACGGAACGTAAAATCGAGAAGTTCTGCACAACAGTTTCACCTTTTTTTGATAGTCCTTATTAACACGTGACCCACAACATCAGGAAAAGTTACAGCATACTGGTGTTACAGTTAAGTGGCTAGCCTCACGTAATCTGGTGTGACCTGGCTACTGGGCCGATAATTTCTCAAGGATTAGATGTGCGCAAATGGCGGTAGATTTGAGGCCCTACGCAGATTACTATTAAGGTGTGGGAAATCGTAAAATTTTGACGTTTACAATCTTGAATGCGTACTCAAACTCCAAAATATGTCAAAAATTCCTTAATCACTGTAAAGCTCTCTTTATGTTTTTGGGACAAATCAGCAACCTGTAGCACACCAACCTCTGGGAAAAGTACAAACCACTTAATTGTCTTGAGTTTGAACACGTTAAAGTTGGTCAGCAATGTTACTCAATCTTCCACGCATTATTCAACTACTGTAGGCATGCCTCACTGAATAGTGAAAGCAATATCCTAAATTATTTTCCCCGAAATGGTTGCAAACAGAGGTTGTTATCAGTGGTTGTGAGTGAAGCTGTGCTTAATCACGTGTTTGATAAGGGACAACGGTACACGAAAAATGCTAACAGTTATTATCCCTTTGAGAACGCAAACGCAAACGCACCACCGGATAGATGTACTATCCTACATCCGGGCTTTTTTTCACGAATGAGTGTGTGCAATGTTTTCATGGGAGTCATAAATCGTTCAACAACTGCTCGTCCGGTGTTCTATCCAACTGGAAACGAGGAACACAGTCAGAAAGGGTAAGGAGGCAGTGTTATTCTTTCGTAACTTTGGATTCACATAATGGAATGAACTGAAGTTGGGTTTGTCACGTGAGTGGTGATCATGGAGCAGAGGAATGGTTGAGGAACGGTGTGTGTGTGTGTGTGTGTGTGGAAATTGGACATCACTGTTTGTTTCAATGTGATATTTCAAAGAAGTGAACAACCAATGCTTACCCAAGTAATATGCAATATGACTGTACCCAGTCCTCACCTACTGTTATGAGGGTAGGTCAGATGTTTTGTTCCGGAAAATTAAGTTTCACTACGAAATATTTCGTCCATATCTTATGTAGATAGGTGTTTTTATTATGACTTCAGTTTTTCGCAATACAGTCCATAACTCCGAAGAGTCGTGAACGGTTACACGTAATCCAGATAATCATGACGACTTGCCGGTCATCTGAAAGTCCTCATGGGATTCCTGTAGGGAAGGATTCGCTGTCTTGGGGTTCGAATGCTACCCACATTTTGCTCAGGGCTTTTCTCGGGCTTCCACATCGAAAGGGAATGATCGTTGTCCACCGGAGTGGACGGTACATGAAGAACAATATCAACGGTAAGAGTACTCATTAAAGGGAAGGTTAAAGTGACCGTCAAAATCAGTCGGCAAACCTTATTCAACCAAGAGAACAAATGTTGATTTCCGTCCTAGGATAAATTATTAATGTTCATCGTATGCTGGAGCGGCACCTCAATTGCAAAATGTATTCTCCAACAATGGAGGAATGAACCATTTAACAATCTAGCTCAATTGGTCTAGGTAATATTTTTTCAACTGTTAAGTATACAAGCAGTGTTAAAATCTCTACAGGGTTCTCCATTCTCAGGCTTGCACGATCTACTCTAGAATCAATCAGCTTACGCCCCGCTTAACGCAAATTAATCTCAAGTTGTAACATGTCAATGGCTGCAGTGGGTCACGTGAGCGAAGCCAAAGCTAACTGTATGTTCTAATTAACCAGCCGCAAAGAAAGAATTTAGACATCCCTTCTAATGGTTCCTACTGAATCTCTCATTTTACTCTGAAGTAGAGAACAGATATACGGAAAACGATTCAGACCATTTCGCTAATTGGCTAGTTTCCTACCTCAATAGTTATGGCATATTAGGATGTACTATGCATCAACCCCAACAAAATCTTCGATTCTACGACCCTACTTGAGATGGCTAGGTAATCGTAATGTCTTTAGTTATATTTTGATGAAAAATGCAGGTAAATTTACATTTACTTGGAAGTTATCATAACAGCTTGTTAAAATCCAAACGGAATAAGGAGGGCCTAGTTTTTGGGTACTGAAATAACCGATGCTTCCTACTATATGACTGCGTAAATCTAAAAAGTTGATATCAGTGCGCTTTTGGAAACAGTTAACTATGGAGGCGATGTTAAAGCGGAAGGAAGGATAATCCGAATTTATTATATATTCGTAGTAAAAGAAGACTTGGAAAGTGATGATATAGGTTCAAGTGGTCAGCTTGGATGTCCGCACTTTCCGAAACACTACTTAACGAACTCTTTTTAGGTTAGGATAAGTGGTCAGCTTGGATGTCCGCACTTTCCAAAACACTACTTAATGAACTCTTTTTAGGTTAGGCTCAGTAGGCAAGGGTCAGATCGCTAGAGACTATCAATAATACCGAGAACGCAAACTTTATGAGTTAGACCTCTAGTATTTCCCGACAGCTTCGTTCTTCGTCTCTGGAACCGGTCGGGAGCTCTGTTTCCTAACCTTTTCGCCGGGGTTGTCAAGCTTGTATGACATGTTTTCACAAGGCATGCGTATATACGTTCGAAAACAGGTAAAATTTGCTGGCTCGTATGCTCCGGATGTTGGACGCCGGGGTTGTCAAGCTTGTATGACATGTTCGCACAAGGCATGCGTATATACGTTTGGAAACAGGTAAAAATTGCTGGCTCATGTGCTCCAAATGTTGGATGAATAAGCTAGCCTTGGTGATACTCTATAGTGTAAGTCATTGTGCGCTGCAGTGAATAGCTAGGTTCTCTTATGTAAGAACACCATGGTCACTTTCTTGTGAAAAACGTCGTGGAACTTGGTCTCCAAGTGAGCAAGGTTCTTCTGGAGGTACAATTATTTCAGTGGGCGCTAAGAGATTTTGGGAGAGATTTTTATTCCTTGACCGGTTACACGCACCGTCAACACCTGTCTGAGAAGAAACAGTCCACTTCCGGGTGTGCTACTGACCTGTAGATTCTTACTTCATTGACAGAGAGTCTGAAGTAAATGTGGGAACTAAACCGTTAGTAAATATCAAGGTAGTCCTTGTTCCAAGTTGACCTTTGTGTTGAACTGCGCTGTATTTGAAGAAGTGTGAGGAATGCGCAGCTTTGAGTTCCATCCGCACTAGAAGGCCCACAAACGACATACGTATGAAATTGCTATAAGAGAACGTGGTGGTCCAGGAAGCAATTGAGAACTCCAGGTAGGTTTTGTTGACACATACCTGCGCAATCATCTTCTTGGGCCAGTCCTGCCTGGTGATCGGGAGATATGTCCTGCAATAATGTTGTTTACAGAACTATGTGTTCAGGAAGAACCGTAAATCTATTGGTCACTAGGGCCTTCAATAGTTTACCGATCACCGGCGGGAGGATGACATTTGGACAGTTGGTTGGATCTGCACTGTTGCCATATTTTAATACAGCAGCAAAGATTCTCTATTCACACGCTGAGGTAACGAAACTTCTCCCTAATCTGCGCTGGAAAGGGCAAGTCAGTGGTTCAAGGATCTTTCCTACCAGTGGTTTTATAGTCCTGAGATGAGTTCTTCCGTGTCGGAATAACTGTTCGTTTGTGATAAAAGCAATTTTAGATTTTAGATTTTAGATTCAAGGATGCTGGCGTCTCAAAATATGTCTTCGCTTCTTTTGCTGCAGCGTCCACTGTCATTTCCCAACCATTCGATACAGTTAGAGACTGAATGCCGTGTTTTATTGGATATATGTTTTTGGAGTAAATTGACTTTCGGAAACGATTATTAAGTTTTTGTTGATGCATACCCTTCCGGATTATTCTTCTACATTAGTTATGAACAGTGGTGTAAGTAGACAAGAAGCACTTGTTTGCATTCCAACTTATGGGTTTGCCTCTTATAAACTGCAGTCCGCAATAGGATGGATTGACTTTGTTTAAGAGGCTACAAACATGAAGAACTGAATTTTATTCACATGTGAATTTCTTTGTATCAACATATAGGGACCTCCAGTTAGACTGGCTTTGAGGAAGTAGCGTCCAACACTGTGGGCCTATCCAATAATGTTGTTTGGAGGGAAGCCTAACAGGTGCATCTGTATTCATCTGTTACATTGCCAAACATATTTAAGGAGGGGTTGTATTAACAGGATGTTTATCAGCCTACTAGGCTTACCAGAATAGATTTACGTGTATTGTTTTAGCTTAGTTCACGAGTGTATCCTGATCATCCTTGATGTTTCTTCAAAGTGGCCAGAAATGTTTGCAGCTAATCAATCCTCAACTGTGGAAACTGTGGAATTCACAAGACACGCGTTATTTTCGTTTGAGCGGTAAGCTTACATTGTGACTCCTTTTGGAGATGGGGGAAAACCGGACTCCACTACAATCTCTCCTTATCGTAGACTCAATCTGATTAATGGCAGTTTTCGTTTGCCAATAACTGCCTTATTCTAACTGCTTTAACCGGCCGTACCATAAATGAAAATATACATTAAATGCCCACTCATACCCCGAATCGGTCCACTTTTGCTTGTCACTTAAACATCGATGTGGTAAACGTGGATAAATTGAGCCCAAGATAAAATGGCTTTGTACCGTTGTCCGCAACCCACAAACACCAAGCACATATGATTATCTGAGCACTGAGTTACTACCGATCGGTCAAGTTAATTGCGTCGGTAAAATGTTCAAAACACAAAAGGCACAGCGTAATTATACATACTGGTTTTCAATGGTTGAAATTAAAAGCCATTATCTTTGACGTCTTTGTGGACAAGTAGACAACTGTATAGCAGCCAGGTTTAAGAGTGCTCAAGTGAGCATCAGACTTGGGTATTTCGAACATGAGTGTATGAGCCGCTTATATGTCCCATATGGATTCCGTTTCATGATGGTCGTTTTGAGCTATGAAGTTTAGTCGGCGTAGTATGATGTAATCATACTGATTTGCAATGGCAACCAAGCTAATGTGATGTGACAGAGTACTGTCTCTTTCCGAACGAAGTTGCATCAAAGAGAATACTCCGAATTTGCACAAAACCATTTCAAAAATAGGTTTTGCCCGAAAGATTGGACATGCACCTTGAATACAATCAGTGGAAGTGAGAAACCAAAACACAGCTCGAGCAACCGGCCAACCACGTGAATACCATCCGCCGAGCACCTAGTTGTAGTGCTTTGGAGTTTCTCCTCGGGTAAATGAACTCACAAATGTACCACTGAAAGGTCCTATTATTCAGTACAACTGTAAGAATGGATGCGGGTAATAAATGGAAGGAAGCAGCCTTATCTTATCGCTGCTGGGCATGAGTGAGTGCCACTCAGCTTCTAAAATTTCGAAGGATATCTCAGCATCTGGAAGCAAAGAAGTAGTGTTTTCAAACAAAAAATGATAAAATACCAGGTTCATCAATTTTTTTAGAGGTTAGCCTTATTATCAAGCATTCAGAAATACGCAATGGACTGTAAACGTCCTTATTTAGTCGTGTCTTCTACCTTCATTTCAAAAAAGATCTTTTATGGCTCGTAGTTGATCAGCTACATACGCTTAAGGCGACTATTGGTTTGTTCGCTGAGCTGAGCAGCTCGGTTGCAAACGCCCCCTCACCAGTCGAACAGACATCATCGTTGCATTGTCAGTGGACGTCCATTGAGATTTGACTGATTTGGCACAATTTTTTCACTTATCGAATAAGAGAAGTTAGACGTTGTCGGCAAAACCTTGCTGTTGGATATTCTGTTTGGAAAAGTGAACTCTCAAGCATGTTTAAAAGACTTTTTATGCTGGTGCAAGCGGACTGTCGTCCTGAGCAGAAGAGCAGTCCTTCCTAGTAGATTAGATAAAACACCTAGGCTAGATTCAAATGGCACCAGCTGGACTGCGCATAAGCGTCAGCCTTTATGAGCGACTATGTTGTATTGGTTTAACCTGACCTCAAAAGATCACAGAAAGTACACATTCTTTTAGTTTCCCGTATGCCACGGTGTACAAAAAATATTAAACACAAGTTTTATGTGAACTAAAAAAAATCAATTTTGCAGGACCGCGATGCGCTCACTGCATAACCTTATGAGGACGCTAGATGAGTAAAATAAATTACTAAACCATACCGTAATTATTGATTAGTGCTAGCATACCTTCATATGAACTTCCAAAGGCACCTCACGTACCATAATGAGAGAAAAATCTGATAATACTGAAAGGGAATGCCTTTGGCTCGTGGTGCCGATGAATACCAAAATCAGTTGGAGAAATAGTTAACAGGAGTGTGGTTCGACATTACCAGTGTAAGCTTGACCAAATTGGGTTAAGCCTATAACATTTTCACAGTTTGGTTGACGCCGTAAAGGCCAAAAACCATCCGTTATCTTGCATGGATATTCCAGTTACGATACCATTTATGGCTAAAACTGAGCACGTAGGCGTTCTTCTTTCCCCATGCACTTCTCCCAGAAACGATCAGAAACCAATTTCACCAACCCCCCTCCGGTTGCGCGGATGCAAACGGTTATTCAGAATAATTGATAAACGTGAAACTGAGTTTGATAGTATTGGATCATCGAAGGGAAAGCAGTTCGGTAATGGGCAGTTAATTTAACAGGGAACACCTATTGGTTCCGCTTTTAAGATAACACCTTAAGGAATATGTTTTCAAGAGGATTAGGACTTCATCCCTGAAACATTCTCAAATAGAGAATCCATTAAAAGCGGCCCACGTGAACATTTTCGTCAAGCAACTCTTTCAGATTTAGCCAAGACGGTCGTTTTGAAGATTGTACGATTTATGAGCACTCTTCCACAAAGCGTCTGGATAAACAATTCACGATCGCCCGACAAAGATTGTGAAGGATCCCTTGATAAATATCAGTACGCCTTGAGGTTTTGCTATGACTCTTCAACAGGTACACACCCTCTCGGCTCGACATTTCCGGAAAAAAAGACTAGGAATTGGCCGGAACATATAATTAGTTTGCTAATCATTCAGAACCATGTGTCACAGTTTAGTCTGAAACGTGAACACTGCTTTTTACTAACTGTTTTGTAGGTTGCGGCGAAGTTCGGAAAAATAACACGTAAACTTACATTGCGGAATTCGTCAAATACCTTCATTTGCACACTGATTTGGTCTTCAGAGGAGACTCAACTGAAACAAGCTGAATCTCTCACCCGTGGTTGGAGCGCAAATTTACTGACCAAAACGTCTGTGGTTCGAACCCTTTGTACCTCGACTTCTTCTGTCTAGGCTTGGGCAACTTGGCAGTATCCCAGCCTTCGTGCCTCCTTCAAGTGGCATAGTAGTTATGAACCGAAAGGGTGCTAGGGATCGGTATTATTACTATCTCATCCGTCAGAGATTCGGCTGAGTACGCTGTACAAGGCCAGCTCATGTTTCAGTTGGTACGATATTCTATGTGTCGCAATACATTATCTATACGTAATACTCCACACATAAGGTTGCTGAAGACTCTTCCACAGTCCGCAACTATTCTTGGGACTTATCAGGTAGGCAAAGTTCCCGAGTTCCTGTCAATCTCATGTACCACTTGAGCCCAAATTGGATGGAATTTGCCAACCATTCTCATCTGCACACTAATTTGGTCATAGTGGTGGATGCGGATGTCGTCGTCACAAAATGTTGATTGAAGAAACTTGTAGTGGTCCTCTGCGAAGCCAACTTAGATGGACAGCAGTGCTTAGCATGCGAGCGATTTGCTGATGAGTCCACTGTACACCGGCCTGGCGATTTTGGCTTTCCCAAACAAGGAAACTGTTCGAAATGGATTTCTCCCGAAAGAATCCGGACCATTTATTTAACTGAACGGTAACAGGAGATACCATCTGAATCACACGGAGGTTGTCATGGTGATTAGGCTTCTGAGGAAGATGCTCGAAGTCAGAGTTATTCGAATAAAACCCCAGTCCACTACAGGTTGACAAGCATCTTGATCTTACTGACTCCACAGCTCCGCTTATTTGGAGTAGGTCCTGGACAATTGAATTCCATCTCTCAAATGTAACCAATTTTTATTGACGTTAAAGCAATAAACTTATCTTGCGTGGCTGCGAAAAACAATATCCAAACTGGCGTTTCCAACAATCTTCGTCTCCCAAACTGTTTTTTATGGCCTGACAGGTTGCCTCATCTCAGGTTGCACTCATCTGCAAATCAATTTGGTTTTTGCGAGAGACACCTGAAACCCAGCTGAATCTCTCTCTCGGCACATTTTTTCTGCAGCCCATGTTTTTAACCAGCAGGTTTTTGAGGCCAAAATTTCGGTATACAGATATAAGAAAAAAGAACCAGACCAACAATTCTTGCTTTTGTGAACACGAACCATTTGTGAAGGAATCACCGAGAAAACTAGTTCAGGAAACTAATAATAAACTTTTGCGTGTCGGACAGTCTAATCAACCGGTACCAGCACACGTGAGTTTGCATCCTGCGAAGACTTGCCCACTTTAACGCTCTTTGCAGACATCAATCCAACTTTTCTTATCAGCAGTCATCTGATTAATCTCAGGAATTTTGGAATTCACCGTGTGACTTCAAAGCAACGCAATTCGTTCAAACAAATTGGTTCTTCATCACCCAACCAAATACTGACTGACATTGTCTGGCACGTTGCAAGTGAAGTGAAAATATCAGTGTTGGTCCTGGAATTTGTGACTTAGTGCTCAAACGCAACCAGACTGACCGCAAAATTTCCCTGGTTATGGATGCCGGATAGTTTAAATGTGAAAATCCGTAAACAACCGTTTGTCCAAACTCAAATTTCTTCCATTTCCAACCCACCATACTGTCATGTACTGGCATGATCTTCGGAGTGAGCAGGAGTATAATGATTTAGATGTGTGGAATTCATTATGATAGTTTTTCAGAAAAGTCGATGGTATACTTGTTAGTTCAATGTTAATTTGTTTCACGGAGGAAAACGCCCAAGTAAAAATTTAAGCAGAAGTGAGCAGTAGTTCGGTGGTTAGTCCACGTTGTTCATCCGACTTTTTTTACTCTCTCTGAGCCAAAACGTCTCACGGAAGCAGCATTTCACTACCCTTTCTATTCATTTAAAAAGGTTGTTAAATGATTGTAGTTGTGTTGCACTGAAATTCGGGTACTTCGTTGATATTTGATAAAGTGTGTACCACCGCACCATCCTCCAGCGTGTTGCAGCATATTGAATAACGTTCGCCTTTTGAATATTCCTTCATAATTCAAAGGAAAGCGTTTGAGTTTGGCGTGAGCTTGGCGTACTTCTACAAGAAGTATTTATGGAGTAGTTAATGCACAAATCTGAAGTGTTTGAAGTACACTTGCTATTAGGGTTACTGCGGTATACTTCTGGAACCCGAGGGTCAATTATGTCGATAAAATAGGATTGTGCGGTTACCGGACACGCCTCTGAGGGACCGCCGTCGACATCTCAGCGCTCTCGACGGTGTTTACTGGCGTCAGCTGATGCGTAACAAGGCAACCGTAAGACGTGTGTTTGTTTATCCGGCAGGTAGTTCAGCCGCAGCACCATACGGTGTAACTACACATGCTGCATCATCAGCCACAGAGACAGGTGGTGTTGTGCATACACCTTTCATAATGGCGACATGTGTTTTGGCAAAAGTGTGCAGAGGACAGTACCAAGACTTTAGAGAGTGTTGCTCCAGTCCGTTTCCCACGAGGATACTCCATGCTCCTCTCTACCGTGACCACGGGCTTTGCAAGATGTGGCGGCTAACCGATATGGGTGAGGTTCCTGTTGCCAATTTCCATGCCCTTTGGCGGGGCAAGTGTTTGGAGGTGTGGAGACTTCGGACTGACTGTGGTGGGCCAACATCGGGTCCCCCTATCTACTATCTTCTTTGCTTAACACAGGTGTTTGATGATAATTAGATGGACCGTGGAGTTGTACGCTGGTGCGGCATCAGTGTATGTACTACTGTTACCGCTGGTGGTAATGATATGGTTGATGAGGGCCATACTGATATTGTTGTAGAAGATGGAAAAAATCGTTCAAACCATAGTCGAAAACTCAATCTAAGAAACAGGTGAACGCACAGCATTCATGCGTTTTTAACTTGTCTGCCATGTTATATCTTGACATTATGTGTGTGTATATATTTCCAAAAGTAAACCTACATCTGAGTGTGCGCAAAACAGATTGGTCAGGGTTAAGAATTTGTACCGGGTTAGGAACAAGTGCCAATCCGTTGTCTCGACAAGCCCATTTCTCGATAAACTGTTTTCAAACAGCAAGTAACGTATACACTAACATGCAACCCACATAGCTGTTGGAGCACAAATCCATTCGATTGTAATTCGAGATCTGTTTACCTAAGACAAAGTCTACACTGTCTACCTGTGCCCTGACCAACTATGATTGATCTACGCACTCTACCACAATGTTACGTAGGTATGCTGACTAAAATGTAAGCAAAAAAACAAGGCGTATATTGCTTTTATTTTGGCATGGTAAATAACAAGAATAGTTCGCGCAGAGACACCGCACACCAACGGTAAGGTGAAAAGCATTTTAACTTTTCAGTGACTGGATTTCACGAATACATGTACTGGTTACAGCAAAAAGTAGTCGAGCCCTTAAACTAGAGCTCCCCAACTCTCTAACCTACCATCCAAGTTCTCATGTTTATGTATAGTTCCATGTACACATATATGTACAAGTGGTTACCTGAGAGCATTTCTTTGCGGACATGTCTGTCAACTTTAGTTGTACTATTGAAACCTTTATATACGTACAGTAACGGAAACGATTTAGACACGGTCAGATTTGCTATTTCGCTTCGGCCTGTGAATCCAGTAAAAGCTTGAGGTAATAGAACAGCTAACTAACAGTAACTAACAAAGGCCTGTTGGGAGCCATCGGCAGGTCTAAGTATGGTGGTGCAGAATGTAACCATGAGTTTATGTCATTCGTCATTTCCTTTGTCTTGGTCATGTTTAGGACCCTGAAAATGAATCCAAATGTCTCTTACTCACAGGAGATGCCAGTCCTCCCAATAGACTTTCTGCTGAGTCGGGTTACGGGTGAAAGGGAGAATGCTTTCGGAGGGGTAACTGTTTGTTAATGAAGCTAAACAAAGTGCCTGAAAACAATGAAATTCATCATCGCCACCATCTTTAATGACAATAAATGTTTCATCTATCTATCGTCCAAGTATTTTGTTGCTTACCTGAAGGTGTCGAGTTAGGATCTGTCAGAGCGAAACAGGTGGACTGGCGATGTTTCATCACAAAAATGATGAGACTGTACAGACTTTCGGTCTTCGTTACATGTGAGCCCCACCTTCAGGATGAAATTTCAATTTAAAACCCTTGTTTACAATACACATAGTCCTCGTATCTCGGAGTGTGAATTAACTTACCCGTTCAGATCGGAACTTCACTGAAGTCGATACATTAAGAGGCTTGCAAACGGAATCCAGCATCAGGAAATATGACCAACCTTTGAATATCACGTTAGCCTCCAGAATGCCAAGATAAATAACAAGCGGAAAAAGACGATATAATAGGCCCCAAGTCTATCTGAATGGGATGTCCTCTTTTCATTTGGGGTCCAGTTTTGATTAGTGTTCTTCAATATTTGCTATACCCCGTGGACAATAATGCACAAAGTTGCAATGATGCCATGACAACTGGAGCTAAGCCATTCGCAACGAAAATGACAGGCTGAGAAGACAAAATGATAGACTTAGTAAACACCATCCTTCTAAACAATACGGTTTTGCGAATGGGACACAACAAACGCCACCACGACGGCATACAGCTAACGACGCAATAAGCCTTGAAACGGCAACATTGGGGAATATAGGTAGCTAGGGTGTGTTATTTGGTTTTGGGTCTGTTGCTGGATTGCAACGCAGCTGCCAAGCTCGGTGAACAGACTAGCAACTCAGCATTGGAAAGTTATCAATCACCGCTGCCCATTCATCAAACAGTCGTTAAGCAAGTAGATATGCATACTTAAAACAATGGCGGATTAATTGGCAGTTGACTTAACTTAACTGCTTAGGTTAGTGAATTAAACATGTCACATTTCCAGAAGACCGCAAATACTGATCGAGAGCAACTGCAGGAAGCTCAAACGTGATAACACCGTCTCATTGAGCCTTCACCATGTCAACTGAATCACCGTAGGTTTGTGGTTCTTTATGTAGCTTTAAATCGCAGTTTTGTGTTCTTCTGTCTCGACACAGACGTTTGGCTCTTAAACATGGTAGCTAGTTGTTTTCACTCCAATCAATCTTATTCTGACCATTGCTGGTATAAGTAAGGAAAACTCATGCCGATGAAGGATGAAATACGCTATTAGGAACTTCTCTAGACGTTACTGGGAGCATCGGCAGCTCGGTTCTTTCGGTTGACGTGGATGAAGCTAACCTGTTTGACAGCAGGGGAGCTTTAAAATGCGCAGATGGACATCTGAAACACTGATCACCTAACTACGGGTGGCCGAGAGCTCCATGTTCTGACTGGAAACCCGTTGCGTTCTAAGGTACTGAAGATGATTTTCGATTTGGACTACCGGTCAACTTATAAGATTCGGATCTATGGTGCTTGGGTCAAACATTGGCTGTCGAAATTTTGCAAACTTGCTTCAAGCGTAAGTTATGGCAAGCAAGTTTGGCTAACACTTGAAAAAGCAACATCTACTATCTGTTCAGCTATTCATGTTTCGGCTCGCCGCGATTCTACCGTACCTTCAAGACTCGAGTATTATGCTGTTATATATATATACATCGGATGGATTTATTGATTGATATGGATAGGTAGATAGACAGATAAATAAATGTATGAATTGGGAGACATGAATAAGAAGAGAGAGGAAGCTAGATAGGTGGATAAGCAGATGAACACATTAATTGCTGGATATATCGAGACAGCTAACCGAGAAACATGGAGACATCTGACAAATAGATATCATCTCTATCTATATTCCAGTCGGGATGTGATCGCCTATTTATAGTCTTTATTTGAATTACCAATTTATTATTTACTGGTGATTTAGTTTAGCACTTAAAGTTGGTGAATATGATCAGTGTTCTGTCCGGCAGAGGTAGTGAACTTGAATAGTAAAGCCGAGAATATTGAACAGCTCTTCTGTCTACGTTGGGACTTGCCATCGGTGCGTTGGTTACGAATCTCATGAAAGATTGAGAATATGGTAATACAGACTAAGACAATCCCCAAGTACACGAAGTTTACACCGGCCGCCCGTGATTTTTCCATATTTCCAGAATACCGGTAGCAGACTTAGGCTACTGGATTTTTTCCATTTCTATGGATTCAGATAACTTAGTCGCTTCATCGGGTGTTTAAGTCTACCTGCGTTTGCATGACGGAGCTTGCGACATCCACCATTGCTTCGAAGGACCACCTCAGTGTTGCACTTTGTTCCCACTTCCATTTGCTTCAGTCAAACAACTCCTGGCTGTTTGATAATATTGATGTAGAGAAGCAAGGCAAAAACACGATTTCCTGATGTAAAATAAATGAACTCGTGTCTACTTTGTGGCTTCACATCTAGCTTCACGCAATACTAAGTTACTATTCATCCGCAATGTCCGTGGAAAGTTTTTCGCCTGACTCTGTCAAGTGTTAGCCAAGGTGATGATGGAATACTGGTCCATCTGCGTCCGATGACGGTCAAAAGCAACTTGCTATGGCATTTTTTGGACTACATCTACCTCGCCTTCTTCTTTGTCGTCAACATTCTAAAATTCGTCAATCCAGTTCACACTGCCGTGAGAGCCATGAATGCAGCGATCAATTTCTTACCCTTTCAGATGCCGATACCTTGTCAGCTGTGACCACAAGTGAGTTTGATGCGATAGGATACGGTAACAAAGTCGGCCACACGCTTAACGTACTCCCACTGTATGACCCACTCCGAGACAACTTCTGTGACGTTTTCGTTCTGCAAGCTGGAGATTTCTGCGGGCGTGTCATGCACTTAATGACAACATAAAATGTAGCATATACCCTTATTATCGGCAGTTCCTTGAAAATCCAGAAGCAACTTAAGGAAAGAATTCGCTTCACTTACGGTAGATAGTTGGGTTTTTGTGTACTGCTTTTTCGGATCTTGAGCAGCGTGGACAACTGGTATAAACATAACAAAAGACATGCGAATCACCTTGACAAATAAGTGTCTTTAGGAGTTTAGGTCAACTAGATCGTAACCAGATCACAGATGAAATGAACATGTGCTTTAATTACGAAGGGTGAAATAACCTATCAGAAAATAAGCATCTGGATAAACATGAGGTTTGTGTAGCAGTCTCGTTTGCGCTTTTCTGTGCAGTGCCCGGTCTTCTTGAGTAACACCTCACTTAATGAGCACTAAACACTCCAGAAACCTGAAAGTTACGATAAAATTTTTTATGTGTAGGCTAAGGATCATTAGTTTGGTTGGTTTTGGGGCTGAATATTCGTAGTTTATTCCTAGTGGAAATCTGCCAGCACATTATTAGTCAGCTGCATTTTGTGCGAGAAACTGAACGTTCTTTGATGGCTGAACTGTTTTCATTTCGTAGCCTAAAATCCGGTAAACCTGGTCACTACGTACGAATTAGGTACTGTAGGTCTCTGGATGCGGTAAAGTTGACAGAGCTTATGCACTTGAAAACTCCCGGAGAGCGGAAAGCATTCACTAGCCTTTGCAACCTACTGGTCAACATCGTATTTCTGCTTGATAGCTCGTGCATCAGTTAGCAGTCCATAGTTCCTTCGCTAAGACGTTGTCCATCTACCCGTGAACGTCGCGTGAATTTTAGCCATCCCACTCATCCGACCCAATACCTTCTCCCCACACACACACAACTAAACGCTGGTTTTGTTTCTACCAGACCTTCTCCCCACACACACACAACTAAACGTTGGGTTTGTTTCTACCACCAGCAGGACCAGCTGATCATGAGTACATGTGTACCAAACGGCGGTCAGCTGGAGTAATACCTTGTCCACGGACAACCGGGGGATATACAGTACATTTAAAAGTTGCGCAGTTTGTCAATCACACTCAATGAGGAATTTCCAAGAGGGCTTCAACATGTGACTGATCAGAAGTACTCACAGGTCACCAACTGGTCGCAGAAAATGGTCACTTTCTAATGGCATCCATCGTATCGCACAAACCACATGACTTCTCCAATAAATATCTTTACACAAATCAGTTTGATATATTTTCCCCAAACATGGACATTGTGGGTAGATGGACAAAAAACAGTGAAAGACAAAGATCTCGATTTGTGTACTAACAGCCTGGAAACATAGTAAAAAAATGTAACCCCATCAAACACAGGCTGTGCACGGGAAAGTAATTTGTAAACTTATACTTGGATGCTGGTCGAATGATTGCTTGTGATTCTATACAAAGGTCTGAACGGGCAATTTGTAGATTTCCGCTGAAGGAAGATGAAAGAGTGACATTAATATGACACAAACTTAAACAGGCCTTTCAAATAGCCTCACCAAACTGCTTCCCACCGTGAACCTATTAGCTAGAAGCCGGTTGAGAAGACAGACTAATTTAAGATCATTCTTTTATCTGCACAGTTTATGAAATAATACTCTTTTACCTAGGATTCGCTAGGTGAATCCATAGAGCGTGGGCCAGAACACAATGTCCTTTGAGTAAGCAAGGTTGAACACCTTTTTGTGCAATAGAAAACATGGTAACTGTCGAAGTTCACAGATAATCATGCATAGCACTTACGGACGTTTCTGCTGACCGAGAGCGAGCACTCAAAAACCTGTTTACAACGATCAACCTGTGTACCGTATACCAAAGAAACAAAAACATCTCAGTGATGATGAAATGTTTTGCCTGTCAATTGCTGTCAAGTTAATTCGTCAACTACTAAAGTTTACTGATATTTGTCAAGCTCAAAGTCTCCGTTAGTTTTCTTTCATGGAACACATACCAAAAGACGATTGCGGGAACAAGTAAATAAAGATATATTTCATATACTAGTTTTCAGGTCGTTTCGCATGACTGAATAGTGTGTTGGAACGAATTGCCACACCCACACGCAGACACATACCTTTCTGTGCGACATACACTTCCGGCCGGACAGAGTCAGATACGTCAGGCACATAGAGCCACTTGCGTAAGTCGGGTTGATTTTCTCATGCAATAAAATAACGACAGCATTGAGCATTCGTTTATTCAGTATGTTTGCGTGTGAAACACAGATGACCTCAACTGCCTAGAACATAAATTAAGGTTGCACTTATATGGTAGTTTTTCGAGGACTAGTTGTGAACATGCGGTTCGGACTAGCGCTATTTCGCCGAGTGCAGTTCGTCTTAAAGTAACAGTAAACAATGCCAAACACTGGGCTAGCTTTTTCTCATGGTACAACTTTGCTTCTATTAGGAGAATGAAGAAACCATCGTCATTCACCGTCAGGGCAAATGTACGAACTTACATTGACAGCACAGAATAGACTGAGTCGAGGTTTTGTCAACTAACTCATACATTCAATCGGTTTCAGCGATGATAATCTTCTGAATGTGCTTTACTATAAAAGTCGGGTAAAGTGGCTTCAGTGACGGAGATGAAGTAAGTTTGGACAGTTTATTGGACCCATAAATGTAGCCGCAGAATACTACTGTAATTCCTTTAAAAATCTGGTCGCGTGCCACCTGCGGCGAGCTACATGCGACCATCGCAAACGGTTCAGTGGGGTCGATTTGCCACAGTGGAAACAACAAAGCTAAATCAGACCCCCAAAACTTCTCGTCAGGAGTGTTAGATTCACGAAATTCTTATCACAGACAGCAATTAGCTGAAAACTTACCGTCTTTTATATCACCAAACTCGGCGCAAATTAATAAACCCATACTCGATTTCAAATGTTCTTCAGATATAAACGGTCCACAATCCTGTTGTTTGGAACGTGGCTCTAACATATGCGCTACTCAACAGGTTATGAGCAGTAAATACATGATCGTATAGAATAAAAATACCAGTAATGCACTACTGCTGCACATATTACGATATTTTTTAAAATAAAAACCGAATCAGGCCACAACAAATCCCTGTTGTTTTTAGTATCCCATAAAATGAAGCGTTACTGACAGGCTGCGCCCATCATTTGGATATATCGCTATATATTTTGACATTTTATAGTTCCCAAGTACCGTACATTATACTGGCATGTCCAACACTGAAAGTTTGCTGACAAAATCCCTGCCAAGCCAGCTATAAAGGGAGTGAGGTACAGTGTTCTCCGCAATATTTTATGGTCAGTCAATTCTATTTTATATGTCCATTCTCGTCCACGGTCCTAGAGAATAGCCAAAATACACACATGGGAAGTGACAAGGCTATGGAATTAATGAAGTAGAATTCGGTGAGTAAATTTTTTGTGGATCCATAATTGAAAACCATCACATCTATGTGAACACTATTCAATCAGTTTTTCCAACGGTCTATCAGTTCATCAGTGTAATATATGACAGAGGCTGAGTGGGCTTATGCAGCTTCCCATACTTCCAGCAATGAGAGACCTTACAGTAGGAAGACGGCGTCAAAAAGTACAGCCAAAATGCACTGACTGTGCCGAGTGCATTTAATATGTTTTGAGGAACAACCATGCACTTATTTCACGTAATTTGGATTATTTTTAGGTAAGCATGTTAAACGTATAGCGTGTGTCAACTGACGCACTGTGTCCCTCTCATGTCCAGCCTCCCATACCCCAGTACAGCATTCTGTATGTTCAAATTGGATTCGCTTACGTCCATCTTTTGGCACTCGCTGTATAACCAAGCGAATTGTACTTAAACTGGATGGGCCCTGATGCCTTCGGTTATAACCAAAAGCCGGAATATGTTGAAGTGTAATTTGCCTCAATTACTACACGGAAAATTTGTGGGATGCTTCAGCTCCAACTTGGCATATTAACAGATCCCACCTCCAATTTGATGACAGGCCATAGTTTCTTATAAGTAGACACACAAGGAGGAGTTCGAAGAATATTTAGGAAAAGAAAAAGAGAGATAGTTCAAGCAACATATTATTAGTTAGACATCAAGAGGCGCAATTATTTGAACATCTTGCTGGCTGATCAGGTAGCCGTTAGTCTGTCGAGCGAGCTTGGTAATTAGCTTGCAAACCTTTTGTCTCCAGTCGAGAAGGGAAGTCAGTGCGCAGTTGATTGTGTAACTTTACAATTACGGACTAAATGTTTGGAAGCCAATTGCCAAACTCGGCAAATAGACCAACGGCCACCCAATCAGTCATCAGTAAAGGTACCCCAGCTATACATATTTGGGCATATTACCTATTTGGGTATTCGTATTGCAGCATCCGAACGCTTGATCGTATCAGTCATTAGGAAGCCGGTTATCTAATCGAAAGGCACCCACATTCTGACGGTACCCCTGTGGAATGAAACGGCCGTAGTAGCAGACGTATCTCACTAAAAGTGTGAGCCTTTCTTGTATTCATCTACTTATTTTCTGAGGAAGCTATTTTTATTTCGACGGTCATCTGTTCAAAGCAGTTTTCAGTCAGTCTAAACAGAGTCCTTTTCTTTGAATGCTCAGGTACCGATGCGTTTTAAACCAAGCAATGCAGACCACGGCAGCAAGCGCAATTGCAACCGTATAAGCAACTTCGGAAGTACAATGACATCATTGGAAGAAGCGGTTTCACAAAACCAGTAGATTCCCTACTGGGAATCTTTCCAATGAGCAGAAAAACAGAACGCAACAATAAAGAGACTTAAATATCCAGTTTTTTAATATTCAATGCAGCTGTTTTTTCCAATTGGCAGATTAGTTTACTCAAGTCATAGATTATTACTTCAAGTTTACCATTGATGAAACGAAAGCATGACAAATACGGTCAATGAATAGCCTAATGGTCCTTGCGCATCGATTTGGGGAGCAAGTTCTACGAAGCCAGCTGGGCTTACATAGGTTTGCCTGTTTGGACGAGTAAAGCTCACTAAAAATTTAGCTTCCTTTATTGTCGTTGCTAGACTAAAGTCTCCCCAAGGTACTGCAGAGCCATCCATTTGAAAACCTATTGCTGGGTCCTTGATGCTTTAATGTCGATGCGGCTGAAAATAAACGCGAGCACTTTCCAAAGACCTGTAGCATCTAGTATGTTTTGTATGTCACATTGTCTATCTGTGGCTTCGGATGCAAGGCTGGTTCTCAATTTTTCGATAAAAGCTGATGCAGGATGAATTCATTGTTTACACGCAGCTCGGCATCAGCACTTAAACGTGCATAGACCACCTGGCGGCCAATTTAAATTTTTCATCATAATTTCCACGCTGCAGGAACTGTGTACTATCCGCTGAATTGAAGACATTTTGTGTGGAAAACGTTCGATGACTTCTCGCGCCACAGTCGATGCGTAGCAGTGGCATAAATCTGTTTATAGCAGAAGCCAGTGTTCTTGCAGTGTAGGGTGACTGATTCGTAGGTGCTGCAGGCGATTGCCGATTGGCATCACATCAGAACGTGGAAAACTCTGTAGGTCGTGAATTCGGACAATGGTGATCGTTTATGCATCTGTGATCACGAAGGACTGTAGTAGGCTGTAGTGTTATACAGGAAAACTAGCATGTAGCGATTGGTGATGGGAGGCCACAGCTTTTTTCTTAGAATCCAAACTTCGGATCCTAAATGCCCAGGATAAACTAAAACTGTTTTGAAAGCCTCTGATAGGCTTCCACAGAATGGTTAAATATTTTGGATTTATCTCGAAGTCAAGCTTGTGACAAAAATGGAGCTTCGGTTTTTTACCCTAATGTAAACGGACCTTGAAATAATAAAGCTGACATTGTTTGCCGCCTGAAATATAAAGAATAGCTGAAAAATGCTATTTTTATACACAGGAAGCGATATGACTGCTAGGAGTCTAACAAGCTGAAGACTCTAGTCAACATACCCTTCAATTGTTTGTTGCCTCTGACCGTCAAATGTGCTGTACGCCCAGCAGTGCATAAATGGAGTGAAGATCAGACAGGGTTTCTGTACCCGTCGTGATTATGCTTTCTTGGGGCTTCAGCGGACGGAATAACAGTAGCTCCTACAGGCTCGAGAAATATTCTAGTCAGTGAAAAGTTCTCAAAAGAAACGAACCAATTTGCCGGAGTTCACTTGGGTTGAATTTTGGAGGCTTATTGTTGAACCAGCAAAACAGATAAACATTTGCATTCTATTATCGGTTATTTTTGAAGAGCATGGTCACAGACATAAAAAGTGAATGCAAGCGATGAATGCGAAAGGGTTACAGGAGAACATGAGATAAAAGAGAGAAATGTCTCACTCGAAGTTATGCCACCAACAGTTGCAGTCAGATAAGATGAATCCCAACGCACGTAAGAATTTTGGTATGGAAACATGCGTGTAAAGTCTAACAACCGAAGAAAGGACAAACAATGCTGAATGCTCTTCAAGGCGCGGTAAGCGCTAGCACAGTCAAGACTCGCACATCAGGCACAAAGTGTCCGTCATACTGGGTCTGGTGTGAGATTCAATGGCAAGAATGTACATTCAACGCCATGTGCCACGCATAAAAGTGTCGTACGTACGCAGAGAACCCACAATGGCGAGCAAACACAAGTCACTGACTGTGACTTTAGAAAGTCCCAGTCCGATAACAGCTTTGGCGGATTGAGGAAAGCAGATCCCTCGATAAGAGATGATCATCGGTTGGTGGACCAAAAAGTCCACATCACAACCAATTGCACGTAGGGCTGAGATTATGGCGAGGGAAAATTCATCAGCACCATACTTCTGCTTTTTCTCATTCCACACAGTCATTCCGCGCCCATCCGAGACTATGCTGACGTCTACTACAGTCACTCGGCGCTCCCGAACGGCGATCAGGTCAGGCTTGATGAAGGACGTCGAAGTTGGTGCTCTCAACTCCTCAAAGACGGTGTATCCCAGGCGACGGAGGCGTTTTGCGAGTTCCCTTGCAACCCGATTATGACGAGCACATCTGGCGTCATGCGTGATCCAGCAGGACTGCATAATGTGCACCAAACTCTCCGGTTGGCCACAGTTTCCAAGACATAAGATCGTCTGGCCACCGTGACCATGTCGAGCGCTTCTAACTCTCGTCCTGAGCAGGTTGCTGGTATAACTTCCACAGGATTTAGTGAATACTTGACTGGAGCAAATAACTGACTTCTACAAAGTTTGTCATATAAATTTCGTGTCTAATCCAGATAAGTATCAGCTGCTGTCCTGATTCTGGTTAATTGTAAATCCGGTTACGAATGATGGTTGGCTGCAGGATTGAAGAAGATTCAAGAGAGAGTGACTATAATGTGTTGTTTAAGTAACATTGAAGTAGCCACTTCTTCCACTTTCATCATTCAACTGCGTACAAGACACATTTATGGGTTGAACAGATGATGACAACAATGAGCACCCTTGAAAAATCGAAGGAAAGTGAGACGATCCGAATTCACTGCCAACCTTCGCAGATGACTGTGCGCACACGACACCTACTGTCTCAGCTCATTCACTTGCTGAGGTGTTCGGTGCCTGGAGGCGCAACAAATTGATGAATAAATGATTTTTCGTGGACCAACTGAATAATAATGACCTGTTTTGGAATATGGAGTGGCGATTAGTTTGTCAATTAGTGGGTGTCCACCCCCATTTTTTCTAAAACAAGCTCAGTTCACTGATTTTTCTGACCATTTAGCTATTATATCAATTGGTCCAGAGTATACAGCGTTTCAACCCGTTAAATTTAAAGGGCAAGAATGCCTGTCACACAGTCGGACTTTACTTTTCATTTGGTTGCATCGAAGCCTTCTCGCATATGGTTGATTTATTAGTTATGAGCCGGTTAATTCACTATCGAAGACTAGAAGATTTGCTTGTTGTGCGACATGGGTATAATTACTTGATTGCATATAACGCCACAAAAACTTGTATGGGTTTGTTTCTGAACATTTTGATGAAAGACCTGAAAACAGTGGCCAAGTTTTATTAAAAAAGACTCACTTTGCATGTATTTGAAAAAATGGTTTCTGGCTTTAACCACACCTGGGGACAAATCGTTCGTAGGTTTCCAACCTCTACCCGTTGTAGTTTGAAAAAAATTATCCTTTGTAAGTGATGCAGAAAGTGGAAACAGAAAAAGTTCGCTCAACAGACCTAGAAGGACATTTACAAAAGTTTCGTGGACACCCAAAGTAATAGGTGTTTGCGTGCTACCAAATCTATGCACGACAGTTCCCCTACCAAAATCCAGCTGGAAATTTGTCTGCTGCAAAATGTTAGTTACACCAATGAATGGTTTTGGACCTACATTCCCAAACAGCTCCAGTTACTACCTTCCATACACAGGACTTTTCAAGCTGACTCTACTGCTGTATACACATGCAAGTTGCTTGTTATATTTAGGATGGTGCTGTCACACCCAATTTCCGTTTCCCTCATTGCTTATTAGGAACTCGTGAACCCACATACGCAGCACATTTGTGATGCCACCTCATGTGGTAACGGAAAGTTTGCAACCATATTGTTCACCATCAGACAACAGTGTGAAATATTTGCGTTTACAGGCCATGAGAACTGTCTTAACGAGAGTGAGAAGTGCATCACAAACAAGCACTAGTAATTCGGGCCACTATTGGTTTGTGTGTAACATACTAACTAGTAGCTGTGTAAAAATTCCAACAAAAAAGAACAGATGATACTAAATTCCAGCGCACAAGTAAGTCTATCCTTTTTGTACGATTAGAATATGGATTTCATACCTTAATAAATTGTACAGTTCTAGCCTACGAGGCACATGAATAACACCGGTTAAGCGTTCAGTAAACTCTCATCTGGTCGATAGTAAAATGCACACTACAGATTCCTTTTGTATTATAGTGCAGCCTTTTCGGCCGCACATTAGGACACGGTCACAAAAAAGTCTGTAAGCGAAACGATGAGCAGTGAGCTGAGTATTTACCATCAAAATTAAAAAAATTCGCTTAGTTAAACCTTAAACTAAGGACCAAGAGGTTCAAATTTAGACGAACGTTACCACACGTAGATTGACTGTGCATTTATGGGTGCATGAGTCTGAGTTTGCTTGACCCTGTGTTACCGAGTCTTAGCATAATTAGACCAACAATACGCTCGCCAGCTTTTTTTCTTTCAGGAATAGAAAGTTAAAGTGTGGGGATCTGAGGTGGATGAAGACTGGAAGGAAGGCTAATGCTTGTTCCAATCAACCAAGTGAGAAGAGGGTGGCCCTTCGGCAGCTTCTCGGCATACGTTGGTGCTTTTTCCTTACGGTAGCATTCGGGAACACACTGATCAGCGTAATGAGTCTTCTAATTTGCACTCATATTCCTATGCTTAAAAACACAAGGAGAGTAATGTAAGTACGATCTTTGATTAAGTTTTGGTAACCATAGTCAGCAATCACTTCTGACCACCTATCTAAGACAATCCTATTCATTAGTCATCATTGAATATAGTGACTACGCCCACACTGGTGTCGCTAAACGTGACTTCTGTACCAAACATTTTTTTGTCGCCAAAAATCAGAAGTAGGGAAGATAAACATGAAATGGTTATTCGCTACATACTCTCATTTTGGTAGTGTCTTCCATCTAGAGAACGTACTGCGGTATCTCAACTGCTGTAGCAACAACAACACATTAAGTTGAACAGCTGAGTCTGTCGCCAAAATCCAATCTTGTATGAAAAGAAGAGTATTCAGGGAGTTCCGTTTAATTTTTGGCTAAATAGAACACATATTGATAGAAAACCGGAGACTGCGTCTACCTGATGAGCCGCAAGAAGGGTGGAACCGGTCGTGAGCTGTTGGTGAGTTTTCAATGAACTTATGATTAGGGCATCACGTTTAGGCGTAAAAAATGGTTATGTTATGTCTTTTCACCGGGTCGACGAGAAACAACTCAGCAGCAAGCTGGAGAGAAGTATTGATTTTTTCTTACCCTGCTGGACGATTTCATCAGGTGTTTCTGGTGACCGTACGTTTGATGTTCAGAATATCTAATCTGTCTCTGCAAGTTAGATTTTTGCCGTGAGTTCTCTTAGCAAAAGAAATCAAACGTTCATCTTTCCGTGGAGTGTAAAATGCAGTAACCGTAGTTTGTAATAATAATCCCAAAATCATTAAGCCGGTGTATACCAGACGGAAGCAACCATTTTGTGCATGGGCGTATGGTAAAGCACGTATTTGCAAATTAAACTAGTGTTAAGCTGAGACTGAAATAAGACTCAAATGACTCTGCCTTTCTGATAAGCACAAAGAATGAAGCCGGTATCGGACCAATGGAACGTCTTCGTATACCCCATAAGTAGTACCGAATAAGATATAAATAGGTTGTTGAAGCACAATAAATGATATGTGATGCGATTTTATTTGCTAGCCGAAGAACCCTTGCAAGTGAACATCAAAAAAGAGAGCGGACGCTGATTGTTGTAGCCAAAATTTCATCTCATGCTCCTCTAATTGGGTTAATGACAATTGACAGATTTTCTGAACAAAAGCACCATTTAGACGAGCAACCTGCCCGTGTGTTGAACTATTTGGGTAAGAACGCACGGTCAATTTGGTTTAGCAAAATGTTGATAGACAGACCACTGCATTCCATCCTGTTAAATGGACCGTTTCCCCCCCAGTTATTACAGTTTTGCCATCGTATTCGTATGTATGCGAGTACTAATATAAGGCCCAGATGCAATTCACTCGGAGGACCTCAAATAGCCAACAATACTTTGGGCTGTAGTTGCTCACAGGCAAACTCCTAAGCAGCTCTTTGAGTTTAACTAAACTAGTTTAACGTTGTGCACTAGGATACACAAAGACGAGATCGAGATCCAAAAACAAATCATATCCATAAGTAAGATTGCGTCATACAGAGACTCAGTTCAGTGATCCATTCGGTTATCGTGTTACTGAGCCAGACATGCCACACGATGGTTTACAGAGCAAGCATCAAATGACGAAGCCTGTAGTGAGATATCATTCTTGTAGGATTTGCCATATCAAAGAAAACACTTTGGTGTACTGAAAGTCGTTCCAACTGCAACCTAGAGAGACCTCTATTCAGAAGGAACATTTGAAGAGTGATATAAACCAGACTCAGCTGGAATTTTGTTTAGTTTTACGTTAACACTACCTTGAGTATATATGAGTATCCAATTGTACACCCGTTATTTTTGATAACCAGGTACTAGACAGGACTGTTGAGAATTCAATCCTGACTGACCATCGTTCGAACTGGTGAAATTGGTGGTGTGCTGTTTAGTTTATTTTAGTTCAATTTAGCAACCGTACAACTGACACCTAAGTAAGGTGGCTGGGGTTGACACAGCTTGTGCGACCGTGTGGTGTAGTGTAGATCTTGATAAGTGGCGTTGTACCAAGGAACAAGAAACTTTTTATGTTAATAAGCATATTTTATCGTTGGCCTGAAAATCGCCATCGTCCCCTTGGAATAGCAGTGACCCTACAGCCTGTGGAGGAAGGGTGTCAAAAATAGGTTTTGATTTTTTCCAATGTTTAGTCATCATTTCTGCATTCCTGTAAGCGGTAGCATAGTGTTTTTCTACAATAACCAATTGTTCGTTCTTGACCGCCTTTTAGGAGCTTCAGAGGACAACTTCAGCAAATAGTTGTGAAAATTCGAAAGTAGTATGGGTTAACAATAAAGAATATTTCAGAACAATAAGCTGTAAAATGCCAAAGATAGCCTTGTTTTTGGTAAACAGTGTTGCCACAGTCAATAGATTAAACTTTCAGCTTTATTCAGGCACAAGAAATCACAGTCAACGGCGATAAGGCCATAGTGCAAAAAAAAGCCAAAAACCAGGCCACTTAATTTTCGATTTGTCTTTACACGGAGCTCGTACAACGAGAAAAAAAGTGTTATCCATTCATTTCCAACGGTAAACTAATTATAAAGACGTCAAGTATCCACCAACGTAAGAAGGATGAAAGTAGGCCTGCCCGCTTGGTCTCATGGTAGCCAAAACTGGTGGTGGGCTGTCCGGGAGCATTCAGAGACTTTATGAGAAGCGTTAGGTCAAGAAAATGTTCAATTTTATCAATTTATCGTGCTTCTTGTTGTCGGATAAATGTTTAAACTTTTGGTTGAAACATGCAGCACTAGTGCTGGTTCCTTATCAAGCCGGCCAAAAGGTTTCCTAAACGAAAGGACAATCGAAATTTTTTTTCTGATAGAACATTTAAAGATCGGCCGGATTAACCTTTTACTTTGGAGTGCAAAATTTCGATCCAAGTCGTAGAAATAACTGAATTTTTTTTCTGATAGAACATTTAAAGATTGGCCGGATTAACCTTTTACTTTAGAGTGCAAAATTTCGATCGAAGTCGTAGAAATAACTCAGAGGCATACAAAAATTTCATTGCGCTTTTCTTTTTGGATTCTTGCACAATTATCCATTTCCACGAAATAGCCTTTTTCTTGAAAGTTACAGCGTGCAGCAAGACGCTTTTTTGAGGGCCATCTGTAGAAAATTAGAAGAGTTACTTATTTCATAGATTTACGTTTTGTACGTGGATGCATATTGCTGTGCGTGATGTACGAGCCAATCATATACCATTCTGGAAAAAAGGTGGATAAAACAATTAGTTGGGCGAGAAACCTGCAAGGTTTCAGGTTTATGAAATGCAACACAGGATGAAATCTTGCTTAGCTGTTCATATTCATCTGTCCTAAAACTTGCCAGCATACCTCATCCAGTCGGTTTGTGTAAAAGCAAAATTTGGAGCATATACGTCGGGAAAAGTCAAACCCTCCGAGGGGACAATCACCTTAGGATACATCCAACCTAAGGAGCGACACGATGGATCAGTACGAGGTTCTAGGGTTTACGTCAATGTTCCGCGATAGTTTCTGGAAACACGGGCTTGGGGCAAATTTACCATTCGAAACTTTGAAGTTTTCCATTGCCTATGCCAACCGCATTCATCTCACTAGATCAGTATTATTCACTTTTCCAAAAGGTATTACTGACATCCCTTTAATGGGTAGATTTCTTTAAATGCTATTCGTTCTATATAGATTTCGTTTTGTTTTATTCCCCATGTAAAATTGACCACATTGGGCTGGTAGATATATAAAGCCGGAACTGGCCTTTTTTCCTATGATTGAGCGATCAGACCGTGAATAATTGAAGGGTGGTCTACTTTCGTTTTGGTGGAGCGCTGCTTTTGTCTTCAGATAGCAAATAATGTGAGAAAATTTTTCTGTGAGGTTCGTTTCCCCAGTTTTGATAAATAGAACTAACCAAACCTACTACTATGTTGGACAAACCTGATTTGCAACACTCCGCAGGTTAAACTGTAGACCGACAGTTAAGATTTTTGCAAATAACTTCAAAAATCCTATACATAGGAGAACGTCTCACTTTGCATGTCTGTAGACTGTGAGGTAAGAAGAAAACTGTTGCGTGTCAGGAAAATATTTCGACGAATTTTACCAACATGTCATTAAATTTTGTTTACACTGGGAAACGTTGGCCCACTAGCACATCATAGGCAAACACTTGACAGACTTGTCAAAACGTTTTGATCCACACTTCGGGAAATGGGTCTTCGGAAAATCCTTTTATATCGCCAAATCACGTGCTGGTCTTAGCTTCCTTTAAACTGGTGAGTTACTGAAGCAATAAAAGCCATCGAAACGTGCGATTCACTCACCATAATTTCTAACTACAGCCTAATACATCTGCATCGATGCGGACAGACTTAGTTTCAAATCGCTTATGGTAATCACATTGACAGTTTCATCATGAGTTTCAGCTATTGGAGCCCGTTTGTACACATCGTTATCGTAGCACCTGGCACACTTCTACAAAGCCAACTATTGCTGACATAAATCAAGGAAAATTAACTGTTTACTGAAAATACACACCCGAAAAAGTGCTTTTCCCCCAGCCTCCACACAACATGTTGGTTCTTAATTCAACCGGTATCATCGTAGCCGAATAAAAATACCAGGAACTTCGAGAATTACTGGCGTCAGATGCATATCGCAACGGGCATGTGTATCCGCAGGATGAGTTTAAATTGTGTTTTTATTCTGACCATATTTGGTCTGGCGGGTATTTGCAATGTTTCCCGAGTGCGACTATGGGTTCAGGTTCCAAACGTAGCCTCAACCCACGCGGTTGAGCTGTTCTAGAGAGTATCAACAAAGATGAAGCAATTTTGCGTCTTTACTGTCATGTAGCCTAGTTTACTAATGGTTGCTTGATCTACTTAAAGAATTCCGTGGTTGTGCGAGAATTATTCCATTACCTTGCTACGGGGTGGGAGAAATCAACGGTGGTTTCAAGCTTGACTGGTATCCTTTGGGGGTATGAATGCAGTACAGTTGGACTTTTTTTGTAATTGGCTAATTCCGTTGTTTACAGATTGGGAAAATCGTTTGCCTTTTTAAAAGTAGCATCTATGAGAGCGAGGGATTTTGAAACGTCTCTGACAGCCAAATTATGGAGCGGTTTTCTTTGAATTCCATTGGGTATACAGACCACGCCGGGAGTTGCTGCTCAATACAAAACTAATGCTGGTACTAAGAGGCGCTTGATTAGATATTAGGTGAAAGCGGAAAAAGAGTTTCTTCAAATGAGGTCATCCGGTGAATGAATCTAACTCATTCTCTACAAGTGCGATGCGGCCCATTCACCACGTCTTACTACAAGTCGCTCGATCCTCGGATGGGAAGAAGAGTATTTGTGCTAAGATGTGAATTTTCTCCCCACGTTAAATTTAAGGGGTCTTTTTCCACAGTTAGATGGAGTTTCCCAAAAGTTTCCAATACAACTTAGACTTTAGTCAGTATGCCTTAGTAAATGAATAGTGTTCGGGAACATACCACGTGCCTTGACTAAAGATTCTGATACCTTGTGAAATTACCGAATGTAAACAGCACTATTCTGAAGAGGCTCCTTCAAAAAAACTATTTCAGATAAACGAAAGCGTATTTTGTTGTGGCAAAATAAGAAAAATCGTTGGTGTGATAGAGGAATTGAATATGCTTCTCTATGTGGCAAAACTTCAGTCAGCTCCTGCTTCATTCGCCTAGCATTGTTCCCCATACGGCTGCAAAATACTTCGTAAGAGCTTCCTATTTTTGGTTTCCTTTTCGCAAGGAGAGGTTTCCACATAAGCGGTAACTTCACAGATAACATAAAAAGTTGAAAATCAATAGCACCTACATTTGGTCGCTTAATTTATCTTGTTCGATTGCATTTTTTATACCAAGCACATTTGCAAAGGATCTATTTTGGGAGGACAATCACTGGATAGGCAACCAATTTAACACAATTATTCTGAGGCAATCGCTGGATTATTTTGGTTGCTGTTCAAATGCTACTGGAAGTGGAACGACAGCTAAATTTCCGTTCCGCTGCATTTGCAGTTGTAGTGGTTGTTCTCAAAACATTTATTGTGTAGTTTAATTCAGGAATATATGGCTGTTTGGAGAAATTCAGTGGAAAGGTCGGAGCTGGGCTAAAGCCAACCTTATCATTGTATGGAGATGATTTGAGTTTCTGTGTGAACGTTGGGGGCATAGGAACGGTGGATCTTTGTGGAATATTCTAAGCTTACCGTTTTGCTCGTCAAGCGACCTCAGGTTGTTTTTTACCCTTTGTTGTGACTTTTAACATCATCAGTGGGAAGGGCGCTAGGTGTACGGTAGTTGCAGCGAGAAGGATATTATGGATAAAAGAATACTATGTATGGCACTCAGAAAACATTTCTTGCGGTAAGATGTCAACAATAATACAAAATGACAAGTTTTTGGGAATCATTTAATTGATCTAATTGCGGTGTCAAATTGAAATGTTGTTGATTCCTCATATTACCCACAGATAAATTCCACAGGTTCATTTTGAATAAAACAAGAGCCCATAGCTTTTTGCTTTGGTTCGAGGGATTTTGAAACGGCAGGCCAGTCTTGAAGTCCGTGTGAGTTTCATTGTCGACACCGGTCCAGATTATTCGATTTGGCACCACCAGTAATTTAGGCAGACAAAAGAATCGACACCATGTAGCCCGGGATTCTCTAAGCAAGGGAGTCAGTGGTTTGTCCGGTAATCGTCAGCAAAGCTGCTTAGGTACGACTGTTTTTATATGAACAGACTAACCACTCTTAACAGAAACCATCCTTTAGAAGACTGTATGCCTGAGTCATCTGTTTCACGCCATAAAGGCCTTCAAATGTACTGGCGGAAAGCCTGAGGTCTGCGGGCGCGATGAACTCACAAAGAAGTTTGTGTTCCCATAAATTGCATAGACAGGAGGTTGCTCTCCTCCAAGAAAACAAGAGCTCTAATTTAAAAATGGGCGAACTTTTCAATTTGCTTCCTCAAAAGAATTATCTCGCTTTCTAAGAGACCCAATTTTGTTAACTCTGCCAATTGCACAATCTAAATAGATAGAACACATAAGGACCTGAAATACGGGAGATTTTTGGTGGTCTTGACCGTACTACTTTCAAAGAGGCACCACCTTACTCCTGGAATCAGGGAACGCAAACACTTAGTACGATAGCTAATACAACATTCAGGTTTACTCGGTGCCAATCAGTGGGCCTGGCAGCAAGTTCACATGAATTCCGCACTGAACCAAACTGTGAACTACACAAGTAAGGATGGTCTTGCTGGCGGCTAGCTTGTTATTTTTACCCAAGAGAACACACAAAAACGCCCTGTTCGTTTGCTTGTTCGGCTAATACATAATGCTAGTACCGATATTCACTTCTTTTAAAAGCTGAATTAAATTCTTTTTCTCCAGTGAAAAACGCTTCCTTATTTATAATTAAACCACACCTGATGACACTGAAAGTAGTCACATGAACAGAGATGATAAACTAAGTCTCATTTTTTTCAGAAAATAGCGACGCCTGTTGAAAACTGGATACTGGTAATACGCTCACTGAGCTCCTACAAGGGTAAATACACCAAGATGTGTACATAAAGAAGAATGTCTTCTATAGAATCCACGAATCCGCCGAAATGCCTCAAGATCAGTGGCCTATTACTGTTCAGATTCGAATGTATGCTTTCCAAGGGCAATATTTTACCGATATAAATTAAGGTTTTGGCAACGAACACTTAGCTTGTGAGGTTGCTAAAGTGCACGTATTTAGAAGTTCCGTCTGTGATGACACAAGACTACCAAATCGTTTCGAACTGCAACTCTCCTTAAAAAAGTAACTTAGAGGCAATTCATTTACTGTGCGCAACTAGTGAATTGGGTTATTTTTCCAACGAGGCTGGCACAGGCCGCCAAAGAAATGTCCCGTGTAGTTTTCATGTCCCAGAAATTTACGAATCTGTGTTCTGTCAGGAAATTTCTAATATTTAGGTTTTCAGACACAATATTTGAGAACAATTCTTGACGAAAAGAGTAGTAAAGCCTAATTTGGTTCCCGCGATCTGCAAACATGTGTGAGACGGTGGGACGACCCTTACAAAAAACCATAAACAACTGCAATTAACCAGAAAAATTGTGACCCACAGGTCTAGCATCAGAACGAAAATCTCATTTCAGTGAATGGGCCTGTGGTTATTAGATAAGCGCTTCTGCCAATACCCTTGTAGGTATACTTGAGTTGTTGTTCTTATCCTCAGGATTTCCTCAGTAGGTAATCGTTTCATTAAAGATGATACAAAGGTTATCTGTAACGGCCTATAGGATTTATAGGTTCGTTAAAATTTTGCAGACCAAACGGGGTGGTAAAATCATCCTAGAGTTCCGATACGTCATTCGACGGTGTATTTGAATGTAGAACACGGCTAAAGTAGCACATATTATGGCGAGCGTTCCGCATTTCATGTTGTGTGTGCCCGTACTGCATGTTCTCATTGACGGCACTCGGGAGCATATTCGTCCTCACTGTTCACGTGTGGTCGTTAGTATTATGAAGAGATTTGAAAATCCTAATGAAAATTTTGTCTTATAAGCGGATGGCCTAGAATCACCTTGCATCTGTTTCATCCATGTTGAGAATCGTTAGCAATACGCATCGCATGGAGTTTCGGAGAGTTTCGCACTTGTCAACCTCCAGTAAGAATGATATAGCTGTACGGTGCTTCTCGGCTTTTCAGCATTAAATAACTTCACTTGCACGAAGGAAGCTCCATTACCACATACTTTTCTGCAGATGACATTGAAACGGAAGATCGTAAGGGGACTCGGATAGATAGAGATGAGGCCAGGTTTGTCGTCATCTGAATTCGAACTATCCTGTAAATGGCCCCATCAGACAGCGAAATAAAATGCTTAATTAACGCTCAACACACACAAGTTTAGCTGGTCATCGATATCTCTGGACAAGAAACGCTCACCTCAGGCCGCCCAAAGAATTCATTGAAGGACACTTCAACAAAACCAACCAATGCAAAGCAGCGGGCCACAAATGATCAATAGTTGACTATCTATTGCGCAATTCCAAAACAAGGTGACGACACTCTCTGCGCAAAATTAAAGCAATGAACAAGGCTCGGTTTCTGCTATGGAAAAAATCATCAATTAATATTAAAGTATACATAACTTATGTGTTCCGTGACTAACCAGAGTCTATTCATCCACTTGGAAAAAACGCAGGGTCTTTGTTAACTACAAGAGTGTATATGGACTAGTCTCCTACGCATGTAGTCTCAAGGTTTGTATCAACCTTCTCTGAACACATAATAGTAGGATTTGTAACCGAATGCCATCGGATTCAGCAATTAATGACTATCTAAATCCAGCTGTTTATGATCGGTTTTATGATGCCTGGGAGAAGACTTGAAAGTTAATTTCTTCTGTACAGTAATCATTGTCGTCCAAGTATAACATCACATTGCTCCAGTTTATATTCTGTGTTCCAGGTTTCACTAAAAGACCGTTGAGTTCTCGTATTGTGATTGGTATACGCCTATTTGTAGGACGCTTACCGGGAGTATGAGTAGACACAAAAGTTTGCGGAAGACTGACAGTTTTTCCTAGCTGAGACCTAACGGTAGACAGGTGACTAAACTTCAAGCGTTACTTAGCGACCTTATAGGAGATATTAATGATTCTTCGTAGCTTTCTGATAATCAAAGTATATGGTGGTTCCCTTTTAAACGGATGAGTGCGACAGACTTGTATGCTGTCCCGGAATGCTTCGTGTGTAATATTTTCACACACTACCTAGAATTTACTCCGAATGGTTGTAGACAGCTATTTATAGTGAACACTAGTTCCGAGAATATTAATTTTTTGTAAGCATTTGTCGGAAAAAATACTGAAGTTCCCATTGGTTAGGTCTTAATTCTATTTTGACGGAAGTTCTAAAATGAAAGTATCATTTTGTCCATGTCCGCTTCCTGTATACTTTTTGTCCAGAGTACGTCCATTCTCCCATATATCAGCATCGAGTGAGTGCAGTTGTCTGGTGTATTCAGGTCCCAGAATGAAATGGGTTACGGTGTTCCAAAACAGAACTATGACTGAAGGTACATTGCGCAATCATAAAAATGCTGCCTGCTTACAGAAAACAGTGTGAAATGGTGGACCAAGTAATCTAGCGACCGGGTTTGAAATTTGCTTATACATATGTCCGCATACAGAGGGAGCTTTACAGATAGCTAGGTTTGTTCGTGGCACTGTCCTGAGGACATCCAATATCACTTAAAATAGGAAAGGTAGAAAAATACCTTTACAGATTTGGTAAAGTACAGTGTTTTTTCAAGTTTTCTCAGCAATATTTCCTTCTTTCTGTTTTTTTCTGGTAATTTATCCCTGTTTGAAATATGAATCAGTTGTGTTATGGCTTAGTACAGAGGTTTAACCTGGAAACGGCAAGAAAGCGATGGTTTCTGTAACTCAGGATAGTTTGTCATTGGGACTGTTGGTTTTTGAAGATAAAGGGTCCAAGTGTAATCACTATGCTGTGATGTTATTTGGTATCTGTTATACACTGGATTAATATGTTGTTTCTTTGTCTGCACAAACTTTGAAAACCGCCAAATATACCAAAACAAGTTTCGAAGTTGAATGTAACTTGTAAAAATGGTCCATCAACGTATTTCACCGGGCACCGAGCTCAAAACTAGAGTACAAGGTGGAAGGCAAGCAAAATACATTAAGATGCTTGTTTTTAAACGGTGGTTGTGAATAAACTCCAAGATGCATATGGTATTCTCAGAACTATGGTAAACTCAGGGGTATGCACAGGTGTTGTGTGACAATTTGTCTGATTATTGTTCCATTCTATTAAGGAAATTCAATGGGGGTCTGATGCCTTTGATCGGTACTAAAGTAAGCCATGAAAAGTGTCATTTGATCAACTGACATCTTCCTATCTCATCCTATTCTGCTAGCCTTTTACCATCGATTTGAGTGAGTGTAAGCTAAACCAGCAAATAATAAACCCACACATGGGTCCTTAGCCTAAACGACAGTGCTTTGCTTCTGTCTAAAAATGCACGACTGCAGCGTACAAACGACAGCATCATCGTACGATCCTAGATTAATTTTCGATGTCTGGCTTACTTGCCTTCTATTGAAAGTTGAAATCGAATTAATAACATACAGAGAGGTTACATACAAACGGATGAAAAAATTGTTGTAGGTTAGAGTTAGTTACAGTATCTAAAAGCCAGACGTTTTCGGTGCGTCTCTCACTGCATGCGATTCCTCGGAAATTGCTTGATGAAGGAAATTGTTCTCATATGTTGCGTGTCGGATTTTTGTTTCCCTAAATGTTACCATGTCTTAAACTTAGTAAATGCAGAGAGTGTGGATGAGACCAACCGCATGCTTGAGGAAGCCATGAACGTTTATGTGCGTCACTGCTAACCTAAGACGTAAACAAAGTGAATAAATGAGGTGTAATTTTTCACACTTTCAGCCTGGTCGTTGTCAGTCTTTTTTCCTTCTTGGTAATTTTGTTTTATTTTGATGGAATCTATTTAGTGAGTCCTGAGTTTACGTAAGAAGAAGCCAGTAAATAAAATAGTTAGATATGAATTTGTATCACAAGTCCACCAGCTACTTTGACGAAATACATTCGTTTGCAAATTAAGTTGTTGCTAACTCGAGACTGGACTGAATCTATCGTCTATGATATTTTTCAACTAAATGTGCTATGCAAAGATCGCCTCAGGTTCCAGTTGGCATGGTTTTCGAAATATCAAAGTATACTCCGTTACCACAAAGCTCACTCATGAGATTGTTGAAAACTCTGACAGTCCCTTGCAAATTTCTTCCTTCTTGAAGAACATCATGTAGGTAAACCCCATCAAACCTACTTTCTACTTGAATCCAAATTGCGCGCAGTTGCCGATCTACACTTATTTTTAAATTTTTTCTCGTCCAAGAGTTTCCATCGTCCGTTGCTTGGCATATTCGATTGAAAAATATCATAAACCAAAAAGCCCTCTGTTAAAACGAAAGTAATTTACAAATGATTGCAGTCCATTGTTTGAATAGATCTGATGATTCGTTGGACCATTTGGTGGATAGAAACCCAGGGACTACACTTATATTACGGGTCCAAATAAGGACAAAGCCAGCAGTGGGCCGTTAGAGAGAGTTGAACAAAATTATAAGTCAAGACACTGGGTTTTTGCTTATATTTGTTCAGCTGTAGCACCCTTTTGGTTGGTAACTGCCATTCTACCAGAAGGAAGTACGAGGGCTGGGCTAATGCCTAGATGGGGGAATTCGAGAGGCACAGGTCGGGTTTGAACCATATACCTTCCGTCCATTACATCTGAGCACTAATCGCTGGGTCATCTTGCCCCGTCGCTTATATTACTTGTTTGTAAACTGAAAAAGTTTTAATATAACTGAAAGACTGTAAAGTGGACCATGTAGGAGAGTCGTCAGCATCGTTATTGAATACCGGACACCAGTGCACTCACCTCATGGCTGCTTGTATGCCTTTAAACAATGTTGCTTTCGCCAAACACAATCCATATATAATTATTAGCTAAAACCTGTGTTATCCCCAATGAAGTTCACACTGATTTTCACATCTCATACCGTTCCGGTTGTAACCGTTTTGGGGAAAAATTACTCCACCCGACTTTATTGAATCAGTTTCTTGTGTTCCATTTCACCGATGAACCTTCGTTTTATAAGAAACCGATTTTTTCAATCCTGTTTGTGTTTTTAAATTGACCGTGATATATACTTATTAGGAGGTCATTCATCAGTGGTTGCCTTGTTGTAGGATTCCAGTGTTGTGTATTGAATTTCATCTCGGCAGAATTTTCCGGGGCTGCCACGTTTGACCCATTTGCGTGTCCTGTTTGTGGAAGTAGAATTGTAGCATCAGGTTCGTTAAGATAGCCTCTTGGTGAGCATTTTTTATAAAGCTGGTGGGAATTTAAGCTAGGCCGATGTTAGGAAAAATTCAAATGTTCCTGCTCATTAACAGTTTACCTTCTCAAGCTGGTGGAAACTCAAAGTACACGGTGACAGAACTGAGAGTGGTAGACGTAAGAAGTTTGCTAGTACCAGGACCAATATTAGGAGAAAATGAGCCATATAGAGAAAACGTTAATAAAGGGTTTACAGACAGGATGGACTAGGTAAAAATATAACTTGTTGAGTCACTAAATTGAAGACAACTTATGCACCATCTCAAGCCTCCTCTGAATCTTGTCTTCATCAAGCCGGTGGATGCTGCCACTTTTGTACTGCATGGTGCGCTGCTTAAACTTTAGTCATTCACAAAAAGTCTTGTCTTGTTCAAAAGTCTTTTTAAAAACGGTTTGAATACCCGTTGTAGGACAGGAGTTCCAGATGCAGTATGGTAACCCATACCATGCTTTGCACGATTTCCAGTTGCTGTTTTTGGATTTAAAGTCTTCCCGAAAGCTTTGAATAGCTACTCTACCAAATTGATCAAAAAGCGTCATTTGACGTAGTTCAGAACGAAATCACCCTATCTAACTACCCACACATTAATTTTACTTCAAAATACACTCTGATGGCGAATTTTTTTAAACTGAACAGATTTATGGCACAGTTCAAAGTACCGAAAGCTCACTGAGCTTCAACCTTTGTGACTAGAAAGCCGTTAATTCGTGTCGTGTTTTCCACCGTGAGTATTGACAAATATGTGTACTGAAATTAGGAACTTGAAATGTGCCACCTAATTTTGCGCGTAATTTAGAGCAGTGAAAAAACCCGAAGTGACCAAAACATAACATGACAAACAGGAATAGAGGAAGTTACGGAAAATCTGAGTGATATTTTCGGGATCCGTTTTCCGGAATGTGGCTCAAGCGATCGCTGGACACTGCCGTATCTACGTGGCCGTTAAACAGTATCAGCAGCATCCCTGTTCTCAATTTCTATTCAGATTGTTTGGAGGACAAGTCATCTTGCTTGTTTACCATAAGTCAGCACCTAACCAAGTTCCCTTCGCGTCTTGTCATTCTGTTCATCAGTCGATTTGAATGGGATCGCGTGTCCGTATGACAGTTGATGGGTTGATGTTGCTGCTGGTCACGAACATGACATCACCTAATTAGTGCAACACGTGCAACAAAAAGATCAAATGAATCACTTGAGTTCTCACGTAATGCTTCGCTGACTTTGGTGTACATCTTCGGGCAAAGCCTGTTTCATGATTCCAGGTAGTTCAGAGCCCAACACTAGCAAACTTACTTATCAATATCATCAAAAATTAATTGACTAAAATCAAATATCGGCAGAGTTTTTCGTTAATTTACTGTATCCGGTATACAGTTGTCAAACAGTCCATGATACTGAGAATGCAGCAACATCTATTGATTCAACTTGAACACATCTTGCTGTGTCACCCAAGCCAATAAATTAGGTAAACTGAACGATTGTGCCTATTCAGTTCATAGCTTATTAAATAGAATTCCTCCACATCCCGTAGCGACGATAAGTTTTCCCGTTTACCGAGTTCAAACAGTAGACTGTCAGCATAACTGTATCTCATATCTATGAGCAGAAGTTTGCATCGCGATAAGAATGACTTTAGTTAGTTAGTAAATCCATCCCGTACAGCTGTTTTTCAGTGTTTTCAGTCCATTCCGCTGAAAACGGTCAAACAGGAGAGCGAGGTGACCAAAAATTCCAACCAAATTGATAATTTAGAGAGACCGTCCCACGGACCAATCACAACGGAACTGATGTGTACCGCCCGTAAGATGGAAACGTCCTACCGATTTTTCCCCTCTGCTGGCAACGAAACGTCTGTGATTACGATATTATTCCCGGCGCAAAAAAGAAGCCAGGTGAACACATCTTTGGTCACTTCAGCAGATAGCTGAACGAGAAATTAGGGCTAACTACGACTGGAGAATTTGACGATCTGAACTCATCGAAGTAAAGAAATCAAAGTGAGGAAACCCTCACGAGTAATTCTAGAAGGCATTCTGTATCTGCGTAGTGTAAGTTAAATCTGAAGGCCGTTGAAATCCCCGGGTTTGTTACACAGAAACAAAATTTCTATCAAAGACTCCTTTGAAAAGTGTACAGTTTGAGCAAAAAAACAAGGTTAATGTTTAGGGAATTGGACACTGCACCTAAAAGAACCTCCAGATAGTTTGCGCTTCATAAACAACTCCAACAAGCGGTGGTGAGCTACTTACTTCCGCCCGTGGAGGCAAAACCTTCCACTATGTCTATTTGTATATTTGCTTAGTTAGATTGTCGTGTACATCCAATGGGAGATACGAGGGATGGATGAGGTTCATTCTCAAGAGTTTACTAACTTTATTATTATTATTATTACTTGACGTCATGAAACTACCCTTAGACATGCGGCATGATGTGGTTTATTGATATCACAAGAAATCCCTGAGGGACAAGACAGACGATGCAGACACGTTTTCCTCTTGTCACGGTGACAGTTTTATGCGAAGCCATATTCAACACAATATTTTTAATGTAGCTTTTCTACTTCCGCAACGTATACCCTCACAGTATTTTGAGGGGAACAATTTATGAGATGAATAACGTACCATTAGACTATTCTGAAACATTAACAAAAGACGAGTTGTTCGTTCCCATCGAATGCGATTTATTTGGTTTTCAGGATTGTCTGATGGTTGGAATGCAATCTACATTGTCTGAACACACGGCATTGTGGAATGTTTAAATTAGAGAAGATAACGATTTATGCACAAATTTCTTCATTTATAGGAGGTTTGGCTAGGAAAGTTTGTTTTATGCTAATAAAAAACGGCATAATTTCTGTGGTTTTACGAGTGCTTAATCCCACAAAAACGCGACAGATTTAATTTTCAGACTCAGATCATCGAATCGTCGGAGAGATCTTTTTTACTTATTTTGCCATTATCAGCAATCTACAAAATTTTGCTGACAGGAATGCGAATTCCTAAAACAATAGGGCAAAAACGTCCCTAGGTTAGAATTTGTGGCAAAGACGTTTTCCCACCTTTGTATTTCCAATGTAGAAATCATTCTCAAGAGACCATAGTGAAAGTCTTGTCTTTTAAAATGGCTTTTATTTCAGGTATCAATTTTGTTGCCGACCAGGACGTAACATTAACCTAGCATGTTAACAACAGATGACATTAGCACTCCTACTCTATAACCTATGGAGCCCGTGTTTTTTAAGATTGGCTTGACTGATTGCGTAGAACAGATGAAGTGCATTGGCATTACATAGGGTAAGTGGAAATATATTGCAGCATAGATCCGTAATTCGCTTTTATGAACACTCTGAATACATGTACTTGCTGTCTTTGTTTTGTTAAATTACATCCCTGAGCCTTCATCCCATTTTTACTCGTATTCGATTTTAATAACAAGGCACGTGAGTAATCGATTTGGACGACAGAAAACGGTAATTCGCATGTCGACTTGTGATGCTCATGTACGTGAATCTGAATCAGTCACAGATGCTATGCAAAACATCGTGGGCGCTCAAAATGAAGCATTTCATGATATTCTGGGAAATACTGCGGTAGTTACCCACAGTTAACCGGGTTTCGTTAACCATGCAGCAAATGTGTTTTATACTCGTTTCCAAAAAGAAATTACTACAGTGTGTTAACCTTAAAGTTTGGCTGCGTTCACTTGTTCAAGTAAATCTGAGATGACTGACCGAATGGCTTAACCATTTTTCTGGTTACTTTAACTACGGGAAATTAGTGCGCATAATGCTAAGCACCAGTCTATTTACGCAATATCATCTTATGTCAAAAGAACACTTTACTACAGGACTGACTAAAAATAAACCCATCTGAGCCGCTTTCGTCCCTTCCAGTTACGACCAGCAAAAAGCTCGCACATTTATGCGAATTGAGGTAAGCTTGTCAGGCACTTTTGGGACGCACGTCCTGGTTGAGAATGATATCAGCAAAACCCAACAAACGGAGTTGCTTTTTACTAAGCAATGAGTACGCGGAATCTGATCCTGACTATCTTTATGTGTGTATGTCAGGGTATATTTGCTTTTTTGCAGTATACGAACACAATATCATCGCATATCATATCCGTCGCATATCTTCACATATGATAGTTTTCAACTATCCTGAAAGATCTAAGAACGCATATCAATTTGTCCATATTTGTCCTACGCATATGATGACACAAGTTCCTCCGGTTGCATAAGGCATTTCCTATTTAACAAGTCTGTTCACTTTCTACCAGGTAACAGCAGAAAACCTGTACCGAGGAAGGACATCCCTTCTGTATTATGAACGTGTACGCCACTAAAAGGGTGAACAAAATGAGTTAGCCAAACTACTCAACAGATAGAAAGTGGCCATCCAACTCTCATCACGACGCTGTCAAACCCGGCCGCGTTGCATAAAGTGAGATTAAGTGGAAATTGACAGTAGCTTATCACTTCTTGTAGGGTGGACAATCAGTATCTTTGAACTGACGGATAATGGAGCTTCAATGTTTTTTTCTAAGCACAAAGTCCGTGGAAAAGGGCTTGCAATTTTTAGAAAGATCCCAAATACATATATTTTCTACTTTATAACTCAAAGTGAGTTCGGAGCGACAGAGAACAAAACTCTGTTACCTTTATTTTAGTATTCTTTGAAATTTTGTGACAAACCGTTAGATGTTTTGACACGTGGCTGTCACCTCACATTGCGCAAAGTTAATACACTGCAGCACGGATAACCAGCAAGTTGTGACGTGCGCATTCTGGAGAAGGAGATTAGTGCACGAAAATTATTAGGTGTTTATTTTCAGAGTCGTGAGTTTGAAGTGCTAAAGAAATGCACTTAAAGGCTTCAGCTGAGCATCCCGGAGTCAAACTATTTTCCATGTAAGTCATTTTTACTTTGAGTATTCCATGAGTTTATCTGTCACTTTTCTGGACTCAAGTACTACAATTTCGACTGTAAAACCGAATGAAAATGGGGGCCGGCCTTCAAGGTTAGAATAATCAGCTTCGCGCAACCTAGTCATAGGTCCAGAATCAAATTCACCTCATTACTGGTGATTGTATCATTTACCACGTGCTACGTTGTTTCGTTTCCCCGTCCTGGAGGTAAGCATGAGAATTGAAGTTGGTTTGTATCAGAACTGATCAGAAGTGCCCAACAGTTTATGAGCCAGTCGTCTAGCTTTCAAGTCCACGCTGAAGATGGTCACGTTCCAAGATAGGAACACAGGGATGCAAGCGTCCGATTTATGCTAATGACAAACTGGAGTTCGTGATCTATTTTTCCCGCATTTATATAAAATTGCCTTCAAAACGTAACGTTTATTCGTAACCTGTGATTTGGACTGAAGTAAGCAAAACTCTAGCAGAAGCGTATATTGACGTAGAAATCTGCTCACTTGTCCAGGTGTAATTCCCCGGCAACTGGTCCGGTGGTTCTATTGATGTAATCTGGGAGCTTCTCCGGATGAAACGACGTCGGAACTGAAAGAATAAATGGGGAGCGTTTATCATTCTGATCAAACTCGTATGGCTGGGGTTGAAGAGAAAATGTAATCAGTGTGTGGGCAAAACTTGCATATCCCCATTTGGACCTGATTTTGTGCTAATTCAAGTAAACAGAAAGGCCTGTATTTGCACTTTTATGACGATGTATTCACAGACTGTTGTAACCTGCTTATTGACATCGGATGTTTAGAGTCTGCTTTGCGCAAAAAATTCTGCTAGCAAAAATATGTGATTTGTTTGTCCCAGCTGTAGAAAACCGACGATACATGAATGCCATCGACCAGCTATGACATTTAAGCTTCTTTGACCTTTTCGAGATACTGTAGGTCCTCAAAACTAGTACATTTTCTGTCTATTTTGCATAGAAATTGCAAAATAGTCCACATTTGTGTAGGAATATCCCTTATCTTCACAATACTTAAGATAGTATGGCAGGATGCCCAGCCCACGGTCAATTAGCGACGTCCATACAATCGTAGTGAACATGTAGGGTACATGCAGTAGCCAGGTACTTTTAGTGATAAAGTTTCATATGATTTCGTTTTCACATCGAAATATGGAAATGAGCACGTGAATGTTTTCTGCTAGTTTTTCAGTATGCGATAGGTTATCTGAATAAAATCAGTAGAATGGGAATCAACAAAGATAACATTGCGGTCATCGCGTAGCGGAATGCTTCAACTTTTGTTGTGACAATGCTTGAATCTCTACGTATATCGCACTCTGATGATTCGTTTTTGCTAAGGACTTATGTCTGAAAAGCATTTTGACACACCTTAATGTTGTACGAAGCATCACAGAAGAATTTGACTATTCAGCTAGTGGAAATTCAGGGTAGACATGAATGTTTTCAAGCAGCCGTCTGTTACTTGCCAATAGACACTCTGCTTTCAAAATCTTTGGTAACGCTTAGGGTGTTTTCTATCTAAAAACCTGATAATTAGTACAGAGCTGAATATCGGGATCACTGAGGCAAGTGATACGTTTATTTTTCTAAAGAAAAATCTGCGCGCAGACACTACAGTTGTAATCCGCCGGGATGTTGGGCTGTCTCCACTGACAGGGGAAAATGGACGCTCACCCGACGGGCATTTGAGTTCTAAATACATTTTATCTTACTACTTCGTCAACGTCCTCCGAATCCACTGAGATAATCGGATCCTGAAAACTTAAGTTCTCAAAAACGAGCGAAGGAGTGCAAATTAAATCCAGCTGACCTGTATGAGACATAAAACAAATAATTGATGACTTTATTCTGAAACAAACCAAGAAACATCTTGAAAACGACACCCGAAGATAAGGGCGGCCAAATTAGTGCTATAGTAGTCACATAGAGATAGTTTTGTAATCCTGTAATTTAGGCCAGAGATCTCCAGAAGAGCTTACTTGGCGAGGCTACCTGACGAAGTATGAAACATCTGTAAAGACTTGAGGAGCTACGAGGTACCACATAGTTCAGTGTTAAAAGACAGGTGGGCTGTCAAAAGGTGTTAAGCCACCGCCACATGAAACTGTAAACACACCAGACTAGGATCTCACAAGCAGGTCGCCGGCTTGCACACTCCAAACCACCATGAAAACAAGGGTGGGTTTCTGTTAAATCTAACCAACAATGGATCGATTGTGTCCTACCGCAATATCAGAATACGGTTGGCTATTTGTCTACTGTTTAAGGTTCCGACATCTGTCCTCAAAAAGCAACGGTACGACAATTTATTTTGAATGGAGATGGTGCCACTACCAGAACTGGTTCTGAAGAAAATCCTTTTATCATCATATTTTGACGCGCTGATAGATATCAGTATGTGTTTTGCCGCAGGTCTTATTCCATTGGGATTACATTGGGCCCAGTGTCTTGCGTGCACCAACAAACCCCCTGCGGTTTGTCTTCTACGCACAGCTGTCCGATTGACTAGAAGATCTGCTTTAAGGGGCACCCAATCGGGTTTACATTTGTTGAAATGTTCAACCACTGGCCTCCCACACGACATCAACACCAAGAGCCTTTCCACGGTTTCGCTTTCTCATTGTCATCATTAGCCTCCGAAACGAGAAATGCCGCTTCACTCAGAAACCTCGTACTATGATGAAAGTAGCCGTCTATTTCATGTAGACCTGGAACCTCCAAACGAGTGACCGCCCAATGTAAACCAACTTCTCATTTCTTCCTGGCATTTTATTTTGTTAAGCAGAAGTTTCACAAGTCATTCTGCAAGAGCGACTTTTAGTACAAACCTTATTTTCGCGCCCACCGGCTCAAGCCCACTCGTTATTTTCTGGGCTAGATATAAGAACCCGCCGTGAAACTGACTAATAAATCTGGGCAACAGTAAGGGAATATTTGATCATAATTACGTAAATTTAACATTTAAATAGGTTTCTTGACTAAGGTCTCTTGTTTAATCCATAATAATGCAACAATTTGGCCGTCTTTTTAAAAACATATATCAACACATTTTGGGATTAAAAGCGATGATAATCTCACAGTAATACTACTCAAGCAGGGGTCATGACCCGAAATGACCGACTAACTTGAACGCACAACGGTGCTCGTTCGGCAACACGATGTGTATCTGGTGGAAAACGAGGTTTGGTAATATATTATTGAGATTCGTCTAGCTGCGCAAGAAACTGCTACATTTTATAATAAACCAAGGTGAAATTGATTTTACTTTGGTTTGAATTCCGGTTTCAGTCACGTGACATAATAGTGGCACAGGAAACTGCGTTAGGTGCTGAACATTATCCCTAATATATATATATATATGTCCTTATCTCAAAAATGTCGCCAATTAAAACATGAGGCGTTTTTTTGTGCAGTGCATTCAAGTGAAGGAAAGCACAGACGAGGGAGTCAGTTGAAGTTCCCTCTGGCACCAAATTAACATTCAACTGATTGTATTTTGCCAAAGTGTATCATTGAAGTTGATCGATTTAATAATCTTTCACATAGGGTAACTATGACTGTTTCATTCAAGTAAGTGATCCAAGTAACCCGCTTTTCCCGGACGATATGCTAAGAAGTTTAACACGTTCTTCCGCTAGAGGGATCCACTTTAAAGACAAGTGAAACGTAATCTTTTTTTAGACCAAGCCATTTCTGAAACAGACTTCACGGAACCAATTAAAATTTTTCGTGTCCCGAGTGTGGTCTACTCTTAGCAAAGCCTTCCTAGAAGAGAGCTAATGTAAATTTGGTCTACAAACAATTCGAACCGCTCGTGGTGAGCCTCGGTAGCCCCCCAGTTAATTGACTAAGATGCTAATTAACAGGTAACCAGTGGGTCTTCTCTAGTTTTGCTTATAGGCGCAGGACAGAGGCTGCGTAAAATGTTTTTCATTTTCGTACTGAAGCATTCCTAATATACTTGAAGTTCAAGAGGACATTATTAGCTCCGATTGTAGTAATGGTCACTGGTTAGTTTCCTGAGCCACGTAATTTGGCTGCAAATATTTGATCACCATCCAAGGTGACACCATCAGTGTGGTGGGGTTGCATGGGTAAAAGTAAGTAAACCACAATCCTCTTCATCTGTATATAGTACTTGGGTTCATCTTCGCTGTATGCAGCTTGAAAGCAGTCAAACAATTTAAACGTTGTACGTAATATATCAGATGGATCAGTTTTCGTAGGGAACATAACATTTTTTGGGCAAAATTTCACTATTTAGCAATCTTCATTAGCAGTGGACTAGTCAACATCACATAGACGAGAAATTGCCTGCGACCTGATGTGAACATTGTATCAGCCAATATCCAAAGGAATATTCAAACTACTACTACTGTTGATGTTCGTCCGTACGGCTTACGGATACAGGATGACCGTCCATAGGTATTTTCTGCCCCCAGAGGTTCTGCATACCATGATAAGTTTTGCGGGGCATTTTGGTTTGAGCACATGCCTTTGTGCGTACACGGAATGCAGCTCTTCTGTCATTTTGCAGTTCCCGGACCTAAATGGCGCTCTGAAATAGAAAACTTAAATTTCTGTGTTTGTTGACAGCACGCACAGCTGCTCGCCAGTTTTTCCTACGTAGCAAAACCTGTCCCTCTATTCTTAGTAATAACCGGCTTGGTCGTCTGAAAATGCACGGTCTGCCGGATTCATTTATTTTCAGTTTATAGCGCTTTGCAGTCGAAAAGTCCTGCATGTATTAAATTTTAATCCAGCACTACGCATCTTTCAGGGCGTACCAATCCTTTGGGGCATCTGGATAATATTTTGAACCTTTCTCATGCCTTCTGTTCAACTGGTGTTTTGTCACCTGATAATATTTATAATGAATGAAGCGGATTTTTTCCAGCACTTTCTGAGTGTGCTCAACTTCGTCGCGTCTTGAGCAAGGCCTATTTGCTCTATTCACCGTCGATCCTACCACTGTGCGCTTCATGCCAGTGTTTAATACAGAACAGAATGTGTAGGTACACAAAAATGTCGTTCATCGTTTGCCAGCTACTCAATCAACACAGTTGAATTTCCTTCAATACTTGGTCCCAGCGTTGCATGAAAGATTAAAAAAAGCAGGTAGGTTGTTGCAACTCCCTCAGTGTATTTCACTTTTAAGCACCAATGACATAAACACCAATGGCATTTGAATAACTCAAACTTCGGCTTCAAATATTCTCTTAGAAATGTGGCCCACCGTTAATGAGATCAAGGAACTCATAGCTAATTTGTTGGTTGTATATGCAAACCTCACTTATAGTTACGATAGACTGCGGACAAAGTTCGGTACCTAACGCGTTTTCACGTGACTGTAGTTTATTCGTCGTCTTGAAATAAAGGTTCTGATATACCACAGTCACCTATATGTGGCGGAGTCAAACCAAACTAACAAATGTTTCTCCTTAATTTATCATAACATATGGCGGTTTCTCGACAGAGTAAGAAAAGCCCACTGCTTTTATCATCTAGTTCATTTACAGTGGCTTGAAAAGTTGACGTGGATATTTCCGTAAGTTCATTCACTGCTCTGGTCATGTAGTGCACACTTAGTCACATTGGAATTTCTTCTATTTTCTAAAAGCCTTCAAAGCTTGTTGGTCAGTTATTTCCTTGGACTCACTTTTTTGTGAATGGTTTCTGTTGCCAGTTGCATTTGCTTCAACGAACACTCGTTTACAATGTCGTCCATCTGGATAGTCGAGATTGTTGAACAAAACCACTTCAGTGACATTGGGCACTTCTGACAGGTCAGTTGTGATATCATGTTCTGAGGAAATGGGCTTGGAATCGCTTGGTTTAATTCAGATCTTACCGTTTGAGACTGCCTAAAAACTCAAAGTTATTCATGTTGATTGATCTCCGATTTAAAGGTTATGCGTATTCTCTGCTCTTCCACATTATAAATTAGCACTTTTAATGTCATCGCACTTAGTTACTTTCCAAATAAATCGTCATCAGCAAAGCACAAGCAGATGATGTACAGGTGGTAGGAACATCACCCAGTACCGTGTCTAATAAAACATGAAAGATCTTTATGGGGAAGCGAAGAACGTCTAGCATTCTCCGCAGGTCTTAAATAAATTAACTTATTTTGGTGTTCCAGTAATGCATCATGAATGTTCAACTGTTCAGATCACTATATCGAATCGACTTCTGGTTCCAGGTGAGACGTCCGTCAAAACCAAATCAATATGCGGCTGAATGCATAGGTCGAACATTTTGACTGTTTTACTGACATCGGTACAGAAGTGACAATAATGATCACTTTATTCACTACCGACGGCAGTCAACAAGAACTGCACCTGGAGTGTTCAATACCTGGCCCAAGTTCTTCATGTCTTCCCCTGGTTAAATATCGTCAGAAGATTCATGTGTGAATTAATATGAACGAAATTGCGACTACTGATAGGCAAGGCATCATTTGATTTATCAAAAGGTACAGTGTTCAGCCTGCTAATTTATAAAACGTGACTCAAATGTATATACTTCACAGCGTTCCTTTTTAAGATGCTGAGAAATTTCGAACTGGCTGATCCCATTATGGATATCCTAAATTCCAAGTTCTGATATTCTCCTAGCTCAACAAAGTGTTGTTTCAACACATTGTCAATGGATAGCTGTCAGATTTTTATAAGCTGCTTTAATGCCGTCAACAAAGTTCCAAAAACAGTAGATTAATCCCTATCCCAATTATCCAAGTTAGGGAGTGGGTGGAAGTTTTCCCATTGTGTTCCCTGCGAGTGCTGATGTTTGCAATGTTGTGTAGCATTGCTCTGGTTCGAAACAAACAACCAGGTTATTTCAAAAGGAACAAGCTGGATTTGCACAGGTGTGTCTTCCCACGTGCCTTATTTGTGTCGTGACACAACCTAATCTACTTAAGAGCAGTAAAATCTCTCAACAAATTTTACATTGTAAGATAAGATGGGCGACTCACTAAGGGAAGACTGCATCTTTATGATGTGTTTTGATCGCCCGAGTGACAGCCAGCAGGTTGGGTAACAACATCTCCAGAACGTTTATTCATTTCCAGGAAACGTATATGATTGCAGAAGATGTCGTTAGTCCCGGAAAGCAGCGCGCCCAGTGTTTTTTCCGGTTTGGAAGTACTAGGTCAATGAAGCAGGATCGGTTGCGTAACCTTTGGCAGAGAGCTTTCGCCGTTTAGTACAGTGCCACAAGGCCACTAGCCACACTGGTGCGCGTGGTGAATATGAATTAGAGTATGGCTTAACTAATGCGTTACTAATAAATTAGCGGTCTCTCCGAAACTCAGACAACTGACATTAAAACTACTCGTTTTTGTTTCCTAAACAAATTCAGTTGGTCAAAGTCAGGGAGACCAGTTAAAATGGACAGCGTCACACGATGCCCATTCACCAAGGTACCAGTAAACCTATTTCCTCAGAAAGACGACCAAAAAGACATTGCTCAGCGTCTGCAAATCCCATTATCCAGGTGAAAAATAGTTCTTCAGAGTACCACTGTTTAAAATGGCCAGAGTACTTTATCGATAACTTGTTATGTTAGCGAGGGTTTGGTCGATTCAACAATCTTTATCTTCCAGTATAACTGGAGTCAAGTGGCAGAAAACTCTCCCATGTTGGCTTGCCGTACTTGAAGCAACAGTTTGTTACTCCAGAGCAGTCGTGGACCATCGTTAGGGCTCTGATAAGTAGGATACCGCGCATTTTCATATCTCTAAGGCGTAAATTTTCTTCAAAATGTCCCTACTGGTTACAAATGCAATCCGCTTGCCCTTTGATTGATCTTAATATGAACCATCAAATGATTCTCCATAAGAATTGAATTTTTCAGTGGTCGGAAGCTTTGCTAACAGTCTATGTCGCAATTACCATCGAAGTTGAGATACCTTGAGTTTATTTATTTTTACTGGTTGTAGCTGGGCATCCGTAACACATAGCCCAGTTATCTTAACATGCGGCGTAGGATGCATTCTTTGAGGGAATTACCATCTAATTCATCAGAATTTCGTCCCTTGATCACCTCATTACGAATATACAAGTGATAACCCGTTCCGGCAATAGTTATGAGAAATCGGTGGTCAGCGATAGGAATACGTCCCAGGTTCTTTGTCCGAAGTGACCACGCCTCGCAGCCGTACAAGATTACATTCAGTAATGCAATCCGATACACGCGTCCTTAAGGTATCGGTGAAATATCTTTTTGGTACCCCCAAGTGAAGTGCAACGGCGAAGTAAATTCTAACCTTTCATAGTTATGCGTTGACTTTGTCCGTCACACTACCGTGAGAGCTAATGATACGCATAGTATTCCACAACCTCCACCGTCACACAAAAGCATGTTCAAAGATGTACGTCCTACAACATGCCTTTGAACATTGTGGGCGCGAAGCACAGTTCGAAGGATTGGATGAACTTGATCAGCTTTCCAAGTGATACGCGCTCTTCCTAATCTCCATAAAAATGAGAATAAAAGCGTCTGCGTATTCCAGGTCTGAGCACGGAGTTTTTGGATACCTGCCAGTGTTTTCCTCATTATCTCATCAAGAACAGAAATAAAAAATGGACAGAGTAGACGCTCTTGCTAGAAGTTACTGCCTGGTGGAAGCTTTCGAAGAGTTCTCTGTAGGTGTGTGAATGCAAACAACGCACGGTATCCACAAACATCTGAGGCACACGTTGGTGCGCAGACGTGTTGAATAGGACAAGTTAGTCGATAAAATCGAGCCTACTGGTTAATTTATTGAAATCGAAGTTTGTATGGTGGTTATGCCCATGTCTTTGCTCTACCAATTGGCGGAGTGTAAAAATATGGTCTATACAACCCCTTGCCCATCTGAGTTATTTTCTCATCATGCGTACACCAAGAGTCGACATTAGAATGAATCTCGTCCAAAAGGATTCTATTAGGTGCTTCTAGTAGACCTGCTTCACATCAGAGACCGAGCGGTTCTTAACGGCCAAGCAAGAGTGGAACGTGTGTGCCGCTGAACAATGCAACGGAAAGCAGCATCAAACAAGTGCGTAATCCGAATCCACAAAAGAGTTCCAGAACGAGTTACAGTCAGTAATGAATAGTTAATTTATCATAGCTATAGCAAGTGGTGATGACATCTATCTCTCTTGGAGATGGACTTGAATGAGGGAGCCGCATGTGGCTAAGGCAAATTCATCATGGTCATAATCATCATCATCATCTTCTTCATCATCATCATCGACAGCATGACATCAGTGTTCAAAACTGATCCTTTGCTGCCGTGCAACCACGATTTAGTTGAAACCCCTATTGTGAAGAAATGAATAAAAATGAACGGGGAAGGGACTGAGCGCTAGACTACCTTCCGAAGCCCCTACACGTCCAAAGACTCACACACACACACTAGATAGAAACTGAAAACAAGAATGCCATAGACGTACCTTGCAACCTGTTCAATCGCCCAACCAAACAACTAATAATGGTCGAAGATCAGCCCCGGATAGCAGCACGTATACTTACACACACACACACAACACTACTCAACGCACAACCACCGACCCATTGCTACGCTACACTACGCTCCCTAACAACTCACTGATGATGTCACCTTGATTGTTGACGAAACGTTTGCAATCGAATTGTTCAGATCAGCCAACAAACCAACCACCTCCGGCTAACATATTTCCTCGAGATTTAAGCAGTGCCACTATTCGGTCCGATATTCACTGCTTGAGTGGGCCTTGTAGCGTCGTGACATGGGAGAATCTCCCAGCACTGTGCAAAGAGGCATTACGAGTTCACATCTGATGGTGGAGTAGTCGGAAGTAACTCAGAAGACCTCTGTGGTAAATCCGTCTAACACCTGCACCTACCAGTCTCGCAGTGGTCAAGTGAGTTGTTTGAACCCTATGCATTTCCTCGACTCGGCGTTCACTCTGTACAAGCAGGACCTTCGTCCTGTGTCAGTTTATTAAATCCACATTAAAAGTCAATGGGACGTCTACTTGACTAATATGAACAAACGAGCCTGGGCACTGAGCCAGCTGAACTGCTGCTTCTAAATGCTGGGGTATTACCGTATGACAAGTATTCGCCACCTACGCAAAATAAACGTCAATTTAACTAACAAAACTGAGAAATAAAATGATAAAAGCTAACACTTTCCATTAAGACGTGTCCAAAAAGTAACTTTTTGTGAACGTTCCTGACATGTTTGTCTCTCCTCTGAGCGATTACAGTTGTCGGTGATAATTGCGCAACACAAGGGATAGAGAGATTAAGCGTGCCAGTTAACTAAGAAAGCACTACTGGCTGGACATGAAAGAAGTGATCTCGGGTGGCCTTTTCACGGACGTCCGTAAATCGACGTAAATTAAGCGATGCAAACAGTCCATTTATAGTGAAGAACGAGCTAAGTAGTCTGTGATTTTCACATTCAGTGCAAGCACTCTTTTTGAAGACGGACACTAATGTCGGCTCACCTGGCTTCCCTCTCTCAGATAGGGGCATTTATGTTAGACAAGCACCGACTAAGGATTTCACCTACATATTTGAACAAAGTGGGTAGGAATTCGTCAGGACAAGCACCTCAGTAACGCTTGACGGGAAAATGACATTCGCTTATTTTTTGTACCATCAAGAGTTGCTGATCGAATGTACCGGAGGCTTCCCGTTGCGCTTACCAGCTGGAAACGTTTGCGCATGTTCTTAGATCTCTTCGATTCCTCCACCTCTTAGGCTTTCTGTATCTTGGTCCGCAGAGATGCTCTTTTTCACCTGAAGTTTGACGGTTTGTGAAGCAGTATTATACTGTCGACTAGAAGGAATACGTGCCCGAGCTTTGGGAATGTAAAGTATTGCTTGAGGTTTGTTTGGCTGAACCAGTACGCAAGCGAAGCATCCAGAATCTTTCAGGGTTGTGGATAGTGCCTTCCGGTAAGAGCCAACGTCGGAAGGAATATTGTCTAAAACGACTTCAGTAGGTTTTATATAACGGTCCAAGAGATTCTCAATGGCCAGGCAAAATGTGCGCATCTCGGGCACCTCTGAACAGCGCAACTAAAAGCAGTAACGAGCAAACGCATGATCTGAATCCACGTAGGTGCTCCAAAGTAAGCGACTGTCAGTAGTTGACCGGCGCCACCTATGAATACTGGTGATCCGGTCTGTGTGTGTTGGAGGTTGGCTCGCATGCGTAAGGGCAGTATGTGACGAAGCCTCACCGGCTGTACCGGAAGTTGACGCTACACAGGAGCAGTCTGTGGTCAGCGCATAACTGCAGTAGGCGTTCGTCGTTGTCCACCCAACTGAGCCTCAGAATCTACCTAGTTGCGCATTCTTAACCTTGGCAACCACACAATATCTGAGCTATTGGGCCGTCTCAGCAAGGCACTCGGGGCGTCGTAAAATCTTTCCTCGGGAGTAATAAACCAAGGGTCTGTTGGGACATAGACAGATAAATAGACTGCAATTATCTGCTCGTTTATAGGATAAGATCACAGGCGTTGGCAAACCGTCCTCACAGGGGCGACTATCAACGCACAAAAATTAAACCAGAAAAAATATCATCTGGGTGGCTTCAAATAATGCCAGCCCTAGAGTAATTGGAAGCAGCGGTCTCTCGACCTCCATACTTGCACAACCAGAAACGACCGTATTTTTGTCTTAAATCTTCATTTTAGACAGACAGCACACATCGATAGAAAGCGAGTCAAGCATACGTGCGACAACTGTGTTTTGTCCAGCTTATCTCAGAGTGTAAACATTCAAGGTTGCCAGATGTACTGAGCGACGGGCTTTGGAGGATGACTTCGAAATGTCTGTGACCGTAGATATTGCAACTGGATGTAATGGGAGTGAACAAATCCGTTGACAGTTACAAATGGGCTGAAGAGTGGAACAGGGTAAAGAGGATGAAAACAGCAAATAAGTTAAAGGTAAATAAGGGAGGCGTCAGCAAAACCCTTTCTCCGCTTTTCCGCCCAGCAATTAAGACGACCGGACTGATGGGAACCCGCAGTGGCCGATGTGGCATGAGATTAATTGTAAGTGTGCAATTCACTGTTGAATTTGTGCCCGCATAATGCCAGGGCACCAAGACCCTAATGAGAGTACCGAAGTCCGCAGCTTTAAGAAACAGAAACATCATTTCGTTTATTACTTTGGATTTGGCTGATTGGGGGTATCCTTCAGCAGACGTAGCTAACCAGTAAGAGATTGCCAGATCTTTTGTGGAGGTTTTGGCGGGCCTGGCGGAGTACGAGCTACTATGCCAGTTTCGGTATTAGGTAGATACTTGTGATCTTCAGTCGTCAATGCGGAATCAGCCTCGCATTCACCTTGTCATTGAGCAGTTTATGCAGTTGCTATTGTTGGTTACAGACTCGTTTCCCCTTGAAAGCCAAAGGTACACCCAAATAAGTCACAGTGTCTGCTGAACCCAGAAGAGTGGGGAGTTCCACGGTTCCTCAAAGACCGCGGTCACCCGGTGTTTCTTGTCTCCACAAACCAGCACTGATCGTCATTACAGTCATCCATAACTTGGGCTCAGTAGCGTCGTACTCATCTTTGAGGTGAAGGTAACCTTCTGTACACACAATCTCAGAATCAGTAGTCGGCGTAGGCAAAACTGTGGACCTGGTAGCCCCGCTTCGGGATCGACAACCCAAGAACCTCATTCATTGGCACGACTAACAATACTGAAGTGAGTGGATCTCCCTCCATCACTTCTCTAAATCGGTGAACCTCCGAATATGGGGAACCTTTATAGCTCCCATAGGACCATACGGTGCATTCTGGTACTCGTGTCATAAAAAACCGAAGCAAAAGCTTCCAAGATGTCAGTAAATACCAAACTGAGGTTAGATGTAGTCTTTGAAGAGCGATGAAGCAAAGCTTACACGGTTGTTGAACGTGTTGATATAGAAGTTGAAGCTGGAGAGACCATCAAGCAATTGATGGAAGCGTCGAACAAAAATGGGTGTCATGGAATTGTTCTCAGGTGGTTTGGTGAATTAGAATGTTAGACCCTGGAATTGGACTTCAAACACTCAGGAAGATCACTGACCTTTAACCGGTGAAGCATTCTGGGTGTGAGTTTGTGCAAACCTGGGAACACTTAAAACCTTCATCGGATTGTACAACCAACTTCCAATCCTGCAACCCTTTTGACCAACCTCCAATTCGACGTTAGTGCTGCGCGACTAGGCCGGCTATCCACGCGTTTTAGGATAGAGTGCATCTGTAACCAGTACTGTTCGGCCTCCGGAGGTAAACCGCATTTTCCTTTTTATAATTCAGTTTACGAACGATCGAGCACAGCAGATGCTGTGTCTGCTTGTGTAAGGTCTGGATGGCAGAGTATTTGACCCAGCGAAACCGCTTTCGGTTGGTCGACACAGCTTCAAAACTGAGGTTTTTACGTGTGTAAACATGCCTTGATGATCCTGAAGCAAAAAAACTTATTTCACTGCAAAGATGCTTTATTGTAGCATGAACGAGGTCGCCCGGTTGACCTGCACTGATCGTCAAATATATTTGACAGTGAGCTAAGAAGCCAGTTTTCGATTTGCAACACTTGCCGCACTAGTGAGTTGCATGAGTCTCTATTGTACTGATTGAAAAACAGGTGCAGAGGTATCAGCGTAGTCGTTCTGTGCACTGTCAAAAGTGACCGGTACGTTGAAACTAAACAGAGTGGATGGGCCCCATCTGAAGTCGTTGGTATCTTAGCTCACCCAGACCGACCTTCATGCTATCCAGTCAACAGCACGCGAATGCGGTTTAGCACGGTTATGATGCTGAAGGTCGTAGTTAAATACATAATGAAGAAAGTAACAAAATGCAGGAATGCAAAGGAGAACAAAAAAGGAAGGATTTGCTCCAAAAAAGCATACCGCGTTAGTTCTGTCAGTCTAGTTGGGACATTTCCGGAGTGTGTTTTAGAGTTTCACATGCCAACACAAGGGTGTTACAAGGATTATCGCTGTCAATTTTCTCTACCTCTTCATCAAATTCAAAGATACATGGTAGGTTTATTTTAGACAGACGATCCCTTCCTTTTAAAAAACCGTTCTTCCATGCAGACTCGATTTGCTTGCCTGTGAACAATTCTTGATCATTTATGAAGAGCTAAACAGAGCTGTGTGCCTAATTTCTTTCATTTTCGAAATACGCCAGCGTTGTTTATTTTGTTTCACTTTCTAACCTTACTTACCCGAACTTCAGAGTGCACACTTTTGCAAGTACCGAATATCACAAAACCTGCCGCATTACTATAGTACCCGCCTAGTACATCTAACTTAGTTTGACTGATAGCATTTTATTTCATTGTTCTATCCCCTTCGTTATTGTCATATGGAAGTCTGTCTGGTAGGAGCCTATTAACTCGTCGGATGCCCACCTAAACGTTGAGATGCTATGCAGCTTTCCTATCTCTTGTTGGCATCACATTACTAAATTCCATTGAAAATATTTGCATGCAATCTGCCAACGGGCACATCACAAATTCTCTCAGATTTCTTTCTTTTGTCAATTCATCCCAAACGTACCACTTGGAGCCACTAGCATGAACGTGTGATCAGCTACACTGAAGGTTATTGCGGCTTATTCTAACAGACTGACAGCCCACTGTTACAAGGTACATGGTTGAAAATATTGTCTCAGTTCTCCGTAGAACATTGAACTTGCGGGACAGGGTGCGGTATGCTGATAGTATCAAAAACTTGTAGGTGACTTGGAAGGAAATATAATTCACATGAACATTGAACATTCCATCTGGAAAGTAGTCATTCTGGACATCAATAAACACGTTATCACTTGATGTGAATGCCGCGGTTGAAGAATGAATGACACTGTACTTCATCTAATCGCGAATTAGGCAAACTGCCAAGCAGCAAATGACGGCCGCGGTTTGGCCCTCAACTACTAACCGCGAAGTCGCGGGATTCGTTAGATGCGCACTGGTTGTGAATCCCATTAGAGATGAAACAGCTTCGTAGGGTTTACAACATTTTCGCCATAGAATAACTTCACTTGAGCAAAAAAAACACAACCATTTCTAAACTTGAAACCAAGTTTAAGAGCGAATCAATGGCAAACCTTGCATAAGTGAGTTTTGCTAGATTGGAAAATTGGCAAACCAAAGAAACCTCCAACTACTCGGATTACTAGAAAGTTACACATATACGCGCCCTTCTTTAGTTGTTTGTGGATCTCGTGACAAGTGGATGATGTTACAAGCTTACTGTCTGTCCTACCTGACCGGCTACGTGTGGCTTTTGCGACAAGGTTTCCATTCTTCTTACCCAAAAATAGCGCACTGTTTCGTTTTATATTGACACTTGCCAATGCAACAGTTTGTACGCTAAGTAACTTGCGTGACTTCAGAATAAGAGTCTATCAGAAGGAAAGGACCGCACGTTGGACGAGAAATATTAGCGGAAATGGTATCTAAACTACCGAATAAATAAATGATAGGAGATAGAAGATGCACCTTTTTGTCGTCCGAGTTGCTGTGACAGACCCTCAAAACAGTAGCTGAATGCAGAAGATCAGTCCCGCGGAAAAGTCCTCTTGAAAACAACAAATAAAACCGTACGTCACTGTGAAGTGAACACCATGCGTGACGCAGTTAAAATGAACAAATTAGATTTGTTGGGTTGGGGCGGCGTTCGTGTACTGGCTGAATCAAGACCAAATAAAGAACGTGGTACTCCACTGAAGAAGCTATCACATCGAAAGTGATCCCATTTACCAGAAATTAAAAGCAAGAAACAGCACCAGCGGACGTGAATAACTCTCACAGCGATCGATCACACACGGGATATTGTGATATGCCGTGCCTATGCATTGGTGTTGTCAGTAACAAAAAGACTAGGTGGCTAACGTGCTTGATGGAACTGGTTCGTTGATCCCCCATTTCTAAGGCGTTCGCGCAACCCTTCCCAGAATGCGGTTATCGATGACAGTCAAATGAATCCCATTTGGTGTGCAACCATGAAACTAAGTCCCACTGTCAGTGCAATGTGTACCTAAATGTAGCAGCCAAACAACAAAATTGGGACCCCTAAGACCAAGCGCTAAGCAGACTACCCGTAAGGGCACCGGGCCCCGAAGAAGCAGCTTTCAACCGAAGCTGCGAGCAAGGGTGCACCGGTCACCGGTGCTACGAACCCGGGGTCGTCGCCCTCCATGGGATTCGCCCTTACCAGTAGTCCACCGAGCTGCCCATACGCAAACTGTCCTTTCAACGCCTGGTTTTGTACCTGCTTAACTGCGAGAGGAATAATGGATAAACTGTTTACCAAGCTTATTATGCACAAAATTATTCACTGATTTATTGCCAAATCGTCGCATGCCTTCAAATGTCTCAAGTGGATTATCAAGATCCCGAAAATAAAATTTATTTCGGCGGTGCGTTTGACAAGACTTCTAGCTGCAACGAAATGCCTAAGGGCAAGGCGTTTCGAAAGGCGAAACTCTTTGCTTATATAAAAAAATTCGAGTCTTCCTCATCCTGAGCAACATCTTTCCTTTATGTGAAAAGCCCTCCTCAAAAAAACAGTAAACCGGGCCAAACTTTCTTTGTTGATGAAAAATTAATCCAATCCTTTACATTATGTTCCAATTATTTTGAAACCTGGAACCTGGAACCAGGCAAAAACGGACAAGCATAATATTAAGAAAGACTGATTACGGTGCATTTATTAGAGAGTAGTGGTATCACGAGTAATTATTCTTGCTGGTGAGAGATTAGTATCCGGTCTTCATCTGAGATTTTAACGGACACTCGGCTGTAGAAAATGTCGTTAAATATTTATGTATCGACGATTTGTTTGTCCAGTTGCTGAATTTTCTGTCGACGCCCGAGCAAGGGGGTTGACTTCTCCGGGCGCCACTTAGCTGTAGCCTTTGAAAAAGAATACCCGTTCGGCGGAAGTGGGTTCATTGTTGGCTTTGATTTGCGGCAAATTGAGGACGTGCACAAACTGCACCTTTTAATGGAATCAAAGATGAAAATGTCTCTGTTGTTTTCATGTTTCACCTGATCTGTATCTAGCCCTTACCGGATTCCTTATTCAGTAGAGTTTAATTGATCCTAAGGACGTTTGGAACCCATTTCATTCGCCAGTCCGTTTAGCTACAACGTCATATTTTCGTGACTTTATGTACATCTACACAACATTAGTTAAACTATGAAGTGCTTTTACCATTTCTCGACAGTAAAGATTCTACGGACACACTACTTGAATGACCATGTCGAGTCAAAATTACCCCAGATGTTCCCGGCATGGAATTGTAGGTTGAGCATCCCGTTACTCGGCGTTCGACGGCTATGTAGGGTTTAACGCCTATCCGACATATCATATTCCAGTATATTGTGATGCACCCTAAGTATTGCATGTTGTGTCGGCTACAACGTACAGTACTTGTTGTACATGATACTTAACGAACGGTGACATATTTGGATCACGTGATACGCGATCGATCGTCGGCAGATAAGGCCCTTCAATTTGTGTAGTGTCTATCGAATCAGACTTGTGTGAGGAAGGGAATATGTACATCATCATCATCAACAACAACAACATCGTTGGCAGCAAATCATGAAAACACTGGTGTTCCAGTACCGTAAATGATTTCGCTTACCCGCCCTGACGCATGTAGCAGGTAAGCTGTCCCGGCTGATGTTGCAACGCGGCGGTCGGTGTGACAGGATGTAATCTGTGAGTGTGCAATCCATTGATGTACGTGGGCTGGGGTAAGGCAGACCCAACTGCACCGGATTTTGTTTGATGCACTTGGAGTCACCCTGTTTTCCGAGTGATCGCTCAGACTACCCTGTTTCTTGAAGCGAAAAGGCCGTTCTGGTTCTCCTAATTTTGTTCAGCGTTAGTCATACCAATGACATCTGCTGACCCCATTTAATTTGTCATTGTTTGGATCGGTTGCGTGATTTTCAGTATTGGTCACATCCCGATAAGTTGTGTAAGTACGCCCACCCCAGGTTTCTGCAACCATGTCTGCCAGTTCAGGAGGTTACTGGCCGAATCAATACCCTAGTAGCGCGCTGCTGTTTATCACTCAAACTGGATATGTGCATTCGGGCTAAAAACAATAAAATACATTCCGGTCTTCAAACAAGACAGGCTGTTTTGTATGTCGAACAGTCCACAAACGGCTTTCAACCATCAATACCACTTCGTTTACAGTCGGTTGCTATGTATGTTATTAATGTGTTTTTCCATTGAGTTGGCGAGCGACTGTATATATTTGCAGGCGGTTGGTGAGGACTATCATAGTTTCATCCTAGGCGAGCCTAACTAACAAGAGTTCCTTTTCTGATATTGACTGTTTCCAGTTCAGCTGTGTCATTCAGTAACCGTAGACCCATAAGCAGTAGCTAAAAGATAGCGTGGAAGGCAAGCAAAAACTGAGTTATCATGGTGGTTGTGCACTCCAGGGTTACTTGAACCGTTTTACAACTACTGGAAAGTTGCAAGAGTCCTACCAGGAATTCAAAGGGACCACGCCAGATTTTAAGCGAGCAGTAAGTTTTTCAGTTTAAACAGGAGGCAGAACAGTTAGCTGAAACAAATAACCATTTTTTCAGAAAAGTTTGGTGACAATCTGCTACTCAATCGGTTTCAAGCGTTTTTCACCTGATTGAAATAAACCTCCTTTTAAAAGTTTCTGACTTGAACGACCTGTTTAATTTTGACGAGGCTAACTTCAGGCTTTAATACTTACCAAGAGACCATTTTTGTGGGGACAGGTGCAAAATATATGGTTTATGGGTACTTACTTCCCCGGGTTTGGTCTCCGCATGTGATTCCTACTAAATGGGTTAGGCTGGTAACCGAAAGTGATTACAATGCTCGGCTCTGTACCACTTGAAAGGTTAAGGAACTGGTGAACACAGAGAGCCCGAAATTTTTTGGTGACTAGTTTTCCCGTGAGTGACAATTTGGAGTGCTAAAGAGAGGAGTATGTGGAAGATTCGCCTGCGCCCACCAGAGGCATCATATGAGTGGCTCTCTTTGGGTACGATCGCATTCTTGGTAATGTACCAATTCGAATTTTAGCCTAAGGCTCGGTATTTATCAAGCCAACGTATGATCCAAACAAAATTTCAGGCCTGGTGAATCAGTACACGTGTTAGGTCTGAATTTAGTCAGATTAAAATACATACCATGCCATGTTTCGGTTTTTGCACGCGGTACATCATTTGAGACTTTCATGAAAAGCAGTTGCTCGCTACCATTGATCTTGACTTTTACTGACCTGATCTTATGCGTAGAACGTTCTGCGAGTCGGCTGAAACAGTAAATTCGTGAGGTCGCTGACCGAGGAACCAGAGGGCATCGGATCATGCGGTTCGAACTATGACTCAGTGACGAGCAGTGCTTTAATTTGTCTTGGTGGAAGAAAATCGTGCGACTGTCACTCCTGTCTGGAAGACAGTGGGTTGAGATCTCAATGAGCATTCGTAAGTTCCGCAGTGCTGATGACCCTCGAGAACGTTTTGGCACTTACACAATACCTCTTGGCTTTCCTGCGCGCAATGACTTCTCGTAAAAAATTAATTCTCATTTAAATTTATGGCTTCATTTCTTTGCCTCTAGCTTTAAACCATTAGAGTATCTGATTCACCGGCACAATTTTGGGCAACATGAATGTACCACATTTTCTTTAGAGTGCTTACCAAATACGGAACTATCCCAGTTTCCCACTCAAGATACAGGTTGTCAAACACACCAGATGATTCGTGAGTGATTTTTTTAAAGATTGTGGTAATGGCGCATTTGGTCCACAGGGGACGACGAGCCATGCTCAAACCAATCTACGGTTTTTTCGACTGTTAATGGCGACAATTTGGTATTATGTCAATTTCAAAATTTAGGTGTTGCTTAAAACATTCCCGCGGAACTCATTTAACATTTGTAATCTGCTAGCATCATCCTGACCAACAACTTCATGCCTCAGAACAAGGGTTAAATATGAGCTAACTTTTCTTGGATGCTGTTGGTTATGGGATTCGTTAGACCAATCGGGTATGTTGTCATAGCCACTCTCCCTTCATTCGACGCATGTAAACCCATCTTATATGTTCTATACTGGATTCGTTTAGTTTTACTGAATGAAGTACAAACAACCGTCAGGTGAAAAAAAACCCATGTGAACGCGTAAGAGTAAACTGAACAAACAGAAAGTTGGTCTATGCGTTCGGCATTTAGGCCGGGTCTGAATGTACAACAATATCTCTCATTTTGCAAGCTCTGTGGATCACGTCTCCTTGGCGTATAACTTTACCATTTGTTATGTTAAGTGCGTAGGTGTTGCGTGGGCTAGGCAGTCACGACCAACTGGGAATTTTCATCTCTTTCTAAACATTCCGAGGTATCCAGTGTGCAAAAATGCATACAAGTGCAACTCAGTGGTAGGTGATACGAAAAGGTAGATGGAATTGTGGCTGCATGCGCGTAGCCGGTTGATTTTGAACTGCATTCAGTTCTGTCAAATGCGGCACTCCTGAGGCAGCTGAAGTCGCATTAGTTTGTAAAATCCAACGCTGTTGAATTCCGACTAGGACTAATCAGTAGGCTTATAAGTAGTAGAATATTCTGAATCTGATGATATTTGTTTTCACTTTGGTTCTGTGATGAAGTAACATTTTATCATCTATGCTAACGTCCTCACCAATGGTCGCGGTGTGGTACGTATCACCTAATTTAGTCCTTCAATGAGAGCTCCACGCGGTAATTTCCAGGTCCTCCAATAAATATTAACACACTCAACATATTGGATTAAACCAGCAAAAGACCACCAGAAGCAGGCCTGGAGGAACATAGCCTGAATTCAGTTTCAGAGTAGTATATCCTGTGTGAAGTAGTATCAGTAGTTGAGGAGGTGGAACAGAGCTGATATTCAGTATAGCTTTTGTTCGACTTTATTTTACATTCCTGGTATTCAGTCCTTCCCCTCATGTTTTGGGTAATGCTATTTTGCATAGATTAAAGAAGAAAAAATTTGGAAAAATGTCTCCTGAAGGACCAATTTTTCATAAGTTGTCTTAGACTCATGCCAAACGGAGATCAAATCCACAGATGCCTTGGTTGCCCGATGAGAGTTCTTGAGGTAAACTAAAGGACAGCAAAAGCCACAAAAACTCAAGCCGCCTTGATCAGTATACAGGGAATGTGTCAAAATGCTGATAGCTCGGATTCATTTACTGGTTACTATTGAGGTAACCGTTGATCTGTTTGTCTAGCTTAGCAATTAACGTTGCGTCACCAAATGAAGAAACATCTTCACTGCATGGTTGGGTTGGCTGGGCATCCAACCGTACACTGATGATGTCTCCCCGTCTGGTGTGCACGCAATGGCACATTGATATTTATTTGTTCGATGCCAAGTTTGGCGGACAGATCAACGCCTGTCCTCCGAGCATTATTCCCCACCCATCAGTTTGGACTTTTTCAAGCAGCTTAGTTATTGATACCCTGGGTATATCATGCTTTACCAAATGACGGTCCGTTATTACACGCAAGCAGTTGGTGTGTGGGCCCAGTCAACTGTCTGAGCCAGCTGTCCGAGATCAACCTAAACCTTTTCTGTCAGCTTTCTTGAGTGAACAGTCATCTGAGGGGATTTTCGTCAGTGGTGGCAATTCGATTAAGGAAGGCTTGATGGAATACACAACAAACTGTAGTAAACAGTGATGTTAATTCAGTCCAAATGGGGATACATGTTTACCAGAAATACGGCTGACGCATCGAATGTGTGCGTTGTGGCCAAGGCTTCTGCACATAACTGTTTGTTCAAAAAAAAGTTTAGACCAGAGGTAAGCACACAAACGCTTTGAAATTTTGCGCATTGTCTTTCATTAATCGTCCTTGCCTCCGTTTGACATGTTAAATGTAAGGCAAATGTGGTATCATAATTTCCAAGTTTAAGTGATTCCATGCAAGACGGAAAGGAAAATTGCTACAATGGATGAAAGCGCCGACGATGATTACCAGCACTGGTACATTGCCCCGGTTTCCGATAGTATCCTTCTTCTTTGAAGAAAAGTGATATGCAACTCACTATGGTGAACAAAATACCGGCTACATACCATCCTCAAAAGAGGCAAGACGTATAAAATGAATTTAGAATGAATTTAGGGTAACATTAGGTTTGCGCGGACAACCAAAATTATCCGGTCCACATGAAGGCTCTCGCTCCAAAGAATTTTCCTTGTATGGTTCAGCTGAACATCTGGTAAATACCAGTGTCCACGGCTTTTTAGTGAGTGGTGTATTTCAAAGTATACTTTCTCTGGTAAACTACCCGATGGAATCGAGTGACGTGCACCGGCGAACTGGTAAACTTAAAGGGTGGTACTTTCAACAGGCTTAAGTGCACACCTCGTTTTTGCCCATGTAAAGTTTCTTTACTGATTAAACAAGTTGAAACGTGTATTTTACCACCAACAGCACTAGGGAGTCAGTGAATAAAAATTTAAAAAAGTAAAAAAATGTCGAGGGCGAGCATAACATGGCACAAAAATCATATGAATCGGACCGAAAATCAGTAGTAAGGCAATTTGTACATTGCATTCTCCTTAAGAAATCTTGAGACATCCTTCTATGCTGAGGGCAATGTTCCTGGGTCGGTAAATGACCTAAACAGCTGTCAGTGAAAACGATTTAGGTGATAAACTGAAGGAAGCTCAGAAATATTGGACGCAAAGCAAGCTCATCGATGTAACTGAAGGAAGCTCAGAAATATTGGACGCAGAGCAAGCTCATCGATGTAAAAAAACACAGACAGAATAATTGTAATTACTAACAGGACTGTGAAACAGAACCATCAGGTTGAAGAATGTCATGTCAACATGTCAAATCTGGATTTTACCGACCGGCTTTGGGACTGTTATTCTAAGCCATTACTACGGATCAGGTTTCAAGCCACCGTACAATGGTGCTTCCCAGAAGAGCTACAAAGAAACAACAAAGAGGTGGCATTTTTGAGAGTTTCGTCACTGAAATAGAGTGGATCTCTCCCAATGGAAGTGTTTTCAACAAGTAGAAGCTCTTATATACTAGTTTGATAAAGGAAACTATTCACAGGTTTGCTGAAAACACTTCGACAGCCCATGACCTGTTTCGTCCTTCTTGGGACTCAGCAGATAGGTGCAGTCCCCAAGTTTCCGTCAAACTTATGTTCTACTTGAACCCAAATTGGACTCTTTGCGACAAATACACTCATTTGCAAATGAATTTGGTTTTCACAGGAGACTCAGCTGAAACTCTCGTTTATGATATTCCTCAACTGAGTGTGCTGCACAAAGGCCGTCTTATGTTTCACTTGGTACGATATTCGAGAAGTCGCGTTATATGCTCATAAAGGAAGCTATTCAGACGTTTGCCTAGATTATTTGTCAAAATCTGTCCCATTTACGTTCAAGTAGAACAGTATGCTTACGAAAACTCGGGGATTGCGCCCACCTGACGAGCCTTCATAAGGGCGAAACCGGTCGAAGGCTGTCGAAGAATTTTCAGTAAACTTGTAATTAGTTTCCATTATGAAAATATACTGCAGTATCCCGAAAATCGTACCAAATGAAACATGAAGCAACCTTCGTGCAGTTCAGTTAAAGAACGTAACTCTTATCTTCTAATTTTGGAAGTATTTTTGTGAGTCATTAAACTCAGTTCAAAATCAGAAGTCGGCAGCACATGAAGTATTTATAGCAAAACAACATTGACTTAAAAATAAAAGGGTGGAATTTTGGCGAAAAAATGACGGAATCCTCAAGGTCAGAGTAGATACAAGCTACGTACAAAAAACCTGTGCGTATATTTCGTTTCGATATAACCGCAAGCGTGCATTCACTCGCAGTTGTTTGTGAAGAATTAACATTGTGTTAGATGGACATGAACGCTGGACCAGGCTCAACTGTGTGACCCCTTTAGAATACGGCCATTCAGGAAAGCTTGACGGATTGAACAGTAAAACCGAAGAGGAAATCGGAGTCGGCTGCCACAGCAGACAGAGAATTGTTTTGCCCGCGTCTGCTATTTAGAGGTAACCAGGGGATAAAAAAGCATGACGCAAGTGCACGTCAGTAATCAGCCCAAGGTTATGCAGTTAGAGAAAAAGATCAGTGTCATCTACACGCTCAGTAGAGATTCACCTCGCATTTACACTCACCTGTTTTTTCTACTCCTTATGTAATCCACCAGTTCAAATGCATAAATCGGCAGTCGCGCACTGAGAGGACAAATCACTATCCGTCGACGTTACTTAACACGTTCCAAGCTATATTCTATTAGCAATGCAACAAATCTCTCTATTCCTCACATTATGAGAGGAAACCTTCTTTTAAAGTCTTTGCAAACTAGGTCGTAGTTAACGTGGAGCTTTGCTGTAGTGTCTCCAGTGGCGGCATTCCCTTTGTAGAAGCTGCCCTTGGCTGAGTGGAAATATCAATGCCAAAACCAATGCCATATGTGTAAGTGATGATGTTCATGGAGTAAAACCATTCCTTACAGAATACTGTCCTTCAAGGCAGAAAAAATCTACTTGCATTCGGAAAGAGGTGCTTGACAGCCCCATTAAAATATCTGATTCGTTGTCTTCACCGGAATTACTTCATAACTTACACTAGCACCCATGCCGCAATCCCACGTCCGTCGGAATGAAACACATTGCCTCAGCCGGATTCACTTCTTGAGCTACATGGCCTCAGACGTTTTTTGCTGTGTTTAACACTAGAAAACCTGCAACAATTACACCTAGGATGCATGACGTACATTTTCTTGAATCGCATCGAAATTTCAACTGGAGACTACCAATCACGATGAACTATGTATTCAAAGGTTCTCGACAGGCTCTACAAGCAAGACTTGCCATCTGGAAGATGTGAAAAGAGAGCACTTTTATAACAATAATTTCAATGATTATACTGTAATATATGGCTTGTCTACTTACAGCAATTGCATTGTTATTGTCTTGCAACAAAAAATAAAATTATCGTAGAAGAGTTCCAGAAATGTGGAAAATCATGCATTCACTATTTCGATAAAGCATAAGATTTTTAACACACCAGAGTAGTAACACTGCAACTTTTGTTGCGTATCCGGTTAGGTGGGGCCTGTCACGATGTTCAAAGTATCTGAAGATAGGATGGCTAGGGTGCTGTAATCGAAATTCAGCTTCCATGTAAGCCAGTACTCGATTGTGTGACCGTCTGATGACAATGTGTGGTCTTCGTGTTGACCAAATAATCTGGTCGACGGTTAATGTATCGCACACCAGAGTTGGTTGTCGAAGGAAGTCTGATTAAAATGTCCAAGGGTGACTAAATTAGACGTAAACCACGTTCAGCTACAACGGTGAATTCAGTGTTAGTGTTTACGACACACTCCGTACCCACTGGCTGTGCGTTGTCATTGGCTTTTTCGGGCTAAGAATGTTTTGTGTACAGAGAGAACACGATACAAGGCCGTTGCATTTGGCCGATTACAATAGAGCTGCGTTGTTTTGATTATCTAACACATTCCTACGCATATCCCGAGTTTCCGGTCTACTGGAGGACACTTGGCTGATTCTGGCCCACAAATGTAAGAATATGCTGGTCGCTGTGCTGACCAGACAAGCGGAACACTAATGAAAGTACATCAAGGCCATGCTGGGGTGAAAAGCGCTACAAAGCGCTCCGATAGCTAATAGCTCCTAAGAGTAATAAAGTGACAAATCTTTTTGGGCCGATATGGTGACAACCAGATAGCCAGCTGCACACTAGACTGGGCCCCCTTCACGCCTTAGCTACTTTGAAAAACCAAACGTTTCACATAAATCTTGGCCAACTTAGAAGTTGGAAAATATTTTTGTGAACATGTCTGCACACAATTTCTCCGAATTCTTTTACCAGATGTTTCAAACACTCTGGACATGCACACAGTTTGCTGAGTACCTGTTGCAATGACAACCTGACGAATCAACGGATTCTAGTGTCGTTTGAAGGGAACTTCTGGAATCTGCTCCACTGTGCGTGGATATGAATGTGGGGTTGAATTCCACTCTGGCTGATCACTTGACGAAGCTAGTGTTGTTACGTTTATTGGGAAGGATGATGCTGACTGGTTAGAACCGACAAATCTGGGATGCTTCTCACCTTCTGTTTCGTCGTCCCGTTTACAATTGTGCTGAGATAATTCGTGCAATAAACTAAGCAGATAAGCATCAGATCGCCTGGGTTGATTGAACGTGATTGAACGAGTTACAATATGTTGATGTGTTTGCTTTAACACTAGCCCTATGAAGATGGAGCATTCATTAATTTTGAATATTTTAATTCGGAATCACACTTCCAGTGGACGTAATGAAATGCGTGAAGTAATCATCGTCGTACGGCTTATTTTTTCATTAACTGAAGTTGTTCCCAATGGGAACAAACGTCAAAATTATCCGTGTAATTCTAATCCTTTGCACGTTACAGCAGGATTCTAGTGCAGTTAGAAACGAAACTCGAAGACGAATCAAACGAGTTTACGTTGGTTACCCTCAATTCTCCGGAGCTTTAGTGGTTTATACTAAAAACTGAATTAAAGTTAAATTCGGCATCCTAGTTTAAACCATTGAGATGGTTACTAAGCGTACTAGAGACAAGGTAACAGACCGTGGACCATTAACCCATCTATCCTTAAAGCTCCACTCACTCCTTTTTAACTGTTGTTCCGCAGTTGAAACGGTAAAAATTATTGATACCGTCACTTCAAACATGAACTACCGAGAAAATCAACCACTGACCATGACATTCGTATACCGCATGTATAGCTCTGTTCTGTCCCTTCCAGGTTTACTTTCCAACAACATCCGTATAAACTCCATCTAATATATATATATTATATGTACTGCGTAAACTGATCTATGTTGGTAGACAGCCTTAATTTCCCTCATTCAGTCCGTCTTGTCCAAGCTATCTATTTATACGGGCAGTGTGCTCTGCATACTGAACGGTATGGATTAGCTGAATCGTGTCGTAGCACGAGGTGTATATATTCCACGATCAGTGCGGTCTCGGGAAGACCTCAGGAGATTGAGTTTGGTTAGGATGTCTCAGATCAGTGACGCACATTGGCGTTCTGCAGAACAGATCCCCCTGACATCTGTCATCAGGATGTCAGGGCATTTCATTCCAGGGTTTTGGTGGTAGATAGCCATCCGCCATCATGCGGCTGTGACCACTGTCCTGGTATCTACGTTGGCAGGATTGTCATGCACATTGGGTTCCTCTAGTCGATGCTTTGGTGATTATTTTTCCGTCGGCGCATGTGGGGTGACAACAGCTCAAGCCTAACCCACAGTTGAAAGAGTCACGTCTACTCGCAAACAGTACTCATTTAACAACAATTTAGTTTTACCGAGAAAAAGACAACTAAATCTCACGTACCTTTCCCGTCTACGATATTTTTGACTGAATATGCTGTACTAAATCCAACTCACGCTTTTTCTGGTACGATATTCGAGACGCCGCAGCAAATTTTCGTGATGGAAGCCACTCATAAATAACAGGAGAGTCGGAAATTGCCAGATTCCTCCAGAAGACGGTAAAAATTAGCTCGTGGGGTCTGGAAACTGCTGGATCAGGCTGAGAACCAGGATGAATGTGCTACAAGGCGCAGGTCCTGGTTAATATGGAACTGAGCGGATGGGGTATCAGTGCCGCGTCCCTCAATGAAACATGGCTGTCTGAGCAAGGAAGTCTTGAAGTTGGTTCTCGATACCCGTTCTACTGGATCGACTAACTAATATGAGAAAAAGAGACTTGTGGTGTGGGTTTCGCCCTATCCAAACTCAATAAAAATGCCCGATACAAAACCGCGTGTCATCAATTCGTCTTGAATCACTCTACCCCAGGTTGAGAGGCCAAAACTACGTGACCTTGATCAGTACGTATATTCCAACGTTGTGCTTTGCAGACGATCACGAAGAAAACTTTGACATCGAAGTCGATTCCCACTTTTATTAGTTCTGAAAACAGACAGGATTCTCCCGCTTGGAGGCTTGAGTGCACATGTCGGTCCAAGTCACTGCAATTGGCTAAGCCGTCTCTGAAGCCATGTTAACGGTACCATAAACGCCAATGGTGAACGACATCTCGGATATTACACCATCCTACACACATCTACGTGACGGCGACTACTTTCATCTATGCGTTTGCACTATTGTCAACTAGTGGAACGTTGGCGATATGGATGTCACACAAGTGATGCAGGGAACTGACTGTGGAGCAGACCACCAACTTATCCGAACGAAGTTTACAATCCAGCTCCGTATGTCGCATTACACCGCCTAAATCAGTGAACGTAAAATGATTGACGCAAAACATCTGAATCGGATCAACGTATCAGCATCTCCGTACGTACCATCTTGCCTTTATAACGACAGACTTCATCCAGGCTGGCTGGCAGAAACATGGCACCACATGATGATGATGTCGGCGATTAGCGAGATTCGGGCACAACCACCAACCCATCGCTACGCTACACCACGCTCCCTACCAACGCACTGATGATGTCACCTCGATTGGTGATGAAACGTTTGCAATCAAATTGCCCAGCTCAGCGAACAAACCAACGACCATCTGAACTTACTCTACTAAAACCGCTGTCATAACCTCTTGATTAGCAGTATACGTGGAAAAATTAGGACTGCAAGTGATCTGGATTGGTCTCAATTTGATGCCTTGACGTAGTACGTGAAACAGCTGGTAACTAAAGAGTGAGGGCGTTCAGAAACTCTTGCAGATCTGGATAAGGAGGTCAGAAAGCGGTACCTAAAGTATTCTGGAAATGAACTTACTCTACTAAAATCGCTGTCATAACCTCTTGATTAAGAGTATAAGTGGAAGAAATTAGGACTGCAAGTGATCTGGATGGGTCTGAATTTGCAGCTACTGCATATAAATCTGCACTGGAATTTTCACCAATGGGTGGTTTTGTGGCTACTGTACATAAAGCTGCTTTGGAATTTTCACCAATGGGTGGTTTATCCTTTACCGGTCATTACCGCCAATCAGTAAGTTGTTCATTCAATGATCGGGGATAGAATTTGTAATCCGCCAACTGAAGCCTTAACAGTTTCTCAGCCTTCCAATTTAGAAGGCTAACAATCTGAACCAAAAGTATTTTTTTAAATGTCCAATTAACCTTAACGACCTGAAATCATCTGGTCCTGAAGTAGTCAAATTAGACACTCAATAGATGGTGACACCATATGTTTTTCACTCCGTGGGATAAAAACTACGTTGGGTTAAAAATAAATTCTCGATCATATCGTTTCAAGTTTCACATTCCACCTCATCACGAACCTTGGTCGACTTATTCCGCTTAGGCCCAATGGAGGATACCAAGTGCCCATATATATACTGTACCCCAAGAAGAATGGGTGAATTCAGGATCACGCAACCTTGTGAATTCAACGTAAATCAGGCCTCACTCTACTCCGAGTTATATGACCTAGCCATGAATGGAATGGTGAATGACGGACGTGAATGATTAATTCATCATTGTCTGCATGGAAAGGCTACTGCAAAGCGAGTATATGATGAACTGTATCTAGAGTAGTTTTGAGTACGCGTCAAGGTGGGGGTCTTCTGGTTCAATTTCTGAAAACGTCCTCAAGATTATGCACCATCATTTAGCAGGACGAAGCACACACGAATTGTGTATATCAAAAGTTTCGAAGAGATTCTGACGTAGAAAAATAGTTGATTTTCACCCCCTGGTAATTGCTCTCCCAAGGAATTACTTCGTATTAATCGGCGCCTAGATTTTAAACACTATATATATTTGCAACGTGTTTGTCGGCTGTTGAAAATAGCAACAAGGGACCATGCGTGACCTTTGTCTCCACAGGTGCTGCTGTAAAAAGGACAGCGATCCATAAGCTGCCAATATAAACAGACAAAGCTATTCGGTCAGTTTCCGAACTGCCCACACATAGTTGAATGTTGAAGGCTTGAAAACGATCGATATATAATTCTGAAGAAAGTAAAGAAAATATTTGCTAGTGAGATGTTATGTAGGCAACATCATCATGGACAAGAAATAGGATGCGACCAAGTTTTTTATTACAGTTTCATTATTTTGTGCTTCCCATTATATTAACCAAGTAAATTTAGTTCATTGACAAGGAAGAGTTTCAAATTGAGGAGGGAAAGTAAACAAAATTGTGCTGCCATTTCTGACTTACTGGGTAAATGAGATCCGGTAAAACCCGCCAAATTACTTAGACTCAACGAAGAAAATATGTTATACCACCGTAAGCAGAAAATGTTGGAGTGGATCCTCAGCGGTCAGTCGAGGAGCAGCGGTGAGCACAGACAGCTCGGCTTTGAAGCCTGGCTAAAACCCGAGTGATGCATGGAAAATGACGCTTTTCTCGGCAGGTCCAGCCATACGTGTGTATTCACGAAATTCCGTTTCTTGATCAGGTCATTGCGAATAGCCAGTTCCAGCCGATTACAGTTATAGTTCTGAGACATCGATCGTCAAAGACCTGGAAATAGTTAGCATTCAGTCACCTGAATTGACCAGGTCTCAGCCGTACAACAATGCAGTTTGCATTGTTGTAATCCAATGCGCGCATCATTTGAGTACCAGTGAAATGCGTTTTTGATGCCAGAAGTCAAGCAAATCGGTAAGCGCAATTCTGACCTTCCGGAGTTGTTTTTTTCACTTCGTCTGTCTCATTACCGTTGAGGCTAATGCAAAGTTCAGGATGTGCATAGTGTTCTACAATCAGACACTCCTTGAGTTCTCACAAGCAAGTTCAAAGACATCCTGCAGCGTAAATTTGCACTTTGTAAGTGCGAAGCACACCGAAGAACTAGATGAACGTTGCTTGTTTGTCAAGCAATGTCTGCATTTCCCAATCTTCTACAAAAACTACAACAATATTGCATGAGTATTCCAGGTCCATAAGGTTCTCGCTTGGAGAGATCTGAACACTAGAGTCTTGGAGATCTCCTACCGTTGCCTCATTATCTCATCGAGAATGAAATTAAGCAAAAATGGAATGGTGAAAACCCCTGTCAAACACCACGGCTTTTAGGGAAGCTTTTGGAGAGTTATGTGAATGCAAACAGCGTATGCTATTCACAAAATTCTGGAGCATATCCTGTTGCACAAGTGTGTTGAGAATAACCAATTGGTTGGCAGAATCGAACCTACATTTTAATTCGCGGAACTCCAAGATTGCATGGCGTCTTTACGCAAGCCGTTTTTTTAACAATTGACAGAGGGTAAAAATGTGGCCCACATAGCCCATTGTTTATGTAAATCATGTTCCAGGGCACCTTCATCTTCTGTACAGTAAGGGTCAAAATCAGAATGCATCTCGTCCGAACGGGACTCCACTAAATGCTTCTAGTAGACCTGTTTTACATCAGCGTTGGGATGGCTCTCAATAGCCAATCAAGGTGTTCGGATGTGCGCACCCCAAAAAAACGCAACGACAAGCAGCAACGAACAAGCGCGTAATCCAAATTAAGATAGGTGTTCCAGAGCGAGTGATATTAACGGATTTTCCATAGCTATAGCTAATGGCGATGCGATCTATTGGTGTCGGGGATAGACTTGAATGCTGGGGAATCGTGTGTCCAAGAAGAAGTAGGCTGATCAACCACTCGTGGCTGAATGGTAGAGTGCTTCAAACCTATGAAAAATAAAATGAGTTTTCCATACGTCTTGTGAATTCTCTAGAGGAAGGCAAAAACGGAGGACGATGTATCGCGTTCAGTTCACGTCTGTTCACTTGCCAGTTTCAGCATGTCCGTCGATTCGATATCCACCGTGTGCTAGCAGGGTGTCAGTTTATTGAATCTGCGTTGCACTTCAATAGGGCATTTTCCAGGCTAATGTGGATTAAAGAGCTCAAGCATAGGATCAACCAAACAACAGCTGAGAGCTGGAGAATTACCGTACGACAAGTGGTAACCATCTAAGCAAGGAAACGGCAAGGCAATTATCAATACTACGAAACAGAACGATAAAAACTGACATTTTCCCGAAAATAACTTTTCCGTAGACTTTCCTAACGGGCGAACTTATGCTAACCACAAAATCCATCCCAAGCGCAGAGATTTGATTCCCCTCGTGAGCGATTACATTGGTAATAACTTAATTGAAGGGATAGAGTCATTAACTAAAAAAGCGCTGCTGACGTGACATGTTGGTAGTGAACTCAGCTTTTCCAGGTAAGTGAACAATATTTCTGTTTAAACATGAATCGAAGCAACCAAATAGATGTGGTAAACAAGGGTGCATTGGAATTGTCCGCCAAAATAAAAAAAATGTTTTAAATGTAGGCCAGATGAAAAGGGCTTTGTTGAATGTATAGTAAAGGGTGTTATTCAAGGATCAAAATTACAAATTCAGCATACAGGTAGATTAGAGCATACGTGTTATGATCGCAGGGCAAAGAATTCTCAGATTTCTTACAGCAAACTAAAGTTAAATGTGAAAAACATTGCAGTGAGTTAAGTAATCTGTTGAACTTCCATAAACCTAAGCCGTAAATGTCATCACACTGAAGTATAGATCTGTGATTTCCAATAATCAAAAAGTCTCGCGACAGCGGTTTTACACTGCTCTACGCTGAAACCTAGATATCACTAGATGTGCCTTTCAATTGCCCTTAAGATTGAATTCACACACATCCCTGTCTTTTCCGCTTTGCGTCTTTTTCTTCTTGGGAAAAAGCAGAAGCCACATTTTACTGCTGACATCTGAAGAAGGTGGGATTTTTGGACCGGAGAAAAATAATCCGTTTTGTTTTGTTCATATGAGGCCTCATCTAGTTCGCACATTTGTCAGGCCACAAAGCGCGGAATCATCCTGTTTAGCGCTACCTCAGCAGTATCCGTCGCGTCACATGTAGCCTAAAATTATTTTCAAAGGGTGATACAACTTGAAACAACATTTCACAGCCCCAAGAGACATTCACGTCACTCTGAAGGGTAAATTCTTACCTGTTATTCTATAAAACCTAGGACTACACAGTCACATCAGCACAGTCATGGGGATTTCAGCTTCCGTCATGGTGCAATGTAACATTGCGATTTGTTTCAGTAAGTCAGCAAATCCAATGTCATTTATTTTCATCGACTGTTTAACGACATGCAGATAGCAACTTTCTTGTGGACGAATTATATTCAGCTTGTGATACGGCAAAGCAACGGTTTTAAAGATTAAAATAAATGGCCTTATCTGTGGGGCTGTTTACCCATCTTGAGTGCCTTCTACGAACTTGCATGGAAATAGCGACTGCGTTTTGGTTTTTTTGTGGTGATAACAGGATTCTAGCGCAATTTGACTCGCATTTCTGCACGCAGTAACGTCAAGTGTTATTGTCTTTCAGTGTCGAAAAAAATTCAGTGTTTGACGGAGACAGTTTAATCAAGCCGCAGGCTAAATTTATCAGATGTCTGACATCTCAAGTTAGAATGTCCAAACAGAGAATTTCTCCAATAATTTGTCAACGTTGAAATGGATTTTCTGCCGAAAAAAACTGATGATAATCATTCCTGCAGAATCCCCAGGCTCAGTATCATACGTACACTGAGTTTGGACTCATGAATAAAGGAGGGACTAATAATGTGGCAAACACAGGTCCAAGCACAGCAGGTACGTATCTGTTTCCAGAATTTCGTAAGTGGCTAATCTTCACAAATTAGCCTAATCAGCCGTCAGGGGCTTCGCTGAGTCTGGCCATTTGAAAATTTGTAACTAAATTATCTCGTAGCAACTATACCGGTAATCCAGGCCAGTCCTGGCTGAAGTAACCGATTAGCACCGCCTAAGCAGAACAGACATGACTGGTTCGACATTGAGACCTTGCCTCCATTAGCCCAGCACAAGTACAGAATGTTCTCAAGAGTCCATGAATATCAGAATATGATGCTTTCTAGCATATGAGGTCACTTGGCTAACAAGACAGGTAAAAAAGTAAGCAACAAATCAGTACCGCTCTTTCCACAGAGCCCAGCGGTTGATCAAAAACCTTTGTGCGGTAATTCTCCCATGTGAAGCTACCGACAGGAACCATGATTTTGGAAAGGCAGTTTTTCAGCTAATAATTTAGCCAGTGATATTCTACTAGACGAAAATGAGCACACAAAGGCCCAGTGGGAATGAGATCATTTAGTGTCTACGTGCTGTACATGCTTCATTTCTCCACAGTTGGACTCTTACTGTACTTGTTTACAGACGATTATAAAATCGGCCAGTTTTCAAGTTCAATCTGTAACCAGTTTTCCAAGCCGACGTTCTAAAGTTTTCAGTACCTTGTTGGTTTATATATCCCTGTACAAGGACAAAACTTTATTGGATTATTAAAGAAACGATGAAGAGTTACGTTTTGAAAGGTTTCATATCTTTGATCTCCTTGTGTCATAGATTCAGCAAGACGTTAGAGAGCATGTCGTACCAGAGCACCTAATCGACTCGGCACAGAGTAGAATTCATCCACCGGCTTTGTTGTGTTTAAACAGTAGCTTTTTACTGTCGAGTACTGCCTTAAAACATTGACTATTTACGCTGCTGGCTATTTTGAAATTCATTTTCCCAAGGTCAATTCCTGCCAGATGAGAAAGCGTTCAATGACACACTTGTGGCCATAGACATACTCTTCAGGACAGATACATAGCTACCAATGGTCATTAAAATATTTCACCAGTAGTTCAGACACTTGTGTACAAGATAAAGTAATATAGATTTTAGGTCTGAGAACACAGATTTCTGCAATTTGTTTTACACCGTGTCATCCTGCTAGCAGTAGTGTCCAGTTGTGCTTGCAACAACAAAAAAACTTAAATTAGTCTGGAATGGAACGAAGCATGAAATAAACATAAACGCCAGCAGTTTGAAAGCACAAGTCCTCCGGTTTGACAAGGCCGTAGAACGTCTGCAACGAAATAGACAATCGCTGATATCTGGGTTCAAGTCTCCTTAGAAGCGTACGACTAATTTTCACGTGAGTCATATCTTGCAGATTGTGAATACGAAGGTAGTCCTCAAACGCCGGGGTAGGGAGGCATGGATTTGGCTAACACACAGGTCTTACCTACTTGGTATTCCCATTATTCAAATGAGGACCGTCTTAATTGATAAGCGCATGATTCTTCGTGAGGGGATGGGCAAGATTACCGAGTCCAGTAGGATTGTTGCCCCGATTTCGGTCAAACACATGTGCCGCTGTGATCTGCTCGGCTAATTAAATGTCTGTTTGTCAAAACCAATCAGAAGCCAGAGCTCTAAAAGGATACAGTTTGCGATGAAGTTTCTTCCAAATTTATCACAGAATTAGAAAACGACCATGTAAAGAAATTGACCATGGATGCGCCACCCTGAGATTGTTCTCTACGGAGGGATCACACGTTTATTGCGCAGCAATGTCTTCCTTCTTGTAACTGTAATTGGGTAAATCACTTTAGAAGTCTTATCAGTATATCTTCTCAAAACATTTTCTCAGTTCACAGACTGACTGGACGAGTACTTTGATTAATAATCTTACTTTTCCACAGATCCTTTTCCAATACAAACTAACTTATGGATATCCAGCTATGTTTGTTGATATTTATTATCAAGTCTCCTGGATTGGTAATTTCTACGACAACTTTTGTGTGTCAATAGTCTCAAATGTAACAGAACCCTACTTCGGTTCTGGCTCCCAAATCTCCGTACTGTGTGGCATACACTACAAGATTTGCGCATGACGATGACATTTATTTTTAGTCCGGACGGCTGTAGGAATCAACCACATCGTATATTATGGCCTAGTGTCCTACCCCATCCAAGATAGGTCATGGGAGAACATAAGCTGATAACCACCTAAAGATCGCTTTCTACTTGGCCGTTACTCATATTTATTGTGACATATCGGTTAAAAAATTTCCAAAGCACGAGAGCCCTTTAATAGCTGAGTTGTTTTCAGAATAATTTTAATCATGGGTACCGTTGATACAACAACTGACACCAATTCAACCCCACTAATACTCTGTCTCCGAAAAATGTTTTCAATATCAGGACGCAGGCGGTCTGTTGAGGGAAAGCCCAATCAAACCCAAAGCAGTGGAACCCGATGGCATTTACTTGTGCGGCTTGAAATTTTTATAAAGTAGGCCTGAGAATTACTCGGCTGCGGACTCTACCTGTCAACTTGGCTAACATGCTTACTATTATGTGAGCTAGTGGGACCAGCAGATGTTTCTTGTTAAAAACGTGCTCACCACCAAATGGCCACTTCGTTAATTCGGACGCATAATAAGTTTTCACTATAATTCTTTGACTTCAACTTGGAAATTAACTGACTGAAATTAACTAAACGGTCCTACAGAGCAACTCTTTAGGTTTACTGGGCATCAACAGCTTAGGAAAGAAGGGACTAGTTCGCTTACCACAAAGTCCACTTACAAGATGCTGGGTTGGTTGTTGTCGAGATTCATTATGGCAGGGCTAAAAAATCCTATGATGAACCGAAGTGCTGTGTTAATCCATAAGCGTAAGTCAAATTTTAGTTAGGTTTGGATAGAGTTAAAGCAATAAAGGCATTTACCAGTTAACCAGGGATATAATATTGTGCAAATTAGACGTGTTAACTTGAGGAAACATGTTTACCGGACACTAGGAATCACTCACTCTATGGCATGTACCACTTAGTTCGTTCGAAAGCCTACCTCATCAGTCTGCGCCCAGCACAGCTTACAAGACGCGAATAATTGGCCTAAGCGATAACTGTCTATGTCGCGAAGCTTTATAATCGGTCATAGCATGACAAGGAAATGTTAGCCATTTTCAGGAAAATCAATTCTGTCAAATCCCATGTGATGAATATATATTTACGTGAGAATCAATGTTAATGTTGCTACCAAGATCGATCTCAAAATAGGGACAAAGCAAACACCGCTCTATCTACCATATCTTTACGCACCACATATGTGGACATTTAGTTGGTTTAAAACTCAGTAAATAAAATTAGAAAACTTCCTTCACGTGACAGATACCCACTGAGCGATATACCTTCTTTAAATTCAAAGTGAAATTAGGTGGTTCAGTCAGGGTCAGCGCTGAAGTCCTTGCTGAAAGTAGATACGGATGAAAAGCTGCATTAGATGTTGCCAAAAAGACAAAAAGCACTGTGAAGTTATTTCCTCCTCATTGGAAACCATCAGCAGTACGCATCTCAAGGAAAGCAAGAGAGTTTCAAACCCATGAACACCCGGCTAATAGGTTGGACATCAATGATAGGCTACGAACGGCTGCTCAGTAGTGTGACTAACTGATGCTTAGGATATGGCTCAATTCATCCTTGAGTCACTCACTTGGTCACATGTTGATTGGCTCCTCACATGACAACTTCCTGTTGGCTCAATGGATAACAGGGAGAAGTCCACTAACTTGAATTGCGCTATCTTGAGAATAACTGACCTGTGACGAGTAAGGTTGGCAGACAACAGAACCCCAAAGTCCTTCTTTGCATTTAAAAGCCTTAATAGATCAGTTAAGCCAAAGTTCATCCCGCTAATGAAACACTAGAAACTTATCCAGATCATCGTTTGCTTACGATGTCGATTCCTGCTTCTGATTCCTCCAGCCTCAGTTCATCTTTAAATGATAGATATTTCCTGTCGAAATGAGGACTGTACTACTGCAATAGGTGCCACCTTTAGTTAAAAAAGCAATCTGCCTTTAACAACCTACCTTATTGTGGTTTGTTTGCATTCCCTAGCACGCACTACCAGTTGAGGTGCATGTGCAGTCTTGCTCCGCTTATTACGCCGAAAAATCAGAACCACCCAACGGGAAATCGAAGTCAGATGGGGTTTGGGATGCATACAAGGTGAGGAAAGAAATATATTCTCCTGGGCTTAGTTCTCATAGCCTGAGCAGGCTACCCGGTCGAGTCTCGGTCAGAGTGTTCGTGCTGTTGAGCCTCCGACGGATCTAGCATGCGTTGACTTTATTCTGGATTACGGACGAGCAAAGGAGCAGACAAGTAGACAGACGAGAGAGGACGATTGTATTCAGTTGGCAGTCGAAACACACGCCGATCAACACACATGGTCGGGTTTTATCTTATGCTGATTAGAGAAGTGTACGTCGGATGTAAACATAAATGACGCAAATCCTTGCAGATTGCAATTGTCCACCTGGTGAACTAGATACTAACACGCCAAGTGCTTGATGAATTGCCATAGAACCACAGAAATATGTGGGATTATCCGAGTTTTCTGCGGTGAGAGTTACGTCTAAAGTTATCAACAGCGTTTCCCGAGAAAACCCCTTGTCTCTTAAATGACCTTATACACAATTTCAACGCATCCACGTACATCCGCGACACAAACTGGTATCAAGAAGCCTTTTTTAACGAACCACTATTCGAGGTCATCCTGCCTTGTAGGACAGCGAACAGCTATTCATTCGGATAGAGTTGGCTGATTAGTCTGACAGCAGAATCCCTCTACTCTTATATCTTATATACATGCAGCTCTAATGTGTTTCTCACAGCTTTTCGAAAGTAAATCAAACATTGCAAAATTTAGGTCATGCTTTAAGTCATGCTTTAATTTCGATAAGTCGTTTGACAAACCTGAACTGGGCATGGGAATTTCCATGGGAGGATTCGTGGTATTTGGTAAATTTCAGGTAATGCCAGTGAATTACTGATAGACTGTACGTCACTACGAATGTCTGAGTCTCATTTTCATTGATATGAGGTGTGTAATCCAGTGAACAGACTGACAATACATCTGAATTCAGCAGAACCCAGAGCGTTGTTTGTGCTTTGTTTCAACCCGCATTTTCGCAACTATCGAAATTCCACTTAACGAACAATGATTCATTATGAATGAAGTAGTTACCGAAAAGTATCCAATAAAAAGCAAACAATAAATAATAGTTGCACTTTCAAGTGGATGCACTTCATTAAACACGCAACGCAAAATTTTGATGTTTGTCGTCTTTGCAGTTACAGATAAAAAGCTTGTATAATCAGGATTCTGACAGATGAGGCGCTCTGTTCCGAAGTATCTTTCGTTCTAGCAAGTATTCATCTTGATAAAATAAACTTGTCAAGGTCATTCTTCCATTCAGACTTTTAAAATGTTACCTCGAAATGGTCGGTGAGATACAAGAACCAGTTCGGCGATTTGTAAATTAGTGTCTCATTCATTCGTCGCTATTTTTTGCTATCTAGCTTCGTAAGCATATCCGCCAATAGGAATCTATAGTGAATGAAGAGGAAACTCGCCTCCGCCATTTTCTGTACCAAATTCCTCCAAAAAGTTCGAAAAAATACGCCCTAGAAAAGGCTTTTGTTCGACTCTAAGCACGTTTTGAGAAAGCAACAAATAAAGAAAAAGTCTGACTTCCAACTTAGCTGTATCTTCTCGACGGATCAAAATGAAAATTATGTTGTACTTTTATATCGACTCAGGCTGAAATTCCAATGGTTATCTTAAATGAGACCCCACTCACGCACCGGTACTCAGCCGTCTTGAGACCACAGCGAGATGCTCGTCATCTCCTTCACAAGATAAACTCGGTCAGAACATATACCTCCAGAAAAGTACTGGCTTTGAAATGAAAAGTGTCACCAACGAAGCAGACGGTGAACTTATAGAACGTGGCCTACAGAAGTACCCTGGATTCCAAATATAAGTCTGTAGGTTAATAGACATATGTGTAGATAGAGAGGTAGGTGGATAAATAAATAAATGAGTAAGTAAGTAAAAAGTTAGATAGATAGGTAGACAGATAGAGCGTATATTGATTAGCTACTTTAATCTCCTTGCTGCTCTGCTGGTACCCTCTTTACACAAGATTTGTTGCTAAGCGGTACGCACAAAAATGGAAGTGGGACAGCTCTTACATTTTTGCCTGATTTTTCAAATGTTTGCGGAATCCCGTGGACTAAAATCGATTAGACGGAACTCCGCGCATGCATGCTATGGAACTCTTTTAGTTTCAACGTAAAGCTGTTGTAAGACACACAAAGTAGCTGCTTTATGCAGCGGAATGGTAATGAACCCAAAGATTTTGAATCCCTTGCAGGTTCCGCGAAAAGATTTTTATTTGTGAGTTTCATTGAAGTCAACCAGTTTTACTTTGTTTCTCAGATCTTAAGCATAGAATAATCTGTGGTTTATCAGCATTTCTAATTATTATCGACGGTCTATTATTTTGAGCTTTTTCGACAGAAGTCCATGGTCTGGAGCGTCAAGCCAGAAGAAAAAACATGCGTTTCCAAGTCAAGGATATAGGTATATTGACTTCAGCTGCTCGAAAAATATGGTCGATATTTCTAGAAAATTGTCCCATTTTACAGTTTAGCACGACTTCTGTATGCACTTGATAGTGCCATTTCAAAAAGTTATAACGAAATTGGGCAGTATTACGCACTGAAAATATATACTCGAGTTTGTCCGACTTTAAAAGTTAAGAAGTCGCAGATTTTTATAATTACTCAAATTTGGCGTGGCTCAAATAGGCCGAAGAAATAATGATAGGAACGTATTTCTAAAATGACAAACTCTATCAGATATGCTCATATTTTGGTGAAAAGCGTTCCACTAATTGCTTCTGTTGCACGACTTTTATGTTGCCACAAAAAACACTGGACATTTAAGTGCTGAATCGAGACATTTTGAACAACATCATAGATCTTCTGTCGCTATGTTTGCTCTGACTGACTGGAAAATGGATTTTTCCAACGATGAGCTCTTTTGAACTTTCATACGCCACGCTATGCTTGAATGTAAAGCGCTTCAACAGGCTGAGTGCCCAACTTGCCGCCTCAAACGGTTGTTTTTCCTCATTATCTTATCCCCCCTTTGTTATGGGAAACATTCACCACTATTCATGTGTAAAACTGAGCTGACGTTACATGTATCGATTGCGTCACTGCCACTGAAGCGCATATCTCGATATGCTGCGCATGTACGCCAACTCCACAAACAAGTTGAATTAGTTTGTTACCTGATTCCTTACGACAGTAATAAACAGAATCATGTGTTTGACCACAAGTGAATTAGAAAACTACAAGATGCATTTGTGTTTCTAACTAAGCAAGCTTGATTTTTTGAAAGTCGGCGCTCATCGCCGTCTACCTACAACCCGTACTCCACTGAAAACCCAGTTGACAGGTCACGTCTCTACATCAAATTGTGAAAAGTGGTGCTTGTGCTTATGAAAACAGTCAGATATGCGTGGTCCACTATCTTTTGGCCGAAATTCGTTTACTAGTGGGCTCGGTTCATGTAGGTGATAAAAAATGCAGCTTGACTCATGGTTCGAGTGGAATTTAACAGCGTTTCAGTCGTCTACTTGGTCACTTGTTTAGCCGTCTTCCGTGCAACAACGCAGGACGGAGACTGTAGGCGTCACTGCAACTGATGCTGTTAAAAAAATTGATGTCCGCTATCAAGTTTCAAACTGGGAAATAATTAATTTCGTTGAACACATCGTGGCAGTTAGGACAACGGAGGAGTGCTGATTTACACCGGATGGTGTTGATGGAATTTTGTTCGACCTTTTACCACATGGTGCTGTCCGTCGATGCGGCAGTTCGAATCGATTATAGTAGCGTACGATGCGTTTGGTTTATCATAAAGTTTGCGCTGTAGATTGTTTACCTAACTTCTGTAGGGCTGACGATCACAAAGCAGTTGCTTGAATAACCGTCCTTCAGTTCTCGCACAATTATTCTAGCGCCGAGCAAACCAATCACATCACTACAGCCTAAACACATTCACCAGTCCAGATATGCTAATCCAGATGGACGCAGTGTGAGCTGGTGGAGTAGTGTTAACGTGATTGTCTCGCATGCCAGATGTCCGGGGTTCAAACCGTCGGCAACATACGCTGCTGATTAGCTCTAATAAGGGCAAAATTCGAATCCAGTGCTTTGCCGCTCGGATGTGAACTTACTCGAATAATTGTGCCAAGAAGGGAGGTGGACTGTTCAGATGAAGTTAATGTTACTATGATTTCTAGAAATCCCGCAATTATCCACAACATTTAGGTATGGTTATCTTCTCGCTGGTTAGGTCAGAATGATGCACCTAGACAGTAATCACTGTGAAATGGAGAAATTCTTCATCATTTATAAACATTGCTAAGAAAAACAGAATGCCGGGCAAAAAAAACCCAACGTATACTTACGAACTCCTGAAATCGACTCTTTTTTTCTGGTCAAAACCTTCCGAACCTGAGCGACCATCCTGAACGTCTTTTGACGACTATTAGTAGCTCAAGTTTGGACGTCTTATATCATAAATCTATTGATACGGACAATTTATGCCGCCCGTTCAGAGGTCTCAGAATGGTCCTGATTGTGTTCGCGTTTGTTGAAACACACCACCAGAAAGTGTTGATCATAAACAGAAGCAAATAATCAAACAAGTTTTCCCACGCAATGTAGGTTAAATTGGCTGATTTGTTTTGTTTATCTGACGAAGGGTAAGATGACTCAGTAACTGACATCACGTTGATGTGTAACCAAGTCTAAGTAAAACTACGTCAAACTAATCATATTCATGCTAGCAGGGAGGTTAAAACTCCTTTTGAATAACTTGCTTAGGAATAATATGATCTTGGGGTGAAATAGTTGAGTGATTTCGGACCAGCTTCCAGTTAGCTGAAGATATTTTAACCTCCATCGTGCTTGGGACCTTGAGAGTGATTATCAAGTTCACCGACATGTGTGCATACATTTTCGTCTCTACCACCTGTTATTCACATCCGAAACGAAAGACTCCTGTAAAGGTCCATGATGTTAGCCGAGTAAACGAGCCGACAAAATGGATGCCAATTCACTAACTAGAAAATAAAAAAAACGTTGAGCACATTGTAAGTCCACTTACATCGAGGAGAAGGCTTGTCTACTCTCCTAAAGTGTACGGTACTGACAGGTTGGCTTCAGACTTGAGTGCGTCGTGCAATCAATCAGTTTAAACTGAGGGGCGAGTTGCAAGCGGGGTGTAACTGGTTTTTAGTTAAATTTGCTTTCAAGCAGTTGTGTGGTCTGTCACCTTGACGGTCCTAACCTTTTCAGAAGGAGGCGTGAGAATTATTTTCGTTCGGATTTTTAGTGAACTGTTGCACCGGTTGTCAATAACATGTACGAGAAATAGTGGTCATGAGGATCTGCATCTTTAAAATCCCAATCTTTATAAGCTTATGAGCTAGTTTTTTGATAAGACTTCGGAATATGCATTTATCCGCACTGCTGTCAATTTTTTCATTAAACTGTAATGAAGAAACCAACTTGTTATTCTAGCTCAAATTGCGTTGGCTAACCAAAATATGATAAGCACAGTGGTGGCGCACATGAACAGACGGCTTCATTATGCACACAAAAGACTTGGGAGTTTGGCACCCGTACAGCATTTCGAGAGGACCAAACTCTGCGTTTTCACTGTTTATCACAGGTAACTGAAAGGAAAAACTGTAACGAAATACTCAAAGGATTGGGAGAATCAAATACGTTGCACCCTGAGCAAATGTGATCTTGAAAAGTTGATTAAACTATACGGAATGGAGTCACATGAAGTATTCACTGACCGAATCTGTCCAAAAAACAAATAGGTGGAAACGCAAAAGATTTGCGAAAATTAATGAGTTACAGAAGCAACGCGATCTCGTGCAAAAATAGCGTAATAACTACGGGCGACAGAAAATATTTGTATTCTATACATTTTTTCTATGTGTCTCGCCTTATTTGACGGCAAAATACAGGTATTTCACACTAGGAACTCTCGATGTTCAATGACATTACTCACCAGAAACGACACGCATCAGATTTAATGTAATAGAACTAGGCAGACAAGTGAAAAAGTGAACGTTGACCTTCACTATCTTTTTTATACAGCCGTGAAAGATACCTTGCAATATTTTGTGCGCCTTCACTGCTTCAGCCAATTGGTATAAGGTTCAACCATTCACCCTATCCACGGTGTCCGAGGCTTATGATGCGAACAGAGGACTTTCGTCTTGACTACCAAATATCTTGAGCAGTTACTCATCTCTGGTTTTGAAGTTCTATCGTATAGTAAGATAATAAAATAAATAAAGGCTATCAAAGCCATCCAAATCTCCATGGTTCTCCGCATCCGGGTGCAAAACATTTGAGAAACATTTCTGATATTGTGCTTCTCAGAGGTAACATCTCATTGGTTTGGCATCCGGGTAACATCATAACATCTTTGCACATGCTAAGGATTCTACTTTACTAACACTTTGTGCAGCGAGCTTCAGAATGCCAAATTCCGCAAAACTTTGCGTTGATTTCTTTCTGTTGTGGGGTTTGTGCCATATGTTCATGTTTCCATCGCTCCCATTTGAACATCCGTCCTCATGTCCTGGCAAAATTAGTTTGGTGAGTCCACACCAAAGGCTGAAGCACGGGACCCGAGTTTTACTCTTTCCAATGTCCACACCGGGGTTTGAACTCCGGACATCTGAAGTACGAAGCGAGCGTGTTACCACTAATCCACCAGTGCACGTTGGATGCATCTGAATGTTTTCACGTCTGACCAAGCAGACCTGTTCAAGCTAAAGCGATGGGATTGGTGTGCCCAGCTCATCATCGAACGACGATGATTTCGTAAGTCATAGCTGTCAGAAAAACAATACTTTACCCTCCTAAAAAAGTAGATCTAAGATAGTGTATAATCTAGGCAACAAAGCGACTTCACCATCGTCATCATTGGATTCGAGCAATCTTTTGCCTGTATCCGTATAATTTCATCACAGTGTCTAATACAAACAATCGCACACCTTCATCAAAGCAACCACTCTCTTGGGAAAGACCCTTTGTAGCTAAAATATTGAGTAAAACCTCCTTTGACTTTGAAAGCGACCAAATTTACGCAGATTACTTAACTCAATCTCCTTGTTTACAAGGACCATCGCTGTATGAATTAGTCAGTTTTCAGCTTCTGAAACAAAGCTTTTACATCCGTGTTTGTTTGTGGATCGACTCCCCACAAGAGCAAAAAGTTAAAAATAGTGATCAAATTCATAGAACTAACAATGATTGGGTAAAGCGATTGACTATAAATAGTTTCTTGTTTAGCACACGAGACCGGCGCTAGGTCGCATCGATATTCATGATACCGCCAAAGTAGGACTTCATTTGCGACTCAGTTTTCGAAGCCACATTTTTTCTACCGTCATCTGATGCCAGATCAAACTAATAGTCCGTCTGTAGCAGCGAAATAAATCCGCGCCGGTAAGAAGGAAGGTCAGTTAGGTGCACTATGAAGGGTCTTAGCCTCAGGAACACTGAGTTCTTTAAAACAAGGGGAGAGACCAATTATGGTGAGCGGAAGGAGTATAAACCGGCTTCGGAACTACATGTACGTACATCTGACTTGCTGTGAAGACCCATAATAATCGAATAGGCTTCTCTGACAATTTTATTTGTTATCGTAATAAAGCCAATCGTTATTTCAGCAGCTAGCATATAGGTTTAAAACACCATAAACATTCGTTGACAGTTGGAAATTGCGTAGAATCACTGCCTCCCGGCATGAATTCAACCCACTCATGGGAAGCCGATTTCGCTGATCACCAGGAATTCTCGCCATAACGCTAGAATGTAGTATAGAAAGGAAAAGTGTGACAAATCAAAACAGAGCCAACTACTGTCTGGTAAATTACAGTTTTTTAACGTCGAAACAATTAGAACCCGGCAAACTACCCAAGACTACTACCGACCCATCCAAGTTACGACTTTGGCGACAGGAACAACAATCAAACCGGCCTGTCTTCATTAGCAGGACCTAAAAATATTGTGACCGTACAGAAAAGTTGTACCGGAGGTGGAGAAAAGTTCTATTGGTCTAGTATGCTTCTTCCATACGAGGTTAAGCAAACATGCAGCAGAAACTGGACACATCACTTTAGGTTTCGGACTAGTATTTCAGAGTACCAAAAAAGTTATTTGAAAAGTAAGCCTATAGTGAACGCTAGGGAAACGATCTGGAACAAGGCTTGTGTGTATTGGCAAGATTCGGCTCTCTGAGAGCAAACTGCATGAAAACAATAATTCCTATGGTAACTGTGGAGAACCATCACCTTATTACCTATTATTGCTCTTATTACGCACCCCCAAAACTATGTAAAGCATTTCGTGCTTCGAATACCAATAATGTAATCTGTACCGGACAGGCGAAGGGAACAAATGGTACGTAATCCAGTGTCACCTTCTCTGCGTTTTAAACCCCTGTTAGAATAATTATTTTCCTACGAAGGAACGATTTTAAGAACAGTAACTAAGAACTAACTAGTAGGCTTAAAATTTTTCAATTGCTTTGCCTTTGATAAACCTCAAGGAATGATCACAGATTGCTGTTCACACAGGTCCACCTAATTGGCTTATGAACTAAAAACCAAACAGTGCTAACTTCTACAGACGTTCCTCATACTTGGTTAGAATGCCCGAACATCAAGGGCTGTGCAGTCAGATACAAACACCGGATAGCCATACGTTTGTTTACTGCAGCAGAACGACAACCGTTTCCTTTTAAGCGATCACAGAGCTATTTCATAGACAGCGGCACTCGAAGACCTCTCAGGGTTTCTAATGTAACACGGTTAATGCAACAATGTGGAATATTCCGTTGCTAAATTGCTTTTATCATCCAAAAAGAACTCATCAATTTCTGAAAATGGCACAACCCACTTTCTGGAAGTGTCTGTTTGAATTCCTCGTTAGTTTTATTTTTTTCATCCAGATGAGTTATAAATATAATAAACGTGAGATTTTGTGTAACAGTCTGACGAATGTTTTACATAACTATTTTATGCCTGGGAAGAAATATTACATCCAGACGTGGAGTAATAGCAACAAGCTTGCTTCTCATGTCAGATGATCGGGATTTAAATTGCATTTCTACGGGGGATTGCACTGCTTGTGAGCCTTGTCATTGTGAACTAAGCATCATGACAGGAAAATGAATGTTCAAACGAGAGTTAAGCAACATATCCCACAACTCATGTGACTGCCTACAGCCAATACGTCTACGAAGCCCAGGGTGCATCCATACTGTTCATTCAGCTGATGAGGACAGCTTAGACAAATTCACTCAAAGCGTCTTTGAGATTTATGTATTCTCCAATTAACCGTTCAAGTGAGCCGAAAATCAGACATAGCATTGTTTTGAACGGAATGCTTTGTCAAAGATTACAATCTGGATGCAGTGTACTTGTAATTAGTTTTGTAAGCAGTTTTCGGTTATCACCAACAGTAAAACAGTAGGGTAAATATACCCCCAATGTGTTTACCAGTTCTTCAGTGTGCCAAATTCCCAAGTTTTCCTGAACAAAAATTGACCCAAGGGTCCAGTACTGCAATCTTTCCGATTGTGCTATGTTGTACACTTTGCATTTCTGAAAGGTATGTTCCTTTTTACCCTCTTGCGGTATATCTTAATGTGAGGGGGTCAAACCAGCATCACCTGATTGATTCACGGGCTGTCAAAATTAGGATGGGGTGGTGTGATTGCGAAACGAATTTCTTGCGGAATTAGTTCAAGGTTTATATTCAGGCTGAATAAGTAAACTCCGATTGATTAGGGGCATTCAGAGCTATAGTAAAGCCTCCAACAAGGCCAATGAGAGGAGTAATCACTTGCTGGGTTTTCTGCAGTGATGTTTTATGGGGGCACTCATCAGAAGTGAGCTATGTGCAGTGAAAATGATGAATTATATTTCGATGGAAAAATTGTCGAGTAAGTCAGGCAGTGGGTGGCACATGGCTTTCAGCCACGAATTATTTCTTGATGCTCTCCCACTCAGCCGAGCAAAATTCACGTTGATTTTAAATGCGTTTATACTGTTTCCATCTTTCAGTCCATTGCGTTTTGCGCGCACAGTAGTGCGTAGAAGATGATTGACGCTCAAAGTGCAATAGTCTGCATCTGGCGCACTATCGGTCATTTGACATAGTTGTTTTTTGTCATATCCTGGACTGTGGTACCGTTAAGGCGTGCGATTCATAGAATTATCAGACCATTTTCTAAAAATGCTTTACCAATGAAGATACTGATACCAGGATGAGTTCATTCAGAGAGACTACGATGTGTGCATAACTGTGTATTAGAATTTCCATTTAACTCACAGGTCACCTATAACGAAGTGATTGGAGGAATTTAACTCATTTAGAGAGTTGACATTCCTTCGCTTTTGATGATCAATGAGAGTGTGGGCGCTTCTGCATTTGTTAATGCAAGCTTAATTGGTGAGTGGGATCGTTTAAATCGCCACACTGCTTATGGAATTCCAGTAGGTACTCTTAAAGTTAACCTAGGAAGCTGGCAGTGGAATCGAGTAGGCAACCGCGGCGATGAACAGCTAGAGACTCAGAGGACAGGACGTTCACCTAAGTTTTCCAAATATAAGCAAAACGCACAAGAGTGCGTAGCAGGGTGCTTCCTAAATTGTTTCATCAAGTGTAGGTAAAAAGCTGTGGTTACCGCTAGTGTAAACCAGCCTGTCAGTCGACATAACTACCAAATTTGATGAAGTACTGCACAGTTTTAGAGTTGCGAAGCTCAATTAACATACAGCCTATCGGTATCTACGATCCAGACCAAGGCCTCATTTCCCAATGACCGTCAAACCGCCCACAAACCAGTTAGGTATGCGATCACGGAATAAGCTACATTTTCACGGTTGCTATAAAACGTTATCTCGAAATAAAGAAAGTAGTTCTAAAACAGGCATTTGTTTTAGGCTAGGATTATCGTCTCTGCGGGTTAGGACCTACGGGTTATAAATAAGCTAGGCTGACATCTTTGGCACTCAGAATGTTTCATGATGGTAATTAAATTATATGCGGTTATCGAAGGGCGTGAAATGCGCAAGATTAGGGGGATCAAAGTGTAGAAAGTAAAAAACAAGCTAATGGTCAAGTAAGCAAAGTCCACATGTCCAACATTGACTTAAAGTATTTGAAAGCTGTGTAAATTGCTTCTCAATGTTTTCTCATCTTCGATGTCTCTTCCTATTCCTTAACGATATCTTTCAGTTTCCGATGATTAGGAAACGTGTGGAACTGGGAATAAGGTCACATGTTTTAAAAGCTCTCCTCTTGTTTACACCGAACAGGGGAAGAACTGAGCTCGAGTTCTGTTTTTATCGGTGAGAGTTTGCACTAATAAATAGGCGGACAAGCAAAAATCTGGACATTACCCAGGTGATTTGTTATTCGAGGCGTCGCACCGCTCAAAACTGTAGACATTCGCTTGTTCAACGTAAAACTAGGTATGCCTAGTGTGCAAGGCGGAGCGGTAGTACCGTGCTCATCCGGCATGTCAGATGCCCGGGCTTTGAATCCCGACAGGATAAAGATATGCACTGCTAATGACCCCTGATAAGAGCAAAACTAGATTCACGTCATAATTCTTTTTGATGTGGACCATACAGACTGATTGCCCACATGACAGAGTGTCCTGAGTACATGTTCTTTTTGTAACATTTACTCGTTTGATCAGACAAGTGAATATTGTTTGCTTTACAAAAGGTGAAACGTAGTGGTTAAAGTACAAAATGTAATTGTTCGAAAAGCTATGCACTCAACGTACGCCGGGTGTTACAGGCGGTAGCCCGAAGGCCAAGTGTGTTGACTTTTGCTCTTTTCACCATTGTATAACCATGTTTTATGGTTTCCAGCGCGACTGTTGACAACTCCCGCAAGTGTATTCATGTGATCCAAAATTGATCGGCGGGCTTCAAGCATCCGTGGAACTACTTGAAAAAAATGCGCCAACATGTGGCTTCACAGATCGAAACAACCAATCAGTCACCTTTCGGGACGTCATACGGCTCAAGATGGACAAATTTATCACTCAAAAGTGACAATTCAGAGGAATCCAGTGCGTATCAAAGGGGTCGATGTAACGAGTTCACCTCAACCTTGAGCCATCTGGGGTTCACATCTCAGCCATGTATATAAACCGCAGACGAGTGCTAACAAAAGCGGAGATAGAGTTCAGTACTCCAGTCTCCTTGTACTGGTCCAAAGGATTAGTCGGTGAAAAATAGGAGGAGGACTCTTCAAACGACAGAAGTGTGGGCAGAGGTTCAAAATAATATGCGACACCCCTCAAGCAGATTTTGGATGTCAAATCCAAATACAGTGTAAAGCACTGTACAGAAGTTTGTTGTTCTTGTTTAAAAGAGTATTGTTGTTTAGTTGTTCGGGTTGAGAGATTGGAGGACACCCTCATTGACATGAGGTACGAAGTTGATAAAAGGGTGTCTCACTTGCAAAACGCCTGGTGAAAAGCGTTAGAGATCTTGGGTTGGCTTATACCATGATCAATTAAGGTTGAACCAGCATTGTATCCTGCTGAGCCCTCTTGAAGAGAATCTCTAGGTAAATTATTTCACTCACATAGCACTGCAACTTCTGTTGTGCGCAACCAGTGTTTTCTCGCTAGCATTGATGGCTACGACAATGCTGCTGACGAAAATGAGGTAGAAGATGATAAGATAAATATTGTAAAAACGATATTGATGCTGAATTTCGTGGTTGTGGTGCTGGTGGTGACCACGATGGCGAGAAAGATGATGATGTTGATATTGCGAAACACTTACTCACCTAACAAAATCTTGGGAAAATTTATGATCTTAAGCTTTCGATTTCACGACCGTCTCTTTCTATTATTGATTTTCGAAGTTCTGAAGTGAGTTGCTTGAGGTGCTAAATTTGTTGTTAGTTGCTACAAAGACGGATCGATCTCATATGATCACCTATCCTTAACGTATTATAAGAGAGACTCTTCTTCCGACCAAGTTTTCTGTTAACCGGTTCGAGGTCCTTGAGTCACCATACAGGTTCCATCCTCCAGACGGAATCAGTGAGTGTTCGGCGACGGAGCAGTCAAACACCGTCCACCATGCCTTACTCACTGAAGGTTATATCTAGTGCACCAATTTTAGTAAAACCAAAAGGAATCCATCTCACTCTTCAATACTGGTCTTCTAAAAACCTCTAGAAAAAGTTCACAACTATCCTAATTAAATAAATCAAGCAGCCACAAAAAGCCGTGCGAATTAGGGATGTTGACGGTCGGAAGAAGTATCATCCTTGATGCTTTTAAGAATATTGTCTAAACTGGGAATTAGGGATTAGAACAAGGCCGAAGGCATGAAGAGCTACAGAAATTCTGTTCTTTTCTTCACAATAAGGCTTTCAAATAAATCATGGTTGTACGCCAGTGAAATATCGGTTTTGAACACTGATTTCATGCTCTCGGGGATGATGATGATGACACAACCTTGTGTTCTTTTTCCTTATAGTGTTTTGCACAAACAAGCAAAACAAAAACTACTAATTGCCCATGTCCCAAAAATAATTTGCCCTGGCAATTTGCCTACATGCTGCTTAATATAGTCGCCTAGTTTGAGGAACACACTTTTTCGTGCATGGAACATCCTCCTTCGAACATCTTAGAGTCTTTATTGTGTTTGGATACCTCCTTTGTTCCTATTCACATGCCAGAGCTAACGATGGGCTAAAAATTGAGCATTCAGAATATTTGGCAGTTCGATCTTGGTTTACTAGGGCGTAAAATTTTGAATATTTCCAGTATGAACATATTAGGAGTCCTATGTATGTCATACTTACCACTGTGGCCCCACTTATGAAATGATGTGAACCTATTTCGGCTGCAGAATCAAGCACGGTATTTGTTCACGCACTTGCTTCGGAACTTTGTGCAGCATGCGAAGTAGTGTTGAGGTCATGAATGAAACCCGCAATGACGTCCATCATGATTGTTCTCTTTTTGCCACAGTGGATACATAATATTTCCTGGTGATTTACTAAGGGATTATGGTAACTCAGCTTGTTTGTATTACAAAGTTATTGAGTATTAAACTTATTTCCGTCGAATGTTTTTCTCAAATGGAGGTTTAATATATTCATAATGCAAATAATGGGAGTTTTCGCGACCTCCTCTTTTTTTGAAGCGTCCCAGCGGCCTCCTAATTATAGGGCACATCACAAAGTTTTAAAAAACGTCTCATGGGCATTTTATGGTCTTTTTTGATTCAGCGACTGTATTGGCAAATTGGTCAATTTTAAACTTTCTAGAACATACCTTTAAAGTGCCATAAAATATGAGTAGGCTGTTCAGAATCTGACCACACGGTATGTGATTAGTGGGTACATGCATAACTCGTAACCGAATGACCGAAATATCTCAATAGAGCACTCCAAACTACCCAGCTACTTCTAATTTTGGGTCATAAAATCTATCACTATAGGGTTTCTCAATCAAAATAGGGCAGCAATTCTTGTACCATCTCTCGCTCCTTTAGCGGTAGGCACCAAGGTCCTTCCATGAAACCTCACTGAAAGTCTGCCTGTATATAGCTGAATAGTTTGATCAGAACTAGCCAGAAAACAACCCGCAGTTCTCACGAAAATTCGTTGGCAGCTCTCTACTTCAGCCGTTTGGCTGTCCACCACACGACTACATTTTTAGATAACTTACTATTCGGGTGTGCATGACGAAAAATGACAAACCGATGGAGCGCAGTCCTTTCATTGAAAGCATCAATTGCTGGGTCTGTATAGGTTGATTCTTTTCTTTTCTCGTTGTATACAAAAGTTTCACGGTTTATTGTCTTAATTTTGTGCATATATCCCCTCTCCTTGTTTTCGACCTGGACGCTAACCACTATTTGATTTCACCAACCGATTAAACACTCTTTGACCTTGACACAGCGCTCAGTTCACTGCAGCCACTTGAGCTTCGTCAGCTTATGACCCCTTTGTCTTTTCATTAAATGTGAAACACTGGTGTACATATTGGTTCTTACCTGTACAAAATCCTCTGCACAATCAGCGTTAATCAATCCTATTTGTAGAATTCCGTTTATCTTCATGATTTTAGGTTTGTATCACCTTAAATTTTTACTGTTCTTATACGGTATTCATATTACCACCAGATTTTCTGACACTTTCTTTTGAACAATTCGCCTTTTATGGTTTTGTGCGTAATTTAACCTGTTTCATTTCACCGCCGCCTCTTAACGGCATCTGTCTTTTAGCACTATTTTGATCTTCCCTAAAATTTCGTATTTTTGTAGGCATATAATTTAGTGATCACCGTGCTTACGAGCATGAATATGGCTGCAATGTGGTCAGTAAAATCCGCAATATCTTCAGTTTAACTATCTACAAGTATTCTTAGACTAATTCCAGAGCCAAATTATACGTTAATATACCTAAACAAATGGGAATAAGCAGCACTGCAAACGTCATTGTTATACACTCGTAAATGCCGCACAAAGATGTGTCCCGGCTACCCCATGTTCACTTTTGGGATTGAGAAAACTTTGGTTGATTATTATGGCAGTGTGGTTCGCTTCCCTAAAGAAGCGATTAATTCTTGTTTCGTTACACAAAAAGTCTGAATAGGAGTCCAAAAGTCCACAGGTCCAGGAATGGCTGATGCTCCTGTTTAGTCGTTGATACTTTGAAGAAACAGATGCAGAATAAATGTCCTCCTATCGAACATTAGTGATCATTGACTGTGTTTGCAAAAGACTACAAGGTTTATCCTTTGAGGCCTTGTAGATGTAAGATCGATATCATCTAGACGTGTCAAAATGTTGTTGAAATTACCTTTTGAACCATCTATTGCTTCGAGTTTTTTACGATGGCGTCTTAACTGTCTTAGGTAGGAACGAACAACAAATAGCTATTCTAATATCATTTGTATACTCTGCTGCTCGAATAAAGCATTATCATTCTTGCATCTAAACAGGAGAGGAATATCTTGCGTCTGAAAGCAATGGTTCAGAGAAAAGTTAGTCAGATCATTTGTTTAAGGTTGTGATGTTAAGAGTTTGCACACACTTGGTTTAACTTGACTTACTCTTCCTACACAACCGCTGGTCTAGATTCTAAATACAAAGTCTTATCAAGTAGATGAGTAGACCTGAGGAAGTAGTAGTGAATTATTTAATAACTTCGGATGGTGGGACTACAGGATAGATGTGTAGGAGAGGTTGTGTAAAATACGCTGATCAGCTGCTTATGGGTAAAGTGTTCATCTACCAGCCCGAACCTGAGAGCTCGAACCTGACCGGGGGGCACTGATGATGTTAAAAAAGATAAGATGGTTGTACAGTGCTTCTCAACATTTCAGCACAGATTGACTTCCCTTCCAGGACAAAATCTTGGTTGAACCTAATGAATTTGTCAGGAACTTAACTATAGGCGTGATCTGCCTTTGTCGTAAGTTGAATTTTGGATGCAAAATTTAAGCTCTATTGTTCTGTAACTCAAGGATACATGAGATATGGTCAGTATTGAAAAGCAGTCAGTTACGCGCATTGACATGTTACAGTAGGATTGCTACAAGTCTCTTTGAATAACAGTCCTTGACATCAAAATGTGGCCATCGACCGTCCGGCGCACGGTGTATATGGATTTAAGTGATGATATCGTTTAAGTAACCGCGCCTTTAAATGCGATTCTCATTGGTTTTCTTCAAGGCGGCGGTGAAAGTTTGGGAGCAGTCACTTGATTGCTCTTAGCGGTGCAACTTCTTTTACGGATTCATTTCGTAGGTCGAATGAAACAATTATTTCGAGCAATGAAAATCGAAAAGACGAAAGGGAACTTGATAGCCTTAGTTTGAACAACAGCGTCTTTGTCACATTTTTAGCCACGATGACTTGCGGCGTCTTGGTCTCCTTAAAGCATAAACGTGGCAATGACCCTATTGCCACAAATTCTACATTATGCTACTTGGTTGCTGTCATAAGTCTCCGTTTCACTGAATAGTAGATTCTCTCCTATTTCGCTCCACAATACTGCGCTAAAATGCAAACCTGGGATGAATGTTAGCTTATGGGACGAATTTAACGCCGTCTAACATCTGGAAAAACTTTTCTACTAAGTTACAGTACTTCCAAATTAACAAATGGTTTGACGAATGCAGTAATCACTGTCGATTCAGGAGGTGAACACTGCATAAAAATTATGTCGTGTGTCGAAATGTAGTAGTGCTCATTTGTACGTCACGTTTTACAAGGTACTGCAGATGCATTCCGGTTTCGAACTCACTTAGAACATATAAAATAGTCGCTGATGACACCACATACATAGAATTACCAGAAATTTTCATAAGCTGAGATTGCACGTCAGATGTTATGTATTTACACATGAAGAAACAGTTCCAACAAATGTTGAGAATACATGGCATCAAACTAGCTAGACCTGCATAACATTATCTGAGTGTTCTTTTTATAGCGTCACTGGGCATTGCTTGAACTAGGCAGCCTTGTAGCTTCGAGTCATCCGGGCGATACAAGCACTTATTCCAATCAACAGCAACAGGACACTAATAGCCAAACTCAGGTAGGCCTGGAGTTCCAGTAGACCCGGATCGGTTTGCGCCATTGTCTGGTAATTCGGGCTACTTGGGGAAAACGGACATTGGGACCCTGTTCGAGGTGGACATGTCTCCGTCTGTGCATAAATGGAGATGAGTTTTGGGGTGAGAGATTAGGATAATCATGGAAATAGATAGACAGCATGGAAGTGCTAACCGTAGCATTATTTTACGCCTTAAGCACTCACATGTCTGCAGCCCACACCAGGATTCTCTAGTTTCTGACTTAGGTAGCCCTTAAGGTTCATGCTACAGTCGGTCATCAGTAAGCTGCTTCCCAATGGCGTTTTTATAGCAGAAGCCAGCTTGCTCAATTCCAAAACTTTAGTTCTTACAAATTAAAATTTAAAAAACCCGTATTAGCAAAAACTTGCCCACTACCAAGGTGATAAACTTCGAATAATTGGCCGAAACATAACAGGATGATGACTACGGCTTGATCTCTCAATTTGATTGAGAGAAGCCTTCACTAAATCATCCCTATTATTTCATGCCCCATCCTATCGACTTTTTACTGATACTTTTGTAGACGCCCCTAACGCACAAACTAACAACGCTAAAACCGTCCAATACAATTAGATATTAAATGTTTAAAAATTATGTTGGTGTTAACTGAAACATTACCTTAAAAAATATCAAGGCTTATTCTTGTTCGGCACATTGTGCCAGCATTCAAGCACATCTTCTTTTTCTTACCTGAATCAGAACACCCGGTAGAGATTTCATTTCCCTGTCCGACATACGGGTGGGTATACCGGCTAATTCGTCAAAATGCGGCTCCCAGGGCGTTGGATCTCGAAGTGTCGTTGACCGTCTTCTTGTTCGCGTTCGGTTGTGACCACATATTGGCAGGCATTCGGACCAGACGCTCCAGTGTTCCGCCTGTCATGAATGGTTTGCAGAAAGTGTAGAGTCGACAAGTCGGGTAAACAGATGGTCAGTGGACAGACTCCTCAATTTGGTCACCCTTAGCTGTAATCTTATGTTTTACAGGAAGCTCGCTCTGCAACTAGCTTTGCAAATACAGCGATTCATCGCAATGCTGAGTCCCATGCAGACTTGATGAAACTACTCACACTTTGAAAGTGCGTTTTCGCAAGTCTTCCTCTAATGGATTAGAAAATGACCGGTATTTTCGTTAGCTTTGTAACTTGGTTCACTTTCTTAGCCGTGTTGCCGGACTAAAACTGTTTCGTGTAGTCCAGTGCTGCAGTCGCCTTTTGTTCGGCCACAGATGTCTTTAAAGTAGGTTTGGGAGAGCACTTGGTAGATTTGAAAGGTGAACAAACTTTTGAAGACCATTTTTCTACAGCGTAGATCTGAATTTAGAAGATGGGTAGGCTGTTTTGGCGGCAAACCCTAAGCTAGAATGCAAATAAAATATATTTACATGACCCAGGTCACAATGCTTACGAAGAACTCAGTACTAGTCTGCTTCGCCTTTGGTAAATCTGATGAATGCATGGAAGGTCACGAAAAATTTCCAGTGACTAATTGTGGCTTGAAACAACTGTCCAGACGGGTGAGCTTAAAGAACCTCGTGGCATTAAACTGATAGAATACAAATGTATTTCACTGAATGAAGCTTTGAAACATCCCTTGACATTCTAGTTTATCTTTTCTTTACTTGTGTCAGGGCGATTGGAGTCCCAAGTGGAAACCTTGTATTTCATTTACCTCATTGTCAAGCAAATGTGAGTGAATGCCAGGGTGAATGCTCCTCCTGTAGGTTTCTTAGTAAATGGAGAAGCGTCTCACCTAACTCGGATGTACTCCTAGATGTACCTGGTAGATGGCTGTTTCCATGGTGCCTGTAGTCCCCACCAGTCACTCACTGTCTACTTGTGACAATCAGATACATTTGATTGGTCCTATTGCGACGTTTACTGTTTGCAGGACATTGTTACTGAGACAGAGATTATGAGCTTTTAATTTGCTGACGGTGATCTGCCCACGTAAACTAAAACCAGTTATGGCATTTGGGTGGCTCTAATCCCTTTTTCACTCAAAAGCATGTCTAAGGTATCGGTACTTGAAGGTTTGCTAAGACTAAATCTTTGAAAGCTCCACAAATGTAATCTTCGCTTCCTCAGTTTGTGTTCACTAGAATTGCAAGGGATAGAAGCTTCGCACGCGCGCAGTAGGAGGGGATATAATGGTGTAAGGTGAAGACATGTAGCATGGATATTTGTAAGCTAAACCGCAAAAGCCTCAACTTCTGGTCAAAGTTGTAGGCTGGCAAACGAATAAGTCGCATGCGTGCATGGGCTCATTAGAGCGTGAATCCCATAAACATTTGGCGTAGCTGCAAACCAGTAAACTGACACCTCGTTGTGAGCAAAAAAACATGAATGAGTTGGGTCTTTGGTGACCATTCTTGCATACATTTCAAGAGCAATTAGTCAGTACCTTTTACCACGATACCTTTTCTCCAACAAAAGGCCAGCCACCGTCCATAAGCTACGACTGTTTGTCTGCTTGTCTACACGCTGCACCCTAATCCATCAAGAGATACAGGATGACCTTTGGGAATGTGGCGTGAATAATGGGAGAGCTAAAAGTTTACATGTGGCTTTGCACCCAATTCTATCTCATGGGTGTTGCACCTGTCCATCCAGGTTCCCATGTGGGATTATTTTACGGTACAATACGTATGGTACGTGTGGTGTTTATTGCTGACTTACGATACAAGCCAGGTTCGTGTTTTTTGGAATATAGGTTGGACTTGTTGGAATCAGTTAGGATTTGGGTAAAAAACAGTCTTAGGCTCGGTCAAAATAACAGCTGTCTTCAGAACCTAATCAAACCTCAGTTGAAACATGGGAATGGCCACAAACATAACCTCAATAAGTATGCAGCTAATTCTTGCGACGATTGTTGGCCCTGCGAGGAAATTTTTAGATTTCGGTGGGGATTTTGTACTGTAAGCCAATCTCTGCTAAAAGACTAAGGCGCACTGTACAGTTGTTGCATCCTCATTGGTAATCATCAGTAGTGCGCACCACATCAATCAATCGATCAATTTATCAGCTATAACCGTGTATTATAGGCACATTGGTTCCAGCTGCTACAGTTTAGATCACCGGAAAACGGGAATGTTGTACATACAACCAAGCCTTGAAGGCAAAGGCATGTTCAGTTTGTTCGGAAACTAAATAGCACATCATGAAACTCCAAAAATGGTTACTGTATGTTCTTTGCTGGTGAGGCCCGATAAAAGCTGTGCATTAGTTTATGTGTAGGGTTGATGGACATCCAGAGAATTCATTCTGAGTAATTTGTAGTATGCTGTCACATCCCAACAAAATGTTGGAATCGTCGAGTAACCCTGATTTTCCATAGCCAGAAGCGCCAGATATTGAAAAAACGCTACGCGTTGGTTGCCTGCCACATAGAGTGTATTTGTAGGCGTATGCTAGTTACAGAAGTGCTACATAGAACACCTACATATAAGTATTCGGCGAAATATGATCTATTCCCAGAGCTTGTTTCTCCTAAGATAAAAGATTTCAAAACCTACCCGGTATTCGCACATTTCTCCATCGTAACCTGGATTACAAACGCATATGCTGGTCGCGTTGGGTCCGGATGTGGCGACGCAAGTCCCATGCAGACATAATTTATCGTCACAAGGTCCGATACGCTTGAGACAGTTTGGCATGGGGTGAGTTGGGTCTTCCATGAATGGTTCCTTACATTTGCATCGGTACCCTAATGTACCCAAAGAGGGAATACAAACAGAGCGAAAATCTTCATCATTTGCGAATTCCGATGACGGCTGAGGTACTGATAATCCCGACATGTTCGTGTTACACATTTCCATACCGGTCGCAGTTTTTCTAAGGAGTGTAAGCATAGAATCCTTCATTAGCTGAATGCTGTTATAAGTTGAGTCACCGATCAAGTGACAAATCAGAAGAAAAATGACAGACTCGGAAAAATAAAGCATGACGGCTAAACAAGCCTGTCAAAGTCAAATTTCTATGCCCACAAATTGGAAGTTATCCTCCTGAATCTCTTCAGAGCTTCGGTCCATTTTATCCAGCATAAAATCCTTTTGTTTTCTTCCATCAAAGAGACGACCAGAATGAACGTTTCAGGACCGGATGACGACTGATCAGTGATGTGAAGAATAACTCAACAAATCCTACAAATGCCCAAGATAAATTGGCCTATATACCAAGCTAAACGACAAATACGTTTTGGTTAGACAACCCGATTTGTGAGGCTCAGCTAAATCAATTATGGACAAAATGAAACTGTACAGAAAAGCTTTTTAGTGGCGGTAGTAATGTATATTATATAACGACGGACCTGTGAGGCGTGGCAGCAGATTTCATTCATTAAGCTCAACGAGCCTAATGAACGACTGCGCAAATCATGGAAGATGTAATCTCTCCTGTTCCACGAAGTGGGACGTAGTCGAATAGAAACTGGTTATAACTGACAACACGGCTAAAGAGCTTGGTTTGTTAGGCATATTTACCACCAAACTGTCAGAGACATGAAGGAAACCACTGCTTGCAGGTCACTCTGTTATAAGGTAATGAAATATCGAAATTACGTTCGTATTGAAGCGATCCAACTGACGGTTACGCACCTCTTTGTATAGGATGGTTTGAAGCAAGGGAATTAGGCATGGTCGTATTGTTGTCTGCTCACTGAAAACCCATTCGAATGAAACGTTCTTGATATAGTGTCATACAAAAACAACGATATATTTGTAAGCAAGAGTTAGACTACCGGTGGCGAGACACCAATTGGAATAGGCAACTGGAGATAATTGTCCCATGTTGAACGCTATATCGCTGTGTTAAATGATCGTGTGCCCTCACAAATATTCCTGTTATAAATTCCTATCCATGCTTCACGTATTACTGGGTAGAAAATCACATCAAACGAATTGTAGTCATTCTGTCTAGCTATCTATTGGGTTGGAGCACATTTCTTTCAATTTACCGCATAGTACCTAACGGTAGATATTACACAGGAACCTGTTTCGAAGTAGCGCTTGTTGATTCCATCCAAGTAGCCAACAACCCACAGATAGTTTGATCTTCTTACGGAATGTAATTCTTAAAATCCTCCTCGTATGTGATGAGTCAAATATGGCAGTGTAAAGAAGCGGGATTCTTACTGTTCGGGATTCGAGATGAAAGGTGTAATCAGGAGCACGAATTCATCCAAATGACCTTTAACTCACAGTAGAATTACCGACAGTATGGGGAGAAGTAGGAAATTTCAACAAAAGTTTCGCCATGTAAGAGCGACTAGTTTGCTTGAAAGTTGGAAAGAAATATACATCTGTTTCATCCTTATTGGGAATCATCAGACTTGTGTATCTTACAAACAGTTAGGGCGATTGGAACCCGTGAGCTTCCGGCCAGTAACGAATTGACTGTTTGGCCACAAACAGCTTATCAATGTTGCCCTCGGGTTGAGCTCATCGTTCGGAGGCAGTCCACTTTAATGTTAAAGGAATATAAGGTCCCAGAGAGCATTACCTGTTTGCCAATTTGGTATAAAGTACGGACGGTAAAAGCTCATATGTAGAAAGGATATCGTGGCTTTGGAGAAGTGCTATTTATTTGCTGTTATTAGGCAGTCGGGTGCATAAGGCCCATCTGTCAGATAAATGACAGTCAAATGACCCAGCAATGGTTGCTTGTGTGGTGAGAACGGCTGGAGAGGGACGTCGGTGGACAAAGAACTGTGTGAGCAAATGGTACTTCCCGGTTGTCCAGGCCGAGGAAGTGGGCTTGGGTGGGGTACTCCATCTTAAGTCCAATCTGTAAGGCAGCTTGCAGCAGAGTTTGCTTTGTGAACCGATCCCGGAGCCGATGATTCAATAGTCTGACTTGCTTGGCTGCAACGGGTTGACCTAACCCGAAGGCGCAGGGAACAGGGCAGTATTGTCTCACCCCTGATGTGGCCGTGCACAGCAAGTGCCTTATAAACAACACCAAACTCTTTGGTTTTGAAGGTATTGTGACCGTACTGAATAATGCGTCAGTGGTCATGGTCAACAATCTGGCGATCAGACGGTGCGGTTTTTATGGCCAAACTTCTCAAACCAGTCCTTTCTCGTGGGGAAGGTAGCGTTTCTGCTTCCGTGAATATGAAAGTGACGGTCTCCTTGGGGAACACCTTATTGCCTCCATATTCCCATCGCGGAGCATAGTATGACTTTGAAATAAAACCGTCTCGTGGCCCGGTTCCTCGTATTAGGGGGTCTCACTGTCCTTGGTCTGACTGCTCTTCTGTGGCCTTCCGGGCATTGCTGCGTCTTGTGGAACGAAGTTCTAGCCAGTGTAGCCTGACTACCACGTCAAGGTGGCAGATTTAGATCCAAACAGCTTTAGGTTGGGCAAAGGTTGAGCATCTGTGTCTCAGTACTTAAAGCGTCATCGTTAGCAGAGGTTAAGCCGAAATGATCATTTTGTCCGATAAAACCCTAAGGTCATGAGTTCGATGCACTTAAGGGCTTCATAAGATGCTTACAGCCAGTGACTGTCAAAAGCTTCAGAGCCCCCAGATAGCACTTTGATAAGTTGGGATTAGCAGCGGCTGAGCGACTTCCGGGTTAAGTATAACTATTTTCAATTAATAAAGCGCATTGGACTCCCTCTGCAGAACTGTAGGACTGCGGGTGGCGGCTACCAGAGTAAGCCTCCAGAGGACGGTTGAGAGAAACAAGGAAATACAACGGACGGACCATTATAGAATTCGGAAAAGGGGCTAATCAGGTCTTTTGGAAGGGACTGCATAAACGCAGAAGACCGCTTTTGGTGTTTGTTGAAGAGGCATATTTCAAAGAAGCACATTTGTACACTCTTTCCATAGCGAAGCAAGGTGAAATATTGGTCATTTATTATATTCTAGCATAAGGTAGTAGGACTCCATGTTGTATCTTGCAGAAAACGTAGTGCTTAGTAATGATCGCATCATTAATAATTGCTAAAAATGATTTAAACCGTACATGTTCTTGGAGAAATCTATTCTGGAACAATGTATTCACAAGAACATTGAAGGTGAGCTGGTTAGCGATCAACCCTGTCTCACACTCTGCACTACACAACGGTATTAAACCCCAGGGAGAAATTTGGGCACTCATAAAAGAACATGTCAGAATAACTGACTTTGAGATCAAATTTAAGACAGCCGATCGAAGAAGTTCCCTGAAAGGAGAATGTCGATTCCAGAACGCACACAGCACAGTTCAGTGATTACGTTATGCAGTACAATCCAGTAAAACAGATCCATCTGTTCCTCTAAACCATTAGAACAGAGTAAAGTAAGCTGTAGTTGCCTTACAGAAACAGAAATAATCCGGTAACCATTTCAAATGATTATTCCAGCTCGGTAAATATAAGAGCATCATAATCACATGAGCTACATAAAAATGGTTTTGACCATCATACAGTCCTGAATGGCTAGCTCACAATGCTCAGCAATAATTAGGGAAACAGTTTGGTCAAAATTCCAGTATCTGTCTACCGACGTGACGGATTCACTGGAACACGCTTCACGGAAATCACAATGATATGTAGAGTCTAGTAGACTCGTCGCCAACAACCGCTAGTCAATCCATCTTTCTAGATTTAGGAGGCGACGACGTACAGAATGTGTTAACCATTATCTAATTACACAGAGAAATTGTCCTCAATCAAAGGCCATATTTTTAACAGGACAGGCTTTGTCAGCACTTCTATCACAGATTCAATAAGATCGTGTGTAAGCGTAGAAATTAACTTGGAAACAGAGTGGAATTCCAGACACAGTCAACCAGAAGAACCATCTATCTTTCGATCCAAACGCAACAGTGGCTTTCTGGATTTGAAAATAGGAAGTGGGCCGTCATTTATAAACCTAATAAGTATTCTAACAGAGTAATTACTTTTGTGATTTAATTGTACAGTCAAAGGGACAATGGCTTCAACATGTCTACTACTGCTTGAAAAATACTTTTCGCACGAATCAGAATAAATTGAGACAACATGGGTACGTTTGTTTTCAAAAATCTCTAGCTGGATTTTCTCCCAATGACTCCGTGTACCAAATGGTCTCCATAAATGTCCAAGTGTTAAGAAAGTCTGTGAAAGAGCCAACTCTAGGGGAACACACCTTGTGGTCTTCCCTGTTATTGGGTCTTTGTAGAGGTACGTGACCAGCTTCATTGTGCACGCATCCAGTCGGTTTTTACATCGCGCCCCATAATAGCCCTGATTGCACTCGCAGTAAACCGCTCCAGTATATCTGCAGAAAAAATAAATTCAACCGACCAGTCTACAAGCAAACCAAAGTGATTTTGTCACGATTTGCAGTAATCCTGTTGCTATCGTTCACAAACTGGTAAAAATAACTCACCAGTGAATGGCCACAATGCCAAAAGAAACGGAGCGTATCTTCCGGAAAATTATTTCAACACTCACTAGCAAAGCTGTTCTACTTCGTGGTTCCGATTGGTCTATTCAAGCACGCTTTAGTGCACACTCAGTGGACGTTTTTTGTAAACTCCCTTACAAACTAGTTCATGCACAAATCCGAAGTAAATATTACAATAATATTTTCGCTACCTGATATTCTTCTAGGTCAATGGGGGTGGTCAGACAAATGCGTACAGTAGATTTTTTTTGCATCAGCGAGTCCTTACGTTTTGATAGGTCAATTCTTTGGCGTACATACACTTAAGTGCAAGCTTACTAACGACGGTGTAACGTTTCATCCTAGATTGTCAAAAAAAGCCGGCATAACAAACCGTTCTAGAGAAAACATCCTGAAAAGACTAATTCACCGACTCGTCGACACCAAGCTACCATAAAATTTGCTGTAATTCAACCCATCAGCTACTACTATCCTTCAAGTGCGCGTTACATTCACTAGACCCGAGACGCTAAGTTGGACACGTGAAGCCAAACTGAGTCGTTAAATCAGCCTGGTGTTTTCCTTCTTGATTCGTTCCACAAGAATGTTTGTAAACGTCAGATTGGTGGTTGATCAGACGGAACTAGAAAGCGCACGATAACCTGGGTTGGAATGAGTTGTCGACTCATATGGTGGATATGCCTTACAATGCTTCCGTGCGTGCACCTTAAAGAGCTTTTGCCTACAGCGAAAAGGTCGTCCAGCCCTCCATTGGAGTGGTCAGAAGAAGTCACCGGTAATGCATATATCCAAATCCTAAAAAACACGCAGACAGCATTCACCTTCACGCTTTTATTTTCCGGCCTCTTACACCATAAGCCCATAAACCAGAAAGCACTAGCATTTTCTGAGAAATGTGTGGGGTTGATTCCTCTCCACACGGCGAGAAAAGACGAAAACGCTTCTTGATAAACGAACAGGATACAACTGTGCCAAACGTTTTACACTGGTTAAACTTTTTTAGACAACGAAGCGAATGCTGCCTACTTATATTGGTTAAAATAACTTCAAGCTATAGGCACATAATAGCATGACGCATACCATCTAAAGATGCTATCGGTAAGAAAGCCAGAAAGCAGGATCAAATACGTATACAGAAATTGCAACCCGCAATCAAACTGGGTCTACGAGTCTGGATTTTTTGGGTGCGGTTTGTCCCAGATATTCGGAATGGCTCAGTGCCTAGAATACCCTGAGTGGATGATGGGTGAAGCTAATGCAGTTTCGACGCATAACGTATGGCAAAGTAGAGAGTGTTACAAGTAGTAAAAGTGCTAGCAAACTGTACTTCAAGCAACCCTAGCTATTGTTAGTCTGTCATGATTAAATTATTCTCCTGAAAAAACTGTATCCCTTGCTGTGCAGCTGCCACATGCCAGTCATTTTGAGCAGCTCCCATGGGTTTGCAGTGAGTACAGATAAGTAAATTTCAAATAGCATGGTACTCCATTCGTTTCAAACCGATGTGTACTCAGCATAGGAGCTGAAGACTAAACTATAGATCAGTTTGAGAGCTTGCTACACCAGAATAACACATTTCGTTGAGGCTGGCTGCATTATTTTTTATTTGGTCTTCGAGAACTGGTCAACCCACGCTCCGAAAAAAATTAACATGGATTCCAATTATCAGGTCTTTATGAGGAGCATAGAAATCCGGGGCATTTACCTAACCGTTTGCTATCGATCAGGCGATGATGGATCACAATGTCAAACAACTGAGGCGAAAGTTGATTGTGCAGTCATATCACAAGCAGGTGACGTGCCTCAGACGTGGTCCTCTTCGAATTCCATAATTTTTCAGCGCGCAGAAACATAAAATAGCTGAGTTCGTTCCCTCATTCAACTTCTTTCTTCATCAGCGGACATATCCTTTGCTACAGCAGTTGTCCTCATGTATGGCGGAAAGAAAGCCTATGATAACTTGAGATCTTCTACTCGTAAGCACACACCAGAGGAGAATATATCCCGACCACTTGTTCCTATATAAAAAAATAACAATCGGTACCAACACAACGTGCCGTCACCATTCCTTGGCTGCGGCGTGGGCAAAGAAACAAGAAATAAGCTTACTGCAAATAAAACATTCTTCATTAGACTCATTGGAATGATTTCGTTGAGAAATTTGACTTCAAGAGTGCTTCACCAATTTACACAGGAACAGGATTCGGGAGAAATCCGTGTACATGTTTGAAATTCTTGGGCCTGTTCATCAGAAAGGTTTTCTATTCTAGCCAAAACTTTAACTCTGTGCAAGTAACTTGTAAACTGTTTTGCTAACAATATGGGAACCGTTAATTTCAACCCTCCCACAAGCGGAACCTGAATACTGATACACAGTATGCTAACTGTTACAGCGAAAAAGACAAAATGAAATACATGTTGGATAAAAAGCAACAGCGAAGTGGGTATCTGAATTGGTGTTCGACAAAGTATAGTATGATAGTATATGGAAAACTTTCAAACATCTACCGAACGCACAAGGTGTGACACGTCGGTCGAAATTCTGTCGAGAATTTCTTAAACGAAAAGGAACAAGTAAGCAGTGCGAATGTGACGAAAAGGACATTATTTCTCAAGATCGTATTGATTTATTAACGAAACATTAGGAGTCTGCAGCCTATTGGATATGTCGTAGGGGACGCACGAGAGCCTAATTAATCAGTTTTATCGAATGGGCAACCAAAAGTCAGCCACATATAACTGGAACAAGAAGAAAACTGTTTACACGAGTGATGCCAGCACAGTGGTAGATTTCTAGAAAGGAAATAGGGTGTCCATAAATTCTGATGGAACAGTGAAGTCCCTTCAAAAATAGACAAAATAAATCCTAGGAGTTCAAACCTTCAAATGGTAGTTTACCTTTATCTCAACAGGAGACTCAACTTAAATGCAGATGAGTCTCTCGTTCAAAATATCTTTCCAACAAAATACTTGGCCGACGGAAACTTGAGAACTTGGCCTACATGGCATACTTCAAGAAAGACAAAACGCTTTCAGTAACCTAATAAGGAGTATGTTCGGTCAATAAAGATGCGTGAACATCTTTCAGACTCATATTGTGAACTACTAGCTGGAGCAGTAACAGAATACTCACTGATCTGTTGTGCACTGATGCGTTCCATTTCGGTCGCAAGGACCTATTCTGGTTCCGTTGCCCAGGTTGCACCGATTGACCCATTCTTTCGTGCGCTCACACCGCATCGAGGTGTCCACCCAGTGATAACGCTCCTCACAATCACAAACGTAGCCACTCTCATCGGTTAACCACTTCAAGAAATTTTCACCAGGTAGACGATACCATGTCGTTGGATTGACCAACTCCGAAAACATTTGATAAATATACACGCTCCAGGTTCGCCTCTAGAATGAATTAGGAAAACAGTGCCCAATGAAAATTGTTTCGTGAACTATACGTGACTAGTAGTGGAATTTTCCTAACATATAACTTTAGTTAAAAACTGTGAGCACAACCACATTATGAAGCATGCCATGGGGGTTTCCTCAAAAACATATTTGTTTGATTCATATATGTATTCTGCCTTGAAAGTTTTATAGCTTACTGATCGAGTAGCATTCCTTTACGCCATCAATTAGATTTAAGTGTACTTTTGGGTTCAAACCGAATGCAAAAGTTCACTAACCGTCAGGCAAATTGCAGTACGGGTTTTTGATTGCAGTTCACAAGGATTACCATCTTCCGAAGGTAGCTGGCCCTCTATAGTTGCCCCAGATCTAAGACGACCCAGACAAGGTGCAGGACACAGAAAAGGCATTGTGTGGTGAAAATTCTGGCATAGACCAAGGTTGAACAGAATGAGGAGCATATCCTGACCAAGCGGGAGCAGAGGGATGTCACGCTCAGGATCCCAATCCAAGAGGGACATGTAGCTTTTATTCCTGTAGCGGTAGGTGTAAGTCAGAAAGTATGGTTAGGACTCAGCTTACTGAATCAACTCATCTATGTATCGGTCAAGATAATAAGGTTTTCCTGCCTGGAGAACACCAAAAGTGGCTGTCTGGCGGTTAACGATAATCGAGCAACGTGTAAAGAGTTCTTCAAAATCACAATGGAGCCCAGATTTGCGGACTTCTGCCTTCTGCTCTCAAATCGGTTACACTGACAATCAGGAAAGCAGTGACTGTTCCACCAATCTTCCTATCGTGGACCACCACCTACTATAAGGAGTATGTTGATACGAACACGCTAATCATTTTTAACTACTCACGAGTAACTGAAGTTGGCCGCGAAACATAGCTTGTCAAATGTGGTGCTCAGTCACTGTAACGTAAATTAGGTTGTTGGATTAAGCTGCTCACCAGCACATTGTTTACGTTCTAAAATGACATCCGAAGTTACTCTGTATGGCGGAATGTTCCGTATGTCTGGGTTCCTTCTGAGAGTTTTATCGTGCAAACAGAGGTTACCAGTGCTCATTGGTTTGCTAGCTGAGTTGGGCAATTTCGCTGCGGTTGCGACCCCTACCCATCGCTACGCTCCAATACGCTCCCGAACAAAGCACTTATGTTGTCAGCTCGAATGGTGATAAAACGTTTGCAACCAATTTTTTCAGCTCAGCGAACAAACCAAAGACCATCTGCGCTATTTCAAGTACCAGTATTCCCCTCAGTAAGTTACCGACTGTAAGACTCAGTTATTTACTCGGATGAAATAAGTGCATAACTCAAAACAGTACCTTTTCAACTTGAGCAGATAAATTTAGATATCAAACCGTTGTTATTAGATGGAAAATAGCACAGTAGCAAAAGTGCCATGAGCTATAAACTCGATTAGCTTCGAGGTTACCAATGCCGTATTTTGTCCCCGAAACCTGTGTCAGTGTGGTATTGAGCACCCGTTAAGTTTAATCAACCAGATGCCGGTTTGTTAGCCGACCTATCATTCATCATAACGATACTAAGTGCACTGGGCTGAGCAGTTAACGAACGCTTTACTTGGTCCACTACACTAAATTGTTCTCTGTAAAAAAAATGGCGATTTATCTTGTCTCAATCATCGGATAAAGACCAGAGTTGCTTCTTTCGGTTAGTCTGTTTACATAGGAATGGTATGACTAATAAGACGGTTCTTCTTATGTTGCGAGTCTGTCTTAGTGAGTCCATAAGGCTGTCCTCAGCATTCAGCGGATGCTAATAGTTTAGCCGGTATTTTTTACAAGGAATTTCCGCATATAATCCGCCAAACAAAGGACAAATCGACGTCAGTATATTCAGTGTTCTAGTCATAGGTAAAAACGATCTGGCCAGCTAGTTTCCAATTCGGCACGCCGTCTTCCCCGGAGTGTTCATCACGACCATCCTAGTAAATCTTACAAGGTAGTTATACATGGTGAATTAACCACGCAAACTTCACAGGAGTCTGACATTGGTTGGCTATAGCCACGGGGACAAAAAGGATCATTTAACTCTCAGTGACGTAACCCCCACTGCTAGAACCAAGTCGAAGACCGATAAAGACTGTCAAATAAAGATTTTAGAAGTGCTCAAGTAGAACACAAACTTGAAAGGATGTCAAAATGACGTTGTTCGGTGGGCTGCTAATTGAAAGCAATAGTTGTCTGCCGAAATGCTTCCAGCACTATGAGTGGTGTGTCTTTCAAGAAGATATTTTATAATATTTTGTACTGCACGCCACTGTGTTTCAGTTTTTGTGTTCTGGAATAAGAAATATAAAAACGAATTGCGTCTTAAAAACCAACGTTTGCAGTGCTGCTTACAATGAATCACTTTTATTACATAGAACGCAATGGCTTTGTTTAATGTACCGGGAACTACTGGATGGGACTGCTTCATTGCTGTCAATACGGGTCTCTAGGTATCCAACCAAAACACTCATGAATCGTTGTACCACGAAATGGAAAGCCATTCACAGCGAACCCATAGAAATCCATCATTCATTTTTAAACTGAACTTGGAATTACTGAAACATAGCTTAGCTATAAAGTTTCCTGAACAGATCAAAATTGCGGCACTCTGTTTTAAAATAAGCCTATACAGACCACTAATTTGAGTTTACTGTAAATGCAGCATCTCGAAAAAACCCTTTGGATTATTTTGAGATTCAATGCTGGGTGGTTGTATCATATATCTGGCTCAACGACTGTGTAACTTTACAAAGAAAATGAATCCCAGCTGAAAGAACAGGATTATTTTTTCACGAAGTCAGTAAAATTTCATCCAGTTGACGAAATACACCATTTCTCTTACGGTCACGTTAGCTCATATATGTTGGAATTAAGGACGCGTAAACAGACTTGCAAGGCAAAGTGGATCGACGCATTTCTCAGAGGATCACGGAGCACACTCCGAACCAGATGCGACAGGCCTTGCACTATTAACGTTCGGACTGAACTGGAAGTTGCTGATCACCAAACATATCTCTGTGACAGGTCACCTGGCTGACTCAGCTTATGCTTTGATCATATTGTTACGCATGGGAACACATTCTGATGTGGAAACAGTCATAGTAGAGGAACGGTCTGACTACTCTGACAATAAACCTGGAAAACCCCCTTCCTCAGAATTATGTGGGGTTCCAGTTACTTGGCTCAGTTTTATGATGCTGAAGGTTTTAGGTCTGAAACAAATGAAAATAATTTGAGATTTGAAAAGCTCGTAACTTATAGCTTTTAACTGTTCTGATGAAATAGGTCAAAGAGGTTGAATCGTTTGGATTTACAAGGTCAAACCATGGTCTTATCCTGGCCCTTAACTGTCTACTCATAAATTGGCTTACAGTTGTTAGCGTCCACAGATGGTGGGGATGATATTTAAGGAGAAATTTGGATGCCTGATAACACGCAGTAGAAGAATATAATGTGAGCGAATGGAGACTACCGATACCAAACTACCGGCATAAATGTGGCGACGGTCCCAACGTTGTCAGTAACGACAATTATCAAGTATGAATACGAAAATCAGTTGAAGGCTCGCAAATGATGAATTGCTAAGTAGGTGACGGCTTGAACTCGACATTAAAATAAGCAAACAGACCTCATCGTTTCTTATGAAGCTTTACTTGTGGTAAGGATAAGGTATTTGGATTTCCTTTATATTAAAACAAGCCCAGCCATCAATCAGTTGAAGCTTTCATGTCTGACGGCTAACATAAATTAGTCCATGAACAACAACGGCATAACGACTCAGCACCGCGTGGCATGCTAGATTTTTCGTGACCTAGCGAATCCTTGGAAAGTACACAATTTTTCGCCTAATGTTCCATGTAACATTCTCAAAGTTAAGGTTTTAGTTATCTTGTACGGATGTTCCCTTTTAGACATCCTCACTCAAGGCACTGGCAGAGCTTTGCCTCATCCGTGAAGCTGTCTCCTTTCCGGGAAAATTTAGCAGTATAATGAACTTTGAAACCTTTCCCCACTGAGGAGTGATTTCTCAAGAAGAGGTTCTCAGAGATGTTACCACATGCACAAACCACTAATATGGCCCCATTGACGCCGAACCAAGTGGATTCTACCTTGGAAAGCCGATGGATCAGTTCAAAATGTTTCAGGCATCAGCTTCCTTAAGCTCTACTCACCGCTCCATAATGTGTGAACACTTAGCTGCATACCATTCATTATCCGCATGCACGCTTCTTTACAACCACGTGTCCTGATATTACACAAAACAGTATCTTCTCTATTTGTTGTTTTGTACAGTCCAGTTCATCGATTGGCTTCTTGCTTATCTCTGCTGACGCACATTCTATGTGCTTGGCTGTTATGAAGCGAGGAGTTACAGTGCTGAATTTGTAACATGCAGAATGGTTGAGTGCCTGAAGTAAGCAATGAAGAGTAAATGCAGGGCGACTTATAAATCATAATGAGCGTGTCACACCATATACGTACGCAAGTCACCGCCTATCTACGTACCCTGTTTGGAATTCGTTGAAATCATCCTGCATCATATATTACACCACTAAGTTTAATACCACACCTACAAAATGCTGACGTGGTAGGCCATGATCTGAAACACAGTGGAGAATCAACGCCAGCTGTCGTATAGTGCGCCATCCGGAAATAATCACATTCAGCCTATCCCCTCAACTTCTTTCCATCAGGGCTTGGATGAACCAACTACTAGCCCCATGAACAATGTCCCAACCTCACTTCCACATTTAAATAAGTTATCCACAAGCATCAAAATATTACTTTTATTGAGAATCCAATAAACAAAAAACTTTTAAAGAAATACTATCCAAGACCCTAATCCCTAAACAAGGCCCTCATTGTTAAGGAGGACGATTGTAAATTGTGAATGGCTAGGCGTGGTGCGAAATGCACCCTCGTACCAATAGGACTTCCATATTTTGCGAAGATCTCCCACAATTATAGGTAATCTTGAATCCGTACTTCTATGGATTATTAAGTTAAAATAAATGCCGATTTAAGTAGATAAATTCCATCCCATCTCTCGCCTCCACACACAGTGACAGCATACTGCACACATTTGAGCATTTAGATTGCCGAATACATATTCCATATTACTAACATCTGCATAGCGTTGTCTTTTCATCCAGTAGGCCCAAATCCCTCATATGCTGTCCATTTTGAACACCAGTTTAGGATTCGAGAAAAATTTCCAACAGTGATCTGTTTGCTCGGACTATACGTTTGGCACATACGGATCTGCTTCGGGAGGTCCTGCAACACTTCTTTAGATGAACCAAGAACTTGTTTGGTTGAAGGAGCGTGGCGTCCGTTAAGAAGAAGGAATAGCCTCATAAACGATTCGACATATTGTTTACACGATTATTGACGTATTTTCTGTCTTGGAAAGACTTTTCCAGATGTGGTGGTCCTTTTGCGTGTTTTAGGGAGAATTTTCTGGTTTGACACGTAGTGATTCAACATTAGAACATCAGAATGCACTTGGTTGTCAAATTATCAGAGCCAAAATGCACGCTAGAAAACCCGTTGGAACGATTTTCCCGTATTCTTGCCCACAGAATACTCAGTAATGTTTCCCAAAATGTTTTGCCATGACCAAGAGCATTCTAATAAAATGACCATAATTTAACGATTTAGCTAAACATACAGGCAGCAAAAGAAGGCTGGATACAAAATACCTAAACTTTTGAAAGGACACTGAATGACAGTGCTTGCTCCTAAATGTGAGATGAGACTTCGTCAGACACGGCAAGCGAAACTGATCACACCGTGACCCTCCAGTGTAATAAACTACTCAGTTCGGTCACAACAAGCATACGGCATCTAAAGATATACAAGAATCTATCACTAAGGCAGTTCATAAGATATTCTTAGTTATTTGCGCTGTGGAAATTCAATTGGAGACCAGGTATTCACATGGGACCGAATTGCGCGTCCCTATACAACGCTGATAGATTTTGGTATATTTTTCACTGTCCGCACTTCAATAATACTGACAGCACATACATGCATGTGACTCAAACCTTAACCGAACACTGAATCTTTAAGCAATCTCTTTTCTGTTATTCTGACTTGAATGATCTAATGTTTTCCACTGTGCCTACCGTTTGCATTATCACAGTGCATTCTCCTGGTGGATCTAGAAACTTTCAACCAGACAAATCTTTTCGTCTCCACCTTGTCATCCAGGGTACCCTCCACATTCCAACTACGCAAGTATACGATAGAGGACAAATTGTTGATTAGGCCGAAAAAAGCTCTACGGTCCCTTGGTTGGAAGTGAACTTGCCTCCTAAATCGCATTCCATCCTGGTTAAGTTGAACTCTTGGTTTGCCTGTCTGCAACACTGAACTTACAACAAAGTTCCAGTTTCGACAAATACACTCGTTTGCATATCAATGTGGCTTTCACTGGAGAATCAACTGAATCTCTGGTTTATGATATTGTCATAGGTGTCTCAGAGACACGGACAGATGACCGTAAACTAGCGATTTATGGAAAGTTCACATAACCTGCCCGTCTTTCTGAGGTGACTGTTCTTGGGTAGCTCTGTGGCGCGTCCCACAAAAAAATTCTTCTGTCACATGCCGCATTTAATTTTTAGTGTATTTCATGGAAAAAATTGAATTTGCTGATTTTGGTTTCTCAGTCTTATGCAAACTGAATAGTGTGGTTGTTCTCGGTGGTATGAATACTGTTGGTCAATGCGTGCACATTTACCGTCAAGGTTTTTGTTCACTATTGGTTCCTTTCAAGGCCAAATTTCAAATTCCCAACAAGAGCAATTCCGTCAGTTTCTGAGAGTTCAAGATGGCCATGGATTACTGTTATTGACCCTAAGTGGGTGCTACAGGTTAACCAAATGATGAAAGGATTTGATCAGGCACGGTATTGATTTCACACAAAATTCACAGTTGCTTGGACCACCCAGCAAACTCGAATACGCTTAACCATGTGATGCGATGTCACATGCAAGTCTTAGCTGTCTTGGTTGCTGTAATAACAACGGCGCCAGAGAAAGCCCGATTAAAGAAGCTCCTATCTGACAATGAGAAGTGAGCAAACACCGCGTGCCAGGCTTCCATTTAGGCTTCAAAATTTCCCGACTGATATTTCGTCCTGTCAGTTAGACCAGCCTATGCTGAAAAGCCGAGAGGCACAGTTCAGCTGTTTCATCCTTACTGAGAATCACCAGCAGCATGTATCTCACGAAACTCAGAGAGTTTTGAACCTCTGTGAAACTGATATCACCATAATTATCGCACGCAAAGCGAGAGATGACTACATTTCTGATCAGCCACTTGTGGCCAAACGGCTAAGTGTCCAACAGGGTCGTAACTGTGAGTTTTGTAAAGTCCACGCTAACAAGACGACTTTGCATTTGAAAATCAGCAAATCTCCTCATACTACCTTGCAAAATCCTGCCTATATTCTGATAAAAATAGCAGAAACTCCAGCACTAAATTAACAAAGAACTGCACAGATTTAACGGCGAACCTTTCCCAAGCTTTTGGTTATTGATGTCTTAGAGTTGAACGTTGGTGGAAATTTAGCACTGCTCAGCGAATAAAATAACCTAGAAACACACTAGGATGACGGTTGCCAAACTTGTCAAGAAAACTGGGACCAATTTGTTTGAGGTCTACGTGATTGTTGTAACTGTCGAAGCTTACAAAAATGAGAAGGACGCCATAACAACCACAATTTTAGGCAACTATCTTATGGCTTGAACTGACGACCTTGCAGCGAGGTAAGAATTGATTCAATGACCATAAGCCGTCTGTGTGTGCTCCCAGTGCGTTAATCTATATCATACCGGTTACTTGTGTAAATAGATAACTTCTTCAAGGGTTAGAAAATAGTCATAATCTGTCTTGTTTGTTTTCCTGAACGCAATTAGCCAGGGCAATAAATTCCACAAATCCCGTTAAGATGTTTTAAAGACATTTTACAGTTAGATTGTGAGGTAAACATTAATAACCTGTAAATACGCACTGTGGACTATGGAAATTGGCAAGCATTGTCCAAGTTTGATGTTGTAGTCAAAAAATACAGAGTAAACAATCGAAAAAGTCTCCTCAATTTTGCCATGGTATTCTGTTGTGATACAGGTCTCAGGCGGCAGTGACCATTGCATTAGCAAACGATTTGGTGGCTGATGATGATCGAAGATGCAGCCAGTCGTAAGTGCACAACAGTAATTACGCCGTAGTTCTTATTGTGTGTTGACTCCAGTGCGATAACCACCATGAGAATTACACAGTGACGTTAAACAGACAAATTCAGACAAAATTAGTGACCTAGAATATCTGTTTGACACAAGTAGCACAAACACACGGATAGCCTGTTGTTTACTTCCAGTAAATTTCACCAGTAACCATTCGGTATGGTGCCTACAAACCAGCTGTAAATTGGTTTGACATCTAAAGTGCGTAGACGTTTCACTTATGGAATATACATTAACTAGAATAGCTTGTTCATTTGAGGAAACTACTCTGCACCGTAAGCACTGATTACAGATTGTTTAACTCACGGTTCCAAAAGACCCTATCTTTCCCGTGACGACAAATACGAAACTTTGAAGTTTTATTTGCAAAGTCTAACCCCCTGATACTCATTTAGTGCGACCATCTTGAGATATTTCTTGGTACAAAATATGTAGTCACCTTATCTTACCACGAAAAAATATCGCTTGCCGAGTTATTTCTAAGAAAACTGACGTGGAAAACAACAGCATCAGCTAAATGCGAAAGGTAGTGGCCAGATTTCGTCTGACCAAAGCAGTTTATTTCTAATTTCATGTCTTCTTAGGCACACCTACGGAAATTGGTCAGAACTTTAAATAAAACCACCCCCAAACAGTTCAGCTTCTAGGCAACCCTTCGCCTAGTGACCGATTTAATTCCGCACTCCAAGATGCAAGTTTGCTAACCATCCTCTGTCCACTAGCTCATTCTCTGACAAGATTCATAGGACTGCTTCATGGGATACCGTCTGATGACCATTTGTAGTGAACTATTCCTGACCACAAGGCCCTTAGCTGCATACGTACTGACCTAAATTTACGAGATTTCAGGTTAAACAATGAGTCTGGAATCATAAGAGATGCGGTAGCGTTTTGCATATCAGGGACATATTGCGCGCCATAACTCGTCCGTATCGTTTTCAAGCACTTAAAATAACATGCTTGCTTCTTGTGCCGCGTGATTTGAAGAGGAGCTGAAATGTCGGCAGAAGGCATACTGACTCAAATATAATCTCGATTTGTATTTGTCCAGGTTCTGTACCAAACGATTTTGGTTAACTGTTGAATGATTATTCGAAACCAGATTCACAAACACGCTGTATGTCTCGAAGTCTTTTTTAGTGGACTGAACAGTTTTTGATGCGTATCAGTTGCCTTTTCTAAGATGATGTACGGGATCAATATGTCAGGTGCGCATAATTTGTTCTCCAATCGATCGCTGTCGAACTATAACAAGTTTGCATTGTGCATTGATGCGAAGGGCTACCAAACTGAGTTGTCTTTCATTCGGGAATTACTGTCTACAATTCGAGTGCACATTCTCCGGCTTAATATAGGACCACATCTCTCTGATAATCTTGCAGAACTATTTGTTATTTTCTGTGGCGTCTACAAACTTATTGACCCGTAGCCTCATTGGTCAATCAGACAGTCTTCAAAATCAATATAACCGGTCAAAACATACCCGCGGATCATAAACCCGTCCGTGCACGGTCCGTAATGTTTCCTGAAGTTGTACGTAGTCAGACAGAGATAGAAATAGCGCCACCAGATCAACACGTCGGTAAACTTATTCCGCCTGAAGGCCGCGCGTGAGTTAAACATCCGTATGAATGCGCCACCTTCGACATAGTGTATGACGTTCGCTATTGCTCTGCTCACACCGTATACGTTTGCACGGTTCATCGTCAGCAGCTTCACAAAACCATGAAAGCGACCGCGTAATAAGTCGATTGGCTCCTCGATTTCTTCTATTGTTTTAAACGGCAGTAAAGCATTTCTGAAAGAATGAAAACTCCATGGTCACCATATCCCTCAACCCCGTTAGGAGACAGAACAGTACAAACAAAAAACTAAATGTAGAAGACAGCTAATCAGTCTAAATGGGAAGAAGTGAGCATATTCATGTAAATCAACACGTACATGAGGAAGAATGAGGAAGGAAAACTCTCTAGAGATGTGCCCAACAACAGTAGCAGAATCCCTCTTATGCACTGTAAGAGAAAATGGTTTCGGGGTGTAATTTTTCCCCTTAACCGCCAGTGTAACACATTTGGCTTCTCTAAATCGGTTGAGATACTAAGCTCTTGAACTCTCGTCATTTGGCTTCTACCCTCACTGATTGAGCCTTACTAAACCTGTGTGCGCAACCTATACGAAAAACGGAATCAGCTATGAGCTCGCTTTTGTAATTTCCCCTAACTAGAGGTCTGATGAAGCCAGAGGCAGAGAGGATGGAAGCTCTCTAGTGATTGTAGACTCCGGTTTTTGTTGAGAAATCTTTTTTCAGAGACACTCCCACTAAAGTATTTTAGAATTGGAACTTTATCAAAAGGAGATAAAAAAGACCGTTCGGGAGTATGGGGCCAATGTGAGTCATCTGAGCTGCCTAAAACACATAGCAGACGTTGTGGACATCCGGATTTTCTATTTCTTAACTGATTCAACGAGGACATCTGTCCACAGGTTGGGGAACAGGCACTGTGCAGCTCACCTCAACTGAAATATGATCCTTCAACTTTTATCCAATTAGTCTGACCACAGTAAATGGCAGAGTTACGTAACGACCAACAAGTGGGCCATAGGGGTCGCTGTTGATTTATAAACTCCCGCATAAGAGGAGTTTTAAGAGACCAGTAATGCAGTTCAACCCCGATTTTAGCACACAAGACGAAGCGGAGCGGACATCTACGTGCACTTAAGCAGAAGAGATTTCGGATCACTCACAAAATTTTCCAAATATCTGGCAAAGCTGGCCATACCTCTGGACGCTTCCAAGTAATTTTGTTACTTCCATTAAAAAAGGTGTGAAGCGCCAGAAGCTGCGTTGGTTGGGACATGCTTTTGACGCATGCCTAACCATCGTTTGCCGAAGAGAGTGCTATTTTTCGTGCTCAATTCAGAGTGGCGCAAGCAAAGAGGGGCCAAACTTTGACCTGGCAGAGGGGTATGAAGAAAATTACGAAACGCTTGGGTGCTGTCGATGCTGCTCGCCTTCCAGGATGGAAACCGCGTTATCCCCAATGCTCCTGGTTGGAGACACTACAAGATATGGCTGCCAACCGACGTCAATGGCGTTCTTGTTGTCAGTTTCTATCCAGATTGCTCGAGTGAATGTTTGGAGGTGTAGGCACCTCGGATTGATTGTAGTAAGCTAGCACTAAGTCCCTTCCCCATCCACCTTTACTCTTTTCTTTACCATAAGGCTTTCAAATAAATCATGGTTGTACGGCAGTGAAGCATCGATGTTAAACATTGATGTCATGCTGTCGATGATGATGATGATGTGCTGTACCATTGAAATCTGGTCATTTTGATATTTCAAGAGGCAGTTGTGGATCTTCGGAAAGTTTTGGGGAGCTGGCACTTTCATCTGATGTTAAACGAGAATTCGAAAAGGAAAGCTATCATTATGATTCGCAAATTCGTCGATCGACTTTTAATTTTCAACCTCACACAAAAGGTAGAATACAGACTACTTATCTCTCGTCCGCTGCTGTGGCTGAAGTGATTCCAAAGGATGATTAAACTGCTGGAAGTATGATAATAACCCTTTTTCAGTGCTGAGGAATAGTATGAAATTTGTCGCGTATGTGGGATAGACTCTGAAGAGAATTGTTTGAGCAGAGGCAGTAGTCCTCTGTGCATTCCAAGGATATCCCTCGTTGTAGGCGCCGCTTTACCACTGTATCGATAGACTGGTCTGCTGCAATGAAAAATGCTAACCGGAAAGGCCGAGTGACGCATGCCGCTTGAGGTTTATCACTGCTCCCAACTTTCAGCTGAGTTGATGATTGACTGCCTAACTCACCGATCGGCTGAATGAATAACTAAATAACTAACTAACCAATTAATCAACGAGCCAACTGATTAACCATTAGATTGAGCAATTAAATAACTAACCAACCGACTCACTAACTAACTAACTAACCAATTACTTAAATAAATAAACAAATGAGTAGCTGACTGACCAACAGGCCTACTGATCGACAACAGTAAAACTGAACCCCTTGAAGAACTAAGGCAAACTTTTTATGTCATTTTTTGTATTCAGGAAAGGAAGTTTATGTTGGGCAATAAAGGACTATGTGAATCCACTGAAGCATTACATTCAGCTTCCAATAAATTCCAGTCTACTACAATGGCAAAAGATCATGCTACGTTTTTGTGAACGAATGTGCATATACTCCAAAGGCAGTGTACGTGGGCCGCAAAATAGACTTCTACATACTCGACTGTTTGTTAAACCAGGAGGCTATTTAAAACTGGACAAATCAAAAGCTTCCTGCTATCAACCGTTACGATTTCCTCTAAAAAAATTAAACCTGGTTTGTATATGTCCGTTGTACATGTGATAGTGCACCAAGGTATGAGAATCGGTTAGGAGGATGACGCAGATTTGTACCAAAAATTTTCTTTTACATAAACTATATGCAAGCTGGCAGAAAAGAGGATTACTTTTATCATTTTTCGTTTGTTCAGTCAATACTCATGTTGCTGAAGTTGGATCACTCGTGAATTACACACTGTTCGTTACGGATGCACCATACATATGTGCCACCACCAACTCAACCCCTCAGTCACTGCGATCAGATTGAAACTGGCGGGGGAAAATGAACCACTCACTTGGGTTCGAGGTACCTCGTGCTGACTTCACTGAAAGGAATCTGTTTCTTTTGATGATCCAGTGGAAAATAATCATACACGTAGGTTTTGTCACACTCACAGATGGAGAATAGCACAAAACACAAGATGAGGATAGCCAACCGGTGCATTAACCCGAAAAAGAATAAATTCAATGTGTTCGCATCAAAACGCCTGGGCGTTTTGCCGCTGATCGTGCAATTTTCTGGTTCAAATATGATCATCGATTCGATAGATCACGTGACAGAGTAAATGCTGAAAAGACTATTTGCTCATCATGCCCAACCTTCCCCTCTGTGAGAGTAGCTTATCAGTATGACACTAAGACATATTTGTCGCTGGAAACCCTCTGGGGCAAATTTAGCAATAGATGCTGAGTATAGTACTAACACATGCGGGGCACGCAAAGTATGAAAGTGACTATTAGATGCAACTCTCCCATGAATTGTCCCAATGAATGAATGGATGGATGAGTGAACTAATGAATTATTGAAGAAGTGAACGAATGAATGAATGTGTACTTTTGCCTTGTACAGTGCCTATATACCCATGTTGTGATATGCTGTTTATGGAGTAACTGGTCTATCTGCCAACACTATTGCACCAACAAATGAGTATGTATGCATCAATCGATTTCAATGTAACCTATGCAACGCCCCGCAATAATTCCCGAATCAGACATCGAAAATAAAAACGAAGATACTTTTTATGCGATCGAACGGCCAGACACAGGCAAGACATAGTGAGTTGTGACCAAACGACATGGGTACAAACTAACAAAACATAATACAAAGGCAAGCACATTCTAAGACACAAGTTCTAATAACTGTATATAACTGTATAAAACTGGAAGAGCAATGCAGCTTTCAGTGGACTTCCAGTGAACAAAACAATGCATACACATGAGCCGGAAGCGTCTATATTCACGACAGCTGCAATTAGAGAGTGGCCTGCAAGCAGACAGAAGACAACAATCTCACTCGGTAGCAGTGGCAAGCAAAAATTCACAATAACCAGAATGAGTGTACATAGGAGTTCTTTAGAGGAAAATCAACATGTATTTGAGCCCTCCCAACCATTCACAACTTGGCAAAATTAGCTTCATCCGGTTTAGTGTATGAGGTGCAAACGCAGTGTTGAAACTCTCAGTTACGGTTCCCTTCCATTGAGGTCGAGGTTTGTCATCCTTGAAGTCAGAAGACTAGCTATTAGGCAAACCTGGATATATAAGCTGCGCTCCAATCCAGATGGGCGCACAGTGGAAAAATTGGAATGCCTTGGATTTTGCTGAAACCTTCAGATTGGTGTATTTCCCGATCCTCTTGTAGCTGAACACTTCCATTTAGCCGTCAGTTTTTAGTCAACTGACGTAGTCACTCCGTGTACCTATCAAAACGACCCGTCGCACTGAATGCGATCGTACATAAAAGCATCCTGAAACTCACAACATGCCTCATTTTCCGAAGTCAGATTGTTCAGATGCTCCGCCTTCAGCTAATCAGGCGATCCATCGATTAGTGGAACTTAGGGGGACTCTTGCTACTAAAGCTGCTTCACATTCCTGCTCACAAAAGACTACTTGACATGTGAATGTTGTTTTATTGCGGAAACTGTGGCCACTAATCAAAGTCCATAGTTTTCTATCTAGATTATATGACTGAAAGTCTGAAGCCGTATGTAGTTTGGCTGCATCTGGTAAGCGTAATCAAGGAATCTCACCTCTCTCTCATTTCATTCTCCTTTCCGTTTTGTAGTTCGTTCGAAACAAATTTATACTGGCATTTTTAAACCTGTATAGGTGTTGATAGCTAGAGCGATAAACGACTGCAATACGCTTCAACTATCCAAAGAAAGCCACGCTACAGAAAGCCTGCCAATGGACGTAATTTCCTCTAAGATAACTGAACGCCGAAACTGTGAGGAGTGGGACCATCGTGTTACAATTGTGCACTCAATACAACCACAACTATTTGCCCAGTCAAACATCACACATCATAAAATTACAGTTTTCTCTTGCAGAACTGTATTTAAGTGTATCATTGATAGCCACACCAGTGGTGATACAAATTTCGAAACCCCCCATTTATGGAAGCCGAATTGTTCATGTGGCTGATATTCATTACGTTTGGACACCAGTATACAACAGCAGAACTGATTAACGGAGAATTAATTGGTCTGTGACAGTGACATCTGAGATGTACCATACGGTTTCCAGTAAGTTGTCTCCCCCAGCGCATAAGCACTCAGGTCCAACTCACCGATGATTAAACTTCATTGCATTATAATAACGTTTACCAACAACACACGGAAGTATACGCCCTCACTTTTCCTGCGTTGCATGAGTTCCGCCATGTTCATGGTACTTTCGAGAGCATTGAGAATCGCCCTTAACTGGAAGTCAATCCCCTGAAGGATTAATCAGTAAAAGAAGCACAAAATGTGGTTTTACGAAGCTTGTCTTAGGAGAGACCTGGAATCTGATTATACCGTGGGTCGCCCACTCGGTGAACACTGTCAATTGCTCCCGCAACTATTACCAGTTTACCAACATCTTAAAGTGAAGAATGGTTCCTCCATCTATTTAAAAATGCAGAGGATTTGCTTGTTTCTTTGATTTTGAGCACCGAATCGCATTGGGTGAATTGTCAGGCTTTTGTGCATAGGAATTCGAGAACATTTAGCTTCTGAAGAAGGACCATTAACGAACTCCAAGACCGTGCACCTAACCGACACGGGTCACTTAATTCAGCCGTTTTTTTCGTTCAGACTCGTCATCAGAATACTGATAAATACTGGGCAGTCCTGAAGGTGTATTACTTTTGTTGTTTAGTTAAAGCAAATGCAATGTCTACTATGCTGGACTAAAGTGGATGCCTCAACACTGTATGTGGCTTTAGGCCCACACAACACTTGTAAGTAATTTCACCCAACGGACAAACAAGAATCGGTTATGGGTAGCTGGGATAACATATGTTTACCCATAAATATTGTTATAAAAATGGTTGCCTATATGTTACGTACAGGTATTGGAGCTTTTATTGTCAACACAAGACTGGTAAGGTCATGGACTGTTCGACTGATGAGTGACCACAAAAAAGCATTCCTCCACAAAGAACTATCACAGATTTTCCTCGAAACGATAGAGAAAAGGCGCTGAGATGGATTCCAACCACCGGTTTTCCACTGACAAGGCCAGGTTCCTGCCAAGGGTGCTACCCAGAAGGTTTACTGTCCATCATGCCAAGGAAGTCGAAATTTTGGCACACCTTGCCGCATCTTCACCCAATGAACAAACACCTGACTACGCGACGCCGCTAATGAGTCTCTTTTGTGAGTTTTATAGTGAGTCCGAAATTAGTGTTGTTAAGACACTTAAGGGGGTTTGAAATAAATCGAAAGAATTTAGCCGAGAATCGAAAGGAAATTAATGTGAGACTTTCAGATGCGGATAGCATTAGCCAGAAGATACGGGTGTTGTCATCATGGATCAGATTAGTTGTTCATAGGGACAATATGGCCCAAGTGGTTAGAGCGCGAATTTACTGACCGGAAGGTCCGTGGTTCGAACCCGACCTCTGCCTCTCGACTTCCCCTGTCTAGGCTTGGGCAACCTAGTAGTATTCCAGATGCTTCCTTCTGGCAGCATGGCAGCTAGGCACCGAAAGCGTGCTACAGCTGAACGGTTGCTATGTAAGTGATAAGGAGGAGGAGGAAAAGGAATACGAGAATGAAATTGGAAATCTAGTCGACAAGCAAGACTGTCGCGTTAACTCCTGGGTTTGAATTTTCACTGTACAACCCGTCAGTACAAAACAAATGATGGTAGTCTTTTACACTTCTAAACGATCTTCAAAGAGGTTTCCGGTTTCCCGTCATTTTCTCTGCCGCAGTTTCGTTGGAACGAGTGGAAAATTGTCCTATTACTACATTATATAGTATTACTTGTCACCAGTGCCTAAGCATAGGATAGACAGATGGACTTCAAACGAAACTTTGATCTCTGTTGTTCTTCAGCAATACAATCTTATGCTGCCATGTATACCAACACTGTAAACGAAAACAAAGAATACCGACCCGAATAAATCCTGAGTTTGCTTTTGTGTCTGAGGAAAACCATAACCGAAACATTGATTCAAGACTCAGTGGAACCCTTTCATATTCATCCCCAGTGAGTGTGCCAATGATGAAACAGACATAGCCGGACAAACGTGTGGTGTACAAAGTTAGTGGATTGAGTGAAGTTCGGGGAACAGTGCCTCATATAGGACAAAACCGGTGATGAATTATTTGTCATTCTCTTCATATGTCCCAAAGAAGTGCTAATCTACCTCTCTGTGGAAAGTATTCTTAAACGAGTTTGGTGACATTAGTTTAAGGGAAGTTTGGCCTAACTATATTCCGAAGTCACCAAAAACAGGATGCCCAGCGTTTATTCACGTTTCTATCTTCGTCCCAACCTCCTTCAAAGAGAGAACTCTACCAAAGATGTGTCTTTTTCTCGTCAAATTATAATTTTCTTGCTCGACACCTTGCTCTATTCTGTTGCAGGGCTTTAGCTGGTTATCTACCCCCCTAAGAATGGGCCCAGTGATTTAGTTTGTTTGTTTAATGTTTGTTAAAAGACCGTTTCTGTAAACAAAACACACCACTTCAAGGAGAAACCATAAGGTGTTTGCTGTGGTACCTGGTCCTGACGCATTTAAATCGGTCACTGTCATCCGCCAACCTCTAGTGGTAGATGGGCAACCTCATCAAGAAACACTGACAAGCTGTCTGCTCGGCACGAGTGGGAGGAGTCGGCATTTTTCATTACACAAAGTCACCATGATATTTTGAATTTTGTCCAGAGTGAACCAACTGGCGGTTTCATTAATTAACACAAATTTGACTTACAAATGAATTCGAGGTTGCGGGTAAGAAACAAGATCACTGAGAACTCTGGGTTACGCCTCTCTGATAAACCTCAACAGGGACGAATCTCTTTCCAGCCGAAACATAACACGGCCTTTATGCAGTACATTCACTAGGCAAATGATATAAGCGAAAGCGTTAGCTGGAATTCAGTTGAGTCTGTTGATACCATCAAAACACTTAGCAAATCAGTGTACTCCTTCGGCCAAAATAGAAAATGGTCGTTGGTTTGTTCGCTGAGCTGTGCAATTCGATTGGGAACGTTTCATCACCAGCCGATGCATTGAGCTGGATCCAATTTACGCACCACTACGTGCAAAGGACCAACATCTCAACCGGAATACTCAAGTTTAAGCGAATATCGGATTCACAAACTAAGAAACAAGGATCGCTTTGGAGTCAGATCAGTAAAGGTCACAAGCCGGAACTCGAAGGGGTCAAGAACAGAGGTCACTCCAGCATCGACCAGAGTAAGAGGGACGGGGATGACAAGCTCAGAGGTCACGTGGGCATCGACGAAACAGCACACAGGATACCAAAACAACCATTGGAACCGCCCGACCGAATAACCAAACGTGGTCGAAGGCCAGCCCCGATTAGCAACAACTATATAAGCACACGCAACACTATTCAACGCACAACAACCAACCCATAGCTACGCACCACTACGCTCCCTAACAACGCACTGATAATGTCATCTCGATTGGTGGTGAAACGTTTGCAATCAAATTACCCAGCTCAGCAAACAAACCAGCGACCATCTACGCCACTTAAACTACCAACATTTTCTTCTATAGAAGAGAAAATATTTGAAAGGTTAAGGATAAGTATGATCATCGAGAGGAAATTGATGCGTGAAGAATTTCGAAAGTTTGATTTAGGAAAGCATAACTCTCCTCAAGTAGGGTAGAAACTACAACATGGAAGGAAATGAAATAACGAGGAACATCTGAAAGTATACAGACTCATGTAAAAGACAGTGACAGACCCCAATTAAAACCCATCATTCTGAGCTTCTTGACTGAATTCTGTCGAAGCGTATGAAGGCACAGAAAACAGACATCCTTTAGAGTATCAGTCTGTCTTGATTCGTAGAAGACAGATTTGATGGGTCCACAGCTCCGGAAATAGTGTTTGCCTGAACAGGCAACCTACTGCCCTTACCGTTCTATTGCAAAAGACGCTCGTACTCATAGACCACCCCCAATTAGAGATAATCGTACTGTGGAGGCTGGCCAACCTTCCTCTACGCCTCCGCTTGGCCTTCCTGGCGTATGCAATGAAGTTTCAGACAGCGTACTCCGCATTATTCTTGCGGCCAAGTGGCAGTTTTTGGTCAGAGAACAGCCGCATACAGCCGGAACAGTGCAGTCCAACCGTTCACTCCATAAGAACTCGCATTGGTCGAAAGGTTAATTGTACTGGGTTTAAAAGAAGTGGTGCTACCTTTTGCCTACTTCTCACCACTGACTATCTATTAAATTAGACTGCTCACACAGCCATCAGCTACCGGTGTAACGGTGGATACTACTGATGACGCATACGAGTATGATGTTTTCTCGTAAATCCGCTTCGCATCGCTTGAAAAGTGAGATCTATTACGGAATTTGTGAAGTCACTTTGTAGCATTTGCTTGCATTTGAGTAACAGTCAGTGAATATCTAGGAAAGTTCAGGAAGACGCGTTCAAGGAGAAGATGTATATTCAGTTTTGTAGACAAGATGCATATGACAGCTTTGCTTTCCTGTCCAATAGTGTGTAACTGTTAAGTTGGTGTTTCTCCAATAAGCAACTCCGCAGCGAAGGCCTTCTTCCTTTCTCACCGATAACGAAGCTCAGGTTTGACCTCTTGTCACCTTGGAATAAACGCGTTGATTCAGACCATGCTCTCATCCGGTGTGGATTTTCATTAAATTTCCATAGTAAACCTAAGGAGCCAGTTAGCCCTTTAGCAGTAAAAAAAGCATTGTGATACGTAAATTAAACAAAGTAAACAAAGGTTAATTTTCGATGCCATGTAAATGGTCTCTTCGAGGGACGTGGGCCGATACTGCGGGGGGATAAATAAGGCACCGCACTGGAAGTTGGTTTGTGATGTTCTCGAGGGCGTCCACAGAAACCACTAGATTTTAGAAGCGTCAGCGTCAATCCTGGATGTGAGGCATTCTATCCTGTATTGCTCACAGGTGTGGTTAGATGATCTGTGTGAGGCCAGATCAAAGGAAAAGATAACAGCAAAACCAGAAAGTTCAAATAATCGAAAAGTCTGATGCAGTCACCAATGTAACGGAACTGTCTCACCTAGTCAGTGAAACTGGGTTCAGGAGAAAGCTGGTTAGTGAACTGACGAATATTGATATCAGAGAACCCAGTGTGTACTGAAGGCACAGTTTGGGAACACTAGGCGTAATATCCCCGACATCAGTGCCAGTGTACCTCTGTTTTCCCCTCGACCCGCTCAATTCTAGACTTAGCCTGTCTTTAGATTTCCTCTCAGCTTGGAAATCACTACTATAACTTTCTTGAAAATCCACCAAGTTACTGAGCGGTAAAGGCTTCCATCATCACTATTCGAAGATAGTGGTGGGCCTGCATCCTGCTCCAACCAAATTACTCAAACCTATATGATATAAAAGAACGAGTTTTAGATGACTGGAACTATAGAGTTGCAAGCTTCACACCTGTCATAACATGGTTGCTGGCTTCACGATACTGCAACCTCTGACTCCAGCACACTAAATGTGAAGTCGAGAGAATCAAAAAGTTTCCGACGAGATAGGAGGTGCATTGATTCGCGTTTTACTTAGTTTCAGTAGTGCAACATTTATCGTCGTCCAACAATCACTTTAATCCTTCAGGGCCTTGGAATATGTAGATAAGGTAACACTTATCAGTGTACTCAGAAAAAGAGGAAAGTTCCCGAATTTTGTCCTTACACTCCGTGACCTTTATCTTAACAGCTTTAACTGGGTTCGTTCACAGCAAGATTCTCCAAAGCTGTCCTATTTCACCGTTCTTCTCAATCTTGTCATTGCTGCAGCAATGAGATACGCACTCCAAGGTACCGGGGATCTATAAATCGATAAGGCACCTTTTCGAAAGACTGACGGAATTGGTGGGCCCAAATCATTTTGCTGTTCGACGATCTCCCCGTCCGAACAATCAAGTTTTAAAAAGATGGCTTTGGCTGCATGTTTCGGCTTGCAGTTCGCACATTCAAAGCTTTATCTTGAGATTCTTAATCCTTTCGAAACTTCACCGTGAAGAGCTTCAGACTGTGGACCAGATTATTTAACTTGACAGATGTATGGGCCATCATTGTACTGTAATATCTGAACTTTATGCAACCGTTAACAAGAATTTTCCAGCATCTACAAACTTGCGTTATTTGTAACGTCAGACATGAATTTCATTTCATCGTATGCAAGTTGACTGCAAGAATGTTATGGCTTTATGATTGGAAAATTTGTTAAGTCCTATCTGAAGGACTTGAACATCTCCAAAACTTGGATAACCTGTGCCTTCTTGACAGTAGTCTACTGACTGCCGAGTTTACTTAGCCAAGTTGTGTGTAATAAAACAAATTCTTTAAACAGCAGCTAAAGCTTATCAGATTGAGAAGGTTGGGATGCACGTGTGCTACAAGTGCACAACTCCCAACTGGCAAAGAGAGCACTGTTTTTTATTCCGAACCCATGCTGGTGACAGGCTGGAAGAAGCGAGATCATGATATGGATGTGGGAAATGAAAGCGGCAGTATTTACCCCGGGTCCTGTTGGACTTTTACGACTCTCCTGTTGACTTCTACGGGATTATGCTTGCTTTCCCGAAGGAAATAGGGTTTTCTCACTAAGACCCACTCACTCCTCTCAAGGACTAGGACACAGTCTCCCAACGGCTGAATGACTATGTACCCGTGGTCTGTTGCTGTCAACAATGACGGGAATGACGTCACTCTACTTCTTCATCAGCATGGTTGTTCCGGATCGGGAGTGAAATAAACCGACGTGCAATAAACAAACGGAACATATTTTCGGCTACACCTGTCATACACAAGCCAATCTATCTGTCAACTGTACACGCTTATAGGTGTGTGGGTGGAAGCTAAACTCAGCATGCCACACCTTTGATTGATTTTTTGCTCACTGGTCCTGACCACACAGTGGGCACCGATCGCTTAACTACAGAGCGAAACAGCTATCACAGCATGTGTCAACTGGACCTGAGTGAACAAGGGTGCGCCTCTTTTCCTTGGTGTGTCACCATTTGTAGCGTTAGTGTAAAGTCTCGGACGTTATCAAACTTGTGAGTAATTGACATCAAGAATAACGCCGCAATGTTCCGAAACATTAGTTGGCCTTTGTGCAGATCACTCAGTAGAAGACTACTAAAAACAACAGTTGCAGTCGAAATTTGTTTACTTCTCCCACAAACACCACTTCATTCTTGAAAAAAATACCTCCCCAAAGCTGCGTGGTTCTTCATTCTGGTATACAGAGCAATCGCTGGGTCCATATCCGGTCTGTTGCAATTCGAAAACGTCTTACGTGAAAAATATGCATACTTTTTGTGTCCTAAAACGCGCGTGGGAGCCTCCCCTAAGTAAGCATGTTTATACGTACGATCATTTGATTAACCTGGAACAATGTGGTCGATCGGAATTTTCAGTTGTACTCAAAAGTTTGACGTCTGACAAAACCTGTTCACGATGCGTAAAGTCGTCAGAAGCACTGTGCTTTCAGAGAGTTTTAGCTGGAGACTTTCCATAAAAACTGTTTGTTAATTGCTTGGTGCAGCGTCCCTTGTAAAATGCTGAGACCATTGAGACCTAATGTGAACACAAATTTCCCTACTCTTTTTGTCCGTACTTGTGGAATATTTTGCTTCATATTCGTGTGTTGAATCGAAAGTTCTACTTACAGTGGTAGATATTAGTGTACACCTTATAATTTGCACGCAGTTCCACTTCTTATATGCCAAAATTAGAGCTTCCAGTGAAACTAATTATCGAATATTTTAGAATTTTTCGGGTAAACTGCTTTCTAACTAAGCACGGATCTTCCAAAATGCACCCATTCATTAAATGGAACTCCCGTACCACTGAAGTCTGTTTTGAAATTGCGGGTTATGTGCGTAAACTCCAATAGTTGTCTAACCTCACTGTGCTGAGACCGGAGGGCGGTTCCTTTCGTTACACACACACACCCACACACCTAGTGCTACCACATTTATTCGTCCATCCCTCTTACCCCTGTTAAGTTGGCCAAACATCCACAATCTGCCGTTCATTCTACCTCTGACAAACATTACTCGTCGCGATCAAGTGTCAACTGACAACCACCAACGGCGACCCTATTCGTGGCTTTATGTCTACTCAAGCTTCATGTATCACATGACGTGCAAATTGGTTGTTCTAATCTCTATCAAAAAAAGTGCAAATTTACTCAAGTTGACGTTGCATTTGCGTTGCATTTGTAAGTCATTTGCATGCCCTGTAACCCACCCATCACTGATGATCATCAAGAATGAGGAGTTCATTCCAAATTCGTCCCACTTCAATCAACCATGCAACTTCACCACGAATACAGCACATATATGTTTGGATATTCAGCCAAGAATAAAGATTAACTAAAATCCCGGACTAGAGCCACCGGATAAAACTTGAAGAGAGCAAACTCATCAGTCGTCTTCTACCGAGATTTTACTGGCCTTACGTGCATCATCATTTATGGTGCGAAGTCACTTTGAATGACCAACAGAAAAGTCGAATCACCTAGTACTTGCGACTAGGCTATGTCGGATTTGGTAGCAGCCGTTGGGCTTATGTTTCAATTTTTCGCTCAGATAAAATTAGCGATGCAGTGGATGGAAAAGGTTGAATTCAAATCGGATTAGTGGGTGACTCAGGTTGGCTCGTCAACTCGACTGATCCTGTACTTCTATTTCCAAGTCCAATTGAATCGGTGAGCGGGCGGTCGGTTGTTCGGATTCATTACTAGGTGTCTTTTCGTCCGTAATTTGGGTGCCTTGGCTTCTCATCTCAAGATTTACCAGACCACCTTTTTAATCTACATCAGTTTATACTGATGGTTCTCGAGCACCCGGACGACATCAGCATCCGGTTTAGTCTGGAAATCACCTGGGAGGCACAATTATAAGACTGACGGAATTCAGCTCTTAATTCTCTATGAGGTTTAAGTTCCTTAGTTTCGTGTACAGCAAGAGTACTTGGTAGCTCAGTCGATAGGCCGGTCTTCAGTGTGAGTTTGTTTGTTAGTTTGTTTCTGGAGGATTGGAAGAGCCAGATAATCCTGAATTACGATCAAGGCCATTTCCGGTAATTACTGGCTAATTTGTAGCTTATCTTCTGTAGTAACGTCACAGTTCCGACTTTTCAAAGGCAGTGCAGAGCTGGCCGTTATAGTAGGGTTCCGCTCAAATTTACTATAATGCTACAAGTCTCTTCATCCACTAAGAACTGGCTCTAACACTTGTCAAACAGTTCATGTTATCACTGGACATAAGCCCCATAAAAAATGTAACGTACCAGTTGAAACATTCGGTCAACAGACACACGGGTTTGTTTTGAAGCATTCAGAATTAAAACGGTTTTACGGAAGCACCGTACAATGAAATACTTACACTGCAAGTCGTTGGTCATAATAGCTCGGTCAATCGAAGAGGGTGTGGCGACTGCGTTGTCGAGACTCCATTGTCATGGAGTCTACTTATTTAAATTTACATTATATGGCAACTCACAGAGATCTACCGAGTCGACTTGAGTAGTTCAGACCACTGGTGTCAACAATTCACAAGCAGATCAAAGCGCTGTCGGAAATTTACGACCATTGCTGGCCCAATTTTACGCAAATGAGGTAGCTGGCATGTGCGTATAGGACTCTAAATTGATAGCTGGTCAGACGCTCTACTGAAGCTCCCTGTGAACATCTGCTGTATTCTTGTCAAGCCGGTTAACGTGTGCGTTTAAGTAACTATCACTGAGGACACCAAACTGGTGCATCATATTTCAGTCGGTCATTCCTATTCAAGTTACTGGATACTTTATGATCGCATCGGCTTGCTACAGTCATCGGACCAACACGGTGCGCTGAATCCTTTGGGACTGGCAGTAACCTCACGTTCGTATCAGTTGCACATTGCTGTCATACAATCTTGCAGTGGAAACTACATCAAAACTATACAACGCTGCAAGGAAACTATATCTAACTAACTCTAACTCCAACTCTAACTTACACTAACTTACTCTCATTTGCGCACGAATTTGGTTTTGACAGCAGACTCACTTGGACCTCAGCTGAATCTCTTGCCTACGAAGGTCCACTTCAAATGAACGGGCTATACAGAATGGCTTCATGTCTAAACGCAACACATTACTCATAAAGTCGTTGGAAATTTCTCGACAGCGGGCGACCGGTTTCGTTCTTCTTGGAGCTCATCAGGTAGGCATAGTCTCCAAGTTTCCTTTAACCTTATGTCTTACTTGAACCAAAAATGTGCAGATTTTGACAAATACTCCTATTCGCACACGAATATGGTTTTGACAAGCGACTCAACCGAAACTTCAGCGCATTCAGTTGAAGCGGACCGACATAAACGAGATCCAGTTGGACTCGAATGAGTTCCTCATCAAAACCAAAGTTGTGTGCAAATGAGTGTATTTGTCGAAATCTATCCAATTTGGGTTTAATTAAAACGTGACGTTGAGGGAAACTCGACGAATGCGCCCACCTGATGAGCCTCAAAAAGAGTGAAACCGTTCTTAGGCTCTCGAAGAATTTCCAGCAACCTAATGAGCAATATGCACTTTTAACGAATAATATGATGCAAAGCAAGTTGGGATGAAACGATTCACCGAGACTCCTCTTGACATGCACCATTGATCATGGTACAAAAGTAGCTACTGCCCAGCAAAACAAGGTCGAAGTGGGCTCGCACCGAAGGAATCGGGCAATGCACACGACCAGGAATCGTTTCAGATACTGTCTGAATATGCATCTTACTTTTGTGCGCATACCAGTACTTAAGTGGCCTATATACAGATTTTTGCGATTCGCATAGGAAACCAGTGTATCGGAAGCCGATCACTTGAAACTACGTGTATCGACCTTTCATCTAAAGTTGCGCACAATAACCTGGTGGCCCATAAAGAATTGTTTCGATGAAAAAATCGTTCCTGATATCTTAAGATAACCGATTCGTCCGTAGGAGTGAACCGTTTTTGCACCCACTGGCTGCAGCTTACACCAAACCCAATCAACCATTGACGTTGTGACCCGCATCGAACAACCCAACACGGGACGACTCATTTCACTTTTCTGCATCCAAAATGAATAACACTGCCGAGTGCAAACAGGAAATTATCTGGTCGTTTACTAGACCTGTTAACCAGCTATGAACTGGAATTTCGTACCTAATTACATAGGGTGAATTGAGTAAGCTTGGATTCTCGATTCAACGACGGTAATCGACTGGCGACATTATAACAATGGATGATGAGAACACGATCAAGGATTGGTAACAGACCTCATTATGAGTCATTTAAACGGTTAGCTACCCCGGCACCATGTGGCATTTGTTATCCGCACAGCCAACTGTGGGGCAACATAGTCTCAAGACAGAGTTTCCCGCATTAGGTCCATATACCGCTACATCACACACGCGAGCAAGAGTAAATGCTCAACTTCTCCAGATAGGTCAATCCGACTGAGGGACGAATGCAATTCTGCACAGCTCGACCACTGAATGCGGGCCAAATCATTCAAAGGAAAACAGTATCATCGTCATCATCGACAGCATAACACCAGTGTTCAACACTTATGCTTCGCCTGATTGCGAAGAATAGAATAAAAGTGGACGGGTAGGAAATTAGTGCTAGCCTACCACAATCATTCCGAGGTACCTACACCTCCAAGCACTCATTCAGTGTGGATAGAAACTCAACAAGAACACCACTGACATCGATTGGCAGCCATATCCTGCAGCGCCTCCAACCAGGTGCAGTGAGGATCACGCGATCCCCATCCTGGAAGGCTTGTAGCAACGAGGACACCCAGACTTTTCGTGATCTCTTTCGAACCCCTGCCAGGTCAAAGATTGGCCACCGTGGCTCCGCCACGCTGAATCGCGCACGGAAAACAGAACTGCTTAACAAACGGCTGTTCGACATGCACAATATATGGCCCAATCAACGCACCTTCTGGTGCTGGACACACTCATTGATTGAAGTCCCCGTTACATAACCGAATACTCGCCTTCCAGCGGCCTCTTTGCGACACCGAACTACACAACCTATGGTTGTCTAAGACCTGAAGACGTCTCAGTTCCACTGCTCGAACAGGCCCCAACAGATCATACAACATAATAACCCGTGCTGTCCCCTGATACACACGTTCTCTGAGGTTCAAGATAAACCACTTGGACGCCATAGGTGTCCCAGCCCTATCAGATTCGTGCGTTGACCTCATTTGTTACATTACAACCTGAGCCAACACAACTTCCAAGATACATGAAAAAAACTCCACAACTTCGAATACATCTCCTTGAATCGAAAGTGACGTATTCAGTGAATGAATATCCAGAGGCATGACCTTAAGATTTGCGGGTACAAAGCGCATACCGAATGGATGGCCTTGGTCAGTTTATATAAAAACATCTGCTATTTCTCCTCTTCAAAGACGAAAACGTCATCTGCATATTCCAGATCGACAAGATATTCATCAGTAGCTATTTGAACAGCGGGGTTTTGAAGAATTTCAGGTTTTCGACTTAGTACTTCGTCGATCACAAAATTAAATGAAAATGGAGAGGATGGACACCCCTGACTGACACCATCTTTCGTCCAGAAGTCTGAGAATGCAAGGAACATATTATGTTCACAAACTTCCGGGGCATTCCTTGATGGGCAAGCGTGTCAAGGAGATTAGACCGGTCAACCGAGTCGACTGCGCCCTGGAAATATAGGAATACTAAAATTGTGGGTGATTTGTACGTGGGACGTTGTCCTAGCACCTAACAGACTGCGAAGAATGCAAAGGACAATGAGACCGGTTTGAACAGCAAAACGACCAGTGCGAACACTCATCGAAAATCCAGATGCTTTTTAAAAGCTACAACTGCAACATCCTTAAGTGAGTTCAGTGAAGATTCTTTTTTATTCTATTTTCTCCGAATTTATGAAACAGGCTTCTTCCCCGTCCATCTACTAGTTGACGTTGCTATCCACACACTCTGAAAGCCTTCCAAAAAGCAAAATGAATAAGTAATCGCTTGACGCTTTCCTGACAACTCATTGGCATGCCCCAAATCCGGTTCAGTTAACATAATTGCTTTCTCATCAGTTTGTATTCGTCGATTGATCGGAGTGCATATCATACAGTCGTACAAACCAACGCCACTACAACCGATGGCCTGAAACAAACTGTTGCAACAGGTGTTACGCGGAACGTTTATTTTAAGCTACAATCGACGTAAACTGACCTGACGAAGATACAGCGAACATCAATATTCACAGTTTTGCTTTCTGAATGTATGAACATGTGTTAACATGAACCCATAGAACTATATAGTGACTGGTTTGCCACTATGTAATATCAGTTGAACAGGAAACCCCAGGTAGCAACGTTCCATGGTCGTCGCACGCAGTTATTACTCCGTCTGAATGAAAGTAAATGAGTTTTCTTTTAGTCAATCAATACATGTCCTTGAAGCTCCTACGCCTTGTTGCGTGCTAGTGGTCTTGCACTGAATTCATAGACGCACCGCTGAAAGACAAGGTGAACTGAAATGAAACTACGCCTCTCCTGGTCCCGGATGGAGTCTATTGTGAAGGCTTGCAGGAATACGTAATCACCGGATAACAGAGGAGGGCACCAGTGGAGAACGAAGTGTAATCAATTCAGCACTCTTATATAACGTCACCGTATCGCAAAGATACTGCTTAACAAGCAGGCGATTTAGACTAATTTGTGCACAGCTCAAAATATAGGATAATTACGTTACAGTTGTCTCGCACTTTTCCACTGAGTTATTGCGCGCCCCGAGCTCCGAAAAAGCCAGGTAAGGGTCAATGAACTCCCCGTCAGAGCAAACCGGTAGGCACAAAAACAAATATGGCAGGTGTGTAATCAGAGGGATGAATATATTCACTGAATGGTGATTGCTCATAAGCGTGAGTCGCTCAAAAACATGTGAAACGGGCTCTGAAGGGTAACATTCGATAGAAAGTCAAAGATGTAACGAAAAGACTCGTTTTCAGGTATCTCAGCAGTGTGGAAAAGGGCCAAAAAATGATAGGACAAATCCACTCATCACAATCCGGAGAGTTGATAAATTTAAGAAATTAATCAGCAACAGGAGGCAAAATCAAAAACAGAAATTCTAAAGAGCAAAGTCAAAAGAAGGGCTTGTATTGAGCAGCGGAGGTCGTTAGTCCAAAAGATGATGACATCGCAGTGCTTCCGCTGGGTTGCGTAGAAACCAAACTCGGAAACTTTGGAGCAAATGTTCCCGATGGCCGAATCCCGCGTGATGCAGCAGCGAGGGTCGAATGAGGTACAGGGAAATCAAAGTCCCGTTTACTAGAAGAAGCAACCGATTCAACAGGTTTCGACGCTTGCGCTCTGAACACAACCGTCAAATCATGAGGTAAAGAGTTCCGCTTATAGCCATTAAACTTGGTTGGGGTGGTAGCTGGTGGATGGTCGTGTGTGGAGGCGAAACCCGAAGTATTAGGCACGATTTCTGGATTGTTAGTGAATGGTTGGTGTTGCTCGTAAGTGGTAGAAGACAGTGGCGTCGGTTTAACAGGATAATCCGTATCAGGCACGATAGGTATGACCGCGTTGTTACTCACGGCATCGGATTGTATCCATTCGCTGGGATGAGGACTGTCCTTGAAAGGCACATTATCGGGTGAATTGGTGGGAAATCCTGTTGATCCCTGGTTGGGTGATAAATCTGAAGGATTAGGGCAGAAGTTCCCAGACATGGCCCTAGGAAGGACACTTTGGTCACCACTTACGAGTAAGGTGGAAGATACTACAGAATCCATCAGCTTTGACAAGAACTAAAAGTTGGAGAGAAACAGGAAGAAGGAATAGTTAATAAGTTAATAATAGTGGGTTAACAGACATAAGTTACAAACTAATGAGATCCACCCTTTTATCCAGTAATAATATACTTGCTTCTTTATTCGGTCGAAAGCAGGTAGGTAACCTAATTGTTCACTGGGCCACATCTACCAGACCACAAGATAGCCCTAACCGTATTGTTGCAAACTGGAGAGGCAGAAACTGGTTGGACCTAGTTAAAGTGAACCTGTGAGTTAAATCGCATTCATTTACAGTGCAAGTATTCTATATTAATCCAGTGGCTTCCATATTGAGGCAACAGGCGACATCATTCAGTTCATGGCAGTGTTCTCTCTTCAGTACAATAGTACTGAAGAGTGAAAAAAGGAATCTAGTGCATAATTATGGGCAGAATTAATCACTAGTCTGATGCTCAGCACCAACTGCGAGAATAGGAGCCGGTGAGTGATTAAGAGACATCATCCAACCGTTTCTTTGCCAGTACTCGGACGATTCAGGGCTCACCAGAGCGAATTCGAGAGCCTACAAACAGCTGCTTGAGAGCTAGACTGACCGGGCATGTGATCACGTCCCGATCGATACAGACCGGGACCATCCCACCAGAATATCTTACTGATCCATTCACTCACTTCATGACCTCCTGATTAACAGCGCTGGGAGTGGGGCCATTACCTTTTATTTGATTCTTATCTTTCGGTTTCACTAGGGACAAAACACATTGCCTTGGTTCATCAATCACAGACCCCAACGAATCCAGCATATAGTGCTCGTATTTATACAAGTTGTGGCACGTTATAAATCCCTCACGTTGTTACGTGGTTTATTGTTGTGCTTGCCACAAAAGACCTCATCAAAACCATTTCCACAAGCCTTGGTGTTCCAAGCCGAAGAAAATACTATCGGGGTCTAGGTGTGAACAATAGAAAAGTTGAGGGTGTGGACTTGAATCAGGGATGGAAACTCGCCTTTCAACTACCTAGTTAATCAGGAAGTGCTAAATACAATGCACATACAGCCTATGAAAGTGCAAACACTGGCAATGAAAAATGATCCGAGGGTGAGAAGAAGTGGGCGGTTTACGGAAGTACTTATGTGCTCTTTTGTAACTTAGTTAATATGGCTTAACTCACGAAACAGAGTGATCACACAGGCATGTACAGCTATAATAGGACCTAGGAAAACAACCGACTGCGTTGAACTGGTTGTGAACCAAACGTCAACCTACTTGCTTATGCATCCTAAGTGAAGTAGGAAAGTGGCTACGCAGTATCCATTAATGATGTGTAGCTTGCATAGTGTAATTTAAATCACTGCATGGTCCATGTTGAACGGTGCAAAGTGAATATAGCTACAGGTGGATGCAACGCAGCTAAGTAGGCAAGTGATCCATGACTAATAGGCTGAACGTAGGACATTCAGCATTAAGTAGCAGTGTTCTCGTGTTTTAAATAACCAGTTGCCCGCGTGACCTTACCGTGTGTGATTATCTTGTGGCATTGCTACTGCTATCGGACTAAATATCAGTGACCAACACGCTGCTAGTTGAGATGGCTGGTAATTCCTAAGCTCAGTTAACCATCCGTAGTACATGGTACCTAAGAAGGACCGAAAATGGATGGTGAATGATCGCGCCTCTATATAACCGCAGAAGCAAAAACGTCGAATAGCGCTCACTTTAAACCGATAAGCGAACCAGGGTTCCGTCTCTGGGTCAACCCACACTTCCTAAAACCGCCCCATACCAATAACATGAAATTCGATTGTGCTCGTGATCGACAGTGTTCTGAAGCCAACATAGCTAAAATGAAGGATAGGTTTTGCAATCCACCGAAGGAAACCGCTGTATTATGCTTCACAGGAATCCTACTCATCGATCCGTCCTGGACCGGAATAGGCTTCTAAGAAGTACAAGTTTAGAAATTTGGAGCTAAATCAGCACGGCGGTCATGATGGTTGCTTTCTAACAACCGTGGGCCAGAAAGCATCTTTCGAAGTGGTACAAACGTGATGGTCACCTAGCCTACCAGGATGACTCCATCTTACCGTCGACCCGCTAGTCACATCAAGGAGACCAGGTCTAGTGTCGCCCACGCGAAACTCCAGGCCAAGCTTTAACGTTCCACAAATGAGGATCACCAGAATGGTCCAACGTCAAACTGGTTGAATGTCTGAATAAAAATGGTATATCTCTGAGACGGTAATATTAAAAATACCAACACCAATTGGTGCACAGGATTCCGAAGCTGACCAAGGGAAATACAGTGAATGGAACTAGTTGGAATCATCATGAAAGTCCCGGCAGCTTATATCAGTTCTAGCGTACTGTGCTGAAAAGACAGTCCGTTACAGATACCAGAGCAGCAGAGTTTACCTAACCTTTTTTGCACAAGAAAAGAAAAAATACATCCCAGTAAGGACTGCAAAAGACCCTGGTGGAGAACTAAGGCTTCACGCATTCACACAAGTTGGGTGAGGCGCACCACAGACTCAGTTGGGCTGAGAAAACAGACTGCGGGTGGCTGTAATAATCAAATAACCACTTTCACCAAAAACCTTATCAATAAATACACTACCTAAACGGTACTGTGTTTTGTTCGAATTACCATGGTAGCGGTACCACGGTGGGGCGAGATGGTTCAATTGGTTACAGCGCGAATTTACTGACCGGAAGGTCCGTGGTTCGAACCCGACCTCTGCCTCTCGACTTGCCCTGTCTAGGCTTGGGCAACCTGGAAGTATCCCAGCCCTCGTGCAACCTTCGGGTGGCATGGCAGTTAGGCACCGAAAGGGTGCTACAGCTGAACCACGGTAGCTACGCGTGAGCATACGCTATTGTCTGTGAGTGCTGATGCACTCGACAATAATAAATTTCCCTGAATGATTTTCTACACTGGTTGCTGGAGCCCTATCGAATTCATCCGCTTTGTTGTACTTTGTACATATTCTGTGTTGAGGAGAAATTCGCACATTCGCCCACAGGGATCATGACCATAGTAATTTGTCGGGCCAATGTAGGTCATGAACAAACTAGTGCTTTTTTTCAAAATACGGTAATGATTAGTGGTAAGACAACAAAACCCAACGGTCAACAAATGCTCGTGGTGGTGGTGGTGGTAGTCTGAATAAGGCGATGTGTGAATGACTACGGCAGTTATTCTAACACACAAATATCTCCTAAACCAGGAATGATGCTGTTCCAGGTGTTCTGTTAAGCTTACTCTGGGAAATGCTCCTGACCCATAACTACAACTTGACTCAGAATCCATACACCCGACCTTGAAAGCCGGTGACACATCTCTGCGCACTTTCCGAAGCACAGACTGCGATTCAATAATCCGGAAAGGCGGCAGTTGTCCCGCGCAACTAATCGCAGCGAGAGGACGTATAAAAGTCACAACGACGCACCTCAGCATCTCGCGGACGAATACAAGCTGTGCGTTAAGAGCAGCCGCAAATCAATCCGCAAAAATTTTTGTAAGTTTATCCTACTGCCTGTGATAGTGCACCAGTATCAGGCTGGTCTGTTTTACCGAACCTCCTAACATAGAGATAATTTAAAGAGAACAAGGTATGAAGGTATGAAACATCACAAACGAGAGATTCAGCTGGGTGAGTCTCTCGCAAAACCAAATTTGTTTGCAAATGAGCGCATTTCGCTAAGCCCCAAATAGTTTTGTATGCCCAGGAACTAACAACACGAATCACGTCGGCTCTCCACCAAGTGCAGATACTTAGTTTCAATTTCGCTATGAACTTCACATAATGTGTGCGAGTTACCATAAGACCGCTCGACTGAATATCCTCGATAGCCGCCCTCACAAAATTGGGAAACCGACCCGCCCGAATATGTTAGCCTTCTGGAAAGAGGTTTGGTGAATGCAATGTTTAACAAGCCAGTCAGTTTACACTAAACGTTGGTCGGTATCGTCCGTTTTGAGTAATTATACTCGAGCTGGTTAATAAGCAACCGCTAAACCCTGCTCTTCGGAACTATCAGCTCCGTAGGTTGTAGTTGTGGGAGGTCGGCTTCAGTGAATCTTAAACTGACGCCTCATTTATTCGACCTTTCGATGGTGCGTAGCTGTTCGTGCTTCTCCTGGTGAAATGTGTCCGAAGACTGATTCCACTGCATTCAGTCTTCTGCATATTCAACTTCCGTATGTTACCAAGATACGACCAGTGATGTCCATCGCCCACATCCATCATGGAACCTCATTCACAGCATAGCGACACCACTTCAACTTTTTCGTCATGGGTCCCAAACATATTCAGGGTCTTTGCCTCAGCACATATCCTGAATTATAAAATCTGAAGGCAATTGTAAACTCCTAGCCAAAGCATTTGGTAATCGGACAAAAACAAAGTGGTTATAAGTCAATAAGTGGCACTGATTTTGGTGCTTGTTCAAACTGTTTGCGGAATTTTCTCTGCTATGTTTAGCCAGCATTGATGAATTCCCGTAGATGATACCACTGCAAATATCGAATGGAACGTTTGAATAAGTCTGGAATCCGAATCAATAAGGCGTGCAAAGTGTGTGTCTAGAAACTTTGAGCTTGTCTGCCAAAACAGTGTGGAAGGTCTAGATGGGGCCAGATCAGCATAGCGATGAAGCGTTGAATTACGATGACGATAAATTCAGCCCCGTTTGGTCATTATAATCCAACTGAGGAGTGGGGAGCGCATACAGGGGATTTGTGTATCTTAGAACCGATTATGCAATTGACTTGTTTCTTGGGGTACGGATTCTGTTGTGAAAGTAGATCTCAATGATCCGAGAATCTAGTGTTTCTAAGCTGGTTTTGATGTTTACTCAGCAAGAACATTCTCCCTTACTTCCCATAACTCAGCTTATCCTTCGGTGATTTTAAATGGACAACTTCCCTGTTACCAGCATGTTACAACCAATCCCAGATCGGGTGTCAATCGGCTCTCAAAGCGTGGCATACCGATCACCTGGTCCTTACTGAGACAGGTCGCGGGTTTTTTGATGGGGAAAGTCATGAACACTGGGGAACAGAACTGCAAAGTGAAGGGCAAAAAACGGGGGACTAATAAGCCACGGTCATTAGCACTGTAAGGCCTTGGATTTAGTGTGCAGAAGTGAAAAAGTGCTTGGTGGTGACAGCAGAACTGAGGATCTAATAGGTGCGTAGTTAAATAATTTTTTTTCTGGAGGGGACTGTACAAACAGGTTAACGCTCCGAAATGACTTTTCGTGCACCCGCCAAAGAATTGAATGCTATGTGAAGTTAAGAACCCGTTGGCCAAATGAGGGGGCGTCAACCTGAAATGCTGATGAATCCACCCTTTATATATTTCCAACTACATAGGTCGGTTGGGCTCACACTCAAGATATCGAAGTAGTTTTCCTGGTTACAACACTAGTCATACAGTGGACGAAAGCTTGAAAAGCCAATTGAAGTTGCCTCCAATCATGAGCTCATCGGTTTGGCGTAGTTCCCTGAAAAATATCATAAACGAGTCAAGCCTAACATTACAAGGGCCCGGTTTGAAAATGAAGACGTGGTTGTCAGGTACGGAATAAAACTTCTGCGACTTTCGGATCTATGCCTGCCCCATGAACCTCAAGAGAACGTAATTGGTAATAGCCTGTCGAAGAGTGCTCATCAAACTTATAAGCGGTACCGTATCTTCAACAACCCCTGGACGAGTTTGCCCCAGATAGTCGGGCTGCACACGCCCTTAATGTGGACTAAAATCAAACAACTGAGTAACACTCGGATGAGATCCTTTGGCTTTACTCATCCAAATAACTCGAGTCTCCCTTCGAAGGAACAGAAGTTGTTTTCACTTTGCCATTTAATAACATGAATGTTTGAATGAACCACAAACGCGTTACATGAGCTCTACAAGGAGTGTATTCGTTACTAATCTAGACTGTGTTCCACAGACCACACATCCACCTAACCGGCGATCTGAAAGCTAAGGACGCCCTGTCGAGAGCCCTGGTGAGGAACATGCCATTCAAAAACTGGAAAGATTTTACACGGCACAGCAAGGTCGAAAATCCGGCAACCTAGTGTGCTAGTAGTCAAATGCTGTTCAGAGCGCATACAATACAGAACTAAAACGACTATAATAAAGTGTCATACTCAACTTGGCTAGTCTGTCAACCGATATACTGACAGATCTTGATGTCGACGCAATACCGTCTGAATCCACTTCGGGTGAAAAAATAGCCATGGTGCCCTTCTATTGTGAATTTTGTCCCCAAAGTCAACATGTGCGGATCAGTTCAAAGCCTCCAGCAATGGGAGGTTTCCGCCTTGTTCTGTTGGTTTTCACTAGTTTTGTCTAGTGAGTTATAGACAGGATGTGACAAACCGTCATTGAATTGCAAGCAAACCTGTGCGTACCTACCTGGAAGGTTACTCATACTGAGGGGGAAGAAGTAAATACTTCTTATACGACGTTCCGTATCGCATTCTTGGAAAAAACTTTGCTTATTTAGAAGCGCACTCCATAATGTATCTCCAAGAGAGTCATGGCACGTTGGGAGATAAGTTATTGATAGGAGTAGTTGTTCTGATTACTACTTACCCGTTGATCGCAAGTGTCCTCAAGCCATCGCAAAATACAGTCTGCGAATTCCGAAAATGGCGCTAAGGAAACCCGTGAATCGAATGAGGCGAATAATGAATCAGAAAATAATTTGAAAATGTGAAACTTCAGTTCGTCAGAAACTGGTTCCGCAGGGGCGTTCTGGGGGATTGTGCCTTTAGCACGCTCCTCGTAGAAACTACATTAAGCATTGAGTGACATCAGGTGGAAAACTTACGAGTTTAGTATCTTCAGAGTCGCCACGGATTTCTCTAACCGTTCAATATCTGTCTGTTTTTGTTCAAGTTCTTTGTTGTGTTTTTCAATTTCGGAGACCGCTGTGAACGATGGTGAATGGTAATCAGCATCCAAACTTACTTTTGTTTAAAATGCAGGTTTTACTGATACGGTTTGTGGAGCTGGACCCACTGTTTTTCGGGTAGACCAACTCCCGTAGCTCCTCGTATCCTTTCTGGTGGTAATAATAACAATAATAATAACAATAGAAAGCGAATTCAATAATGGTAAGCAATTAGGTTCAACTAGTAAAACAACAAACTTTAATTGCATTCCGCCTGCGTTGTTCAGCAGCTGTATGTGACCTTCTGCGTCTTTCAAGAACAATCGAGGGTTCGTTCCCCAGAAATATTTCATCGTCGATATCTGATTCGTTTATTGTATCTATTCCAGAACTGAAGGTGATGGAACCCTCAACCGGCTTCATTAGTACGATTTACTGAGTGGAAACATGCATTTCGAAAACGAGATTTAGATGTCAGATATGGCTGCGTAACGAAGCAATCAGAAACTGTTTCTCCCTGATAGGTAGTTTTTTGAGAACTAGACAAGGTTCCTTGTCAGCCAGTATGAGAGAATCACAGCCATACGGAGCCTCTGAGAAGCGCTGAAGGTATTTTGATGAGGAGATGTGTAGTGGCGTACTCAATCGACTAATGCTTGGACAGGCTGAAAGGGAAAAGACATTTGGTTCATAATACATGGCTTAATCGTTCGGTTGCAACACCCTTCCTGTGCCTAGTTGCCATGCCACCCGAAGGAAGCACGAGGGCTGGGATACTGCCAAGTTGCCCAGACCTAGAGAGAAGTAGAGATGCAGAGGTCGGGTTCGAACCATGGACCTTCCGGTCAGTAAGTTCGCGCCCCAACCACTGAGCCATCTCGCCCCCAATATTTCGCTTAAGTAGGGATAAAACGGAAGCATGTAAAGGGTGGACGAAATTAAATCCGGCGTACTGTAAATTGCGCTCCAGTTTGTACCGACGACAAAAGTAAGCAGCGACTGATTAGAAACTCTCAGCACCATTAAGCAGGAGACAGTTAATCAGCTATAAGCCACACATCAAGGGCTTTGTGACTTAGATGCAGTAGAACGGAGAGCAGTGTCATCTGGATCACTAGAGTTCGCGTCCAGAAGCAGGAAGAAACGGATGCGGAGGTCAGCTCTAACACTTTACTTGGGTCTTGAATCCTCGTTTCAGGGGGACAAAATGAACCGATGGAAAATCGAGTGCAGTGCACATGCAATGCCGGACTAATGTCCAGACTAATGTTTCAGATTGCGAACGTTAGAGGCTGTCAGACGAACTAAACTTCGGGGTTTGAAGTGTGACTTCGAAGTGTCTTCGGCCGTAGCGGCTGAGTCAATCGTAGATATGACAGCTAGTTGCAACGGGTGGTGAACGTATCTGTCAGTCCTTAAGGGTAGAACTACGGAGATGGCGTTAGCAACAGAGTGAGGAGAAGAGCGAATGTATGAAAGATGAAGAAGAGAAGCGTCAGTATTCTGTTCTCGCTTACCTGCTCTGACGTGTTCAGCGCGTAAGGTAACCCAACGACCCAGTGTTGTGTCGTGGGTGGGCGTCGATTGGGTACGCCTGCACTGAGCCTGCCAGACTAGGAGAAGACAGAGAACCCGGGACACGGCTGTACTGTCAGAACAAACATACAGCGCTTCTGCGCAAATATATAGGATGACTAAATGGTCAATTATGGTCGTTCACTAGTTCATTCTGTACAGCCGTGGCGGTGCTCCGGTCGTGAACAATTTCAGCCCCACTCTGCTGGTCGTATGTTGCTAAGCCGTGTTTGGTGAGCTCCACCAACGCACCAGCTATCCGAAACGTGTGGTACCGGTGGTGACCTTCGGGGTGCGTTATTCTGTGCACATGTGCTTTTCTACATGTCTGAGCGCGTCCTGACACCCATGTGACATGAGTTTATTTGTGAGTTTGCAATTCATGGTTGTACGTGGGCTGGGGTAGTGCCACGGGGCTCAGACCTAGGTAAGGTGAAGATCAAGGCCCTCAACCAAGGCCTTCTACCCAAAAACCTAATCGCAAGGTAGAGGGGTTGTTGAGACGAGCAAGCAACCCAACTGAGATGTCTTCAATTCGTCCATAATCGTTGTTTCCAAACCATTGCCTGCGTAGGCCAGTGTTAACGAATGCGCCATGAGACAGTTAAAAAAACGAGTGTTCCATGGATGTATCATGCACCAAAAGTTACAGCTGTTTTTTAGCCATTGCGCATGCCGAATCATCGTGTGCCGAAAGGTGTCGTTCGTCATGTCCAGTTCAGAGCGACGCAAACAGATGTTTGACAGCTGACCTGGTGGAGGGATGAGGATACGGCCACGAAAAGTCTGGGCACTGCCGGTGCAACTCAGCTTCCAGGATGGGGTCCGCGTGATCCCCTTGTGTATGATTGGAGACGCCACAAGATGTGGTTGCTAATCGATACCAATGACATTCTTGTTGCCAAATTCTATCGAGCTTATCTGATTAGGTGTCCAGGGGTGTGGGCACCCCAAAATGATTGTAGTGTGCTATCAGTGAGTACCTTCCCCGTCGGCTTCCATTCTTTTCATAATTCGGCTTTTAATAAAATGTGATCGTATGACAGCGCTGCATCAATATCAGCTGGGCATCGGTGCTGTGATGTCGACGATGCTGATGCTAATGCCAGTTCGTTGATGGGTCGTCAAGTGATTTCCACTGTTCCGAAGTTGATAGTGCAAAGGAATAGTCTGTGATCAGCACGCATTACCGTAAGTGCTCTCCGTTGTTCATGCGTCACGTATCCAGGTCACGGCGATAATCCGACCCAGTTTTACCGTCACGAAGAGACTGAACCTTACCTCGGTGTGACGGTTTGTGCACGTCAGCTACCCAGTGAGCTATACTGGGGGGTGTCCCCGCGACCTCCACTGAGCCTCTCATACTAGGTTAGTCAATGGTTAGAGGTCTCACAAACACAGTCTCCTGGTCCTCCAGGTCGCGGGTTGGAACATGTGGCGGCTTGTTCCGTAGGGACGGCAATACATTTGCATTTGCCGTCAAACACAGCTGCCTTGCGGTTAGGCTTTTGAGCCAAAGGCTTTGGTTGAGGACCCTAATCCTGTCTAGGTGTGGGTGCACTGATTGTATCTCAGCCCACGTACAACCATGGAACTTACAACAAACAATACTCTCATGCCACATCGGCCGTCGCGTGGTGCCATCAACCGGGTCGCCTTACTCGCTGCATACAGCAAGGCGGGTAAGCGAAAATGGGTTACTGCTGACGCCTCCCTTCCTCGTCTTTCACACACTTTTTCTTCGCCCTCTCCCCACCCCATTAATAACTATCACCTTGTAGGCCCAGCATTTAGGACTGATGACTCCGTTTGTTTCGCATCGGTTTTGCGTGCAACATCTGCTCGTCACATGACGCCGTCACCCTGAGACATATCGAAATCTACCTTCAAGCCTCGACGCCCAGTATACCTAGCCGCCTTCAATGTCCGCATTCTGAAGCAAACAAAACAAGCTGCTCTTACTCTCGCACGGGACTCGCTTGGCATTGATGTGTGCTGTCTCAGAAACAAGAATTCAAGATGCAAGCACAATGGTTGACTAACCGCCCCATCACTCTCCACTCGCTTCCGGTTACGCACCTCTGGTGATGCACCTCTGGTGATCCAGAGGCTGCTGCGGCGGGATGTGCAGGGGTTGGTATCGTTCTGAGTCACTGCGCAGAATTATCCTAGCTTGACTGGATAGCTGTTGATAGCCGTCTCTGTGCGGTCCCTCTGGCAACGTCTGTGAAGCAGTCTCACAAGCGGGAAGTTGATCGATGTCTGTTTATCATGTCTGCTAACGCTCCAACTGACTGTAACTCCGACGCCGTCAAAGACAGGTTTTAGGACGCCCTGAATGCCCTGTTGCGGCAAACTAAAAGCTCGGATATCGTGATGTTGCCGGAGATATGAATACACAAGTGGGCAGGCGTAGCGTAGCTGAGACTCGATTAGGAGGTCGACATGGATTGGACTTGGTATGTATGGACAATCGTTCAGCTGTAGCACCCTTTCGGTGCCTAGCTGCCATGCCACCCGAAGGAAGCACGAGGGCTGGGATACTGCCAGGTTGCCCAAGCCTAGACAGGGGAAGTCGAGAGGCAGAGGCGGGGTTCGAACCACGGACCTTCCGGTCAGTACGCTCGCGCTCTAACCGCTGAGCTATCTCGTATGGACAATGGTGAACGATTGCTTCAGCTGTGTGCTAATCGCAGGCTGTTGTCATGCAGTACTAGCTTCCGAAATAGCCAAAGTCGTTTGGCTACATGGTATTCTCCAACTGCATGCCGGCTGTAAACTCAGTTAGAGCACATTGCCTTCAGTTACCGATAGTGCGGGAGATGGTGAGAGAAAGAGACCGTCCGAGACAACTGGAATGAATCAACAGTAGCGCCCATTTTCAAAAAGGGTACTCGCAGTGAATGTAGCAACCACAGAGGTGTTAGTTTGACTCCTGATGTGACAAGGCTTCTGGCGTCACAGATCCTTCGTCGTCTTACGACGGCACGCGAAACCTTGACTCGTGAGAATCAAGCGGGATTTCGACCGGGTAGAGGCTGCATTGACCACATCTTCACACTCCGTCAGGTGTTAGAGCAACGCCACATGTACAGACGACCCACAATCTTGGTGTTCCTTGACTTCAAGGGTGCGTTTGATTCTGTCGATCGGTCAGTGCTGTTAAATATACTTGCTCAACAGGGTATGCCCCAGAAGTTTGTAAACATAATCCGATCCCTATATTCACATACTTCTGGGCGGGTGAGAGTGTATGGCGAGCTCTCCAAAAGCTTCCCTACAAAAAGTGGTGTCAGACAAGGATGTCCACTCTCTCCATTCTTGTTCAACTTCGTCATTGATGAAATAATGAGGCGAACGCTGGAAGGTCTTCAAAACCCCGGTGTTCAAATCGTTGCTGGTGAGAGCCTTGTCGATCTGGAGTACGCAGATGATATCGCCCTCATCTTTGAAGACGAAAGTGTGAAGCACAAGCCATGTTGAATAGACTGATCGCCATCACACCATCTTTTGGCATGTTTTGCACTTTCAAAGTGCAAAGTCATGCTTCAGAACGTGCAGTCTCCGGACATATCCCTTAAAATTCAAGGAGAATCACTGGAGATTGTGGAAAACTTTACATACCTCGGTAGTTGTATTAGCTCTGACGGAAGTGTGTCTGATGAAGTCAGTGCAAGAATCTCAAAGGCTCGAATCACGTTTGCTAATTTGCGTCACTTGTGGCGTCAAAAAGGCATCTCACTAGATCTTAAGGGTCGTGTGTACCAGGCTACAGTAAGGGCTGTATTGTTGTATGGGTGCGAGACATGGCCTCTACGGACAGATGATGTGAGGCGTCTCCAGGTTTTCGACCACCGATGCCTCAGAAGCGTGGCTGGTTTTGGATGGCGTCAGCGTGTTAGTAACGAGGTGATTAGAAAACGGGTATTTGGTTGTGCTGCAGGTACTTCAATTGGGGAAATCATCCAGCACCACCGACTACGATGGCTCGGTCATGTGCTACGCATGCCGAAACACCGTCTACCGAGACGAGTGTTGTTCTCCGTGCCTCCTTCAGAATGGCGCAAACCGCGAGGTGGACAGCGCATGACTTGGCAGAAAGGCGTGAAAGAGATCACGAAGAGTTTGGGTGTTGTTGGTGCTGTACGCCTTCCAGGATGGGGTCCCCGTGACCCCGCCTGTGCTTGGCTGGAGACGTTGCAAGAAATGGCGGCTAATCGATGTCAGTGGCGTTCATGCTGTCAGTTTCTTTCCAGATTGTCTGATTGAGCGGTTGGAGGTGTAGGCACCTCAGAATGCTTGACATAGGCCAGCACTAGGTCCCTTCCCTCATCCACTCTTTTTCTCTTCTTTTCACTCTAGGGCTTTTAATATTATATATATATATATGAAATTAGACGAACTTTATGGTTGTACGGCAGTGAAGCATCAGTGTCAACACTGATGTTGCTGTCTTTGATGATGATGATGGTGCGGGTCAATAACTGACTACCAGTCGTTCTGGAACACATTTGTGGATTCCGACGACGCGCTCGTCCAAAGTTGCTTCTCCCTACGTCTTCCTGGGCCGCATAAGGTGCGGACAAATGGCTTGGCAACTGAGGGATTGGAAGATCCCGCTGTTGGACGAATTTACCAGAATCGTTCTCTAGAGTCTCTTCCAAATGCTCAACCATCGTATGTGAACTCATACTGGAACGAGATTGCCATCTCTTTGCATAGTGCTGGGAATTTTGCCTGTGGCACGGCACCACCGGGCTCACTCAAGCACTGGATATCAGACCGTAAATCTCGGAGAAATATCCCAGCCGGTCCAGAACATAACTTGATGCACGAATTATCAGACGTCAAGTGAAAGTGAGCGTGCAAGCCGACCGTGAAGCGTGGTGGACACAAAAATCCAAGGAAATGGAAGGGGTCCCGAAAGCCAGGAATGCCCGAAAATTAGTTCAGCTGATCCGCGCGACCGGATCGCGGAAACTACCTGTGATTGAAACAATCAAAGATCGGAAAGGACTGAACATCTTGAATAAAGAAGAACGCCTCGACCGCTGGGCCGAATATTTCAAACAACAATTGACGTGGCCACCACTGCCACTCATCTGGAGCCCACAGTTGACGTAGCACCTTGGACGGTGAACGTGGAAGTACAGAGATTTACGAACGCATACGTTCTCTCAAACGCCAGAGATTCTGTTCCGGATGACGGAGCGCACCGCACCATTGTAAACTCGACCCTTGACGGATAAGCTGATGTCACGCCTACGCCACAGGTGACGCAGGTTCACAAAAGCTGCTCGGGCCTTCTCAATTCGGATGAAAATATCATCTTTCGCGAGACCACCGGGACTAATACAGCTGCCCAGGTAGACAAATTTGTCTACTACCTCAATCGGTTCACCCGCAAGCATTAGGCTAGGGTTCGGACCCACCCAATCTTGCAGTAGCACTTTACACTTTGCAGGTGTGAAGCGCATGCCGAACCGTGAGGCGGAATTATTTAGATTATTTAATATTGTTTGCATTACCACGGCATCAGATCCAAGAAGACCTATGTCGTCTGCATACCCGATGTCTGTGAGAGGACTCCCCGGGAGACTTCGACTCCACAGGCAGTAGAGGTTGATAATGAGTCTTCCATGATTGTATCAATGATGAAATTGAAGAGGAAAGGTGAAAGAGGAAATCCATGTGTGACATCACTTGATGTGGTGAACTCAGAAGAGAGCTTCCCGTAGAACTTCACACAGCCGCGGGAGTTGGCGTACAGCGCCTTAAGGAGGGTCAAGAATTTATGGGGGACACCTTTGCCACGCCACTTACAATCCAGGGAGAGGCACTGGAAGTTGTGGAGCGTTTTACGTATCTTGGAAGTTGTATTACTTCTGACTGTAGTGTGACAGGTGAGGTAAATTCACGAATCTGCAAGGCTCGGGTTGCGTTTGCTAATTTGGAACACCTATAGCGCCAAAGCGATATATCCGTGAATCTCAAGGGACGTGTGTAAAAGCTACAGTGCGGGCTGTTTTGTTGTATGGCTGTGAGACTTGGCCTGTTCGAGCAACGGAACTGAGACGTCTTCAGGTGTTCGACAATCTTGTCTCAGAACAATAGCTCGTGTGGTTAAGTGTCGGCGAATCCGAAACGGGACAATTAAAAAGCGAGTTTTCGGTTATGCAAAGGGTGCTTTCATTGAAGAATGTGTCCTGTACCAGAAGCTGCATTGGTTGGGGCATATGTTGCGCATACCTAACCATCGTTTGCCGAAGAGAGTGCTGTTTTCCATGCCTGATTCAGAATGGCAGAAACAGTGGTGGCCAACCCTTGAAACGGAAGACGAGGAGATTACGGAAGGCTTGTATGTTGTCAGCGCTGCTCGTCTTCCAGGATGGGGACCGCGTGATCCCCCACTGCGCCTGGTTGGAGGCACTGCAAGATATGACTGCCCACCGATGTCAGTGGCGTTCTTGTCAGTTTGCGTCCAGACTGTCTGAATGAAGAAGACGCTTCAAAGTAGCGGTGGGCTTTCGAGTCAGAGTAATGGAAAATCCTATGGTGATTTGCATATGGTCAGCTGTAGTTTGACCTTTTGTATACACGGGGAATACTACATGGGAGGAGAGTAGCCGCATTTCCCAGTTATTGGCGATAAAGCTTTCGGGACTTGCTTCAAGTGGACCCGACACATTTGCTAAAGTCAATAGCAATATTGCGTGTGCACCGATTTCCGCTACTTTCGGCGGACTCTTCAGGTAAGCCCCACACTTTTACTGGCATTTCTCATGCTTATTTGATGTCCTTTGAAACGGCCACTGTTTTTCTTCCGGGCTACTGGTCAGGTCGCAAAACAAAATATATCCTGGTCACGGTTTCCAGGTGCAAATTCTCAGGTCATAGCTATTACCAGAGGATTAGGTAATCTGGGTTAAGCAAAATGCGTGCCAGACGTGAGGACAGCTGCTTACGCCTTACAATTAGAAAGACCCTCCATTAAAACAGCGCCAAGGCTTTTTAATTGATAGAACGACGTGTCGGGAGGCTTAGTATACTAACTCGAATAGGGGGGAATTCGTGGACCAGCTGTCAATTCTGCCGCACGTCACACCCAAACGAGGTGATCCACAGCGGAGAATAAGCTCCGGCGGGTCAACCGGCTAGCGAGGGATTCTACAACAAATGATTAAATTTTTACAGCGACATCGTTGGAAAAGGTTCCACTCAACCGACTGGAAATAGTTTTCCACGCAGTCCCCTAGTAGCAATACTTAAATTTGAGGCGCTGTTATCCCCTTAACACAAAACAACTGGTACGCCAGCTGGCATTAACACGGGCAAACCCATTGCATTGCGAACCCTGCAGGCCAGCTATACCTGGGGCGGGGTTCGGTGCAGTGATGGCCAATGGAATCACTGGCAGATGATTGGTCAGAGGACGGACCGCTCGCTGGCACCAACTCGAGCTCCTATTGGTCGGAAATACGGATCAACCAGCCTATCGCACTTCGCCATCTGCCTCCCGCACATAGCGCATGCCAACTTACGGTCATTTTCTTTGTTTCACGCGGTCCTTCGTGGTTAACCTCTGGTGTGGTATATTGTCATGGCTCGGAAGGCACCTCAAATATGGTTCGCCAGGTCCACTTTGAAATCCATGATGTTAATATGCCGCTTTGCATAAAAGTCCCTACGGAAACAGGGGTTATTTCGTCCACAATTTTCTTCTTGCAATTTAAATGAGCGAAACGAGAAGCCACCACGTCGTTGTTTACATAGTGCATTAAGGAAGCGTTCAATATCAAGCGCCATAGGTGCTCAGACTATTTTGCTTGACCTAACGTTGCAACCATACGGTGGCTAGACTTCCCAGGCTAGATTTCGCAGGCTAGACTTCCCTGTATGCATGAAAACTCCCTGCACAGTAATCAAAGTTGGACACAAAATGCCAACCCTTTTCAACTAACTCTAAATCCCGCGCTTAAGTCCTAGTAAAATTCACTGTTGTGACACCGTCTACTATAACTTAACCTGCGCCAATGCAATAATCATTGCAGTTTTCCACAGTGGAATGGGGTTTTGACACTAATCTATATGGTTAACCTTAACTTCCCATTGCCCATGGGCTGTTTCTACGCCTGGTCCTCTTCCTTTCTTTGATTTGTCCTTTTATATAACGGAGGGCAACCCTCCAGAACTCTCCGCACTTACGGCAGACAAGCACAATCTTCAGTTTGGCCTCACGACTAACAAGGTTGTTAGATGACTCGCTTGATTTTGGCGTCCTAAGCAGCTAACCTAGGGAGCCCGAATCAGCTGTTCTGCTGCGACACGTTAAACAACTGTTCTGAAACCATTCCAGACTAGGATACTGTGCTGCCGGAAGACAGGAAATATGGTCGCACTGAATACTTGTGAGTCAGTGAGACCAGTAACAGCGTGCGGAAAATTTCAAAACTCCAACAGCCTTGCCTAAGCTGCGCTAATATAGCCAAATGTGACGGATTCTTACGATTTTCCTTGCTATTTGATATAAAAATAGACAAATAATGGCGTAGTAACCCAGGTGATTTGTTGAATAATGACCTTATTCCGAGACAAGGCATTCTCCTAATTTTCATGCACCTATCCATAATGCTAGACCAAACGAGATGTTTAAAACAAAACCGGACTTGTTATTATAGACCAGGTAACACAGGTAACACAGGCAACACACACTGCCACTTCTTACTGTAAAGACTTGTATTCCTAAGCTAATGCTTAGAGGGGTTGGTTATTGTCATCCGTTCGGTCGGTATGAACGCTAGTTGCTTCGCACGCAGCAGTGGGGTCTCGTGCGGTGTTCCTCTGGAATTCGCCATTAGAGCATCCGGTAGTTTGCGATGCTCTAGCTGATCCATAGTCTCGCGGATTGATTCAGAACCTGCCGCATGGCTTTCACGAACAATGATGCCTCAAACCGCAGTGTTAAGCATGGGATGTATTTGTATGTACGCGAAGAAGTGGATCTCTCAAGACGTGGATCATCGGCGATCCGCCGCTATCCAAAGGAATGGAAACAAACAAAATGCTTGCTAAAAGCTGCGGCGCAGATTATACACAGCTTCCAGGATTTCAAGTATAAACCTGGATTTAACTCATAATTCTGTCTCACAAGGGTTGTACACGCTTTCTGACAGTCCATGTGAAGGGACTTAATCCCTAGGTTATTCGACTAACGTACATACGGAGCATGGCGGCTGCAGCATTGCTCCGGTTCACCCATTTGGAAATGCTACACTCATCGGCCCTTGCACCGCTCACGTCATGCCGAAATGTTAATATTTATAACTCGCTGCTTGTTTGCATTGTGCAAAACGTAGACACTGTATTCGGCACCACTAATAAGGTTAATGAAATTTCTGGAAAGGGTGATGGGAACAACTTCGAAAGCAAGATGAATGGGATTATAAAAAGAATGTGGTATCAGTATCAGTACAGAAAACACGTTAAGGCGAAAGACCGAGGAAATTACGGCAAGGGTCGTGTCTTGCCCAATTTATGCAGGGACAAAAGGATTCAAGGCAAATCCACCCAGCCAACGGCGTGTGCGAATATCATTTGAATTTATCGCTAACTCTGCCGGAAGACAACAACAGTCCTGTAATATTGTTTTTCATCAGCCGACTTTTACATCTACTTAGCCTGAAGCTGACATAGCGGAAGCATAACTGGCGTTATCGCAAAGCATCCAGTTCATGTAATTAAGGGTGCAAGTTGATATCGCACAAAGAGTGGATGGATAGATGAGCATGGATGGATAGATAGCATATCGAACAAAATCTAACCAATCTTGTGACACTTGTCGTATCGACTGTAAAAGAGTTCTGCGGAGTTAATTGCTGTTGATTGCCAAACTTCTACCATGTCAACCGCTGCGTACCAAGTAAATCGATATTCGGGAAACAATTACATATATGAATACTCAAAACCTGGACATGACGCTAATCGGCCGCGCGTGTTGAGGCATTTGTGGTAGTTACCTAAGGTTAACTCGATACGAGGGAAACCCCTATCAACATAACTAGCTTGTAATACTCTGTTCTAGTTTGTAAATCTGCGAGGCAATTTTCAACGGAGGCGAATCATCAGCTGTTACTCGACGGAGATACGTACGCAAGAGAACAAAAACGGTGGTATTTTAGTTTCCAAAGTCTCAAGGAAATACGGTTGACCGTGCTTCAAATAATCTTCCTTGTTTTGCGGCATGCCACTATTCGGAGAAGCCCCCGTTGAAGGACTTTTGCCCGTTCAGGAAACTGGTCACGTTGGACGCTTGTGAGATAATACGCTCACATATCCCAGACTCCAAGGGACATGTTTCTTACCGAAGGACAACACAAGCTAAGTGTATACGGAAAACTATCTTCACGAACAGCTGACTTAATACCATTGATGTTGCTTTAAAAGGCAAGGTTGAGCTCCTCGGGACTTCACTAACAGATGTTCATAGATGAAACATGCAAATTCCTCCAATGGTTTCATTCATTTTGCGCGGAGCCACATCCGCGGTGGACACTCGCGTAGATAAAGCATATCAAGGATTCTTCGAGCGGCCGTCTACCGCAACCGTCTGGGTGCACAAATGCGTTCATGGCTCGACGGGCAAGCTTGGTGGGCACACGCGTGCGGTATCAAATTCTGTTACCAGTGGCAGGATTTCCAGAAAAATTATAATAAGGGATGTTTATTCCCAACTTGTGGGGGGCATGCCGTCAGGCATGATCATGAGGTTAAAGACAGAATAAAAGAATGCTTGGCGCGGACTGTGAGCACAGGGGGTTTTGGGTGGGGAAATAGGACAGCTTTATAGGCGGTGAGCTGTACCCAATGTAAACGTGGTCACCACTAAACCAGCAAGAGCAGGGAAGCTGTTTTGTCGAGGAGAACATCAAGCAGGGCCAGATCGTTAGGATTTAAAGGTGGCGGGCAAAAACAAAACGAGGAAGGGCAAAACAAGAGGCTTCCTGTCTGACATAGGACAAGAGAAATGTAAGCTGTGGAAAATCAGAAACCTGAACATCAGGTCTGGTGAGGCAGCAAAGTTGGCATCGTCCAGCCGATCAAATTGAACTGAAGCCAAAAACAACCGCTGAGGCCTCGCGGCCTGGATTGTTGGACTATGGGCAGGGTCAAAAAGCGTATGTGGGGATGATGAAATGGAGGGGCTAGCAAAGCGGGTATAATAGTTCCATTGGAAGAAAGAAATGATGGCAACACACGAGCCGGAACACAAACTGTATAGAAAGTTATTGAGATTTTGTGGGAAGCACAGAAACACAGAGATGGTTAAATTCGAACCAGAAGCTCAGCAGGTAAAACTGAATGTGACATGGAGGCAGCTGGGGTCAGGTGGGGAATTTGTCGCATCTGCAGTTCATGGAACGAGTGGACGAGGGAGCATGGTCGAGAGAGGGAATGGAATAGTTGCGGGTGTGCTACCAAGCTGGGTATGGCAGTGTCATGCCGTCCTTGGCCGGAAATGCTTCAGGTTTTGGACAGCCCCGTAACGGACGCCACATTTAAGGTGACTGGGCTGGGGTGTGCAGTTCTTTGGGCAGCGCGATTCACTTTAGGCTGGCCGAGGAAACAAGGTGGGACGAAGTCGATATGGGATCGCAGAGTTTTTGTTTCCGTTTGGGGATCCTGTGGTTGTGGATCACAGGCCAGGTGGAGTGGAAAACAGCCAACCAGGTCGTCCAAGCCGGACATTGCCGAAGTTCAAAGCTTGGGAAGATGAGGGGGTGAGATTAGATTGGTAAAACCTGGTGAGTTTGAGGAGACATCAAATGGGATAATGTGCAATAATATACATAGAAAGAAAAAGTTGACGTCTGCCGCGATTAGGGTGAGGACAAGTGATTATATGGAATAGGATATAGATGGATTTGTACTTAATAGACTAGCGGCCAGGGGTTGGGTTTGCAAACACACGATACTAAATTGCAAGCGAAATAAAAGGCGATATAAGCACGCAGAGTGGTGGTGTGGAACTCAGATGTATAAGGGCTGACAGGAGTGAACTTCCGAGATAACTGGTTAATCTGGTATTTATTACATGAGTTGGACAATGCCAGGAGAGAAAGTATGTGCAAGGGAAATAGTCACCAGTCCCGGAAGCCTAAACCTGTCTTTACTCCATATACGGGGCTTTATTTTGCTCCAGTAATCTTAGTGGAGTGCACCAGACAGTTCAATGTAAGCTAAGATCTTCACAGTGCAGGCGTAGGAATAAAGGAGCAGTCCGCCAAGCTCTCGCACCAGGGACGTCACTATCTGATGGCGTGAAACGCTTTGCCAATGAAGGAGAGTGCCACTCCTTCGAGGGCTCGATCTCCCTCCTTCAACCAATTAATCTTCAGGGTCGGCTTTGGCCTGCATGAAGGAGACATTGTTCTGACCTTCCAAGAACTCTGCTCATACAAATAGCTTTACCACCGTGTTATCAACAGCAATATTATCCACTACTCATGTTTTAGTGCTGCGGAATCGAACTTATGTAATTCCAGCCCTTGATGATAGCAACCACAGGCTGATAACAATTTATAGTAAAACGTGAATTACCAAGTTTCAAACGACTATCTAGATCGTAAAGATGGCGGGAAATAATTTTCCTGACCTACAGGTGTGTGCTACTTAAGTCCAAAAAACCAAAGACCATATATACGCAAACGGCTCGTGGAGAAAATACGAACTATGAAGTTGTTTAACCAAACCGGGAATTTTATCTCCGTGGAGGGCACAGGAACTGTTTTGGTTTAACGTAAATCAGACTAGTTTATAAATAAATCCCAGTGTATATCCATATATACGGACGATTACGACTGCCACGGGCTGGTGAAAAACCGGCGTGCATCTATAGAGGCTGCAAAGCCGGGCGACTCCACAGAAAACCTTTTCGTGGATTCGGAAACGCCGGTTCGCATATCCTTGTCGATGTAGTGAAGATAGTATTCTTGATTTATTTTCTTTGTATAGAGAATAAATCCAGGCGCGACACTACAACTGCATTTGCCGGTCATGGTGGACAAACAATAATCCTGTTTTCTTTCTCAACTTGTGCGTGACATACAAATGTAACAGGCCGAGCGGCAATGCAGTGGATATGAAAACAAGGCAGAGAGGGACTTCCTATTACGCGGCAGAAAAATGTTAACAATGGAAAAGACCAAGCTGGGAAATTAAGGCCAAAGGGTAACAGATTTGGACTGAACAGGCATATCGACAGTGGATGACCCCCAACAGTTGAGGTCATAGCCGGAGGCAGAAAATGTGAGAATGGCGAAGTAAAGATAATCTCAATGCAAAGAGGCACCAGCATGCGTCTCAGCATTATCTAAACTGTTTAACCAAACTGTATAAATTTAGTGAATGCATTGTTTGCGGGAACTAAGTGGCAATAGTCCCTCGGGTACGCAAATCGCTGCTCACATGCGAAACCAAAGGAGCGCAAGAAAATTCATTAAATCTACTGACCAGCTAGAAATGCGACGGAGCGTCAATATAACTAACAACTTCGGAATCATTCGTCGGATTCAAAATAGGAACTCGCCCTAGAGGCAGTCCGTTATTATGTCCTGTGTACGGAAATGCAATGCAATACTGGAAGGGGTGTGCTCGAATGTCTGAGGTTGCCAGATCCTAAATGACCGCTAGAAGCAGACCGCGTTTGTCCCCGTGACTTCCAGGAACGGCGCAAATGTCCTATTTAAACCATTTGGTGGATTTTAACAACTTCTTGAAAGGATAAACCGAGGATGTCATTGAGGTCTGTAACCATTTTGACGAAAAAACTTTCGGGAGACTGCAGACCAGCCATTTCAAGGGGCACACTTGGCGAAACCGCGGAAGAAGCCGCATCATTAATAGCGAAATATAACTTGACGGGGAAAAGCTAGTGTAATCTTTAACATGAAATAATTCAGAGTCACGCACACATCCAAAACTTTAACCATCACAAAATCGTGGGGTAACGCCAAGGCTTTTGGGGACGGCAACCTTTAACTTCCTCTGACATGGCCATGGCTTTTGACGAGGCTCATCATGACTATGGGTCGCTAAATTCTAAGGCATATGTAGCTGGGAGCCACAATCCGTCATGCCGGGCGGGAACTCAAAGGCTGCTTACAGCGGCGTCTATCAATGGCCTGTTTAGAGTGCAACAATTTTTCAATTCTGTGCTAACAGTCTAGGCAAGAGCCTTCAATCCCACGCCTAGAGGTGAAGGGTTATTCTCATTAGCTGTCATCCGGACCATCATTAGAATGGCCCAGGCCATTCCGCTGGCAGGACGAAAAAGTGGTAGCTACCAATAGGTGTCTATAATTGCTGTCATCATTGCTGTGCTGGGTGCCTCCCGTCTCTGTGGGGCCCTGCTACGGTTGAGACAGGTCACAGAACATGGAAATTTTGCTATGAGTTTCTCTGAAAGCCGTGGCCGATGCAAATCTAATATGTTTGTCCACCGAGGGCGTCCTTGCCCTCAAGTACATATGCACCATAAAGTTCGCGCCAGGTGTACTAGAAACCCTTTCGTACAGAAACACACATTGGTCCTTGTCTGGAAGACTGCAGAAAACGTCTGATAACTAGGTTGAATGAAGTTGCGAATACCGGCGTAACTGATGAGGCATGTGAGTAGTACGTCCTCTCGTAAATCCGCCTTGTGTCTCTTGAAAGGTGGGATCTGTGACGGAATTGGTGGAGTCTCTTTGTAGCATTTGCCTGCAGTTGAGTAACAGTCAATGAATATTCAGAAGAGTTCAGGAAGACGCGTTCAAGGAGAAGGTGGATACTCAGTTTTGTAAACGAGAAGCATATGAGAGATCTGCTCCCCTGTTCAATAGTCTGTAACTGTTAAGTTGGTGTCTTCAAATAGACGACTCCGCAGCGAGGGCCTTCTTCCTTCCACCGGTGCTAGTTTGTGAATATTCTACATCATTGTTGAAGTCCGAACTAAGATTGACTCACCCACACTTTGACGAAGTTTGCTTGGAGGATCTTGTCCTACGGTATAGGCCGACCTACCGCTGTGCAGCAACAGCCGATAAAATAGCACCTTTTCACCAACGGAGTGCAATCCACATTCAAGTTTTCTACAACCGGAAATTACCACATAAGGTCGTCTCTACCTGAGGTTCGTTGGCTACATTCATAGTGGAATATAATCTTGGAGAGTATACGAGAGTCTTCCGGCGCCTTTTTCAACAGTGACTTTCGCTAAACGCAGCCAAAGGAAAGGCGGGTGTCAAAACGTGTTTTCAGTTGCTTAATATCGAATGATCAGGCAACACAGTATGTCAGCGACCAACTCGTACATGGCTGACCAAAATTCAAGGGAGCCTAAGTGGAACGACCCAGAGCGATTATTGCCCGAGATTTACCGAAGATATCGGCACATGTCAGGTCCCGTCTGTGAAGCATAATAGATTAACAGTTGATCCAAATCTATCGGCCTTTGGGCCTGGCCTAGACCACCGAAATTATGCAAGGCCTTAATGTCGTCATTTGAAGAAAAAATGAACCAGCGTTGTCTTGCAGGAAATACAGAATTCATCCTGAATAACCATCTTTCAGCGATTTGTTAATGAAAGAGCTTGCAGCCTAATCTCAGTATCTACTTTCGACAGAGTTCGGCAAATATCAACATCATTTGTGGCAGCTTAACCTTCATTCATGATTACACAAAATTCGGACTGCACTGAGACCTATTCAGTTGGAGTTGGGTGCAGACATATACACCCCGTGTATTGCAGTCATTTTACCAGACGCTGCTGGAGTGACACTGGTGACGAGAAAAACGCGGTTGTGCTTTATGCTGGTTAAAAGCAAGTGGATGTGCCGAATCATAATATCATTTTCCAAACCATCCATAGCACCATTAAATGAGCGAGGCCTTTCGTGCGACTTCCTTGAATGAATTCCTCGAGGCGATGCGCCAGTAAATAGCTTTCACTTAATAAGCATAACACTACAAATGGCTCTAACTTGCTCGCCTATTCCAAGCTAATGCGCATAAGTCTAAACTACATGGTATTATTGCCAGGCATAAATGGAAAATGGTCGTTAAAAACCACGCCCGAAAGTCCAGTAACAGCTTCTCAGGATTGCGCCGTCACCGTCAAGAATGGGTGTAGGTTTAACACCTGGAATAAAGTTTATTAATCATTTTAGGTCGCTGCAATCTTTTAATATCAGGCCACATTGCCTGCCAAAGTGTCGACAAGAGTTTTATGAGAGGTAAACAGGGCATAACCCGCTTGCTCTAATTAGAAGTATTCCAACTAGGACACCAATTGCGATGAATGCAATTCTCTTACAAAATGCAGCCCTAAATACACACGGATCCCTAATGGTGTCCGGATAACTGTCGGCAAAATGGGAGTTACATGTGAACCCATTTATGTCCATCGCTAAAATTTGACTGGTAAAAGCAAGAATATTAAATCACAAGCCAGCGATTACACCTGGCCAGTTTCATTCAGGATAACTTCTTTCACACAACTGCGTTGAAAACGCATTGAAAATTAAATAACAACTTAAGGCGTATCCCACGCTTCTTTGGCCATTCTTTGACCACAAAACAGTGATACGACGGTCAATCTACGCTATTTATGTTCCACTGATGCAAACCACTGTACGCAACCACACCAATACGACGCACCAGAACAGTTTGAAACGTCTGTTGCTTCAATTTCCAGTGAAAATTGATGTAGAGCTACCAATATCCTGTGAAAAATTGAGAATAAGATAGTCGGGTAGCACCTGTCATATTTCAGCTATTCATTCTCAGAAAACAAGCTGGTTTGCCTGATTGTTCTGATGCTTTGTTTGGTCATGCTTATCTGAATCTGAAGAGTGAGCATACCCAGCTTTCGTGAAGAGTTATATGGTTTGTGCTTACGCTGTCACGCACAACAGTCAATTACTCGACACTAAGGAATACTAAGAAAGTATCGGTTCATCACAGAGGGCACGATGGTAGCGTTTGGGAGCGAAATGGTTGCCGAAAATGTCAATGACGTTGCCAAAGGTATGCTGGAGCTCACTTTTCGGTGACCTTCATATTAAAGGCCTCCGTAAAGTGATGTGTCATCCAGGGGAATGTTAGTTGTGAGAGGTTTACACGTGCACAGAAGTGTATCAAACGTCAAGCAAGCATAATTTCGTAGAACAGGAGAAGTTGCCTAAACATTTGCAACCCCAATTAAACCGTATTACACATGCTTACCTTTGCACGTGGGCCTGTGGTGCTGCTATAACTAGCACCACATACAACTCTTCCGGATTTTGGGCACCCTAACATGGTCACAATGTGAAGAGCCGCCTTAGAAGTGCATATGTATGCACATGTATGTATTCTTTTCTTCGGTTGCTGAAAGATACTAGTAGAGATACCGCCATCTGGTAAAGGAGACTCCAGACTGTTGTTTCCCCCCCAGTATATACACTGGCTTTAAACAATAATGGGATATTGTCATCTGTTTGTCCATATAAATTTGGATCCAAACCAATCGCCATGAAACTGGCGCAAGATTGTATCCATATGAGTTGGTGCAAGAGCTTTGAATAACAAGGGAGTATGCACACATCGTAGATGGGATATTGCCATGTCTATGTAATGCCTTTTACTCAGGGCGCGTAAATTGACGAAACCCTTGGAAAAGAATACAAAAAGAAATCCATCGACCTAGATCCTGCAGGTATGATGACTACATATCCGCTATTTTGTGGTAAAAGTTGGGCTGAGAAAGGGTTTTACGACGGTTTGTGTGAAGCTTATTCGTGCACGATGCCAGCCCTACAATACTCCTTGCTGTTGTCTACACTTTGAAACGACGCCACCACGGGGTCCCTTCAAAATCAATCCGTTGGACACCTTGTTGGCATCAAGCATAATTTTACTTTTCAAGTTAAATATGAGCCCCAGCATTTTGCGCACGGGTTGACGACAAAGCGCAGACGAAAAGAAAAAAGTAGAAGGCATTAACTGATGACTACAGAAGTATTTTCCATAAAATATCCACAGATGACCACTTCCACCCTCTGCCGTTTACCGTCCCAGCAGGACGTCAAAATATGAGACAGACAATACGAGTAGGATAACTCGGGCAGATAGAGCCACAGTAACCTTCAGTCACTCGGCTTAGTTCTCCGTGTTAATTTGTTTGGGCGGTGCGAAGTATTTGACCGCGACGGCGTTTGCTGGTGCTCAAAATTGTTCTTGGAATCAGGTCAAGTAGGTGTTCGTCTGATCTGGTGCCATCCAATCAGATGGTCAGTATACGGCGGTGACTTATTTTTTAGTCGGTTTAGAAAACGGATTATTCAAACTCATGCCTCTTGTTGCGTATGCTACCGGTGCCAATAGCGAAATCGATCGTACCGGCATAGTTCAGATGCAGTGTGCGTCCACGCAATGCGCCTGTTAAGCGGCCTGTGATAAAAGGTGCAGGAAACATATTGGGTATTTATTTAAACTGGCCTTCCTGCGCCAGGGTGCGCGAAGTTCCAATATCCCTGTGGCGTCGGGCCTACGCTATCGAAATAAACGGCAAGATTTTATGAGAAAAGCAGAAAAATTGCATCGATTTAGTTCTATTTATCCGCCCCTGAAAACCGGTGGAAACTAGGGAAAGCAAAAGGTGTTCACATACTAGGTATCCCGAAACCTCGACTTTGACAGAACGCCATCAGCAAAGCCACGGGTATTCGGTGCAGATGGAGTTGTCATCCCCAAATACCTGAATGTTGATCAAAAATTTTCTCCTATTCGGTTTGCATAACGCCTGAATATGGACAAATAATGGAAGGAGTTGTAGTGCAAAAATAATTCAAAGCCATATATTACCAAGCTGGATTACGAGAAGGTCGCGCAACCTTGATGACTGAATAATTTCGTTTTGCGCTGATTCGAACTGGATTGGAATCGCACGATTACTTGATGGGCGCTGGAATTGAATGTACGCGAAAACCAATAACGGTATCGTATGACAGCGGAACGGTCCTTGAGATGCGTATGTTCGCCACCAGAACACTGTGATGTCAATCAGAATGGAATTTGTATCACAAATGTTGGATGTTATCATTCAGCGGTAATTGGAGGACAACATGCGACTGAGTCTTTCGGCTGTTTCCAAAATGATTCGATGCACCTACTTTTCAGTTGCAAAATCACTCAAAATCCAAAAATAAGAATCAGATGTTGCACAAAACGGGATTTCTGCAACAGACATCTCCTCCTGGATCGACTCGCTAGTAAGTTTGGCTGTGGATACCTGAATTTTTCGACAAAATTGGTGTTTCGGAAAACAGTTCATATAGTTGAGTTTGTTGAATCAACATCTTACCGGTCGAATGAATAACATGAAATTGATCACATTATCATTCCCACTGTGTTCAGAAGCCTATGGTGCGGGAAGGATCACGTCATTCTTAACTGTTGTGATACCAGAGTTATGTAGTGGTCTGGCTACCCAATAAGTTACTTCACCGGGAGTGTGTGGTAAAGGAATAAAAATAATAACACTAGGTTGGGCATACAGTAATAAAGAGGTCAGATGGAGCAGACTCACTAATAATTGTTCTCTTTAAAAGAGTTCGTCGTTGGCCCAGGTCAGCGAATAAACACTAATCCAATTCTGGTGTTCCAGGGGTCTTCTTCTGAACAGTTCCCACATATACTAGTTTCCGAAGATGATCTGAAATGTTTTGATACCAGAGTTAGCGCATGAGACTAGCAACTGGTTGGTTTTGAGGTGAAGTTTGTCAACCTCCTGCTCGGTAGCGTTCATTACTGTGGAATTTGCTCAGAATCTGCCTGGCTAACAACCTTCATGCCATCAGGGAAAAACAGTTGTGATGAACTGGTTAACCGGGATATCTAATTGATATACAGATGAGCTAGAAGTGAACCGGGTATTGTGGTACGCCACTTCACGGCCGTACAGTAACATAACTCGCACTGAAGTTTGATATGTACTACCCGCTACGTCGGACGGGGTGCCTTCTTGACGCCACAAATGGCGAAAACTGGAAATAATTTATTCTAGCTCCCAAGACTTTTGCACATATTCAGTTTACTACGCTTTCATAATGTTTGATACCAGTTTTTCTATAAGGACTCCATTGTATAATGCCCAACGGTTTTTTTAGAGCGTGGTCTTTGCCAGATGGAGAAGGCAATATGTCGGTAGCAACTTGATTCATTTGTTGCCAGAAACCGAAACAGCATTGAGCTATGCCGAAACACACGCAGTTTGATATACTGTCATCAGACGTTATGTCCGCCATATTTGCGCCTGATTATCAAATTCCAACATACTACGATCCAACTTGAATAACTATTTTTCGGGTAGAATAAACCACAACTATTTAACTCGATACCTGTACTATGGTCTGCGTCTCTGATGGGCATAAAACTCAGTGGCAAATACTTTGATTTGAAATCGAAAAGCAGTGTAAACTGCTTTGCTATCTGAGTAACTTTTGAAGGAAATACTTCTAGTTAAGTTTACTGCATATCCGCTGCTCTCGGAATCATTGGATATCGCTTATTTTGAAAATGTTTATCCTACCTGACTTTTTGGTGCACATTTTACCGTAGCTTTGAGAGATATCCCAGGCTTTTTAAAAAGTAAGAGGAATGAGGCTAGTGCTGATTATTAAACGTTACACACAGGTCCCACATAGGGCTTATGGTGAGAAGTAGCAATATGGCAAAGTCAGGTGGCCACAGGAGTCCTAAAATTACACAAATTTTGAGTGCGTTACCCAGAAAGATACAAATGTAGAAATGCTTATCTTTTATTCGGAGACAGTGCAACCCTACTTTAGGCACTCTTTTGCTATCCCTGAAAAGTTTCAAACATACTCAAGCGTACAATAAGAAGCTACTGTTCATGGTTCTTTATATTCACCGGATATACGGAGTAATCCTGCATCTCTGTGTGTAAATGCTGTGGGTAGGAAACATTCTTTAGAACAAGAACTTCAGTGTGAATGACGCCAAAAAAGAACTTTGTTTTCTTCATGAAAGCCTTACTTACTTTTGTTGGTTTAAGTAAGTGATGAGCATTCTTTTTGTGTGTGAACTGCCTACAGGCAAGCAAACTATGCAGGTGATCTTCTTAGCCTCTTTGCGGCTAGTTTTTATGTGCAGCGTTTGACGCCGAAAAAGAAATGTCTGGTATGAGGAAAGAGGTAGTGGGAACTTCCTGCGTTGTTTGATGCACCACAAATCAGTAAAACATTTACCCATTGTGAAATTGGTCGACTTTGTGTTAAAGTTAAGTTCTTAGTTAGTGAAGTTCTTAGTGGAGCCAGTTCTTGTTTCTGCTGATTGCGTTAATGCGTTTTGTCGAGCTGGATCAGCTGTAACGGAGTTCGGTTGCTATTTGACAAGCTCTAAACTGTGATTACACATTACATATGAGAAGCTCATGGCAAAATATTATATATTCTGGCGCTTGATATACGCGTGAACCTGTAATTTTCCTATATTAGTTTCACTCTGTAGATAATGGGCCTGAAAGTTCTAATTTGCTTCTTTTTGTATAGAAAATGCCATTTCCGGAGAGCGTGACTCATTATCGAATACCAGCAACAGTGGCGTCCAGGTTTTGTTCGCTGACGGTTGGAAGTCTCTCGTAACGGAGATGGAATCTTCGCACTTAAAAGAGGATCAAATGATAACCTGGAACAATGCACAAAGACATGGATCATATTTGGGTGCTCGCCCAGATTCAAAACACATGATGCTGTTCCGAATTGGCCCTTTATGGTTAGCCGCATTTCTCATTGTTGTGTTTGTTGTCTGCGCTCTTTTGTTATGGATCTTCTCCAAACGAGGATCTCGTTCAACGGATAAAACTGACAAAACATGTCATGTGTTTACTTCACCAAATTTACCCAGCATAAACAATCAGTGCGTTGTTCGTTCTTATCCCACTGGTTTGTTGAAAAGTCATCGGATAAAGAGGTTCAGCTCTGGAAACCCTATGCTTAAAGTTGAGCGGTGCTACTCTGTAAACCATAAAATCTTTGATTCAAAATCGCCAAAAGCAAACCCTGAGGTACATTCTGATATGTTATCATATTGTGAAGCGCAACAAGGCAACAGTAAAAACAAAAAAATATTGCAGACCGCAACAGCAATGACGGGCGAGCGGAAAAAGGAGGACAGAATGTCCCTCTGTTTTGCAAAAAGGATGCAGAAATCGCCAAGACTATTGGCCGTTTGGCTACCGTGTACACACGCACCAAAACAATCTGAAAATTTCCATCAAACCTTTTTCGCCCAAGTGAAAGGAACGACAATTCCTGGCAACATCTGTCATCAGGCAAGTTAAAGTTTACCCGTTTTATAGTAATGGCGGATCTCAACAAATCCGTCCGATAGAAATCTGGCCAAATGGCCATGAGGTTTTAGAGTGCGGTCTATTTGCCGTGGGATCAAACATTGAATTTTCGAAATTTACAGGATCAGTCCAGATTGAAGCACCAGACGTTCTTCCGAGTTTTAATAAAAAATTGAAAAATGAGCATTAATTTGGCATTATTTTTAGAGCAGAAGAGAGGGTAGAAGAAGAGAATGGTCAGTTTTTATGGAGGGGCAACCTATTTCTATTAGTGGGGCTTATCAATAATGCTACAAGAAATCAACCATCTAATTATTGAGTGTGCAGTTACACACCACCGACATGAATTTCATACATCATAGGTGATTACGGAACGATGGCCAGTCTGAATAAAGAAAAACTCAGTTCAAATCATCTGCATAGTCACTGGTGACTGTCCACTATTTAGTAACAGCCTCATGGCTACTCAAGGATAGTGGGTTTGCTCGAAAGAGTAAACAGCCATCCGACAGAAAACAAATAGTAGAGGGTACTTTTATGAGCAGTCGAAAGTCACGTGGTTTTAGGGCAGACGGAGTGTGTGATCCACTTCCAATAAATGATAAACTGGAGCATTAAGGGAACTATTTATGTCGGCTTGCGTCAGTAGAACAAGGATAGCGAACAACACAAAGGAGGCGAAGACAATTTATTCATATACATATATATATTCACAATACATATGTACATGAGCTACTGATGACGCTAACTCTCGCCACACGCTGTTAAACCTGATTTGCTATGAGGTTGTTTTGTACACTTGAAACACTCATATTTGTGTCCGAGAAAGACATTAAAATACTGACCTAGTGAAGGAGTGGTTGTAGTGTCAAGCGTCATCGCGGAATGCTGGTCGTTTTTAACCGGGAATTCTCCAAGTTCAGTTCCTTATCTGTTCGTGCATGCCAATCCAGATCATCAGAAAGAGTAATAGACGAGCAGATTTAGCCACATTTTTCAAGGCAAAACATTGTCAGAGTCCCCAGAATGATCTAAGTCAAGTAGTTCTTGTCTCTAAGCTCAAATTAAGCAGAAGTTCTCAGACATATATTTTTCTCAGGCAAGGGCTCTCACAGAATCCTTTGTGACCAGGCATCCCTTAAATTTGGCTTCACTCGCTTGATATCTGTCTGTTTGTAACACGCATCACACCTTGCAACATTTTGCATGTTCGTGGTTCTCCAAAGCCTCAGTCGGTCTGTAAACGGCTAAGTGCACCTCACCCGTCCACACCAATTAATCCTCAGTGCAAGTGCAATAGTTTCCACCATTTTATTGCACAATGAGTTTTCATTCACTTTTGTGAATACTTTAAAGAGGTCACCGTAACGCAGTTGCCTTCCACTCGAATGATTAACGCGATTTGGGTCACTTAGATTGAACAACGTCCACGCACAAGTATCAGATGGAGACTGATATCGATGTGTTCCGTTACAATTTTGCACAAAGATGCCTAACAGACAGCCCATCTAGGAAACATGCCATCAGTATAATGAAGCAACAAGGTTTGTGGCATCGCAAAGTAATGGAAAGATGATCGGCTCAACCAAGCAGACCTTTCCTTAGGCGCTCATGTCAATTAACTGTGGTATTATTTTGAGTCCATCGTCTTCTCTGAAGCCTGCGAGTTGTTCAGGATATGCGGTCAGGTCATTAGTGACTTTGTATGAACCGAACCATAGTTTTCTACAGGACGTCATGTAGATTTATCCTGGCTAGGTTCATCAGCAACGCAGATGACAAGTCCTTTCTCAGTCTTTTTACATTCAGGAGTAGAATTTTCCTATTTGTGTCAGAAAATGTTCACCTTAGTTTTCTGAATATATTCACGAACGTTAAACCAACAACGATGCTAGAATTGCCTTGTTGTGTGGACCAAAGTGAATGAAGGCTAGCGCTAGCTGGCCAAATGTGTGTGTCTGGTTGCGTCTCACTAGTGATACGGGCCACCAGGCGGCCTTTTGCATATATTGTGACCAGCAACTGTTTAGTTGTCTTCACTTCCCTGACCTAAAAGTTCCCATCTAGAGTCCGTGGTCTGAGTGCCATATTAAACTTTGCTTCAATAAATATCATAAATTTATCTCACATACATTTTACTGTATTGTATAATACTGTGCTGTGCCGTGGTGTTTTGACTGAGTTTTGATTACATTTGCCCTACTGTACTCTGTTTACGTATCGATCTGCGGAAATCTGGACACGCCGAGGTGTTAATTCCATAACGATGCCAGAGATAACCTTCTCTCTGACCATCGTCATACAGACCTAGCTTAATCATGGCTAGCACTAGCTAGCCATGCGTATTTGTTTCCTTAGTGGTGTGACCCACCAGACGAGCTTTTTCATGCACTGTAGATAAAAGAATTCTTAGCTTCCCTCGCTTGTATAGATAGCTGTGGGCCGTCAGTCGGCAATTTGCCGATTGCTACAACACTGACACTCCTGTTTATCATCGGTCTTATCCCCTCAGGTTTACACCGGGTACAGGGAATTCAGATGGAGGCATATGAAGCTCACTGCAGGCCATATCAGCATTACCAATATTGCACGTGGTCCATCGGCTTCACTTGATGAGACAAACTAACCCGAAGACAGATGCCATCCCACCAAGCGTTAACTCAAGCGAAAAAAATATGCGAGCGAGTACACAAGTGGCCCCATAGATTTAATAAGGAGGACTTCACACCCACCGAAAGCAGGCGTAAAGCCCACGGTTTGAGGATATAAGGGCAATGACCAACAGAGGTTTTTCTGTCTATACGCGTTATCACCTGCACTCCTCCTGTTGCGAGAAATATTATCATCAACCCATGAGTGAACAGTAAGTAGCTCGAATTCCACTGACCTAGCGGACGGAAATGAACTTTTGAAGCATCACTGGTACTACGCTACAAAATAATCAAACTGTTCCATAGAACAGAAATCTATAGGACGTCCATCATGGCTGAGAGCACTCGAACTAATAGAACAACATTTTGTTAGGAAACTTCGTCTCACTAGCCTAGCTGAAGATTCCACCCTTCGTGAACAAGCAATGAATCTCGGTGACGAAACAGTGTGATACCACTTGTCGCTGCCTTCCGGGGCGCCATTTGTGCTAAACGTACATCATTCACAGTAAACACGTATATTGAATGCAAAAGACTCAACTCCACTGTAATCAGGGACAAAATCCAGCAGGTAAACCAAGAAAAACTACAAAATGCAACAATTTACTTCTCTTAATTGCATTTTCTTGCATCTTATGAGCGCCACTTTCAAAAGTTGCTTAAGTAAACTCGTTAGATTCAACTCTGTAAGATAATTCTTTAAAATACTTGTGGGCATCCCGACCCTTCAAAACCCAGGATATCATCGGTCCATTGAAAAAGCCTTTCAGCAAATTTAGACTAACCTAAGCGTAAAATGGTATAGATTACTTACCTACTGATTGAGCCGCAGGCCTTATCAGTTACAGAACATACATTAGGGTTAAATCAATACCCTGGAAGAACTTGATACTAAAACTTGTACCCCCTTTTCATGTTTGAATAAGCTTCAAAGGACATCTAGAACAGAAGACGCACAAGTTATCACGTTTCCTGTGAAGTAAAATGCTTTCGATTTTGCGTGGTACATGAAGTAGATAATTACGAATGCCCTACTAGAACATCAGTTGCTTACAGTTACTGGACACAAAGTAAAGTGATTGACTACATCCAGCACCAAAACCATGTTTTATGGCCTGCGCAAACTAAAAAAAAATGCAAATTCAAAGTTCGTTGTCCTAAGTTGCTTTTTACATCATCACCTTTCCTACACAATACGTTCCATTTTAGCCACCTTGTCTGGTGTCCGGTAGTAGTGGAAGTGGAAGCGGTGTGCCTTTCCTGGTGCAAAGAACGATTGCTCGACAGATTGAGTTGAAGGACTGTATAGGCAAGTCCTTTATTTCATGTGTGTTGTAGCCAGTTGGGTATTATACGAGTAAAGATATTTTCGGAACACATTTCAAAGACTTTTAAGGGACTTGGGTTGATGGGATTAATAATAGGTCTTTTCACAAAATTAAACTTGGGCTTTACTGATATAAATAGTTAAAGTATACAGCTTACTGTGGGAGTGTTTATTCGAAGTGTGTTGTTCACAGTTCTCCATTCAGCATTTGACTCACATGTTTGAGTACCGCAAATATTAAGTTATTTCCTATAAACGCCGTGATCTGAGTAGGTTTTTATTCGGTCAGACAGTTTGACAACTGGTTTATGTTCAGCAGTTTATTTAAGTAGCCATAGGTTCGGAGGTAGAACTCACCAAGAGACTGGCTTGGAATTTGAAAAAGCACTCCGTAATACAGTTGATTCGGAGGCACAAATTTATCACGTGGCAGATAGCTAAGCTGCCACATGAACGATCTCTACTTACCACGGAAAAGGCTCCTTTAAAGATGAATTTTTATGTGCAACCCATAAGTTAACTTTTGTTCTCATTTCCCAAATTCATTCGTGACTCATCCGACTAATCAGTCTAAAATTGTATCAATCTTTCAATGCGTCCACCTGACATAAGTTCCCTTTATTCACCTGTTTTGCCTTCAATTTAGGGCTTCATCTAGGTAATGTTAGGTACACCGAGGCGATCATTCCAATACATGAATACCTGTTGTTGCTAGTACAGGTTCTGCTGAAAAACTGTCTGCCTGCTACTTTGTCAATCTAAGGACAATAAAATCATTAGTCACATGATTAGTCACTATTTGAAAAGTGTCCCTTCAAATAGTTCCTGGGGGAGTTTCATGGTCGCGCATTTTGTGAAGTTTGATATCACGCTGAAACCTACAGGAATTTGTGGACGACATCATTAGCTCGATGACATACAGGTAACAGGTGCCCTTTTCTTATCGTTATGTCGTCATATGTAGTCTGACTGATGGTGCGTAACGAACCTCTTAGTGTTCATCTACCGATCCTTTTCTATCGGGTTTAAGTTGACTCTACGGGCTTGTATGGTGCACGGCATTCTGCTCAGTGCAAACTCTCCAGTTCCCCTAATTATGTCCAGGCGTTCAGTGATTCAACACTCGTTGGTTGGAGAATTCAGTTTCGTTCTTATTGAGTTCGATAGTGAAGAAGAAGAATGAAAGGATGTTGCTGGGAATGGGGGTCAGGAAAGGAATAAAATGTGAGCACATGCTGCCTTTCCTCTGTTCGTTGACGATGACGCTGATGGTAGCAACCTTATATTAGGCACTAATCAGCTGAGGATGAAAGATATCAAACGACGATTTTAGCTTGGTTGTTTTTGGTGCTAGCCAGAATCAATTTAAGAGAGGTTCCACAATGCGACAATAACAACAGTGGTAAAATCGGTGAAATATCAATTTTAAAAAGAGGCTCTGGCCAGGAAACAAGCACTTATACTTATAAACAAAATATCTGCTTGTGAAAACTGAGCTTTAACGGCTGAAGCTCACGGACCATGCTATTTTCAGTGGTGTTGAGCTTACCCATTAGAACACGGAGGGGAGCTTTCCCATATAGTGACGCAAGCATAACTGTAGACCGACACGTGGCCGGTTACTACTGGAGTAGTCTTGTCCGGCGTCGTAAATAACTAAAAAGCTCGCCATAACATGCGAGAGAGTTGTGAAAGATGCTGATTCATGATTTCACGGACTAATAGAAGTGTAATGCAGCGGTGATTTCTATAACAGTGAGCTAACTAATGAACAACATTTATTTTTAAAAACACTTTTCTACTCCCAACAATTAACTACGAGGACCTTATGAAATACCACTGCACTGTTTGTCTGGAAAAACAGTATCAAAATGAATGCTTCTCTACAAAGTAATAGCAGATCACCGGTCAACCCAGTCGGACTCACAGACAAGGCTGTGCGTGAGTTCTCGTCAGAAACCACGTAGCATCAGCAGACGTAGTCCTCGACATCCCTTTGTCCTGTTCAGACATTTGCAAGTTGTCATGGCGCAAACAAACTGATTAGGAGGTCCGTGGTTTGAACCAAATCGCGACATCTCGACTATTCAAAGCATAAATCCTTTCTAAAGAAAGCGTGGGTTTGCAAATATGTATTACATTGGTTTCTACGGTGAACAATTCCTAGTTGCTTCCAACAATGATAATAAAACAGTGCAGATAGGTATAAAAATGGTTGAAAAGTCGGTCTGACCTCCATTATTTAGTAGACGGAAAAGTGTGTGGTTCAGCTGTAGAACTCTTTCGGTGCCTGGCTGCTGTGCCACCCGAAGGAAGCACGAGGGCCTAGATACCGTCAGGCAGCTGAAGCCAAGACAAGAGTAGCTGGGATGCAGAGGTCGGGTCTAAACCACGGACCTTCCAGTCAGTGCTTTCGCGCCTTAACAATTGATCCACCTTGAGCTCCGACGGACTAATGTAGAACTGTTAGTGGCACGCTGCTGTCCCTTGAGAGCACTCGCCAGAACATGTCTAAATATCCACTTAGATGAGTGCTTCTTTGGTCGACCGATTATTGTCTCCACGGAGGGCATAAAACTTGATGAACACAAACAGGCGGTCTCAAAAAGGAGCTTCCCTTCGGGTGCCTTCTAAATGGACTGCAGGTCGTGAGGACGACTCTCAACTTGATCTCAGTGAGAGTTTTTTCAAAGGTGTTATTAACCCATAAGCTTAAAACTCCACTGGTTGGGTTACTTTGTGTTTACATTGTTCTTCTATGACGTGATCTCCTTACCTTGTAATTTGGAATTTGTAATACATGAATATCCGATCATTCAAAGTTTGCAAAAGTTGAGTAAATCAAACGATTTTTTACTTTTTGCAAGGTTGTGGACGTTTCGGAGAAGTATGGCATGGCTTATACGAAGGCGAGGATGTTGCAGTCAAAATCTTCAGCAGCCGGGACGAGCAAAGCTGGCTCCGAGAAACAACAATTTTCACACGTTTAAATCTTCGACATGAGAATCTACTCAGTTATTTGGCGAGTGATCTAACGTCAAGGTGAAATACGCGGTCACTTTTAGGCCTGTGGTAGGAAGTCAACGCGTGTTTTACATTAGTTGTACTATCTGTATCTACTACATGCCTTATCGGGTCTAACTCGGTGACTATCAATTAGCAATTTTGATGATATGGTTAGTTAGCCTCTGCTATTTTTATCCGATGAATGAAGCTACTGTTTAGCCATTATATCGCGCTGCTTCTTACGACTTTTACCTTTTCGCACCTGCTCCAACACTTTACACTTATACAACAGCAGTGAAACTGTTTAAAAAAATGTGCTGAAGACGTCGTAAAACACCAACCGTAATTTTATTGTAGACTCATTCTAACACACTTCCGCATCATGTGTCGGGAGTTTTGGCATATGTACCATTTGGATTTGGAAATGGTGACCTGTTTTACAACTCTTTATTTCATGTCGCAACAGATTAAGCGAAACACTGCGGCTGTTTATTAATAACAAATTACCCCTCACTGTCTAGCGTTTCGAATGAATGAGTCATTATTATATCGCGTGATCTCGTTAACTGACGAGAGACTGGCACTGTTTTCTATGTCTCCATCCGTTTTGTGTGGAACCATAGCCAGCAAATGGAACCAATATGAAGTGCCAGAAACCTGAGCTGTATTCTTCACCGATAAGCAGTTATGAGCGTCACTTGCAGGAGAGTAAGACTTTGTAGTTCTGTGTCAGATTGCGATATCATTCGTGGGTATGTGGTCCACTGCTATTTACACCACAAGCAAAGCTAACCACGTCACCAATGCGCACTGTGATGACTTCGTCAACTGTTTGAGGCTAATTTGATCAGGCCGCTCATATCAACTCAGTGCAGATGCTACCGTTTGAGAAACACTAGGCACTGGTTAAAAAAATCTCGTTCAGCCAAAAAGTGGCTGCGTTCTCCCGTAGTTGATGGAAGCCATTCTGGTTATATAAATCGGTGACTCTTGTTTTACGCAGCGTGCTCGAATCTCCTCCTTCAGTAGACCTACAAATCCCGCTTTGAATCTCTTGCGGTCTTTATTCATCTATGGCTTGGCTCACAGCACGAAATGCGCAGGTGAGCATGTACTACCCACCTTGTGTGTATCGGTTAGCTACGTACAGCATTCAAAACGCCTCCTGGTCTTGTCTTGAATAGGCCCTTCGAGTATCGTAACAGTTAAACAGGTCAAAACAACAAGCTGAGATCTGAGTCAGGCCTACTGATTGTAATAGCTGGTGTCATTCCACATACAAATATCACCAATCCTAAAAATGTGCGATAACTGCGAGACATCCAACTCTGCGCCTCGTTCCTCCTCCACTTTAGAAACGGTTGCACACAGTTGTGGATGATTACGCAATATCATTCAGCCGGCTCCCTTTACGACTACTTGCAGCGGAACACCTTTCCGGTCTCGGTCGGGCTTTTACTTGCCGCTTCTTCTGCCAAAGGATTGTGTTACCTGCACTCTGTCATAGCTGGCGTTCATGTAAGTCTTCTTGATATTGAAACACACTAATTTCATGCTTTTGGTGCCCAAACTGCCAGTTCCTTTTTCATACGTATGGATGAGTGCATCCGAAGACCTCACAAATTTTGTTTAAATCAGTATCTTGGTTTGAGTGAACAGGTGGAAAAGACTCAATCAAAGACACAATAAAAAAACATTGGCACAGTGACTGTCTAGAAGAAGGCTTTGCCTCTGAATACCCCAAATCGACTGGTGGAGCTCTCGTAGCCGCTGTCGAAGATCAGAATGAGTTCTCCCAGAATCGCCTGCAGCCTTTACATAGTAACCGCCCCTGTCATTGCTAACTAATAACATCTATTTGGAGGGCACTGAAACCATTGGAACCATCTCGTTCACGATGAGTTGGCCAACTCTTCTCTGCTCTACAATATTTATGCTCTCTGAGAATCTGGCGCTTCACAACGAGACACATTAATTACTGAAAAAATGACCCCTAATATCAGTGGATCTTACATTATTTCGGTCAGTGACTATAATGAACGAGTTTGAGTCCTTCCAGTCGGCTCCTGAATTACCAAAGCAGCTCTCTAAAGCTGGGGAAGATTTCCTCACAGGAAGAACTTTATAGCGCGGAAATTTTCGGAAAACAACTTTTATTAGTCCTATGCCCAAAATAAAAAGATACCCCTAAGACTTGATCCCTGTTTTCAGGACTACTGTTGCATTTTGCAACTGATGCTATCTGGACATCCATGCGATCCTGACTTAATCGGATTGGATTATTACGTCCGGGCTACGCAGAGGACTCTGTTCAATGGGCAACGTCAACCAGTAAAAATTTAGACTGAATGCAAAAATTAGAAAAGATATTGAGTAACCGAAAACCCCGAACCCTGTCAAGTGCACAGTTAATTAACATTTCACATGATATTGGTCGTCTCTTATTTGATGACCATTTCTTGGGGAACTAAAAGTGATCCTTGTGTGGAGACGGCAGCTGCATCGGACATGCATATGACTCAGATTATTCTCTGTGAACGTTCACCACTGTACAGTTCTTACGCTGCTATGGGGGTTCCTCCCTGCAAGCTCCCAATAGCAAACAACCTCCCAACAGAGTTTACTTTTAAGGACGTCTTTTCAGCGGAAACACTTATTAGTGTTGTTCCGAATGATTTATTCTTATCACTTATGAGAAATCCAGTCCGAGTCTCTACAACGATCTTTTACTTCAATCAAATCAGCACAGCTGACTTGAAAGTGACCCGCTTTTAGCTATTGTTCATTCATACCTGTGTACTTCTGTCGAAAAACAAACAAGCTTAATTATTCAACTATTATCTTTTACATACTAATATGGATTTGACTAGACACTCAACTGATTTCAGCCTAATCTTTCGGTTACAATGGTTTTCAGCTGAATGTGCTGCACAAGACCACGTCATATTCCAGTTTGTATCATATTCGGGATAACGCAACAAAGTGTTTAGACATAGTACACTATTCACGAGGTTGCTGAAAACCTTATATGAAAAAGTGACTGGAAAGCAGACAGAGATACGTAAAGTCACTGGCTATGTCTTCGTACTCTTATTTTGTTGGTTATTCACCCACTATTCTGAGTACAACGTGTGACATCATTGACCGAACGTCATGCCCTCGTTTGTACATATGTTTAGCCACACAAAAGTTGGGGCATAGGAAGAAGGGGTGAGTATTTCAGACTGTGAAAGGACAGGTGGCATTGTGCTTGTTGGTTTGGTCCAGACAACACTGTACGCACTGCATAAAGCGGGTGTCATAATTCCGCAGTCACAATTTCAACCGCTCCTTGAGGTATCATTAAAAATTGTAACCAACCAAAAAAGATGATTGTGCATGCAAGATCCGAAGTATCATATCCCCACCATTTTGTTTTACTTCGGGATGGGGTACGGATGCGTGCGTGGGTGCGCGCTTCTCTTGCATATGCGGACAGATAAGCGAAATGCAAAATTTGAAACTTTTCGGAAACAACCAAACTCACCGGCCTACCCGCAGCAAGGAGAAAGACGTAAGAAAGCAAATGAACAACTCTGAGAATCCTCTATGCAGCTGTAGCACAAAAATTTACGCCTCCTAATTCATGTATCAGCAGTGAACTGAACCGACCCAAACTGTCCAGAATTCTGACACGGGATTGAAGCAGGCGTTTCCTATGGAGTTAAAGACCGACCGACGAATATAGGCCGGGTTGCACTGAACACACTACTTCAAGAGGGCATGATACCGTTCCTGGGTCCTCTTCTACCAACTCAAGGGATAAAATACGGCATTCTTAGGAGGTTAAAGAATAAATGAACGCAGTGGAACTCTTCAACTATTATTGTTTCACATCAGAGAAGGCACTTCTTCAAATGAACAACACCAGAAGTTCCGCCAGAGTTCATGGGCTCTTGAATTGTACTACTGTATAAAGGAAAGGGAAATAAAACTTCACCCAACAACTGCTGGGACATCGGGCTTTTCAGCTGTCTCCGCAAGCTCTAAACATCAGTGACATTTACTTGAATTGAACGAAGCACACGTCCTTCCAAGAACCGTATGATTTTGGAGCCGGCTCCAAGCGGTGGATGCACGACCACTTGAAAGAAAAATCTCGCGAGTGTCTCTAGTGGCCGAATGTCCTTCTCACAGACCGCAGACAATGTACACAGACTATTCACTCTGTACCTAAAGGCTCTTTTAAGGAAAGATGATACAGGCTTGCAGCTGGAATATTCTTTTGACGGACGTCATTGTACTATTAAACGATTTTTTGCAAGGAGTCTTGTCCACCAAACGGAGATCCGTATTCTTATGGCTACGAATGAATGTATGTTGTTTGTGCATTTGCATGATGAGTGATAAAGCCTGAAAACAATTTTGCGACTGACGCTTCTCAGTTTGGTCTGTGCATCGGAGAAGCCTTTCCTTATGCGTCAGATTGCCCCAACCGGAATCTACACCATTCCTCCGCGTATCAAGCCTGAAAGAAAATTCGTGGACTCCTGTGTGTTCTTCTGGTAGCACATTTTCTTTTGACTTGACTGTTGACCGTGAACTGCAACCGTGTTTTGCTAAGCTAGGGTGGCACTTGCAAAACCCAGGAAGTTAGTGTCGAGGAACCGGAACTCCTGAATGCAGACCAAGGTGCACGTCTACAGGACGGACCGCTCTGCACTGCATGGGAATGCTGATCCTGCCCCAGTGCAACACCATATGCTTGAGTGGTTTTTACATGCACTGCCTGCGATGGATGCTGGATTTTCACTGGAATGGATGAATACGAAAGACGGAGGTACTCAGACAGGCAGGTTGCGACAGAATGGTGGCCATGATCACGTTCAACTACCTAAGTGGCTTAGGAAATGCATGCTGAATGGATTGGAGCAGGATTCTAAAGCGGCTTCTGTATGACCCGACAAATACCAGGAAAACAAAACAGTGGCGGACAAAAATATCAGTATCTGGAAACGTTGGTCTAAAGACTGGCAAGTGAATATCTCCAAACGGAAAACAAGATGCGAAAAATTGCAGGGAGAAGCTGTACGTGCATGTTCATTATTTCAACTATCGACAGCTTCGATCAAGGGAGCTGAAGAGCAGAGTGCACAAGGATATTTCGAAAACTGTTGGATATGGAAACAACATGCCGGATGCTCAGCAACAGCGGCCGTATTTGCACTGGTCACCTTGAACCATTTGGCTTTAGCGAACATAAAGTGATGTTTCGGCGAGGCATGTGCGGATGCCAGACCGACCTTAGCCCCCTGAGGTAATCAGATGACTAAATGTGCATCGGCGCTGACGCCAAAACCCATTCCGGTCTTGCTACGCTTTCTCCAGCCCAGATTCTGACAAGCAGCTGCATGAAAATTTGAGCTTTGCTTTTATATTTTGACTTCCATAACGGCTGTTGCGTTCAGTTGAGCGTTGAACTCATCATTATATGCTTCCGGTTTTATTCCAATCTTTTAACAAAACAAGGGTCCTCTAAGCCTTCAGTGAAAAATGTCTTCGTTCGCACTCTGAAGCTGTCGAAAAAAGACACTTAAAACTTTGCTTTGTTAACTCTGCGGTGGTACTAGAAGTAAACTTCAATGGTCATTATCCCGCAGACCAAATCAAGCTAAGTATGAACAACTGCAGGACTCAGTGTAGCTGGAACCTGGGCTCGGCGTAATAATACTGCAGGTCTCCAGTTGACAGGCAACAGACTAAATGTAAATTGGTATACTCTTTTTTATGCAAGTTAATATTTTTCTGTTGTCCTCTGAGTCCGCTTATAGAGGTAAACGGTGGCTGTTTTATGAGGACTAAACACGATGAGAACTGGTGATCACTTTGGTGCGCAAGTCTCAGTCACGCAGGTGCATGTGCATAGAAAATCTGGAGCGATGACCTTTGCCAGATTAAAGTTTCATCAGATCCCTTGAAAGATTTGTTGAAATTCCTCACAGGTACATGTATTTCCCTCCCTTGAGTTGTTCAGATGCGGGAGATAGTTCAACTTCATCACCGTTTTTCACAAACACCCGTTCTGATTTGTGTCCCCCTGTGGGAATGCTGTACCTATTTTTGGTCGAAATTGTAAACTGAGTCTGCAATCACAAGGCTCTGATTTCCAAAATACTTTCCCCAGGTATTTAAGACCATTGGATTTAGGTAAATGATTACTGTGTGCTGTGGTACCACTTTTTTCTGATGCATTTTGTTTACGGTTTTGGCTTAACAATACAATGAGTTAGTATTTTTCACAAGGATGGATCATTTAGGTTGAAAACTACTTGACAATTTCTGAGAAAAAACCCAAGATAGTAATCTTTAAATGTACTTCAAACTTTATACCTTAGTTTCAACTAAGTGTTTCCTACGTTACGTTGCCGAAATTTCCATACTGCTTTTCATCCCAAACCCTCCGAATATCGGTAATTTGATGGAGTTGAGGACATTATATTCAACAGTTCAGAAAGAGACAAATGATGAAAAAACACCATAGTGTGAAAGTAATCAAGGCTCCAATACAAATGTATGTCAAGTTGACCGGTTTCTCTTGAGAAATTGATGTGTCCGTCACGGTTACTAACTAGTCACTGAGTAGTCTTGAGTTACTGCTGCCTTCCGGCCATATTGCTGTCCGAACCCTCTAAGATTATATATGAAACTTGCGAAACCTAACATCACTGGGACCCACACCAAAAGGTTCTGATGGGAGGTGTGTGCTGATTGGTTTATCTCCTATTTGAAAACAAGTTGTTATTAAGTCGTCACTTATGATTTGTTTGAAGAAATTCACAAAACTAACTGAAAAAAATAGTGCAGTTCATTCGTTAGGTACTCTTAGAAACTACATTCAAATCGCACTGTCACGAACTGTATCCAGTAGCCCTTTATCCTAAAGATTGTTTAGAAGCTATCGTCAAAGTTTACGAACTACCGACGCCTTTAGTTGGTTCAACCGACGACAGACGGCGACAGCCTCAAATGACCACATGATGCCCGAGGTTGTCAGGATCCATTCTTACTGGTGCACCAATACTGGTCTACACCGGATGTAACGAGACTAGTACCGCAATATGATGCTGTCCTCTTGGAACAGGTAGGTTGATGTGTGTGTGTGACGCCGTAGAGCTTGGTTGTTTATTTTAGCCGTGCAGAGATAAATTGTTTGGATTTTTATCCAAACCGTGGTCTATCTGAGAGCTACTGACACGTTAACTGGTAATCAATACATACTGGCTGACACAGCGCTGATGTCTACGAAAGAATTTTACATGTCGTCATATAGATCCCTGTAATTAAAGCTTTCCTCATATGCGCTTGAGTTCCCTCCAATGACAAGTCCATTTCTTAGAATTGTTTTCCATGTGACAACCAAAACGGTCCTTAATGTACCCATAATGGCGTCAACTGAGGACATACATTTTCCGCCCTTGTGTACGAATGCTGGATGATAACAATAGGAATGATGTCGGTTTATCATACGTTGTCTTCTCAACAAAATGCTCAAAAATGAGTGAAAACAAAAGGCTTCTAGAGCCCATTTCTATGGGTATTTCTAAGAAGAGAGGATATTTATGGGGGCTTATTTTGTAAGTGAATACTTTGCTGTTCAATGTGATGAGTCCCGATGATGCTGTATTGACCACAACTTTTACTGTTGAGAACAGCCTTTTTATAGACCCGAACGTGCAGGAAAGTACTCACTCAAAATTGCAGTTAATTTAAGTTTTCAGTGCCTACTTATACACCGGTAAAGGTGCTGGAAAAGCATCATGAAGTCCACTCGGAGTGAATATCGTCCAGTCATGTCTAATATATCAAGCCTAAGTACGAAATTTTTCCTGCCCAACACTGTGGTCGTGCACTGCACTCGAATGCATTACCTTTTCAATTGTTAGTGTGTACTTTTCAGTAACTCACCAGAAGCCCCATGGGTCTTTCAAAAAGTCCCCATTGACAGGATATTTCTGCAAACCTGTTAGGAATTTCTTAGACCACTAACAACTCAGTTCGTTTAATAGGCTGTCGATCAGGCGACTCTTGAACTGTTTGCTGAGTTCAGCAACTGGTTTGTTTGTAACCATTTGCTAACCAGCTGGGAAGGCATCAAACGACATCTAGGTCTCAGCAAACGATCATGGGACGTTTCCAATTCAGTGTCCAAATTTGGCAAATAGGCTGAAAGCTATCGATCAGCAACCAATTCCAAGTGATTTCATAAAAATACCTCGATATCTCGTGCCAATGTCTTGCCAAATGAAACCTGAGGCAGTAAATTCAGTCGCAGAAGCTCACAAATAAGCGATTCGACTGAGGCTTATCTCGCTCCTCCGTTAACACAAACTGCATTCTTGAATGGATGCATTTCGCTACTTGCGTACAACTGAAAATTTAAGCGGAACTTAAGGTTGGATGGAAATCTAGGTTTATTCACACTTGATGAGCTCTCGAGAGGAGCAAAACCGACAGTGGGATGTTGGCGAGTTTCCAGCAACTTTATACGTTGTGTTTTGTCAAAAACACGATCATTACTAACTTATGTATTCCTAGATTCTTCATTATTTAGTTATTGGGAGATTTATGGACCTTTTATTTGAGGGTGAGAAGTTTTTCGGTTAAACAACACCGCATCCCAACAAATTTCAGTTCCTAATGATGTCCCGAAATGTCAGTAATAACTTTTGTCCTAGGAGCTACCTCAAGTTCAAGTAGATCGGTTAGTGATTGTTGGTCTGTTCGCCGAGCTTGGCAGTTGGATTGCAAACGTTTCATTACCAATCGAGGTGACATCATCAGTGCGGGGTTGAGTGGGTGAATTCCTCCTCTTCTGCCTGTGCTTATATGGCTCCTAAAACAGCATCTGGTAGTTCTGAAGGGGGTCTTCGCCTAGTTTGATTGGACCCTTGTGAATCTGACCTGGTGTCAATCTCTTGTGTCTGTTTGGTTCATTGGGCGTATTCAATTCAACAGTTTTGTGGGTGATTGTTCTGTTGTGATTCGGTCGCTTTCTTCTTGCTTTGAGGATTGCTTGCTCTTGGTCTCAGAGCGCCAGATAGCGTATTCTTACTCACATATTCTGGAAATTAGCTGGTCCAAACATTTCGAACTAATTCGCTCCTCAAGAACATTTGAGAGAACTGTAACCAACAACCAAAGCTGCAGTGATCAAAAGCGGTAAATTTGGCCCTATGGACAGCTACAGAACCGTCTGTGATGGAGTTGCTATCTGAAGGAGTTAATATATACGGGACCAAATTTGCCAACTTTTGTCACTTACCAAAATCCTCACTCGCTCAGAGATGTTCGACTCCCGATGCTGCACTTCATAGGATGCCACGGACGCACTTTCTACTTCAGCAGCTCCTCGCAGTCCATGGCCTACATTTAGTAAACAGGGAAAAATTGGAGTAAATCACATTCCAGTGGTTTCCGCTGTGCACAAGACTGCACCCGTTTAGTTAATCCATCTGTCAAGCAGAAAACTCATCAAACAGCCGAAAGCCATCGATCGACGGTTTTGTCCGTCATTAAGGAATTCAACATGTTCCGCTTGTGCGTAGTTCGCCCGTCGTGTACATCGCAGTAAGGCGAACAACCCATCAAATTCGATACAACCTTCATCATCCAAAGGCGAGTTCTATCTTCCGATGCAGTGGACTCTGACAGCGTAAACAAGCGTTTACTCCGATAAACCAAAATAGACACGGACAAGGCAAATAAATTCAGCAGCAGTAATCTGCATTGTGGAGATGCACATCATCAACCCTCACATATTTAGTCGAACTTCTCTCAGACGTTAACCGATCTCGACACTGACTTTCTCAATAAGCCGGAAAATTCATCTGTTGTGTGCTGTTGAGGATACAAATGCAGAATATCGCAAATATGTGGTGGAACTCGAACTGAGAATCTACAAGGTCATACCATAGTTATTGCTCGCTGCATACATGTGGAATGAGTGAATTCTACGAGCAGATTCAACCCTGTCTAACTCGTGAATCCGATTATGAGTAACATAAACGTGATAAATGTGTTTCGCAGTAAAAAAAACTGCCATAGTGGAGGAGAGTATGTTCATTTGTTGATAAATGGAATATTTTGTGCGGTCCTACTGCTTTCTTTATTCAGTTAGTTCTAGAATAGCGTACTTTTTTTCTTTAAAGAAAACGGTTGAGTTTAGCCAAAACTTCGAGAATTTGGGAAAAATTGCAAAAATTTCGAACTAAGAAGGCAAAAGTTCCTTTTTGCCGCGCAGAAGACTCAGAGAATTGATGGTAAATTGCGAATAGCACTTATCCCTTAAGATTGGAGCAAACTTATGGAACTTCTTGTTATTAATGTTGTAGTACATACTTTGATCAACCAGACAATTCTATCCTCACGTTGAACTTGACGCTGAGTACATCGATCAAACATAAAATGGCAGCAACCTCAACATTAGTCTAGACCAGACATTTTCTACATTATTCATTAGGCCGTTTATGCTGCTGCTGTTGTTGCTTTTGGCCTAAAGCAATTATTTGCATGTGGGGGAGGGTGGTGCTTAGTGGTGAGCAAATGGCAATCACGCATTAATGACAAGTTATCGTCCAACACCTCCCCAGCTATAACGCAAATTTCCAGACGCACTTACCTAGATTGTTTCCTCGCGGACTGATGTGGAATCAGGTGCAACAAGGCTAGAATAAACAACGCAAACGTAAAAACACGACACAGAGTACACCCTGGGCGGCTTTACTGCATAAGGCGTGATCAGCTGCAGAACGCCCTCCTCTTGGTTCTCGTAGACCCGGAACCAATCAAAGCTTCCCCCGTCATTTGCCAGCTGGAAGCGCGAAACCAGGTAACTGGTGCGTTTACCTGATCGTTTCCGTTGGCAGAAAGAGGCGAGTTAATAATTTTTTTTAACTATGTGTCCACATTAGGGAGTAAAACTTTTAGCCGGGACACACAGTACATACTGTTACTGACTGATATATGAATTCATTGAGGCCGTATGTGAGGAGGCCATTCCACCTCAGTGGAAGCGGACAAATGTACAAAGTACACCGAGTTGAGCAGGTGATATCTTGACTGAAAAAGTCAAGCAAACCTTCACTACAGTGAACTGGAGACCACCCATGGAGAAGTTTTCCCATGGTGCTTGTCATGGAGTTTGTTTGACGATAAGTGCGGCTTGACGCACTATGAAAATTTATAAACTTCTCAACAAGAACTGAAATAATAATAGTAATAATAAACCGCAAATATTTATGTCTCAGACTACAAACTCCCTAGGAAAAGGACATTGTCTTGTTGTCTATCCTCCAAATAAATAGAAATCCAATTAAATTAACTAAAACAAACCAAACTAAATTGCTATCATCATTTAATAAAAAAACAGGACAAATATTTATCACGTTTCATAACTTGCTGAGGTGACCCACAACCAAATGGACACACTGATGCACCTGATCCTTGCACCTGTTCCGGGCAAAGATGTCGTGGCAAGTATTTTAGGAATAGGATAGTAATATTTTTTGATGCCATGATAAAAAGCAACTGAGCGTAGATATAACAACATATTTCTTCATAAATAGACGGGATGGTAATAATAGTTTTGAACTAAAGCATAAAAAACAGTAATCCTAGACACCACAAAATATTTCAGTTGGTGGCATCATCACTCAACCCCGCACTGATGATGTCACCTCGATTGGTGATGAAACGTTTGCAATCCAACTGCCAAGCTCGGCGAACAGACCAACAATCAATCAGCGCACCCGAGCTACCTATATTCCACAACATTGCCGAGATCGGTTAGTATAATCCGCATCACTGACACGGATATGTGTATTTGAGTTTTGGATATATCACCCACAGGTACGGTAGCTTTTATCCAATCAAGGTATGCACTATTAGGCGCTCGTGTGATGGCGGCAGGTTCGTCGATCCCAGAAGCACGATGCGCTGCTGAAGTTGTAGCTGGCCAATAAACACATACTCTTGTAACTACCAAATTAACTGCCTTGTATCGACTCTACATATGGTCGTTTTTTGGGAAAGAAATATCCACGTCACCTAAGTGTGTAATTCAGATAGTTAACTTCAGTCCAAAAGAAGAGGTTCCACAAGAGTGGCCCATAAGTAACTGATTTGGAGTGATCTGCAAGTAGGACAGAGTACGTTAAAGAAGGGGGTCAAAGCACTTTCATCAAATGATGAACTTAGGGGAAGGCTCGTTAGGTGATATGTGCAAATAATGCAGACATACGGGGGACCTTGTCAAGCAAAAAACCTCTGTAAGTCAACCGTGGAATGAGCAAAAATATAAACACCAGAAATAACTCATGCTCAGCTTTGAAACAGTTGATAAATCGGGTTTTTCTTTACCACAGTTTTAACCAGGTGAAGCAACCCGTAAACTGTGGCAACTCTGTTGTGAAAATACTAGCACTGATAGCTTCCAGAAATATGGTTGTCAATGACCTACATGTAGGTGAAGCTTGTTGACTAGAGAGTGAAAAGTATTTTTGGCATTTTCTTCCCCATACTACCAACTGGATTGTCTAGTCACATTTCAATGAACACCTTGTTCGATCACCAATTAATGTGCATCTGAGTGCACACTGGAAGCATCGTGCAACTGAAATTATTTTCTATCCTTCAGGGCAAGCCGGCGATTGCACACCGTGATATAAAATCCAAGAACATACTTGTTCAGGCAAATGGCACATGCTGCATTGCGGATTTGGGTCTAGCGGAAGTTCATCACGGTTCCAATGAAACGTCTTTCTTTGCTTGCCCAAACTACAAAGTAAGTCAGATAGGGCTTGATTTACCGGTAACTTTGCTTGGTTTGACATAAAGGACTGATCAGTAGCAGGACTGTTTAATAGATTAAAACACACTTGAAACAAATGATCAACTCTAGAAGATTGTGTCTGGTGTCAGATTACCCCAGACAAAGTTTCTTAACTCAAACACATCTGGGGAAAGTGCTGAAGGAGCTTAGGTGCAACCTCTGTTCAGGAGTACGCACAGGAAACTGAAATTTATTGCTATTCTGGGGAGAAATGAAATATGATCTTATTTTTCACCTTCAACGGACAGACTCTGGCCATTCTACTTCAGGCGCATTTTGTCTTTTTCGCAAGGGTAGCTCTACTTATATCTGGACCTCGAAGATAGGAAAGGGCTGTGCGCATCCTAACTCATTAATCCGCAAGAAACCTCATTTAATATGTCAAACGTTCTGCTCAAAGAATTTTTCAGGAAATACCATTATTTATTCTAATCTTCTCAGGAAGTAAGTAACGCGACAGAAGTGTTTGAATTTGCTCGAGACACTTTCGAAGCTTTAACTTAAACAGTGAATCCCTGTCATCCGCATGAGCATTTAGACGAATAGCTTCGCTGGGTAGAGGTGAGCCTCAGTCTTTCAAGTTACTTCTTTGATGAAGGTCTGACGGAACCACGAACCAATGACGGATACATAGAAATCTCGGCAAGCTCCAAAGTGGAACTGAGCCTAAAGGCTCTTAGGTCTCCATTCAGTTATCAGTTCAAGTGTTCTCCTCATTGAAGGTTTTGAGCCCCTAGAGAGTCTTAGATGAGCACTCATATATCTGAACCTTCAGAACCATCGCCTTCCCATCAATAGTCCTAATTCCAAATATACCAAACTTACTTTTGTTGATTGCTTTTGCACTGACATGTCTGACATCCAAAATATTCCTGCAACTCGCAGTATTTCAGGACCCCTGCTGCAGACCCGTTTCAGCCAGTCGATTTTCAGTGATACCAAGACTTGCACAGTTCTTTGTTGTTACAGAGAAAAGATTTTGGAATTCTTAGTGAGGAGTTTATCCCGTAGGGGAAGCTAGTCTACGCTGAGTAGACGAGAAGCACTGTACAGCTGTTCCATCATTGTTAAGGATCATCAGCAGTGCGCACCTCACAAAACTCCAGCGAAAACCAAACCCACTATCATCCCGTTAGTATTTTGAACTCTGAACCGCTGGAGGGCTCGAGATTACAAAAGTCTCCGGAGTCCCTGCGATACGTGCCGCCAGCCTTTCAGCATAGATTAGCTTCACTTATAGGACGAAATCTCTCCTGATAGCGCAGTTCTGTTCACCATGACTGCATTACGAAAATGAAGGCATTGAATCTTTCTATGCTAACAGTAATCCTCCCTGCAGTCTTGTAAATTGTTTCGTAAATTCAACATTTCACTTGTTGGCACAGAAAACCATTTGTAACGGTGCTCATCCCGCCAACATCCCAATGCGTGTGATCTAGTTTTTTAAATGGGCCTAGTTGTTGACTGTTTCCAAACTTCCGGGCAATCTTTGCTTACTACCAACTTCACATGCGGTTTATTTCCTTTCTGACCTCACATTAATTACGATTTTGGATAATTCTTCTCATTCAGTGCACCATTGGGTTGGTCTCTAGTGAAACCAAAATCACGCTAATAAGTGAACTTTGACGTGATTCACATTAGTTTTGGTCCGTGTGGGTCATTTCTCATGCAGCTGGTTTGTTCATATGATTTAGTTTGGTCACCTGTACGACTTCGTTCTTGGCACTCGGTTGTTATAGGACTGACCAGACACGTCCAACGAGTGCAAACGCTCGCTCTAAGTAGTACATCTCTAATGGTACTACCTGTAAAGCAACGTGATTTGAAACTGACAAACTAGCTAAAACGCAGCACTCCATCAATGACGCCTGTTCGTTCGTTACGAAAGTAAGAAAGTTATACGTGCAGAGTAGAACGTGCGTATAACGTCAAAGTCATATCTAGCTTTAATTTCTGATGGGGATATTAAATTGGAAGCTTCTTGTAGCTGAACTCGTACGTAACGATTCTTTCGAGTAAAGCGCACTCGTTTATGGGACAAGGTTGCTAGATCGTGAAATTCGTTCAAAGCTGAGGACTGATTTCCTTTTAAAAGAGTGTTGTAACTCAGTGAAAATTATGGCTCCCGAACCTTAGCAATGGAAGAAGGCTAATCCAACAAAAGCGCGACAGTTCATTATGAACAACCGGGCGCAAAATTACAGGGAGCTTAGCGTTATTGAGGGCGCACGTCTGACCTCGAATCAGTGCGGTAAGGTGTATGTTGGTTGGCATCGCTTCCAAGACTCAAAAGTTGTTGGTCGTCGCTAACCAGCTGCTTGAATTTCCAACTAATTGCTGGATTCTCTGGCTTGAGAATCGTCAGCCTTCTTGAAACGATATCGGACTGATTCCAAATAGTTGACGGACATGCTGGCGTTATTTTCAGCAATCTGACCTTCATAACAGACATTATCGCCAAGCCCAGCATGAGGTACCCAGAGAAAAATTGCTTTTTCTATGTAGACTACGGCGTTTTGTTTCTCAGTTAGGGGGTCGCTTGATATGTGGGATTAGCCAGGGACTTAAACTCTAAGCTCCCGATACCTTGAAAACATTTGACCACTATTTGTCTACTAGTAGCGCGCCTTCATGATTACTACTTTTATCAAAACCCATCGTCCAACAATTTTCCTCGTCATGTCGCCAGAATGTCTCAGTTATATGATTTTTTTTATTATCGTATCCGTTTACAGTTTCTCTGCATATTTTCATGTGGTTGCTTAGTTGGCTAAGCTAGATACGAACCAGTTCAAGTTGATGACTGGCTGACTGACCAGCTGAGCCAAGTGCACTCTCAAGTACTTCGGTACGTAACCACCATAGTGGTTTCCAATGTTAGAAGCAAAAGCTAACAGCACTATGCGAACTCTGTGCGTGTCCAAAGCAATTCATTACAGCGGTTCTTCTCAGGCATCTCAGAAAGCATTTGATTACTTCCAAGATAGAGGAGTCGAGATTTCCAGGACTACTTGTCGGTAATACTATCTTCATGACCCAAGGCTAGCTCTTTTTTATCCGTATTAAACCATTCTGATAAATAAGGAAAGCCTAGTGCTAGAAGCACACAAGTTTTGAGACTCTTCAAGCAATCGCAAGCAGTTGGTCAAAGTATGGAATATATTCGTCAGTTGAACTCTGTTAAAATTTTTAACCACTCTGGAATTTTCAAGGACTTAGGTCATAATAGGTGTGCTTTTTTTGGCAGATCGACAGAATTCCCGGTCCACGGTTTAATAGATAGCGGTTTCCCTGCATTGACCTTGAAAAATCGGGAACACTTTTCTAACTGCTCATGAGTACTCAGATGCCCAATAAACTGAACGTATGGGTTTAACCAACTATATATATGGATTTGCTTGCAATTTTAGGATCAGATTGATAGTGTGTCAGCCAGTACCTGCTCAGTGCGCACAGAAAGGTAATGCGTTACACGTATCACTTCACAACTAAATTAAACGCTTGGAGAAGGAAATTAGCTAAACTGAACAAAAGCATCGCTATGAGCCACTAATGAACGGTCTATACTATTGAGTGAGCTTGCGAGTAGTGCCTAGTCTAGTGTGGAAGTCCTGCTTTCGCATTTGATGGAAGGTGAAGGTTACGACAGAAATTATAGAACCGTTTTGCAGTGTTCGCTCATTATTGGTTAATGTCCAAAGAAATTCAAGTGAAGTTCAAGAGATTGTTTGAGATTGTTGACTCTTCAGAAACTCTGTGAAGGTAAGCTATTTACTTTCGTGTCTAATGCCTTGCAACCACTTGGTTCGTGTTTGCCAATAAGCAACTTCGCAGCGAACGGCGTTCCTCATTTGACCAGATCGTTTGGGTAGGACAGATGACCATAAAAGCTTCAGAAAATTACAGAGTGGTGGGACCAACAAGGAGAATTACAAGTGTGATGGATACTCCCTAACGAAAGCATGCGCTGCAACTTGACGGCATTTTTTCTGTCAACGATGAGCTCTTCGTTACAATAGAGATACAATGCTAGATTCGTCTCTGATGAAAGAGGACTGTTTTCTCTTTTTGGTACTGCGATCTTTTGGGCGGAAAACAAATTGTACAAGCACCTATTCCTAACAAGAGAATGTTTCCAAGAAGGAAAATCTTCAATCCTAATGATACTACTTTTCTGAATGCCTTTTTACTTTACCATGTCTTCTAATGGTTTCCTTCCCGAGCTAACAGGTGGGCACAAAACGTTACATGGCTCCAGAGACGCTCAGTATTCTATGTACAACGTACGCAGCTTTTGAGGGTTATTCGATCTCGTCTGGGATGAGCGAAAACGAGACCTTAATGGACACTCACGTGTGCCCACCGAGACTGAGTTTTGAAACGCTCAAGGCAGCAGACGTGTACGCTTTCAGTTTGGTACTTTGGGAAGTGCTTCGACGTTGCACTTTACAGGACTCAGGTATGTCTCTCGCAATAAGTATGTTCTCATGCATAAAATGACGCTAGTTTCCTAGGATCGTGTCCTATTAAGCATGTTTTTTAACCCACTCACCTTGACTATGTGACTGTGATGCAGCCCGACGGAAAATGAAGGAAAACGATTGTTCTTTTAAAGCAAACACTTTACAAGTGCCCTAGTACTGAAGTGATTTCTTTTTCCCGTTTGTTCTGATCAAGATGACGCAGATCCCTACATGCTACCGTACGGTGATTTGGTGGATTCAGATCCAACTTTCCAGACAATGTATCAAATCGTGTGCGTTGATGCACTGCGACCGCCATTCTCATCAAGATGGGTGAACGATAAGGTAACCGGCAGCGATTTGTACATTTATTGATGCCGCACTTTAAGCATACTTCTGGATGAAGCCGTTGCTGATGTATTCAGCCATTCTGACTGCCTATAAATACTCACGCTGTTTTTGTATGACTAGATGAATGAAGCACTGACGTGAGGCTCAAACAACACTATTAAAGATGGGTAATTTTTATACATTCCTTTCTCGATCGCGTAAGAAATGCAGTCACAAGAGTGGGAAAACTGCAACCGGTAAGATCGTGTAATCACTAACTAACCCGAAAAACTGCGAAACCGGCGGTTGCCATAAACTTAATGGAAGAGAGAGTATAAAGCTGTGCGATCTTCGGGATTCTTTGTAGCTCGGACTCGATTCGAAAGATTGTGAGCAACAACAAAGTGACCTTATCCACATCGAACTTACAGCAACCTCCGAAAGAAACCAAATTTTCGCCAGCTGCAAACAAGAAATTGAATCCGTACGATACGTTGAGTGTAAGTTCCAACGGAGTACGCATCCAATACAAATGAAAGACTGAACATGCCCTCACACTTATACTCCAGATGGATTGTATATCATGAATGAAATGCTCTTGCGCAGATTAAGTGGGGTTGGCACACCCGACATTATCAACCAGAGTGACAGCCAATCTTCCATTCACGTGGATATAGCCATCTCAAAAGCCAAATGTGGGAGGAGAACCACAGCAGTCATTCACCACTTACCCGATTCGTTGTCACAGTCTATCCGTTTCTCAATTCATCGTCGACCCCGTCGTACCTGCAGACAGTCCAAACTGTGTCCTCCTCAATGGCACAAATTTCAGCCGACACAATAACTCCGATAGATAAGCCAATCATTTTCAACCCAGGCAAATATGTGCTTTGGCAACAAGGCTTTAAAAATTCAGATAGCCAAACGTCAGGTCCATAAGATCCTCATGCATGTAGTCAGATTCTTCGATTAATACTTGCTACCTCACAAGTCGTCTACTTCAGAGTATTTCGTTGATTCTCAAATGAGGTCAAAGTAATCCCTTTCACGCATTTAGTTCGCTCGCTCAGAAAGCTAGCAATAAAATATACCAAAAGGGAGTCCGGAAAACGTAAAACACCTCTGTATAGATAACGTAGTGTATATGTTGCCAGTCATATCATTAATTAAATTGTACAGGAAGAAATAAAATGGTCTTCGTTCTGGCTCTTTTAGGTAAGACAAACAGTTGTTTACCCCTCCCCCTTCTCCATTCACCTGAATCCTCAGTCGACTTTGTGCCATCCAAAAGTTTTTGTCTTTCGCATGTAAACCATTGAAATTCTACTGCTTGACCACAAGCAGCAATAGTCTTGAGAGAAAAACACAGGAGGATGACAAACGTAGCGTTACGTTATTTCGCCACTTTAAATCCTATCATAAAACTGGACCATAAATATCGTAAACAAAACCTATTCTCGTTTTCGCGGAAACGATGGGACGCTCTACTGCGGGACACAGTTGTGGAAACTGAAGGTAGAATGCTCAAACACGGTCTAATTTGACGCTTATCCAGGACTTAATAGTTTTACTCATCTTCTTACAGGTAAAGAACATCCTCTAGAATTGGGAAATCGTTCGATCTGGACGGACGGTTTCTCCTGGACAGGAAAACAAATAATCGCCAACATTGGAAAGAGGATCAAGTTTCATCCATCTTAATACCAGTCTAAAAGAAGGCTAATTCTGATTGACCCCTTGCCTAAAAATATTGCCTTTATATAGCCGTAAAGCATTACTCATAGAGTTGCTGAAAACTCTTTGACAGCCCATGACCGATTTCGTGCTTGAGAGTTTCATCTAGGATCCAGGTGAGTCTCCCGTCAAAACCACACTGGTATGCAAATGAGTGTATTCTTCGTGTTACAAAACTGAATACCAGTTCAGTTATGACGTAAAATTACCGCGGCTGTACTGCTGTCTACATAGAATGTCTTCAATCAGCTGACAAAAGCGGAGGTCAACTGAAGTCCTTTTGGTTCAAAACAACTGAATGAACAAGCTTTACTTGATGTTTTAGGGGAATAGAGATTTTCGGATGGTGAGTACACCGGTAGTTAGGATCGTGCCTAACAGCGAAGGATAAGAACATCTATTGCTCATTATTGAAGACACTAATTCCGCTTGGTGATCTGATCGAATCAGGATAGTTGTCTGGGCCTAGCTACGGTGCCACTGTGACAGAAGTGGAGAAGTGAGTTACCGAAACTTGATTTCAGCCAATTCTCAGAGAAATGGCGATATCAGACCATCTCTGCATCGACTGTGTGGAGAAGCGCATTTAATACAGAGTAGGTCAATCGTGTGTGCTTTAAAAATGAAGACAATATATTGATTGTATTTACTTTGTTATTATTTTTACTATTGTAGCAAATGGAAAGATGCACAAGACTGATGATGGAATGCTGGCATCCACAACCTGAATTCCGACTTACAATGCTACGCGTAAAAAAGACCTTGAAAGAATTACTTGTCGCTTCTCAGATGGAAGAGAGCAACAATTCATCCAGAGTGAAACATCCGGAAATCTAGGAAGTCCGGTAGAGGTGGGTGATCGTAAGACGCTAACAGTTTACGCGTAAATGTTTGGCATTTCGGGCTGGATTTCTCAAAAGCTTAGGCTTTCAAGTTCAACTAAACGACTTCGGTATTATGTGCTAAAGGCCGTTTGGTTTTCTGACGGACTGGTGCATAGCGGCATCCCATATCTGCTTTCGAACGAGAACAAATCTTATCACCGCCTTACTGAATGCATTGCGGAGTTTTCTCGTCGAAGGTGCGACTTTAACCTCCTTAACTGGTAGCTTTGCTTTATACTCAAACGGGAAATTTCGGTTTTATTCCATAAAAGCGTAAGAATAAACGTGGTTTATGAGTAAAAAAGTGCCACGGTCGCTTATACTGTTCAATTTTTTTAATTTTCCAAACAGTGATTCTGGCACCACTATCAGGGTACCCAAAAAGGTTAACCATATTGATGCTGTTGAAATCCTGAGCAGCATGCGAGTTGGAACGGCAGATCACCCTTGATTGCATCAGCCAATGTAAACCGTTCGTTAGGTTAGAAAGTTAGCGCGGTAACCACTGATAATGGTGAATAAGTACCCCGAGTTCCATTTTTTAAACTTGTGGGTTCATTGACTAGACCAATGGAGAAGGCTAATGAAGGATATTACTCGAAATGACTACAATGGAATAACATTAATGCAGTGAATAATGCTTATAAATCGATCTTGCTGAGGACTTGCGTACGTATAAGACAACCATCCGACAGGTGAAAACTGGTGTATCCGACATACTGACAGTTTGATGACTGAATAGTGCCAAATGGAAACGTCATACGGTTTCATTTAATCATTCCTCATCGTTCAGGCCTTGTTCCAAAAAGCCGTCTTTGGCTGTCGGGTACGTTTTTTGCAGTCAATGACCAAAATTAGTAGGTTTTCATGGCTATGTGCGGGATGGTGGTACGGGAAGGGAATTAAGCTGGAAACCTTGATATCAACATATGCAGCAGACGTTGATGGGCTGAGTAACCAGCGTCTATTGAATCCGTCAGTGGAACCATCGTAAAGCCGGCAGTCTACCTTGGTTTTAATAAAAACTTTCCGTCAAATGTGGGAAGGTCGAGGTTGAGCTTAGGGCTGACCCACCCACCACAAAAGACTATATGTAACCAAGTAGCAGGACCTACTACTATTGCCACAAGATGGCTCAGATTTCAGCAACGAAAATGTGAAAACCACTTCGTTAAGATCTCGACTAGAATTAGCACATTCGTCGGTGATTTCATTTAATTTGACCCGTCGACTGGATCAGACGCTCAGGTAGTAAAATGCTATATAAATCGACCAACCTAATCTCGTCGAGATTTCGGAAAAATTTGGTTGGCTTTCAGACACTGTAGTCGGCGCGGCGGAATATCTTGGCTATCCTTATCCCAACGATTATTACCACCTGCACGAATAGCAAAAGGAGTTTCATGCCCTGATGCTTCACAGTTGAACTACGAAAAAAACAACGCAAGACTTTGAAACGGCAAGGATGTCCAATATCTACGACCAAGTTTTTTCCATCACGAGCCGATTCATACACAAAGCAAAAGGGGGGACGCGAGCTGCGAGAAAACAACCGATAAGATTTCTCCAGTTGTTTCTTCTGTGTATGTATCGGGGTTCCCATGCAAGCTTTATCAAATCCATCATCTACCACACTACTACTTTTATCAGACAAGTGAACGGGCAGTTGCTGATGTAGTACACAACGATCGGGCACAGAAACGTACATACCCGTCTCTAGCAACTTCATCATTTCTTACTAGCTAGCCTGATTCCAGATTGTAACGGTGAAAGAAATCACTCCTAGGTGACGGAAGACTCTAAGAGAGCCGGCGAGCCCTAAACTATTACGCAAAGAGTATGCCACTGGCACAATGATCGAGGGGAAGCAATGTGGCATGTGAAATCTAATGCCTTAGTGTTCGTAGAAACGTTGATTGTCCTAGTTAACAACTGCCCTCTCTCTCTAAACGCATCCCCTTGAGATGACTGTCACACCGTAGGTGTACAAACGTGTGGTTCACCAGTGGATTGAAGACGTAAAAATAACATACTATTGAGGAATTTGTCTTGTGAGAAACCTCTAGGCAGTCAGTAAGAGATAGACGAATTTAACAGACAGGGTCATTAAGTAGCTGAACATCGCCGTTTTGGCGAAAGCATAAGCATTGCTGTGAGTACAGGAGTCCGATTTCCAACCCTGGCCTTGACGTTCCTGGAATTATTTTATGAACCTTTGACTCAGGCACTTGAACTAACCCTTCTCTGTAATTATTTAACCCAGCATAGTTTTGGCACCTTATATGAGTTCTTGTGGATGCCATGTTTTAAACTGTCATGCTCCGTTAGGTAGAGAGATAGGGAATTAAAACTGAGTTACACTGGTGCCGTAGCGTCCTAAACTCAGGAAGTTTGGGGTCGAAAAGCCGTCAACAGGCAGGAGTCACTTTCTCTAACATTCTGAATAGTTGAGCTTGTGGTCTGAGATACGTAGATCTTGATATTGTTTCTATGATCAGGTGTGAATTTGCCTCTGAAATGAGTAATTAGCATACTGTTATAATGAGGTATTTGTTTTCTGTCAGTATTTTGACAAAAGTTCATACCGTTATCGTGCGCATTTTACGCTTTTTTTCAGTCGACCGGTAACCGATCCGAAAAAGGCGCCAAATTTTCTTCATAATCTTCCTGTAGCATTCAACAGTTGGACGACCAAGGATGAATTTCTTATACACAGTTTTTATACTTCGATTTTATCTTTTCAATAGTCATTGGTTTTGATGTGATTAGTTGCTGATTGTTGCCTTGATTTTCCCAGCCCTTTCATTAAAGTAAACCTTTGTGAAGAAGTCAACCGAATACATTAACGTACTTGAAAATACTGGACGTGGTTACTTTACTGTAGCACCTGCTTTGGTCTGTATTTACGACATCCTGATAGTAATCCTACAAATTCATCATCCATTTTTTTGACGCTTTCGAAATGTTTGACTAGAAGCTTAAGCCACAGTGGAAAAAACCTCAAATGTGCCCGAAATCGATTTTCCAGAAATGTTTACTCTGTATGATTTACCCGCGTACTGACCTTGAAAGTAGGGAAATCAGATGAGTCAGGCGACAGGACGATCGCTCGATGATGCACCCACATCAAATTGCTAGAATCGTGGATCATTATTACCAAAGGGCGCATCTCAAAGACTTTTAGTTGAAATTTTCTTGCTCACCTCACTATGATGTGCCTATGTCTTGGAGATTCTTGGACGTAAAATTCCGTTTTGTTTTCCATTCCAATAGCCTTGAAAAACTTATAATTTACAAGCGACACATTTATGTGCCAAGCGAACTGATCAAATGATGCGCTTCCGATACAACCCAGCTAAACCATCACTAAGTTGAGCAGTCTTGATAATTCACAATGAACGAGAGATTCAACTGGGTCTTCCAATGTCCAAATAAAAGCATTCAACGAACGCTCGAATCTCCCTGGAACTTTAATTCTAGCTCGATCGAATATCAGATAAGCCGCCATAGACAAGCAACAATAAAACCAAGTACATATAATCATGGGTTTGGAAGTGACTTTAGCATACTGCTGTTTGGTTTTCTGGTGAAATAACTTGACCCGATGAGAATGCAACAACCAGACATTAATTGGTACTTGAACACCTGCCTACATCAGTTTGAAAGAAATGGAAGCCTGTAGGGAACCAGGAAACCAAACCTGACCAAATCAAGTGATTATATTAGCGCTGGTGTTCGGTTTGAGAAAATCAAAATCTTCATTGGTCGACGTTTGTGAAAGAAGCTCTGGAGAGATCCCTCTCTCCCGTTTATTGTATCTGCGTATTCGCCAACGGATAATAGTTTTGAATGTAATAAAGTTTCGATGACGCTCTAGGGGTTCCCTTACGGCGGGCTAAAATTGAGACATAGCTGTGGTCACCAGTGAAATGGATGTGCACTTGGTCTCAGTGCTATAAAGGCTCAAATGGGTGATAGGTTTGTATTGGACGGAACACCTACAAACGGAGAGCGCTTATCGTAGATGTGTGCTGACCGCAGACTGTTTCTTTGCAGTGCGAATTTCGGAACGCTGGAAGCGGTGCGACCACATGGTGCTTACCGACGAATCAGCCCAAGTTCAAAACTGACAACACTGTCATCAGTTATGGATAACGATGATCGATGGCTTCGTGCACCCTATTCTAAAGTACCTATGTGAACTCCGGCCATGCACTTGTATACTGCCATTTTTCATTGCGATTCCCATATTTGTGCAAAATGTGCGCAACCTGACTGAAGAGTGAGAAGCTCGATGACCCCAAGGTCACCTTGTCCGAAGCCCGCCTATTAATCAGACTTAGAATACAAAAGTGCTCAAGCGTGATATCCAAAGTTGTACACAATACCGTACTTTACCCTGCAGCACAACTCAACAGACCGCTTTTCGGTAGTGAATCTCTGATAAGACTGATTCTGCTGGAGGTCTGAAAATACATTCCCACCTGCCCCTGTCAGTCCAACCAGTATTATCCTGCTGTGGGTGAAAGTGAGTTGACTTGCAGATCTGAAAACCTATTAGGTCCCAAACAAAAATGCTATAAACGTCCGCAATTTGTTTTAACTGACTCATGCAACAGGTCCTGGGAAGCATCTTGCGAAAGCGCCCAGGACCACAATGACTTTCTAATACCCAGCGAAGACCATTTAGCAGAATATTCTGCGCGATTCAGCTGAAACTCTGCTACTTCCCATAGAGGCTTCAGGCCTGCAACGAAAATGTTGACTGTAATGTGAAGCTCTTTCCAACTTCAGAAATGCATGTATATATCCTCACTTAGAAGTCACGTTTGTTCAACATGGGGTGAACCACGAGTACCGTATAAGCATGCAGTTCTTGGGTTATGGGTGCATAAGAGGCGCTCAAAGAGCTTTACTATAAGTGGTATTCAAAAAGGATTTCCACAATATCCATGTTTGTTCAGCTGTGCCATTGCTGAAATAATGAGGCGAAAGCTGGAGGGTTCTCAAAACGCTCTTGCTAAGAATCCTGACGATCTGGAGTATGTGGACGATATGGTTCCAACCTAGGAATCGGCTACGAGGAAAGTGTCTGCTGAACTCAGCGCAAGAAGTCTGAGGGCTTGAATTAAGTTTGCGTCGCCTTTGGCATCAAATGAGCATATCATCAGGTCTCAAAAGTCACATGCATCTGGCTGCATTACAGGTTGTGTTGTCGTATACAAGCGAAACTTGGCTTCTACTGACGGTTCTGAGACATGTCCATGTTCCTTGACTGCGAACGTCTGAGAAGCTTTTCTGATGCGTGATGGCGTCGAGGAATTCTCCACGACGTAATTGGAAAACAGGTTGTACAGCAAGGTGAAGTACGTCAAACAAATCCGCTTCCTAGTCCTGAGGAAGTAACATTTGCCAATGCTCTGTAGGAGCAATGACTGGCCTCTGATTTATCAGCTCGTGCTGCAACTACTACTAACGCTGGTACGACCCCCGTCTGTTTGTAGCTCTATCATCAACTATTGGTCCCTACCCAGATAAATAAAACAAATACGCACTATTAAAAACAAGCATCGACTCAAAGTGGCAATATTTAATATCCGTAAGCTTTATCAGATGGGTCAATAGACCTCCCTTGTTCGCATCCCTTCCTTCCTGAAAATCGATGTGTACGAGCTCACAAGACCCTACCACAACTGCATCAGAACATGATCTGAAGCAGTCCAAGTTAATCAAGGATTACTCTCCGAGTGTGAGGTGATCCAGAAGTAGCTTCCCGTGGTCCAAATGGTATAGGTGTTGCGCTGAGCGCCAGAACTGAAGACACTGGTTGACTGAACTCATATAAATATCAGTCAGACTAACGGTCCGTCGGAATCAGCAACTAACAACTCTCAAACCCAAAACCTGTTTGTGCTCTCTGCCAACGCGCCAACAAACTGCAGCAGTGACACTGTGAAAGACACTCTTACGAATACCTTTCGCAACCGGGTTGTAATTAGTGCTCGAAATTAGCAAAACACACTTTTATCAATACTTCTCGTGGTGGAACCAGTATCCCTGATGAAACCGTCACCCAAAATCTAGAGTTAGAGAATTCGCTTTCCTACTATTGCACATTGTTCTTTAGAAATGTGAAATCACAAAAAATAGCATTTCACGAAAAAAATACAGAGCAATTTTTTTTTCATAATTCCCAAGTATAAAACGAAAAGTCAACATTGAAGGTAAAAAGCTACTCCCTATATGTACCTTTATCGTTGACTAGATAGCAAGCACCAACAAAGAAACGTGAATTGAAACATTGAAGAATACAGTCTGATTATTGAAGTGCTAGTTTCTCCAGGCCTGGTGCGAGTAGCCCTTGTGTGCAGGAACCTGTACTAGCCTTTAGGGCTTGTGTAACCAGATAGACGACATCTAATGCAGTCCCCCAGCTGAGCGAGATTCCCATTGATCCGTGACCGTAATTGTGAATAATCGGGATACTTCGTCCTCCGTTCTGATCACACAACCAAGCTAGCTGAAGTAGCAGTACAGAAATAACGATGCAAATGATTTTTTGATTCGCTAAAGTTAAAAGCTTTTGAAAATCGAGACCATCAGCATGCGTTAAAATGCTCTGGAAGGAGTTGAAATGAACAAAAAATGCTCACAGTGGACAACAATGAAATAACTAGTGCAACTTCCTTATGCGCTTGGCCACACCTCAAGTTCTCCACATGGACAACCTGGTTAAAAACAGCCATGAAGTGAACAGAAGTGGCGAAAAACTTACCAATACTAAAAGCAATGTTATGGTTCTGATCGGGGTTTCCATTGTCCTCTGCGGTCCAATCTGTTGTTCTAGATAACACCTAGTTTCCCGAACCAGTTACTGGTCGCGGAAAACGGTGCCGAGTTGAGTAGCCAGAAGTGACGCTGCTCTCAGCGACACGACATAGCGATCCATACTAAACGAGCTTATTCTTAGGGCAAACGCAATGCTTTATCGCCAGGCCTGTTCGTGAGGTAAACACAGTGATAAAATGGGAGTTTCAACACGGGATATAACGGAGATTTAGTCTTGTAAGTGAAGTGAATTTATGTCGCGAAGCGTTGAATAACTGTTTCATTCTCATTGGAAAGCATGGGTAAAGCCCATCCCAAGAAACTCCAGGCCGATTCGAACTCACAGGCTACCAGGTTACAGTTGAAAACAACCATTCGGTCATGAGCAATTGACCAGCATTGTGGTTAACTGGCACCTAGACAAACTAAAGCGTCACTCATCCTCCAGTCAAAACGTTCACATCACGTGGTCAATTTTTGACTGGCCCAAGAGCGCAGGGCTGAGCATTTCTAATTAAGATGAAAGAACCGTACGGTGCTCCTCAGCTTTTCGGATCAGAGTGGTTTCACTTACAGGATGAAGTCCCCATTGAGCTTCCAAAATCTCCCCATAGTTCGGCTGTAACACTCTTTAGGCGCTTAGCTGCCATGCTACCCGAAGGAAGTACGAGGGTTGAGATATTCCCATTTTGCCTAAGTCTAGACAGGAGCAGTCGAGATTCCGGGGTTGTGCTCGAACCATCCAGTCAGCAAATTCCTGCTTTAACCACTGAGCTCTCTTCATACTATAGATGAAATAGGATGTTGTTACTTTCAACATTTCAGTTACTGTGGATGACCTTTATCAAGGCTTCTTACGGTCAGAATATTTTTTAAAAGTTTTTTTTAGGCAAAGGCTACCACGGTAACTAAAATGATGGAATAACAATACATCCAATCTTACCGCTTCGTAATTCCAGAAATGTATCTGATTATTGCACATATGGCTCCGAAAAACCGGACCAATTTCGGTCCAGGCTACTTAGCCAACGCACCCTCTCGTATTTCTCAAAGGCAACGAAATAATTCTGTTTTAGAAGATGTACGTGTTCAAAGAGAGTTTTATATAAACATGAGAACCTACATAGCGATATTCCCGACTGGATGCAGAAACACTGTCAAGCAGGCTGGTGCATCATACTCATGAGATCAATGGTGAGAAATATAGGCATGATTCCCTTAGAAAGCTTTCATGGCTGAAAGTTGCACAATTGGTTTTTACTCTGTCTCATTACAACGTCAAAGGTTGCCCACATCACTGCGGGCGCTTCCTTTGAGAGGATGAATCATATATATGGAGCGTCGGAGAGAATATACATAATGCCTTCAGTGAGTTAGTTTAGTTTAGTTTTCAAGGTGACAGCGCTGGCCTTCACAACTCACAAAACAGCAGACATGTAGAAAGTCCTTTGGTAGGCCTACATGACTGGGCAATACCATCCGCCCAACACTGCTACGTTTTATCCCAGTTGAACCCTGAGAAAATCCATCCTAAGATCAGAGTACGTAAAACAATTATGCATCCACCGAGATTTTACATCTAGTTTGGTTACCATCGAGGTTGCAACACGCGTGAAGGCGCGAGGATCTGGTGCTTGCTCCGCAAAAGCTTCCAGGAAAGTTCGATGGACATATCCAGATTAGACGTGCACTATTTGTTGACTTCCTCAAGGCTTCTGAATCAGTCATGAATCAAGCGTTTCACCGCCAATCGAGATGCGTTCTTAGGGAGCGCAGTGGTGTGTAGCGGTGGGTTGGTGGTTGTGCCTTCAGTAGTGCTGCTAGCTGGGGTATAATTATTTCACTCTGTATTAGCATACTATACGTAAACCACATAGATGTCTTGGATGCTGGTCTGTTCACCTAGCTTGACATTTGGATTGCAAATATTTCATCACCAATCAAGGTGACACGCCCTCAATCAAACCCGAACTGACGATGTCACGTAGATTGGTGGTGAAATGCTTGCAATCCAACCATCATACTCGGCGAACAACCAAGCGAGCTACCTATATTCCGCAACATCACTTACATGTCCTATACTGATAGCCCGAAATTACTGGCAAAACATACACGCCCTGTGGTACAGAACTGACAACTGTAGTACAGTACCACTGATAGGCTGTTAACAGAAGGTCGGGGGTATCGACAAATCAAAACCTGATCGCACACCAGTTAAGCCGACTTCGACATTTCCGGTCTCAATCACTTTCACAGCGCGCTTTGATAAAATAAAAGTTGGAAACTCAAAACTGTCTTTGAATTTCACGTTCGGCTTGAAGACAAACTAAACTAGATAAGCATTCGAGGTTCGTTTGAATCTCCCGTTCACGCCAATTTCATAGGTAAGGTGGGATCAACAGGTTCACAGAATTTGCCTCATGTCGTCGAACTTAGTCTGCTACAATTATAGTGGAGTTGGCTAATCACCAGACCGGAGACAATTCCTAAAAATTCTACGGTGAGCTAAGTGCATCAATTTTACCGAAGAGGGGCATCAAAGGGAATAGACTCTTTAAGAGTGTACTGTGCAGGACCGAACATCAGTGCACCTGGTGGTTGGAAAGTTGCATAAGACTCGTAAGGGCGTTCAAAACAGCTGAGTTGGTCTCCTAGTATAAACCTAGTGGAAAAAACATCTAATGGGTCCAACTTTAAACACAACTTTCGTTCGTTGCTTAAAAGGAAAGTCCTCGAATCTCTCGATACGTGAACATTTAACGTCTGCGGTTTCTTCCTTGTTTCTCTCTCGCTTTTTCGGCCCTTTTCTCGGAATCTGACTTCAATGAACTTCATTCTAGTACAAAGGATAATGTAACCTGGAATGGGTATCAACTAGTGAAAAGAACACACAATATCGTTGTCACTTGACATTCTGCTTCAGTTTTAGTAAGCAGCTCCCGGGTTATTGTGTCGGTGTCTTACTACATACGCATAAATGATCTTTCCAGAAACGGTATCATACGCGGAGTTCGGTGTGCAAGCGCAAAATGGGTATACGAGAAGTATACTTTTGTTTGAAAGACATCGTACTTATCAGCGATGCCTCCGTACCCTAGCGAGCGTCCGCTGGCTGCAGCGCGTTCACAGCAACACTGGGGACGAGTATACAGGAGCGAATCATAATCAATAAAGCAGAAAATAAAGGCAGATTGGGCACATATCCGCATGCTCAACCATCGTCTGTGGAAGATAGCGCTGTTTTTCAACCCAGTCCGACAACTTTGCGGGGGAGAAACCATGATCTGGCCACGTGAAATCAAGACAGTTTCCGTCAAACTGAGAGCTGCGGAGTGGTCGCAAATTTATGGTTAGGATCCGCGTGATTTTCCTTGTACGTAGCTTGCAATGACAGGTGTGACAGGTAGTCCATATCAGTGGCAAGCATGCCGTCCTTTTCTAAACAGAATATCCAGTTAACGTTCATCCGTCATCTGTGTGCTGAGTTCGTGTATGGTGCAAGTACTTTCATACAGACCATTTTCTCAAACAATGCAATACTTTGTAACATCTGACCCGCCACATTTCCCCTATGGCCACTTTTACCGAGGTAAATTTTCTCACGTTTGCATGCCGATCTCACGCCATTACATACTACAGATTTGTCGTTATCTATATTGGTGTTGACGATTGTCATTCTGTCACTATAAGCTTATAATACCGTTCATTAAAACCGTTAGTCAATAGCTAACCATTCTACAACAACCATCTATAACCTGATCGGTTACTTCTGGAAACGAAAGACTGACAGTGGAAAGGAGAAACACACACTAAACGCTACATTGCAATGTAGGGGTGAGCTTAACACTTGTCGAGCACTGATAACGAGATTTTCGGCTTGAAACTGTCCACTCGTTCAACCGTATTTTGAAACAACGGTACGGTGGCCTACGTCTTGAATCGAAATTAGCGTACAGCTCTTGAACGACGTAATTTTTCGTGGTAGTTTTCTTTAGATCATGGGATTTACCCTAAAAGAACTGGATCAGGAAGCGCAAGGTAGACTCTTTTTTGGAGGATAATGTAATACCCTTGTCCAGCTGGGGTTGTAGCGATTCACTTGCTTCAATAAACAAGGTGCATCCAACGAAAAATTTGCCAGCGCTGTGAGACTTACTTCTAGGCGCAATATATCTCGGTGAGGCCTGAATCCTGTCCACTCTTCCAATATCGGGGAACTTGGAAGGGGACCAGACCAAAGTTCGCCCATGCGTTCAAGTATGTCCAGTGTGGCTTCATGCGAATTCTCAGCTTGTTCTGGTCGTATTGGTTGGATAAGAGGACTAGGGAGTGGCTCCCGATAGCCACCAATAATAACAGAGTCCCGACCTACATAAGCGTGTGCCTTATTTGGCTGGAAACAGAAGCAAATAGACGAGGCATTTATAAAGGATAGAACACATGCAGTAAAAACGACAGGTTCAGTTTGAATTCGACTGGTGTTTGCAACCTTGATCGAAGGCTTCCTTACAATGTCTCTATGAGACAGCACCGTGCTTCTAAATCAACAGCTTGTTTGCAACCGAAAAACGCAGCTGAGCGAACGGACGCACAGTTCTCTATGCTATTCGAGCTACCAACATTCTCACCGGTAGAAAACTACCATGTTCTGAAGAACAACTGCAAAAAATATCAAACATATTGAAGTGAAATCAGCCGCAATATGAAACGCCCATGAAGCTCATCGGCAGAAGTCTTTGAACTGCCCTTAAGCGGGAGTTTCGCAAAAAGGAGAGAGCGCTTATTATTCAGAATAATGCTCAAAGCTCAGGTTGCATAGATGCTGTGTGAAAACATTTTCCTGAAGCGTTACTTACGCTCTAGGGTTAACTTGGTCTCCTTTACCGTACAGTTTACCAATGGTACAATTTACTCCTGCCTTTGTTTCATAAGGTAGCGGTAAGCACTCTTCCTGGCCGAGTTTGACTTCATGCCGAGTCGGTAGCTGACAATGGAATCTCCAACGCAATGACAACTGTCTCCTCGGCACGGCCTGGAATGGAATGAGGACCGCGTCCTCATCAATTGACTCTCACCTTTGTGTGGGTTCGGGTGTTATCAGTTTTGACAACGACGTTGACGAAAACTACAATCACTGGTTTCATGTATATATATATATCAATTCGGTCTCAAAATAACTCTGCTTAAACTGGTTCTCGATCCAGTGAATAACAGCCGCTCGTACTAATAGTTTGATAAGTATTTTGTACTGTAAACAGTTCGTCTTACACGTTACATGTTAGTAGTAAGTGACTAATGTGATTACGACATGCTACCTCTGTAAAAACAGCAAATCAGACTTACCTATTTGACACTAAACAATTATATCAATAACAGAGGCGAATGGATTTCGGCATCTAATCAGACTGTCAACACAAACGAAATCCGTTCGGTTTCGACAGCCAACATCTGGTCTAAACATTTCATCTATCCTAGTTTAATCGTCAACTGTCCGTCATTCTTAGCCTGTTTAATGTTGTAAACGCCATCTCCGGTCTAAAGGTGGCTTCGCTGTTGCAACACCTCGTGGTTTGCATGGAAGGCTTGTGTCTTTGATCCAGGGATACCATTAAGCCCATGAGTTCGACTATCCTTAGTAACCTGTGGCAGCTTGGTTTCTAATGCTGGATAATTTTATATTACCGAGTTTGATGAAGCCGATTTTCTGTGAGCCATAGTTTCATCGAGTAAAACGAAGACAGCCAATCTGTCATATACATTCGCATTCCTTCAGTGATAAGACTCATGTAGTACAAGAATGAAATATACTTTGTTTTAGTTGCACCAAGCATCCCATGACAGTTATATGCCTCGGCCATATTGAAGCGTTTTTGGGCAGTGAGCACTGTTCTTGAGCGGCAGCTTGGCGATGAGCAACATGATGTTTGAAAGGCGATGCCTGAGTGAATAACCAGTGTTTAACCGTTTACTTAGAAGGTTACGTTGGAAGATTAATGTTGTACTGAGCTGAAGATACTCCAATTCATGAATTTTCAGTTATCAAGGTCAGCATGAAATCCTTGCAAGTGCGTTACAAAGACCCGCTTCTCATAACGCTGTAAGGTATGATTCATACGGCTTGAGATAACCAATGATGGTGCGAAAGATATAGCTCAAGTACAACTCATACTCTAGAGCATTTAGTAAATGTGCTGTCACGATTGCAACAGTTAAGTGACGGCACTCAATTTGAAGGTTCCACTGGAATAAAAATAAAGTAAGCGTACATAGTACCACACGTGCCACAACAATCTGCCCATCAAGACTCCAAAAACTTGCAATACACCTCTCTACAGGTGAAGTTACGACCAACTTCAAGAATTCTTGAATAAGATCTGAAACATAATCACTTTACATTGGACGATTATTTGGGCTTACAAAATTAGGGTATTTCGCATCATTCTAGGAATGTATATCCTATCAGTGCAAACGCTTTCCGATATCCCGAAGGCGTTTGTTCTTAAGAGGAGAGGGGAAATTGTGTTTTGATGGTGATTATAAGTCAGTTCAAAACGAAAAATGGCAGTTGAGGTGTGCATCATTAGCCACCAACTTCTCAAATATCATATAACGACCTGCGGTTCTGAGGCATAAGCTGAAAAAGCTATTTACGAAAATTCGCCAAGGTTGACTCGTTCAGAAACATCCAGAAGGGCGAAAACCGATTAACTTTGACGACTAAGGCACTGCAATTCACTTTTAGCCTTCAATATCGCAGTTCAGGAATCGTCTCGTACAAGTGATCGCTTCGGACAAGCTGTTCACATTTCAGGTCTCACTTACAAGTATCCGAAAAAAGATAAAAGTGAGTTTTACTGCAGCCTCAAGTTCCAGTATCCGTACCGCCGTTTAAGAGAAGCGGGACCTACGTAGCATCAGCTCCTCTATTCTTGTTACGGCATGGGCCATTAGGGTCTCTCCAGGTTGGCATTATCGAGAGAACAAGACTAAACTGACCTAATATGGAATTTACACTTTTTAACCCTCAGTTAATCGCCACCTTGATTATTTGGGTAGTAGGCACACGCACAGAAAGTGCGACGATAGCCCATTGAAATATGAGGGAAACAGAACCGAAAATAAAGAAGAGTTTTTGGCAAAGTCAACTTCACACCCGTGTGTTTGCAGGTTAGGAGGTAGAAACTAAGAGAATGACCGTCAGAAAGTATATCTAGTCCAGAGGATTGTAGTTAGCAGGTAGACGATCCATAACAAGCGCAAGAAAAATGATTTTTCACCTCGGACATGCCGACGTTCTGGTGAACAATTTCAACGGCGTGGTAGAGTCAGTAGAAGGCCACGAATGAAGTGTTTTTGTTAGCATAAACCCGCGTTGTGTAAGCGAACCGCGATAAACTCAGGTGTTGCCAAGACGTGTCGACAGAGTATTGAAGATTGTTGGGGCGGCACAGGAGAGGCCACACGGAACCTTATCAAGCTGATCAGAAGTGCAACTCGACCACAACGTCTAATTTATTTTGTCCCTCATCTGTCAGCTAAAAGATGTGTTATCCGGGAAGACAATTAGGTAAGCGTGTCTATCTTTGCCAGACATATCCAACATTGCGTGAATACTAGAACTTATATAATCAAATCCTTGTGACCATTTGGTATGCCCCATTAGCGAGACTTGACACAATTGTGCGTTGGCAGGCAGGGTGAACCACTGGCTTTACAGCGGTGACTCTCGAACGTAATCATCACTTTAGAAGACCAGTAAGATAAGGATAACTTTCTTTTATACTTTCATCTCCGTTATTGGCCTTCCTATCAGCAGACACGTTCCTAGCAATGACCGAGATAACCTTGTTTCATGATCTCTTCCAAAAGTCGCAACTCAGATTTTGGACTATTGGACAAGCATGTATTATGGGTACTCAGAGTCAGGAGACAGCCTACTTAAATTACGCCATCTTAAACGAACGACGTAATTATAGTTGCTGATTTCAGTCAGCTTGAGAAGTCTCCGTCAGTCAAGCAAGCTACAAGCATATAAAAAAACAACGTAGAACCCTGTTTCCTTAACCAACTACACGGGGAGTTGATTACCGAGCGCACCGAATAAAGATAATCCACTATGTGCAGGGTATCCATGCAACCAAGTTGTGCACTAGAGATGGCATCAAAATATGCGTAGCAAACGTCATCTTGGTCAAGATGTTTTCTAATCGTGTGCGTTTTCCTTTGGCCATAGTATCTAACACAGGACAGGAATCGGACATTCCTGGTGCATATGAGCTCCAATAGCCTGCAAACCAGGATTCCGATTTCTCCGTTGTTCCGGCATAAATACTAAGAAAGACAACTCACGGTTGGTGGTAGTATAACGTTTGTGAAAATGAATGAAACAAGTGAAAATATTTACCAGTTAATCCGGAGATGTATAAAACAACAAGTTAAAGACGAGTTGTTGTGTGACCTTTCGGGTATGGAACGGAATTGAAACAATACGCCTCAACAGTTTTTATGCAGTTTTACTACTTAGAACTACTACTACTCAGAACAGATGCAAACTTACGGATCTGGCTGAACATATAACAATGAGGTGAAAACAAAGTTTTAAATACTCGTGGATATAGACGACATAAGAAGAGTACAAATGCAAACTTACGCTGTATATGCCGAACTTTAGCCACGGTGCAGCAACGCGAACCAAACGGCCACGTACGGGGATCAGCAAATTGTCATTGCACAAGGTAGCTGATCCCAGTCCAGTGCAGTTTACAACGACATCAACGTGGTTGTCAGTTGCCCACTTACGTACTTCATCCAATGAACCCTTGCGACAGGACGAACCTAGTTCGATCATGGCTGGGGCCGGTGAGGTGTGTTCTAACTTTTCCCGGAGGTACGGCATGTGATATCTCCCTTCTATCATACATGTTACAAAAGAGTATCCCCATTTTACGGAACTTGAAAAACCAAGAGATTGGATCTATCGGAGCCCTATAACAAAATGTAGTCGGATACCTCATCTATCTCCAGCAGTTTACTCGACCCACACAGTTTAACAGCAAATGGAATTCGACAGGGCATTTCAGAATACAAATCCAGCATTGGCTGAAAGAAAATTCCCGCATTCACAGCATCTTGGCTTGCAGCGAGAGCCCAAAAGTGTTCTTTTGATTTACGGCACCATCGAACTAGTGGACAGTTGGTGCTGCATCCATCCTGCGAAGTAGCGCAGCAGACAAAACCAGGCATCCAGGAAGGATCTGGTCTAAATCCACCAGGGGCACCGTAACTGGCAAGTTGATCATCTCTTTCGGGTGAGATAACAATAATTTCCGAATCCCTATATGTGTCCTTGGATAGGTTGAAAATAACATGAACGTTGGGCTACCTTTAAAGCGGCAGCGGCTGACAAACCGACCATCCCTCCACCGAGTATTCCAATTTTAACCATGATTCTAAAAAGGCAGAAAGGACACTTCAGGGAGAGAAAACTTTCGTCAAATAGGGGCACGCACACGCAAACTATATGTATATATATATACATATATATATATATATATAGCACCCATAAAACTGTAATATGCCAAAGTTGGCGGTTTTTGGAGCAGGAAGTGGGCGGAACTCTGCCGGCTACCCTACTTTAGGGGGACTTCCTCCTTCAGAAGGACGGGTAGCCTGCGAGAAGTTCCTGAATCTCTACCCTAAAGCCAGTGTAATCCAGTTTGTGTTGTTTGAGGCCGCAAACTATAACCACACCCAGAAGCTCATGGTTTAGCTGGGCCGGCTTTAAAGTCGGCCTCAGTTATCCTGCGGTGCGACGGAGTCATCCTGGGTACGTGTCTAAAGCATTGCAGTCTATGTCGTTGGGACGGCCTTGATAGGCTAGGTACATTGCAACAACGCGTCTAGACACCGTTTTCGGATACTTTTGTCCCAATGGTCTTTCAGTGTTTGGTGCATCACGGGTCCCTAGTCTGCAAAGATCGTTCGTTCGAAGGGGTCAGTTCAAAAAATCACATGCCATTGCAGGCAAGACGATAGATTTACTCGACGGGCTCACCGGGTAAAAAGAACTGAACTAAAGTTTTTGGCCGGCAAAAAATTCGGTGACAACTTTGTAAAAGTATACGGTTTTCTAACGATCACCAACCATCCATAGTAAGGGCACTGGCTTAATAACCATGTCAAACCTGTTGGTTTTTTATGACAACGGCCCTCGAATGACCTTGAGGTTAAAATTGCAGAAAAAGTGAAGTACCAACTCTACGTAATTAAACAAGCATCACGTGCCCAGATGCCTATCCTTAAGCACACACCCAAAATTTTCTTGAAATCAGATTTGGGACGGGGAAGACCTCTACATAATGTGTTCGTATTTGACGGCATATATTTAAAACCTTAAACCTTCTCCGGACTGACGCAGTTTTGGTAAGTGTACACAAAGGCAAACTCATGTAGTTAATGTGTAGCGTAACTGAGACTAGACTGTATCTGCGAATGTGTTCATCGCACGACCTAATATATGTATCTCTCTCTCCTCATGACAGGTACCCCCGACGAGCCACCACGAGCCCCAGTCAGGAATCTGTAGTTCGATTACACGTCCCCTCATGTGACCTTGACATATTTCTATGCTGTGCTTGACTTGTGCCTGTCGTTTCGGTTTCAGTACACGCACGTCGATTTCCCGCTCCTGGCTTTTTTCCTTCGCCACCCAACTTGTGTGAATGTGTGCTTTGTGTGCCACGCGGCTCAAAAATAACAAGTTCCATGTATGCTCATCTCACAACCAGCGTGTGCCGTCACTGCACCCTCGTGGATGTCCACTTCCGCTGCCTTCGTGGCATCCCACATTACAAATGGTTGTGGGGGCTTTGGCGAGCCCGAGCCTTTCTGGATATTTTTTTCAAAACTCTCCCTTCCAATTCGTCGTAATTTTTTTCTTTTGCCCGGTCATTATGGAGGCACACTTTGATTCATCGGATTTAGTCGAGAATGCTATTAGCATACTTTTACCAGGCTATAATCCCCGCAACCTCAGGGTATGATTTCACCAGGTCGAGGCTGTTTTTAGTGCCCGACGCATCACCTCCCAAGCCATCCGTTTTGCCTATGTCGTCCAACATCTTCCTGGTGATGTAGCAACGAAAGTAGAATATCTTTTGGAGGATATGCCCAAGGAAAATCCCTATGACGCCATTCGAGCGGCTGTCATTAGTAGTACAGGAATGTCCGAAAACAAGATATTACGGGAGTTATTCACCACAGTAGAGCTCGCCGTTGCAACTGCTTCGCCATATGCGCAGCCTGCTTTGCAGCCGTAAGCTAGCGGTGGAAATCATGACCCAACTATGGCTCGGCAGACTCCCATCCTCAATGTCCCGCGTCATCAGCGCTTTCGTTGATGACCACAGCTTGGAGCAGTTAGCACAGATGGCCGATAAAATCCACGAAACCTACCCCAGTAACCCCGTGAACTCCGTCTCCCACCCTACACCCACTACTTCTACAGATTCCGATCCGATTCTTGCTTCCATATCACAACTACAAGCCAAGTTTGATACTTTAACCGATCGCCTACAACGGCTAGAGATCAACAAGCATCGACGACGTTCACGACCCCGATCGTTGTCTCGTGCCCGTCCTTCCTGGTGCTGGTATCACCAAACTTTCGGTCCTCAAGCAAGCAAATGCCAACCGCCTTGTTCCTTCAAGCCGCGTTCCAACACCCCCTGTAAACACCCCGGCCAGTCAGTAACGGCGACGACTGTCTGTGGTTCTCCTCGCACTAGTCGCCTATTCCACATCACCGATCGTTCAAGTGGTCTACGTTTCCTCGTAGATACGGGAGCTGAAGGTAGTGTGTTGCCACATAGGAATCCACTTCCAGATTCTGCCTCTTGTTCGTTACAGGCCGCTAACGGTACTCGCATCGCTGCCTACGGCGAACGACTGCTACTTGTAGCCCTTTCATTAACGTCCTTTGGACGACCAGATCTGCTGTTGTTCAAGGGGCAATCGTGCGTCTGTTTGGTTTTTTGGGCATTTTGGTGGGGTTTGATCGGAAATGTGCCTGTGAGTCCCTGAGCGCTGGGTGGCAGCACCGGGCAGTTCTTTTGGTGGCGCTCCCATGAAGCTGGTTTTCGCAGTTTTCTGATTTGGCGAATCGTATGTAGCTTGTTTGGCTGCAGTTGCAGTTCTTTCGTGCTTGTGTGGACATCCGAGTCGCCCGCGATCAGCGTGGCTAACTGGGTATACGAGGGAATTTCCGGTTCGCTCTGGTCAGGTTTGAGGCTTTGACTGTCGATGACCTGGGCAAAAACCGTGTCCACAATCAAAGAGGCCTCATTTGACGGAGTGGAGCTGAAGATTGACAGTTTCACAGTCTCAATGGTTGTACTGTTCTTGTAGCATTCCCTGATGTCGAGGTCAGCGCATGTGGTTGGTTTGCCGGTAGGCTTTACCGCTTGACTCCGCTAGCCTGACCCAGTCCAGCTCAGAAGTTGTGACTTGGGTGTAAAGTTCACTGCTGCACCGTTGTCGTCTGTTACGAAAAGAAGCGCTGATAGCTCTTAGTACTTTGGGCGCTCCGTCTACGCGAGGCTTGGCTCCTCCAGAGCGTGGCTGCCTTCGGAAGTCGAGGGGCCTGTGGTAATTTAATAGAAACTGCAATCCGGAGTCGCTGTCGGTTGCCTCGGCGTGCCTTCAGGAGCACAAGGGACTATAACTACAATTGGTTTGGCCTTAAGTTTGGGATCGGCAGAACTGGCGCCATCCGGAAGCTTTTTCGCATCTCTCCCCCATAACTGTTGTGTCCTAGCTGTCGCGCATCTAGAAGTCGACCCCAAGATAGACGTCTAAGCGTTGGGTAGGCCTTTTGGATATTGACGACCTGCACCAATATCTTCTGTACTGCCGACAGGGAGGAAAGGGTGACGAGAATCCAAAGTGTTCGCTTGCTCACCTCCTGAAGTAACCATTCGGCGTGAAAGAATTCGTGATCAGGCTTTGAGATGACACCACCAATGAGCGAATGCGCCCACTTCTTTGGAGCGATTTTTCTGGAGAATGATCACCAGATGATCAGTCTGCTCTCCACTACGCGCCTGTCAACTAGAAACGCTGTGGCGGTCTTTGTTGTCGCATCAAACAGCCGAATAACTTTTTTTGCAGCCAGCCCACCAGGGGTGGATTGCGCCAGGTACTCGTTCAGCGAAGAAATTTTTCATCAACTTTTGTCCAGGTCGCTGCATTCTTTGTGCTTGCATCCGTCAGAGCTTTTGAAAAAAGATTCATTTCCGCCTCCAGTATTCCGTCTAAGGAGAAGCACTCACACTGGACCTTCTGATTCGGTAGTGGGGAGTTGGGATCGATTTTGATGGCTTTTTTCTTAGTTGGGAAGGTAGAGGCAACTGGCGCATAAAAACGGGTCAGGAGAGCTAGCCAGTCGGCTTACTTGGCCATCCTGTGAGCTCGCGCATTAAATGTGCCGCCAGGCCTTGAAGGTGTGGCATTGAATACCACGTCTTACATTCGACGGACAGCCATTTCGCCCACATCTTTTTTGGTTCCCCGATGGCTGCAGACAGCAACGTGTAGTGATTAGTGACTTGATTGCGACTGGGTGCAAAATAGGAACCAAGGGCAAAGTAACAGAGGTTATCACGTAAATGTTATGGTAGTGTAAGACAATTCAAAAAATAGCATGTGAAAACTCTGTAAATAGTTTGAACAGTGGAAGAATTTTTTCACGAACTTGCACGAGGAAAAAACGAAACCAATTTCGAACGTACCGAAACATTGGTGTACTCAAGCACTCTCCGTCATCGACTATTGCACTAATTGAGCAAATAGTAAGTTTGCCTTTATAGCAGTAAGTCATCTGAAAAATTGTGCTTAAATTATAAACGAGACTAAGTGGAGTATGTATTTTCAGTTTCGGATTTGTGACCGGAATGGCGTGGTTTGCCTCTGTGGTCGCACCATTCCATCCGGTAGGTAAAAATATTTCGCCAATGTTGATTTTATATTTTTGAAGCTCACAGGCAGCAGAGCGATAACGTGCACGGTTAAGATGATGAAGGACTATCGTTGGCATATCGTCGTGCATAAGCGCCAGCCAACCTGTTACAATAAGTGCAGTTGTCATCTCGAAGTGCAGTGGCTGGCGTTAATTACCGAAAATCTTGTCGCGCCCTTGACGTATTTTACCTGAAGAGCGTCATTAGTTCCAATGGAAGAAATATCAGTGTCACATGCGGATATCTGGCAAAGCTTCATTATCCGCTGGCTAGTTGTGCATACCTGAGGATTGAAATAATAATAATAATAATAATAATAATAATAATAATAATGTTTATTCCCAACCAGTGGTTGGCATACCCTCGGGCATAATCGTAATTTACATTCAGAATAAGAGCATAACTGGTGGGTTTTGTGGGTACTGGGGGTTTCGCGGAAACGGGACGGTGACATAAACAGTGCGCATTGTCCGAATTAGACATGGTCACGCCTGAGGAGACATGGGTAAAGAACCAAACTTCCAAGGACTCTTCGTTCCTATAGGGAACACATCAGATGAGACAAGATACGATCGTTAAAATTTGATAATTGCGGGTAAAAAATACGGGGGAGGGCATAGCAAGAAGCTTTCTGCCTGGTACGTTAAGAAAATTTCAAAATACAGAAATTGTGAAACCATAATAACATACCTAGAGAGGCATCAGAACTGCCACTATCTGACCGGCCAATTTGCACTAAATCCTAAGACCGTCACTAAGTTCATCGTCCATTACTTTGAGACTTGAACTGCCCCGCGTTTGCCCTGTCCCTGTTTGTAATCTCCGCCCCACTTTTGTGCTTGGTGCGTGTATATGCACTGGCGTCTGTTTGTCTTTACCCCTCCACTCATTTGGTCTTGAGGTCATCCGGCCATTTGTGGCCGACTTTATGCACGTGTCTGTCTCAAGTGGGAGCTTGTTGGCTCCTTTGGTTTGTAATTTTGTAGTCCAAGTGACCCGTTTGTTTTGGACGATTATCCACTGTCGACCTTTGTATAATTTGTGAATTTGTCTTACATTGACAGTACCGTATAGAAACCCAGCTCCGACTTTGTTTTGCCTTCCCGGAGGTTCTGTTAAACGCGTCACTCGAAGACATCGTTTGCTCGTTACAGTACTTGACATCTTACTTAGTCTTGTTTAAAGAAAGATGTAAACCTCTGGGATCATTGTGAAGGAAACAGGAGCCCAGGACGCGGAAACTGTTGGAGCTGCGGAACAAACAATTGCAATACAGGTTGCTTCGCGCCCCGGTTCTTGTAAGTCCCTTTATGCATCTAGTTGTAAAAGTAGTATAGCTATGAACGCTTTAAGGATTGCTCGGTTCCAGGAGTATCGGGTTAAGCGGAAGGTCCAGCTCCAGCGTGCTCCCTTAGAAGCACAGAGGATGACCGAGCCAGCCAAAGTTCAGCTGGAGGCCGAAGAGGATTCACCAGATGATGTCTGGGAACCAGTGGCTTGAACTGACCGGTTAACGCAATACGTGGAATCCTGCCAGTTAGATGAAAGACCTCTAAGATATGCTGGTGATATCAGACGATCATCTCCAGCGCCAAAACCGGCCGTTACCTTCATTCCAGTAACAGCAACTGCGGAGCTACCCAAGGTGGAGCTATCATACCATGATGGTGATCCGGGTCAATACTGGAGGTTCACAAGCCAAGTTGGAATATATATTGAGAGCAAGGTTCAGGATGCCGGTCAGAGGCCCTTTTACCTGATCCACTAAGGTCAAGGCGACGCAAAGGCAGTCATTAAAGAATGTGTGATGCTCCCGCCGGAAGTAGCATACTCCAGGGCTCGGGAGATTCTACGCGATCTCTTTGGTCAGCTCGCCGTCTTTTTGAAAGTCTGTTCCAATTCGCACGACAGACCACTGGAGCAGCCAGGGCTTTGTTGGACTTGTGCATAAAAATGCGCAACGGTCAAATTGCGCTGAATCAAATGCGTTACGTTTCCGACTTGTTTCTCTCTAGGTTTCTCTCTACTAAAATGTGAGGAGAGGCCTAGCTTTAGTAAGCCTTAGCTAGGAACCTAAACTTAAGACGAAGCACCCTATAAGACAACGAACAAGCCGCTGACAGCCATGTGACGTCGCGTCTTGCGGCGTAATTTGCCAAGAACAATATAGAGTACATGTGCTTCTTTCTGTAACTGAAGTCACACCAACAATGGTCTGGCGTCACAATTTAGCAAGCGCGGTCCCAGCCTTTGATACTCATGCATTTACGGTGGTACCAAAAGACAAACGTGTTGGAACTATACATAGGGTAGCCTGCCTTAAGCGCTATGTTATTCCACTTTAGAGATAATTTAACAAAATGTCCATTTATCCGCTGTTGGTGTGGCCAACAGAACCACTGGTAAGTTAATCTCTTCGTTTTCCACCTTTTTTGATAAATACAGAGTCCTTAATCGATCAGTTCTTTGCTTTGATTCATCACCGCGTTAAAGTGGTTAACAATAAACAAGCGACGGCTTACCAAACACTACATTTGTTTTGGTGTGCAGATTTACTAAGTAACAATTGCGTATAACGTTTATTCCCAGCTGGTTAGTGACATACCTTAAGTGTGATCATAATGGTGCGGTCAGAATTTAGTCACGACTGAAGGAATTTGTGCGTGCTGGGGATGGCGCGGAAACTGAGCAGTCACATAGATAATAGTATCATCTAACGTAGATGCTACCATGCCGAAACTTGAACGAAAGAAATAAGAAGGACATCGGGGATAGAGAATCACAGCTATTGAGGTTTTCCCTACCGTTTTAGTAACATATCAAGGTTAAGCAAGATCAGGCCGTTAAGACTTTAAGATGGCGGAAAAATGGGAACCCAAAACGATCTGATCAAGAAGGTGTTTTTCAGTAATCCAGCTAGTTGATTTGAGCAAAAAATTAAAACATTTGCCTGGGCCACCTGACCCTAGACAGCACGTTTTGTTGCTGGTGTCACAAAAAGTGTAACTGTGGGTAAGAAAGTGCAGGAATTTGCAGCACCGTTAAATTATAGCTTGAATGTCAGAATCACTTAATAGTATATATAGTATGTAGCATATGTATGGTATGTAGTATATGTATATATACATAGTATAGACTCACTGACGTCACCGTTGGTGCAGAGTCAGGAGTAAGAGTTCCTCGGGAGATTGAGTTCGTGGTAATGCACCGGACGGAATTCGAACTTCACAGAGGATGATAGATTTTGTAGGGGACACAAGTCAAATATCCGAAGACGTGATTAGGTGTGAACAAATGGCCCAGCTGGCTAAAACAAGCTAGTCCAAGAGGTGACTGAGGTTATGTGAATAATTCGTCTATAGTCTCAGCAAAGTAACGAGGGGGCGACAGGGCACAGACAAGAGTACGAAAAGACCCGTTAAGGGTGGGTCATCAGACCAGGTACGGCAGTTCCGTTCCAGCATTGGACTGATATACTTCGATTTCCGGACAGCCTCCTGACGGACGTCACAAATGAGGTGATCGGACTTGGGATGTGCCATTCCATGGGCACCGGAATCTTGAGTTGGCAGGGGAGATACATAGGGGTGGAACAAATCCGATGTAGGATCATGGGTTGTTTTGGTTCGTTTGAATATCCCTTTAGATGCAAAGCACGGACCAGGGAACTGGACACAGACCAAACGGGACGTTTGAAGCCTGGAAAGAAGAAGGAATGCGATGGGAGCTTTGAGGCCTGAGGAGTTTGAGGGGGTATCAAATATGATAAAATCCATTGATAAGAAATAACTTAAAGTGTAATACAGTTGGGTCGGTGACAACAAGTAATTAAATGAAAGGGGATAGAGTGGATTCACGCTTAGTAGCCTAGCAATCCGGGAGTGACTCATCAACCTAGCAAGCAAGAACTGGCTCAGTTGCTTAGCAATCGAGGAGTGGCTGAGCTTTCAAACATAATGCTATTACAGAATAAGAGGCTTAGAACAAACCAGTATAATTACGTGATAAGAGACAGTAAACACATCAGGACTGACGGGGATAAAACCTCCAAAAATAACGGACTAGTTTAGTTGATTTTGCTGCACATGTTGGACAGTACCATAATTTTAGAGGGATAATGAATCTAAGAGAAAGTCCCGCCCGTCCCCGGAGCACCACTGTCAGGTAAACCAACAAGTGGTGCATGGCGAAAATAGTCTATAGGCGCTGGACTTGAGTTTTAGTAGTGAGGGATTAGGAAATTCACTACGTTGTTCATTTACTTTTTGTATGTGATCATCAAAAGGGGCAGTATTGAAAAGTGTGTGTATTGTGTTTGGTTGATGAACCGGGCTCCGGTGCGGTGCGACCCCAACTCAGATGAAAATGGCCACAGCTGTGCGCGTTGGTGTGACTTTGGCGCCGCAGAGCAACTTCAGGCTATCCCATGTGTATTTTTGAAAACTTTTTAATTAAACAAAGCACCGGAGAAATGGCCTTCAAAACTGCCCACATCTGGCCATCCATCTGCAAAACAGCCGAAGCGCCCTCCTTGTGTCAACGCACACGGGCACGATGACAGAGAGCCGCAGCTGGTCATTGAATTAAACTGTCATGCACAGTTAAGAGGTGTAGATAAGTTTGGGTTAGAAAGCAACTGTTCAAAGGTGGCAGTTGAGTGTATGGTTTGACGAGTGATGCTTATTCTCTCCCATAATAATGATATATTACAGCCTGATATCTGGCGTACATTAGTCCTCTGTCATATAATTATGTGGAGAGAAGCTCCCTCGCCGGAAGGTTTCTGGACACCGTGCAACGTGCTTGAGAAATTCCATTCTCTTTGAACATGGTGTATTGCTGGCAAACGTTCACAGTGTCGCCAGTTTTCTACCATAAGCTGGGTTTCCTTCGAAGAATGAGAGCAAGAAAGTTTAAATGTCGCCTGCAACATACCTGCGAACATTTTCTACGACCGGATTCCTTAATTTTACCGTATGAAGCTATTAGAACGCCCTAAACTTGATTTAGCATTTTATTTGCATGAAGTTTGCTTAGAAAGTTATATACTCGTTTTTCCGAAACTTCAGCTCACTGCCTATTGTAAAAAGTTACAGCGTTTCCTACTTATGCTTTATTAATCAACGGCCGTTCAAATTCAAATGGACGATTTCGGTTAACATGGGGTTTCGCCCACCTAAACAAACAGCTTTCACTAAGAAAACACCAGAGCACCTACTAAAGACTGCCTAATTACGTGCGAAATTCCTCCCATCGGACAAATCAATTTTATTTTGCTGCGAATCATTGGCCACCCAAGTAATCAAAACTCAAGTTGGAAAAGAGGACTGCCGAAATCACCCGGGTATTTTTTTTACAACGGGTCATGTGAGGTTGGCTGTCACTCGACAGTAGTTTCCACGAATCTGCAAGTACGGGACGTTACAATCGTGTAGCTGCTTAATTACTTAGATGCAAACTGTGAATCAGAAGCAATATTCTTAAACTTGTCAAACCTAAGGCCCAAATTTCTCCTGGCCAACAGTACAGCAGAACTCCGTGGCAATCGGTCACCGGATTTCACTTGAACCAAAAAGATTCGCGGCTCCAGAAAACTGGGAAGGTAGAGGAAACCAAAATCTTTAGCGCGATGTAAACTGGTACGCGCTGTGCCGAAGCGTTCTCCATTGGGCAAAATAACCCCCAAAAAAGGCGGCTTGCCCACCTCTAGGGATTCAATAATTTGGGCGGCCACGTGCGGTCTCACGGTAGAAATCTCGGCCTGCCTTGCAGCGCTGAGGAGAGAACTTGGCCCTGGCATATGTATTCAACAGCGTGGAGTTCCTGTTATTATTTCATACGCAAAACGGCTGTTTTCCCTGAAATCTAGTTTAGTTATCAGCAGTTTTACTTCCGAGGACTGCAGCTGCATCTGCTTCCTTAAGTTTGTATCTGTTCTTAACGCCATTCAGCACCCGCTATCATAATTCTTTTCCACCTCAGGTGGCTCCGGTATTTTTCCTCACATTCGCCCTTGGGCTTTTGTGTCTAGGTATATTATGCCTCGTTTCATCCTTGCACTTCTCTGTTCGCTCTGTTTAGTGTCTGGTTCTTTGCTTTGCCTATGCATAATTAGTATCAGCCGAAACGGAAGCATATTTCCATAGTATTGACAACCACTTGGTCATCTGATCAAGTGCAGAGCATGCACGGCTGAAGGTGAACAACAGATGAACTTTCCGTTTTGTTCCGACCAATTTATCCTAGTCGGTCATGCTTCTGTGGCACGTCTGGAAGCGCATCGGCTTTTGTCAAATTGACTGAGGGGTTGACTGGCCTAGATAATTGCCCTCTTTCCTTTTGAGATTTTGGTGGAGTTTCAGGATCTCAGTAGGTCCCGAGGGGTCTGCGGCTATTTTCAGAAATCTAACCTTCTTGTCATTTCCATAGCTTACTCAGTCACACAAAACAGTGTGGTGTGCCTTTGCTTGACATGGTGGTCCACACCAACGTTTTCTCTTCATTTGGCTGCAGTGCAGATGCATTGAACATCATTCTTATTCAAGAGTCCAAATGGTAGCTACCGTTTCAATTGCCTCTACAACCCGCCTGTTTTAGCGGCCGTTTGCTGTTTGCTTGTCCAAAGTGACTGAGTTGTTTTACTGGTCGTGCTTTCCTCACGACCGGATAAAATATCTTGCGGTTAGAATTTTTGCCGTGGCTACCTGGTGGCTTGCCACCCGGTAAATCTTGTACCACGCAAGAGGGGGAAAAACTTTGTATAGTGGTCTCGTTCGTCCTGCAGGGAGGGCCACCCTGTTTTGTTGCACCACGGTGCGTTCGAATACCCGTCAGCTCTCAAGTAGCAGAGATAGTTTGCCTATTACGGGGGTTCTGAGGTTGCCAGTAGCTTAGGAAATCCATAAAGTAGCACTCTTGTTGTCTGTCTTTAACTGCTGACTTGGACCCGTTCAGGTTGTCATTTGTCTAGAATTGATGCGGAATATCGACAAAGAAACAGCATCCTTTCTTCTGATTTTTAAAAAAATGCATGAGGTAGACTAGAGGTACTTCGCGACGACCATGGCTAACATCGACGCGCAGAACTGTATCCACTTTCGTCTTATTCGTAGTTGTATACACAAAGTCAATCCAGTCAGCAAGACCTAACACACGCTCGTCCCCTCAGTTCCCGAAAGTGGCCATATGTTTATAAAATATTGTGCCCTGAATACCAGCATTCACAGCTAGCGCCATGTACTACCAGTTGCTTGGAGCTGAAAACGGTGACCCGTGGATGGACGCCCATACTCTTACCTTTCTCATCAGTTCACGTAATAGCTTCCAGTTTAACTTTAATCCCTATCCGTTATCTCGAAAGTTCTTGCTCGCTTTATCCTTATCTGTTCACTATCCTTTTTCATAGTAGTTATACCTTTGCACAAGAGTCTCTGATGAAACTGTGTAAACCAGCTTGAGCCTATTACACTTCTCTGTGTACCTTATGCCGTAACTCGTCTACAGACTAGCCCAATAACCAGACTTAGTGGCTCATTTTTCTTGGATTTTTTTCTATTAATGGACGTCATTTTGTCGTATATCTTCCCACACTCACCAGGCTCTACTGAACTCATGGCATTCTGTCATATTCCAAACTGTTAACTTTTGGCAGTAGCTGCTCTGCCTGGTTTCTCTTTAAGTCCACATAGACATCCAGTTGGATCAAACTTCGATTCTATATCAGCCTGACTCTACATGTACCATTTACGTTGTTTAACCCAAGTCTAGCTGCCACAGAAATACGCAACCTGGCCGTTCGTTAATGGTCTGTCCAGAAACCGGAGTATGCCACTGATACAATGGCGTGGTACTGTGGTCGCCAGTTTGATGTAACACCTGCACGTATTCTATTCGTACTCTCAGTGATCTCCTCTCGCGCACGCGTTTCTTTGCTTGTAACCACGAAATTTTGTTCATCGTGCCTCAACCGCCCCTGAGACGCGTTGTTTTCAATCCGCCACACATTTTGTTTGCAATTTGCGTTGCAAATTCATTTTGCTCCGCCCACATATGTAAAGACTTTACTTACACTGTTCGTTTATCTCTGTGCATTAGCGCTACCTCTTCCTACCAAACACCTGTTGCACCTGACTTCCTACCCAGTTTCAATGTGCAGCATAATTGTGAGACGAAACCTACCGTTCTTCTCCACTGTGATTCCCTCTATCTTTTTATCCTAAGTTGAGCCTCTGCGACCCTGGCCAATAACTTAGCTGTCTAGGGTCACTCACGGTTAGCAACGGTTTTCATTTTTAGTCGCTGAACCAGTCGAAACCCATGCCCCATTTTTCCGGGTTCTCTCCCATAACCTACAACCCCTAATCACATGTCCCCTGGGTCTCGCATTGCTTTTTGTTTTACTATTGCCCCCCACCTTCACACTGAAACGGCCCAATCATGCTTCATTTGGTGAACGCCATACAGTTTGGGAAGCATAACTATTACCTTAGCCCCAGCAGTTTCAAAGGTGAATGCCTTTTAGTCCTCTATCATTATTGGTGTACTAATATTGAGGGACTACCATGCATTGCGTTCCGTAAAGGAGGAAAAACTGCCAGCCTTCTTTTTAAGCAGTTGCTTCTATCTGGGAGGTCGAGGTCGCCTAAGCTAAACTGGTGAGTTTTCAGCAATGCCCATTTTCAACAGGGGGCTCTCACAGTTAGTGGCGCAGTCACAGAGAAACTGGCTGGCTTGTTCTTTAGAAAAGAATTCTGTGTCATGTACTTTACAACGGGTTACGAGGCACGAAGGCATAACGTGTAAACGGCAGGCGCATTTATGCGGTGAGACGCTGTGTGTATAATATCATCACACTATTCCGGCTTTTGTATGGTCGGCCTTTGGTGCTTTAAAGAGTGCGTTTGTTCCCATCAAACGGCTTATTCTTTCAAACTCATTTTGGCAAGGCTATTGCCTGTTTGTTTGTGATTTTCGCACTAGGAGTCAAATTGAAACGGAAGAGGGGCGAACTGATGATTTCTCCTTGTGTGGTGACGAAACGTTTGAAAGATAATTACCAAGCTCAGCTAACAGACCAACAGCCACCTGATTTACAAGCAATAATGATAATGATAGTTTTAGTTTTCGACTTTAGGCACGTCTGGGCCGCTAGAATTTGAACTCGGAGGGTAACAACACAGGCGGAGGGAGGAAAAACCAAGAAATTCATGCTTATCATGTGATACGTAATCGCAACTTGTGGAAAACAAGGAGCCAGAACGATGGGGCATGACGTACAACTAGTTTAATGATGAAGTCAGCTGACTTGAACCAAAATTGTAAAACCGTTGCTGGCCGACGGAGATATTGGGCGGTTTAGTAAATTACCAGGGTCACGAAAAGCGCAGATGAAGATGAGGTGATGGAAGAATTCGAAGGCATTTGAGATGGTTAAATTCAGAAAAAGAGTTCGGAGATTAAAACAAACTCGTCTAAGGTGCTATTAAGGTCAGGTTAGCGGTCAGTTCGAAGCTGCAAGTGAATGTCCTAGAAAGCGGGAGGAGAAAGTTGAGAGAATAGGGGGAACCGGTGTGCCGGCGTGTCGTCCGACTGGACATGTCACTGCCATGCCATTATCGCACTGGCATACTTCGGTCACTGGAATGCCCTGCAACGGGCACCTTGGCTGTGGTGACTGGACAGGGGAGGTGAATGTCGACGGTCAGCAGGTTTTTGGTAAGCCAAATGACCAATCGCGGGTAGAATCAAGCCGTCATAGAATTACAGTTTCAGCTGAACCAAGAGAGACTCAGGCGCAACGGCTAACGGCCATACGGGACTTTCGTAGCAGCTGCTGTCGAAGATCGACGCTTGGGAATGGGGGGAAATAGGGTGAGATAGGTAGAGCATGGTGATTGCGCAGAAGTGTCAGATAACAAGGAGTTCATTAGTAAAAATGTAAAGTTTATTAAAGTAAGGTGGGTAAAGATGAATCGGTAAAGAAGATTAGATAGGAGTAGATTCGTTTTGAGCTACCTGACTATGGGCACTTGGTGAGCATGCCAGTATGGCCCAGGAGACCTGGAAATAACCAAGTTAATTGAGCTTCTCTTTCCGAGTACAGGAACACTCAAATAGCGACGTAAGAGTTAAGCATGGTTGCTCAAGAAGTGCCTGTGCATTTAGCATCAGAGGGCCAATAGGAGAGAGAATAGTTATGTAATTATAGCAATGTGGAAAGTTGCCCGACGTGGCATCAAGCATGGAGGCTAACCGATAGACATTATCGTAGGCGTGATTTCAGCGTGGTGAATTGTAGATGTCGAGAGAATATGACACTACAGAACGGACTGAAAGATTTCACGAAACGTTTGAGTGAGGTTAACGCTGCCCGCTTTTGAGGACGGGGTACACGCTACCCCAGTGCTTGACTGGTGACATTTGGAATGGAAGAAAAAAGCACTTTTGGTGGCGTTCACGTTGTGTGCTGTTATTCAGATTTCTGACGGCTTGTTGAAGGCGTACACAACTTGGACATTTGTTGAAGGGTAGAACTGAGCTACCATCCCCGTTCCAATTCACGTCCACTCTCGCTCACGTCTACTTTAAACAAACCAACATGGTTGTGGGGCCGTAAAGCACCAGTTTTTCATCTATTTATGATGATGTGGCTATCCGATGAACCAAGTTGGCTGCATAAGCCGCTAAAGTTCTTAATAATTTCATGTTACGCCTTACCTAGGAGACATTGTTCGCGTAGTTCTGAAAAACTTGACAGTGAGTTGTCAAATTATTGATGGGTTACGTAGCAAACAAGACAAAAGCAGGCCAAACTTGGCTTGTAATACAACTTGGAGCTGAGAAAATCGTACAATTGAACATAGGTAAATATAATGTATACATAGGAAGCGTCTGGTATTCACTACAGCTGACGATCACCTCGGAATCCAAGTACTCTGTAATCGCATTCCATACTTCTCTCAAAAGACCAGCGATGGATAGTTTAAATATACGCCACTTTCGGTGGCTGGTGACCCAAACGTCATCCACAAGTTTCAGAATGTCACATGTGTATGAATATTGGTGCTAGTGGTGAATGCCCGTCGGACGCGTAGTAACATCATCATCGAAGGAACGACACCAATATTCAAAACTGATGCTTTGGTGAAGTATAACCATAATTTATTTTAGTCTTATCGCGCAGAAAAGAACAAAAGTGGACGTGGAATGAAATAAGAGCTAGACTAACACAATCATTCAGGGCTGCCCACTTCTCCGAATATCTCCTTTCAGCCAACCTTGGGAGAAACCGGCAACAGGAACGCCATCGGCTTAGAGAAACAGCCGCATTTTGCAGCGTCTCCAAACAGACACTTTGCTTCCCCCACTATGATTTGCCTACGGGAGATAGCACTGTTGAGCAAACGATAGGTCCACGTGCGCACTACATGACCTAATCAAGGCAGTTTCCAAAGCCTAACGCATTTCTTGATGGAGATCCCGGTTGCGACGCCGTGGTTCTAATAACCATGTTGCATACTCGCTGACACCGTCCCAGGGAAACTGTAGTAGTCGTTGTCAGAATCCTGAAGATGTCACATTTCCGTTGCTGGAACGTGACAAGACAGACTATACAACAAAGCAGCCCGTGCTGTAGCCTGATACCCGCCCCCTTGTGATACAGGGACACGCAGATCTAAGACCGTAGATGTCCAAACTTAGAAAACGCGATCCAATACTTGCATATTTGTGCGTTGGCTTTATCCGTCACACTGCAATCAAGGTCAATGCAAACTCTAAGATACATAAAAATGCCCCTAAAACTTTGAGTGCATCTCGTTGAATTGTAATTGTCGTTTCCAGTGACGGCATATCCAGCAGCACGAACTTACGCTTTGTGCATGCTAACTGCACACCAAAGAATAATATGGAATTGGTCGGTTTATCTTCATCAAAGACGAGAACGCCGTCGTCTGCATATTCCCAACCAACGAGGTTTTCATCGGCGGCCATTTGAACACCGGGGTTTTGGAGAAATTTGGACATTCGACTCGGTACCTAGTAAATCAATAAATTAAAAAGAAATGTTGGGAATGAGCACCCCTGAGTAACACCGCTTTGTGCACGGAGGCATTAAGGGGAAATCCGTATACTCACACGCCCAGAAGTATGCAAATTCAAAGGACTTATTATGTTCACGAACTCTTGGGGCATTTCTTGATGGGCAACCTTGTCAGGGAGAACAGACATGTCAACCGAGTTGAATACGCCCTGATAATCCGGAAGTACTAAAATTGTGGGCGTTTACAAGCACGCCGTCTTCAGCACCTAAAAGAATATGAAGTTTCAGGCAACCCATCTTTCTCGGGCCAGTATTCTTTCCACTTCCCCAGAGTCAGTGATACACAAGTCGCCATAAGGCGACGAAGCAAAAGTGACGCCAACAGCCATTTTGAGACCGGGGTCAACCTGATCCACGTGCCGTTGCCTTCCACCCACTGCTAGCCCTTTTTGTAAATGGGCATCCGCAATAATTCTTTTAAGTTTTCTGTGTTTTTCAGCTGCAGGCGAACAGATAGGATAAGCTCTGACTGAGGGCTTTACTTCCATCTGTGAACAATGTGGATGGGAGGTCATCTGGTCCAGGAACTTGATGGCGCTTGGGAACGAATATGCAGCTAATGCACTCCGAGGCGGTGAGGGGTTTTAATTTAACCATCCTGTGCTTTACTTAAGCCATGGGTATTAGGTGGGTGGCAGCTGCTGGCCACGATATCTGTTGTTTTGATTCTTCTGCTTACTGTTCAAAGCGTTCTTAATTCAAGATAGTTCCCTCATTTGTGCCAACATGGCTTCGGGTGAACACCAGCGTGTCAACCGAAATGATCTCTGGGTATTCACGGATTTATTGGCTTCTTTCAGGTCCATCCCTTATCGTGTACACCAAATTCTACTGACGGCTTACACACTCACAGTCACTCTACGTCCGGTGTTTTTTCGGATGAAGCTGTGTTCGTGACCTGCTGGAATATTTCTCCCAGATTTAGGTAGTGGCACGATTCGGTCTCAAATTCAGTACTTCACTGAGCTTAGTTGCGCCGTGCACGAGCAAATCTCCAAGAACCTGTGCAAAGAGATGACGATTTCCTCCAAGTATGAACTCACATCTGATGGTAAAGCATTTGGATGAGATCCTAGAAATTCATCCCGGTTAACTCATCTAATAGCCGGATTTGACAGTCTCTCACTTGCCGACAGATTTGTCCGCGATCATTGTATACAAGGGGAGAAGCGATTCCAGACGAGAGTGTGAGCGGAATCTACAAACTTGTTTCAACACAAGCAGCAATCCTTTAGCGATCCACGCCATGGGCAATTGATTGCAATGTGATCATACTGAATTCGTAGTCGACATGCCGCTTGCGGACACAGTGTGGCAAGATAACTTCGGCTATTTCGGAAGTTAGCCTGTGGTTGGAACACAGCTGAAGCAGTCGTTATCAGTGGTCCGCTTGTCTAGAGTCCAATCTATTTCGACCGATTAAGTAAACCTTAGGTGCGCTAAGCCTGCCCACTTGCGCACTTGGATCTACAGCAGCCACAATGATATCTGGGCTTTTAACTCACCAGAACCGGGCCTTCGGGGCGTCATAAAACTTGCCTTCGACGTTGATAGAGCTACGGTCTGCAGGGACGCAGGCGGACACGACAACCAGATACGGATCAGCGTACCGCTTCTAAGACTCCACAGAAGTTGCCGGACAGAGCGCACAGAAGCAATTATCAGCGATCATCCATCCAAACAAGGGTATCTCGGTTCGAGGAATTAGGGCAAAACCAAACCCAAGACATCCTGCAGCATCAGCCACTGCATCACCAAGGGTTTGCAACTGGAAGAGAGTGAAGCGGTTATATCAGCTACTTTACTTGCAAAGTGAATTATTGTTCCTGATACTCAGTGCATATCAATGACGACTGAGTCCAGTATCAGACAAAGAGAAGTTTATTGCCCTGCTTGTCCTAGAGCGCAAAAATCGAAAGCAGCCTGGTATACTGCGGTCGAAGCTTCAAGATAGATCTCGAAGTAGCTGGAAGTGTTTATGCAGGATGAACAAAATTACTGTTCCTAACTGCTGGATCTACAAGGGGGAGATAATAACGAAGTGGGAAGAAGGGGAAGAAAAATAGAAGGAAGGAAGGCGTCAGCAGTGCGTCTCACGGTGCTTGATTTCTCTCCCCTGGACTATGGTCGCCTCCGAGGGGCTTAATTCTTACTTAAGTCCTGTTTGAACAAGACTTTGCCAACAGGTTTTTCACCATTGACCAGGCAAACACACGGCGGGGACACGGTAAGAAGATTTTTAAGCTCAGAGCGCACATCTTCATTAGGCAAACTTTTTTCTCATTTCGGGTAGTTGCTGCGTGGAATAACCTTCCTGAGACGGTTGTCCACGCTCCCTCTAGAGCTCAGTTCAAAACACTATTAGACACTTATTTACGCGAGTGACCGTGCTGGCAAGCACACTGCTCCGCGCTGAGAGCTTAAAGAGCAGTGCTACACCCTTTTTTCACTTGTGCCTCTCAGGTGAACGACAGCTGCTGAACGACAAGAACAAAACCGATCCGGGAAACTTGGGCGAAAGCCTCAATTCCGTGTATCAATCCGTGAATCCGTGAAAAAGGTGGTGACCATTGCAATTACCAGGCTACCCTGAACAATGAAGGTATTGGCTAGGGTAGCAAATAACAATATTTGAACGACAACCTGAAGCTGGACATGGTAAAAATGATATCCTTGCCCTGAAACTATGAAGTATCTTGAAATTTCTTAAGCCCATTAGTTTTTATTAGGATACAATGTCGGTATTCGGAGTTTTCGGGATGGTAGGACGCCAACGCTGCGTATAACCAGATGGCCACCACACGTGTGGTAACTGAGTGGACAGAAGAGAAGTGAAATGCTTTAGGATAGCTAAAACTTAATGAGAAGGTATCAGTTTAGCACAGTGACAGCTTACTGCTGGTTGTAATGGTCTGCTTTATAGGGAGCATGTACATATGGGTGTATTGTTATGACTAGCAGAAAATGCGTATGTTTTTCCTTCCTTACCATGCAGATCATGTTTTTCAAACGCTACAGACACTTGCAAGACACCAACCAAATTGATCGACAGGTATTGTAATGCTTTGCACATTCCTTAAATTAGCAACACACTTTCACCCATGAAGGATGACTTGTGCTATAATCAGTCGGTGATATTTTTTCCCATACTATAACTAGTAGTAATCATTGTAATCATCGACGCCATGACGTCAGAGTTCAACACCTATGCTCTGCTGCCGTATGCTCAGCTAACAATAATCCGAAAGAATCGAGTTCCTTGATCACGACAACGTAATAATCTTAGCCTTCGTCTCTGCATTAGAGCAAAACGTAAAAGGAAACCATAAAAGTCCACTGGCCATCCCTCACATGCTTTTATATTTCTCTGTGACGTAAAATCTATATACGAATAGCAATAAACGGCTGTGCATGTGGGATTAAGGTCTGCATATTACATCCACCACGCGCTGGATAGGCACCCACGTAACTGTGGTTAATATGGGGGTTCAATTGAAGTCCAGATAATGTCTCGTTTTAGGGAATAAAGAGGTAGATTTGTCAATTTTAGAAGATTTGGCCTTTAATGCTTGTAAACTGTCACCTTCATATGCTTTCGCTTTAGAACCATTGTTAGCCTCGTACACATCATTGCTCCTTCCATCTATCTTTACTTGCCCAGTTCATTGCAGGTAGTCCGTAGAGCAGTAATCAACAGTTCAGAACCTTTGGCCCGGTGATTTGGGATAGAAATGTACCCCGTTTGAATAGAGGAATAAAAAATGAGCCCGTTTAAACATCCATATTCCGTACAATCAAAGGACAGAAAAACATTCTCATCTGCAGGGCTCACATCGCTGCAAGTCCTAAAAGTAATGAACTATATTCAGATTAAAGAAACTCGCGTCTTAGAAAGTTCGATTTTCGTGAGTCTTGGATCAAACTATGCACTGTCTGCAAGTGGGAGAAGAGTTATCAACAATGTTCACGGCTATATTGCCGGAAGGGTAGACTTTAACGTCATGGTAGAAAGAGAGCACAAATTCACGACTGGTATTTGATTGCTAGGTTCGACAGTGTGCATCGTCCAGTGTTCACTTCCGGCATACACATTCTGTTGCACATGGTTTAGATGTTTGGTCTTGGTCAGGAAAATGGTATCTGACAGGGAGTTACTCAGCCCAGTGATGTCTTCGAATCGCTGGTGCCAATAATCTGTGCACTAGAGGCCTATAGAATAATACACCACTTTTATCTTTTGCCTGTCCATATGCGAAACGGCGTTATGGAAATTGTGAGCACACGACAAATTACAATTCTGAGGATCATCATATGTATGCATCTAGCAAAAGTAGTCTGTTCAGATGACTGCAATTGCTAAATGAAATCCTTGTAACATTCGAACATCAACTTTACAGACTGTAACCTTGGCATTCTGAAATAATAATAGTAGATTTATTTCCCAGCTTGTGGAAAACACGTCGATTGAGGCATGATCGGAACGTTACAACCTGAACGTGGCAGGAAAAAAACAACGGGGAGAAGGGCACAATCAACGAGGCATGCTTACTACGTGAAAAGTCATCAGCGTTGTGGGAACCGAAAACAACTAGGACAATGGGTATGTGGTACGACTAGTTCATTTATGAAACCTGCTGACATGAACTGAAAATAAAAACCATTGCTGGCCACGAGTGACATTGGGCGTTCGAGCAAATGGTCAGGAGATAGAACAATTTGAAGTGGAGACAAAAATATGGTTTAAATTAAAACTAAGTACAACTCAGCCGAGCCTCATTTGCACACCGAAAATTTCTCTGAACCATAGTTCGGAGGAGAAAAACTTTAACATAAAGTTTCAGCATTTGATGGCATTTATTCGGTCCCTTAAGATCTTCCCATGAGGGCGCAGTTTTGTTGGAAGTTGTTTAAACGTACTCCAGGTCCACCATAGGCGGGGAATTTATATTTTAATGGCTGCCAATGGCTTCACGTGATGTGCATCTGATGACGGTGATAAATTTGTGGAAGAGCCGGTTTCTTCACGTGTTTTATTTTGCATTGCGTTTGAAAATAATCTCGAAACGACAAGGACAATAATTTCGCCCTCTGTGTCGCAGCAAACTCCAAATTGAGCAGCTTTTCACGACCTATGTATGAAGAAGTCTCCTATCACTGTGGCAGGTGTCCTGCAAAACCCAAGGAATTCGTCACAGCTAGTAAGTTTTATGGTGATCAGTACATGCTATATCAGGCGCAAGGCTATACCGAACCATCAATAGTGATATTGGTAGAATTAGTGTGTTTATGGGCAGAACAAGCATACAGCACAATAATGTGGCCAGTGCTTTCAAGTCCTGGCACAAGTTAGAAGGATGAAACCACCTTGTGAGTGCACGTAACACCCTCATCCGGTAATATTATCTGGATATGCTGAACTACGGACAATCCATCAGACCGGGTATGGTAGTCGCGGTACGTCATCGCGAAGCCGTACTTGGGTCCGTGGTCAGCCCGTACATGAACATCTTGGGTGAGTCGTTTAGGGTTGTTATTGTAGTTACGATTTGCCAAGGAATTGTCACAAATTGAGACCAGCATGCAGGCATGATCATAAGATTACATTCAGAATTAGGCATGAGTTTCTTCGCAGTTGCAGGTAATGGACCAGTGGGCGAAAGGTACAGTCGAGAGTAGGAAGGATTAGTTGCGGGTGTGCTATCAAACTGGGTATGGCAGTGCCGTGCCATCATTGCACTGCCGTACTTCGGTTTCTGGACAGCCCGTAACGGACGTCACGTTTGAGATGATTGGGCTGGGAAGTGCAATTCTGTGAGCAGCGGGGTTTTTGAGTTGGCCAAGGAATTTGCAGAGGAAGAACGAAGCCAGTGTAAGATCGCAGGTATTTTCTGGTCCGTTTGGGGATCTCTGGGGATGTAAGTCCCTGACCAGGTGGGATGGAACACAGCAAACAGGGCGTCCAAACCGGGTATTGCCGGATATTGAGCAGACTTGACACCAAGTACCCGCCCACTCAATAGGTCTTCGTTACCCCTGCATCCATGGGTGCACGTATGATGACGCACGTGTTCGTTGGATCCCAGGGCTCTAGTCTATACCACCCGGTCTATGGCTGACATACATGTACCCCTCTTTAGCTTTAACGTTGCTGCGCCCAATAATGCATATGGTTGCCGAATACCGCTATTGAATAATCGATGTACACAGGACTAATTGAGCAAGTGGTGGGTTTACCCTTATAACAGTAAGACTGCAGCTTCAGCGTGGACACCCATTTGGAATTGTGGACAAAGGGATTTAGTAAGGACTTGGTGAGTTGGCCACTACAACTTTGTTTAAAGAATGTGTACGAGTCGTAATTGGTTATACATTTTCCTTTCAGAAATCCTGTCGAGTAAAAGCGGCTTCCTGAAACAGAACTGGATTGACCACATATTACGTTTGTGCCGATACAACCAATAAATGGAAACATGATTTTTAAAGGTGGTTGTGTATTTTTAGGCATGGGGTTGGCAAACGGATGACATGTATAGATATGAAGGACCGCCGTTGGTCGTTGGATTGGTCTATTATGTATATTTGGGGCACTAGTCAGTTACGAGGATGTGTACGGGCCCTTCAGTTACTATAAGTAGCCACGATAGGCGACGTCGAGTACGGTTATAAGCGTGACGGGCCGTCGTTGGCCATCGGGTTAGGCTGCTGAGCCTAGTTGAGGCCTCATATTCGGCGTTGCGCATAGACACAGGCCTAGCAATTGCCATAAGTAGCCAAGGTAGGCGATATGACTGCAGTTATAGGTATGACAGACCCACTTTGGGCGTTAGATTAGGATACCACGCATAGTTGATGCCTTATTTTCACGGCCCACATAGATTCTGGCCTGGTGTTTACTATAGGTAGCAGGGATAAGCGACATCGCGTACAGGTGTGTGTGAGAGACAGTCGTTGGTCATTGGATTAGGTCACTTTACATAGGCGAGGCCTCATAAGCAGCGCCACATAGAAGTGGGCCTGCAGTTACAACAAGTATTCGAGAGGATTGAAAATGCGTACAGTTATGATTATGAAAGACCGTCATTGGCCATTAAATTAGGTCGCCGTGTATAGGTGAGGCCTCATACTCAGCGTCACACATGGACACGGGCCTAGCAGTTACGATACGTAGCGAAGGTAGGAGATATTTAATACAGTTATGAGTATGACTGGTCGTCATTAGCCGTTTGAATAAGTTATCGTGTATGGGTGGGGCCTCATAATCAGCGCCGCACATTGACACGGGGCTAGCATGCTGCAGTGACGATAAGTAGTCGAGGTGAGTGACAACGGCCACTGTTATCATGATGACCGCTTTATGACGTATTCCACCTATGGTGAGTCATATTCCTAATAGATGATACCATTGTGTTGGTAATTTACCGAAGCCTAACTCCTGACGCTGTTTGTCCACGGGCTAGTTATGCATAGCTGGGAAAGGCAATCATCCACAGAGATGGCCCTCGCATCTCCATTGCACTATTCGTGCTGTTTTTCTGAGAATGTTATACTTAGTGGAAGCTGAGCTCCATAAGAAAAAGTGTTGTGATGAAGTTCGCTGAACAAAATTATCTCGTCCGTTAAATCTGGGGAGTATAAAACAAACAAACGTTGATGGCCGGTTTTCCTGGGTGGAATTTGCATTGGATATTCTGTAGATGTTATTTTCTTTTTAAAGAGCGCCAAAATATGGTAAGGTGCGATTTCGTGTTTTATCTCTCGTAAACCGGTAGCGAAATGCGAATCGGTGATGGCTCGTGACCTTGAAATTTCGCTCAATTAAACAAAACGCTATGAGCAACATATCACCTACGAGTGTAAATGGATTAGACTAAATCCCCGTAAAAGTCGCAACCTCGAAAACCCTATAGTTCCTGCGAAAATAATTTGGGTGTGCTTCCAATGAGCGGCGTAGACTCACTGGTGTCACTGTTATACAGAAATCAGGTGTAAGAGGTGTAAAAGATAGTTTTGATGGAAAGAAAGTGCCAAAGCATAGGGCCAAACGAACACCGCAAATGAACTTGAACGTATGGAAGAGACAAATCGAAATTGCGGCAGGAAACCAGGTTGTTTTACAGTATGGTGATGGTAGGTGTGTTCTATGGATCTTCGATGATATTTCAAACACACCTTTTGTTTACTGCTCACGAAAAAACCCGAATATGTTTGTTGCCTATCCAACCAGGCAAATTAGATGTTCATATTGATGTCACCCTCGTTCAAACCTTCAACCTCCCGTCCTGGAGTAATTATTCTGTCAACACCACACTAAATTTAGGAAGGGGACGAGGGAGTGGTCTTTATATAAACACCATATATCGCGCAAACACCCATAACCAAATTAGACGTTAAAAAATGTATAAAATTCATTTTTAACTGCCGTTGAGAATTTTTCAATGCCCATTGAAAAGTAGCATTCATTTTTCCCTGCAGTTAGTTTGATTTATGCGCCACAAAAAGTGCGATGATTACTAACTGGACGTTGTGTAGAATATCGCTTACATTTGTCTGTTCTAGGCTCATGGCCTCCTGACTTTGTACCAATGGTTATTTTCCTCACGTCAACTTTATTGATTTACCCTCGTCATCGATATATCAGTCATTTAGTTATTTCTTGGAGGTCAAGGGTGAGGGAACGTTCGCCGTATGTAGCGATGCGGGTACCGTTAGCAGCCTGTAACGAATAAGAGGCAGAATCGTGAAGTGGAGTCTTATGTGGTAGCACGCTAACTTCAGCTCCCGTATCCACGAGGAAACGTAGACCACTTGAACGATCGGTGATGTGGAATAGGCGACTAGTGCGAGGAGGGCCACAGACAGTCGTCGCCGTTACTGACTGGCCGGGGTGTTTAAAGGGGTGTTGGAACGCGGCTTGGAGGAACAAGGTGGTTGGCATTTGCGTGCTTGAGGACCGAAAGTTTGGTGATACCAGCACCAGGAAGGACGGGCACGAGACAACGATCGGGATCGTGAACGTGGTCGATGCTTGTTGATCTCTAGCCGTTGTAGGCGATCGGTCAAAGTATCAAACTTGGCTTGTAGTTGCGATATGGAAGCCAGAATCGGATCGGAATCTGTAGAAGCAGTGGGTGCAGAGCGGGAGACGGAGTTCACGGGGTTACTGGGGTAGGTTTCGTGGATTTTATCGGCCATCTGTGCTAACTGCTCCAAGCTGTGGTCATCAACGAAAGCGCTGATGACGCGGGACATTGACGGTGGAAGTTTGTCGAGCCATAGTTGAGCCATGATTTCCACCGCTAGCTTACGGCCGCAGAGAAGACTGCGCATGTGCCGAAGCAGTTGTGATGGTGATCTGTCCCCAAGTTCGACAGTGGTGAATAAGTCCCGTAGCATCTTGTTTTCGGACTTTCCTGTCCTACTGATGACGGCCGCTCGAAGGGAGTCATAGGGGTTTTCCTTAGGGATATCTTCCAACAGATCTTCCACTTCTGTTGCTACATCACAAGGAAGATGCTGGACGACATAGGAGAATCGGGTGGCTTGGGAGGTGATGCGTCGGGTAGCAAAAACGGCCTCTACCTGGTGAAACCATACCCTGGGATTACGTGGATTATAGTCTGGCAAACGTATGCTAATCGCGTTCTCGACTAAATCCGCTGAATCAAAGTGTGCCTCCATTATGACCGGGCAAAAGAAAAAAATTACGACGACCGGAAAGGAAAAGTTTTCAAAAAAAATCTAGAAAGACACGGGCTCACCAATTTTGTAGTGGTCTGGCTACCCAATAAGTTACTTCACCAGGAGTGTGTGGCAAAGAAATAAAAATAATAACGCTAGGTTGGGTATACAATAATAAAGAGGTCAGATGGAACAGACTCACTAATAATTGTTCTCTTTAAAATAGTTCGTCGTTGGCCCAGGTCAGAGGATAAACAATAATCCAATTATGGTGTTCCAGGGGTCTTCTTCTGAACAGTTCCCACGTATAATAGATTCCGAAGATGGTCTGAAATGTTTTGATACCAGAGTTAGCACATGAGACTCGCAAATGACCGCTGCAAGCGCGAGCGAAATCAGAAGAGAAGAGTCGAAGCACGTGACCACGTTTGTATTGCGTGAAATTGTACAAGTGCGCGTTTTTGTAGTTTTTCGTATTCAAACAAAAAAAACGATTATGCAATTGATGAAATACGTAGTGTTATAATGAAAGCAAAATAAAGGTACAAAACGCCACACTACTCCCCCACTAGAGCGTTGACCGTGAAGGGGGAAAACGCTCGAATAATTAAGGTAATTAATCGAAAAGTTGCTCACTTCAAGTTTCGTAATCAGCTAAGTGCTGAGGGAAACGGACGCGTCGTCCGGAACGACTGGTGGAAGGAGTGAGGTTGGCGGCGGGGGTATCTTGGGTAGGTGCGGGTGTTGCTGGGTTAGCAGGATTGCTGGATGTGGTCGTGGGTGCTTCGATGAAGGCAGGCTTCAGGCGATCAATGGAGACAGTGTCGTGCTTTCCGCTTCTCTCTAAAACAAGGTATTTGGAGTGACGTTCGATAACCTTGAAGGGACCATCATAACAGGGTTGGAGGGGTTTCCTCGTTGCGTCATGTCGGACAAATACAAATGGTGTAGAAGAGAGATCGGTTGAGATGTGTTCTTTTCGCGTTGATCGTCTGGTCGGTGTCGCTCGAAGGTCGGACATATGCTGTTTCAGACGGGTGACGAATGTGACGGGCGATTCGGGCTGTGCGCCAGAAGTGGAAACCAGTTCACCGGGTAAACGTAAAGTTGTACCGTATACTAGTTCGGCTGGTGAACAGTGAAGATCCTCCTTGATAGTGGAGCGAATAGCAAGCAAAATGAGGGGTAAAGAAAAGGACCATGAAGAGGGGTTCATTTGGGCAGTCAATGCAGCTTTGAGGTAGCGATGGAAACGCTCAACCAGACCGTTGGAGCAGGGGTGATACGCGGTGGTCGAAATGTGATGGAAACCGAATAGTGTGGAAAACTCACGGAAGAGATTACACTGAAACTGTGAACCGCGATCGGTGGTAACGGTGGAAGGTGTGCCAAAGTTACTCACCCAATGCTGCAAAAATGAAAAGGCGACCGTTTCAGCTGAAGTATCCGAAATGGGTACAGCTACTGGCCAACGGGTAAAACGATCGATCATGGTAAGGATATGAGTGAAACCGTTTGATGGGGAAAGTGGACCAACAATGTCGAGATGAACATGTGTGAATCGAGCATCAGGAACTGCAAATGAACCGATAGGTGAGTTCGTATGCCGAGTTACTTTGCTGCGTTGACAGGCGATGCACTGTTTGGCCCAGGATGTCAGATCCTTATTCATGAAGGGCCATACAAAGCGTGCACTAATCAACTTCCTGGTTGCTCTGATTCCTGGATGAGAAAAGCCATGGAAGTGGTCGAAAACAACTCGTCGAAAGGCTTCGGGGACGATTGGGCGAGCTGAGCCGGTAGACATATCACAAAAAATGGATCCAGATTGGAGAGGCAAGGGGATTGAAGAGACTTGAAATGAAGGGAAGGATAGAATGGGCAAAAAATTAGGATCACTATGTTGAAGGTTCGCCAGCTTGGCTAGGTCCAACTGCTTGGAAGGGTGAAGAGCGTTGATGTCGGGACGGGATAGTGCGTCTGCGACGACATTGTCCGAACCTGGAGTGTACCGAATGTCGGTAGTGAACTGTGAAATGTAGTCAAGATGGCGTATCTCGCGTGGTGAATATCGATCAGGTTTGGCGTTAAAGGCATACGTAAGTGGCTTATGGTCGGTTTGAATGGTGAACGATCTACCTTCTAACAAGTGCCGGAAATGGCGAATAGCAAGGTAAATTGCGAGTAATTCACGACCAAAAGTACTGTAACGCGTTTGTGCAGCCTGCATCTTCTGCGAGAAAAAGGCTAGTGGTTGAGATGCGTTGTTAACAACTTGATGAAGTACGGCGCCGACGGCAGCGTTCGAAGCATCAGTTGTCAAAATCAGCTTTGTGCTTTCGTGAGTATCGAGGAAAGATAACTTTGTGGCGTGAGCAATGGCTTGCTTGGCTCTTTCGAAAGCGGCAATGGCGACGGAGGGCAAAGTAACAGATTTTTCTTTGCAACCAAGTAAATCGGTCAGTGGCTGCAAAATATCTGCACAATGAGGGATGAACCGCCGATAGTAGTTGATGATACCAATGAAACGACGAAGTTGAGTGAGAGTGGTGGGTATGGGAAAAGACTCTAGGGCCAAAATGCGATTGGGCAATGGTGAAATACCTGTTGAGTCAATGTGGTGGCCAAGAAAATCTAGGCTAGTAACACCGAATAAGCATTTGTCAATGTTTTGGGATACCTGTCTGGGATAGTGGCATTATTGAGGGAACGGTAATCTCCGCCAGGTCTCCAATCACCTTTAGATTTCTTGGGTACCATATGTAGGGGTGACGACCAATGACTCGATGAAGTGCGGATGATGCCGAGTTCGAGCATGTGTTTGAACTCGTGTTTTGCGATTTGTAGCTTATCCGGATGAAGTCGGCGGGGGTTGGCATGGACAGGTGGACCTTTCGTCTGGATGTGGTGAACGACGGAATGAGTGACCGGTTGGGTGTACTGACATGGATGAGTAAGGGTTGGAAAATCCCTAAGTATGTCAGCAAAATGTGAATCAGGTAAGATAACTCGGATACCTGTGGATGAAGCTGGGGCACTAATTCCGTTGACTGAGAGGGAAGTTAGCATGTCCAAGAGGTTGCGTGTTCGAGTCACGTCGGGCTCACCAATTTTGTAGTGGTCTGGCTACCCAATAAGTTACTTCACCAGGAGTGTGTGGCAAAGAAATAAAAATAATAACGCTAGGTTGGGTATACAATAATAAAGAGGTCAGGTGGAACAGACTCACTAATAATTGTTCTCTTTAAAATAGTTCGTCGTTGGCCCGGGTCAGAGGATAAACAATGATCCAATTATGGTGTTCCAGGGGTCTTCTTCTGAACAGTTCCCACATATAATAGATTTCGAAGATGGTCTGAAATGTTTTGATACCAGAGTTAGCACATGAGACTCGCAAATGACCGCTGCAAGCGCGAGCGAAATCAGAAGAGAAGAGTCGAAGCACGTGACCACGTTTGTATTGCGTGAAATTGTACAAGTGCGCGTTTTTGTAGTTTTTCGTATTCAAACAAAAAAACGATTATGCAATTGATGAAATACGTAGTGTTATAATGAAAGCAAAATAAAGGTACAAAACGCCACACTTCCATGTTCTGATCCCTTCAGACTTCCCTATTTTATCACTCTCACAGGTCACTTCACATGCTCGTAGCATCCGTAGCAGCTGCACGACAAAGTTGAAAAGGAAGAACTCCATGTCACCCAAACAAAAAGAGGTCCCGGACGTCTAAATAGTAGCAGAATAAATGTATATAAACTCTTCCCACCAAACCAGGGCCATCTGGCAGAAACAAAAAGGTGGCATAATTTGGAGCAAAGAAACGGTACAACCGTTCAAGAATTTCACCGTGACCTCGGGAATGGAGGAGAATTTATTTCATTGCATAAGCGTTTCGGGGATATCTTTTGGGTGATGGACAGAATCTCAACAACAAGACAAGTGTTTATTTGTCAGTGTAGAACGTTAGACCAGATAAACACAGTAGTATTGCAATTACGCTTTGCTGGAGAAACCGCAAGGAGTCTTGTTAGGAGAGACAACTTTCTAACCTGATGAAATGTTTGGTGAGCGGAATTCGCTGTTCAACTTTCAGTACGGTTGGACATTTTCACAGGACCACAAGGAGGGACACTGATATTGAAGATAAATGTTTCTGATGCTAACCTCCATATTCGGATGCAGGATGACTCTAAATAACTTGTAAAGGCCGATACACACCGTTTCGTTTGGAGTCAAGTGAACTCCGCAGGCTTTCAAAAATTAATGAACACCATGTGGTAGGGTTGCCTTGTTATGTCGTACATATATGATAGTATCAACGTCAGTCAGTCAGTCGACCTTTACGTTAAGCATTTGGACACCGTTTTGCCCGTGTACACCAGTTTGAGGTGCACACTGTGTATCTAAATCGGTGAGTTGTTCCTACCACTCACAAACTATCGTGGATGACTTATCGATGTCCATTCATGTTCACCATAATCCTGCGAAAATCGCGAACAATAAGAAAATTTAATTTCCAACGGACAAGTCACCATTGCAGTCTTTCCTTGACTTGATCGGTCGTTTTAATAATTTTATGTCCAACATATATCAGTTATCAGCATACTTAAATGGTCCACTGCAAAGCCACAGGGAGAAATTGGCTTTATTCATTGCTCTGTTGGTTGACATTTGTGCGACCAAACAGCTTCTCGATTCTTATGTTCCACAAACCGAGTGCACCTTCAACCTTCTTATTCTTGTCACAGCGGGATTCCCTGACTCCAATGTGGTTGTCACGCTTTTTCAAAAAAGTGTCAACAGCAGGGAGAAATCTATCTGCCATGCTCCTCGCACCCTTATTTATGTCGAAAATATAGCCTAACAGGTTACGAATACAAACTACTTAAGAAAATGGTGCACTGTTAGCATAAACCACTGCTATCCTTTTTCGGCTCCAAGAACGATGTGCCTATTCACGCCAATAAACTAATGCGGATCTGGCAAGTGAAATCTAATTATAATAACCTCATCGTCATCATCGTAAAGTAGTATGAACATTCAATTCCAGTCAAGCTGATACCCCAAGCAATAACGGATCGAACACCGGAGTACACCCTCATTGTGCCGGCTAGTGCAGATGCCCAGTTGCAGTACAAGCCCAGTGGTTCTGACCGAAATTTTCGAGATTATCTTTTCAAAAAAACTAAATTAAATCAATCACAGCAAGGTGCAATGTATTTTCTTTGTTTAAGATAGCATTCTAGGGCTGTTAATGATGAATACTGGTCTGGTCACATGAGGAAATGTGCTCTGTCGATGACGGGTGAATAACTGGACCCTAGAGATTGCGTGGATTTTCTACAGACACTGCGGGCTGTAATACTGTGTTGTTTGCATATTAATCATTCTAGGATGTCACACACGAAGGCGATTACAAGAGGCGGTACTTTGTAGTCAAACACTGACTGAGCCATTTAAAACCTCGTTGTCAACCTTATTCCAAGGCCTCAACTACCTAGCCTAGAATAGGACTCTGCTTCTGGCTGGACACGCATTCACAATAATTTCTCGCGTCTCATCAAAACGCAATTATTTAGTGTTTAATTTCACAAGTAGCCAGAACTTATCCCCATAGCTTCCGCAACCTGATCGATAACGAAGAGTGAACTCAGTTTTCTAAATTCCTAATTGTTCTGGCTAACTTGTTTGACAATTTACTTCCGCTGCTTCAATTATAATTCCATGGGCTAGAAACATTTTCGAACCTGTCAACTTTCAACAGTCTGATGGACAACCGTAGCATTTCTTTGACTCTCTCATATAATCTCTGCTGAATCCTTACTGGGGAGGAAATATTGACCAGGTGCTTGGGATCTTTTAGTTTATTTATAGATTTACACGGCATCTGATAATTAATTGCCTGATGAACGGATTTTTGACATATGTGGTGGAACACATTCGGACCAAATGCTACGATCCAAAACGAACGCCAAGCTAAGTCAGACACAACAAGCGCCTCATACCTTTATCAGACAACGAAATTATCGTGACTAAAGACTTAAGACTTGGTATATATACTAAACGCCATCGATACAGAAAACAGCGGTCCTTCATTGGACAAATTGAGAATGCACTGCATCAAGTCCTAACATACTCTGGATTGCATTTACAAATTGTACATACAGATCGCGTAAGGCACCACTACCCTAAAGATGCGAAGCACCTACTTCTTGAGTGGGTACCTGAGGCTATTTTAGAGTCTCTGACCACAGAATGAAAGCCCACTCTGGATGGTAACGGCCTAGTCCAAAACAGATACTTCAGACGCACGCGCCCACCTAATTGAAAGTCATATTGTTGCTGATTTCCTCTTAACGGAGGAAGTTAATAGGGTAGTTGGGACACACTCACATTCGTCCGCCTCAAACTCGAAACATCCGAACTTTGTTATTATGGAGCGTTTTTGTTGCGCGGTTTGTTTTTACAGCTGAAATTCCAGTCCTTCAATCATTGTTTGTGACTGGTTGATCGGATTTATGGTCCCATTCCTGACACACGTTTCGTCAAATCAGTTGCCCATAGCACCTAGCCATCTAACGATGATAATCACGCTCACATTACGCGTTAGAAATGTAATCCAGGACACCCGGTGCTGACATATGTGTATTTTGTTACCTCTCTAATGAACTCTCTAGCTAGACCAAGGTTCACTCTACTAAACTCTAACTGTATGTCCATTACGCGCGGAGGGATCTGCATGTAAACCACAATAGTTTTGTATGAATGTGATCTTGTAAATATTACGCAAGATTAGTAAACATAAACAGTTCACATGGGATCAAAATCTATACACCACAGTATCCCACAAAAGGGCTTTCAATGACGAATTTGAGAAATGAGGATTAGCCAGCTGCTTTCTGGGTATTGTCACCTCAATATGGCGAATGATCAGCGTGTGAGGTCTGCCATATTTTGATTAACAAGATATGCAGTAGGTTGACTGAAACCATTCTTGGATCTACCGTGGTCCGGTAAAGTTACTACCTATGTACTCAGGTTGCCTTGCGAGAAGGATCTTAAAGAAAGAAAATCAGGCCAACCATGGAATGTACAATGAGTAAACCCCCAAAGAGCAAAGTTGCCGTGAAGATGACCTACGTGAGGCGATGGCCGTCGGGAGCAGACTCACAGGATTCATCGTTGATACAAAAGCTTTAATTCATTCTCCCTGCTGACAACCATAGGAACAAGAGTATTTTGACCTAAAGCTTCCAGCAGTCGCGCCCCGTGTGCCACACGTGCAGGAGGAGAGAAAGTCCTTTGCTCTGCAACATTCATGTAATTCCCAGTCAAGTAAAGGGCAGTAGAAAGACTTGGCCGATGATTACAGCACACACATACCCGATTCCTTCTAGTCAGGTTCTCTCGTCCGTGTGCCAGGGGCGTACTACTGTCAAGATTGTCACAGCACCACAGTGGGTTCTCATTATTCTTTACCGTCACATCTGATCGTCTGAGCAACATCACATACGCCGATTTGTGAGGCACCGGAATACGTCCGTCTCTAGTAACGATGCGAGAAATGGGGTATTTTTTTAATTCCTTCAAATGACGATAAAGCAGCATATATGAAACTAAAGTAGAAGACCACTTCAGTTTGCACGCCACTGAGATGAATACGCTTATATGTTTCGTCACCCTTTTGTATAGACTTTTCCTGGTACAAATTTAATTTTAACACTTTCGTACCCTTACTCATGTGTACTTTTATCAACTTTGCGTCACCTTTTTTTTCTTCCGACTACAGTATATTCGTGAAACTAGACATAACTTGCCCTCATTGACGCTAACGGCACCGGCCCTATTTCTGACCTCCGATACAGGAAAGTCGCATGAGACACTGTTTTATCAGGCATTATGAAGACCATATTGAGCACGTAATTGGAGTCTGCTTACTTAACTTGAGCTACCGGGGTACTCGTTGGGGAAGCATTCATTCCCTGGCCAATGTACATGAAGACAGATGGGCATGAATTTAGTGCATACAGAACGAATATATACACGACTGAATGTTTGTTGCACAATTGTCCATTTTAAGCGAGCTGGTCTGGACTGTTAACCTGGAGTATATTTCAGTGAACAACTACTTCGAACAGGGGACCAGCTTGTATTCACTAAACGAGGATAGGCTCAACGAAGGAAGTCGACTGTATGTAGGGACCACAAACATTCCCTTTTAAACTCCTCTTTTATGAGGAGCCTTTTGGACAGTGAGCTGCAAGATCACTTGGAGCTATACAGATTATTAGAATTGTCTTCTTTGTCAAATCAGAGACTTGCGTCTCTGCTGTGTCCGCAGCGTGTAATCTTCCTCCGAAAATACTATTTCTTATGTGCGACATTCGTTCCTACTTTTACTACGCACCCATTTAACAAGAGTTGTGTTCCGACGACACCCTCTCAATCTGCTGTTATAATCCACCGTTTAGTTTTTGTTGGTTGAACAGGGATGCAAAGTACAGATTGGTGTATCCCACGGTTAAGCTAAGATCGATTGCAATAATTCCTCCTTGGTCATCTATACTCGGATGGTCCGTACGCAATCCTTTTGCTTTCGAAATACTATCCCAATGTTTGGTTACCAAACCTTCATCTGTGTTGCCGGTGACGCGAGTTTACACGAAGGACCAGATTGACCTAGTCAGATGGTTCTGATAGAGAATGATTTCTGGAATCTCAGATTGTATAGTCAATCGTTTGCTTGTCGCTGAGTTAGTTTTTGTTTTCTTGTGTGCAGTTTAACGGGCAATCTTATTGGACGCCATTCGTGCTAATGTGTTTTTAAATATAGTACAGACCCCCATGCAGTTACGTGGTTTTCGTAAACAGGTATTGAGATGAAGCTGCACTACTAGAAATGTAAAAAAACCTGCTATATTAAAAGTGGGTCTGGTATCTTCGCCTGACTATCCCTATTCGTATTTCTCTGTCAAAAGTAACCGTAATATGAGCATACTTTTGACATTTAAACACCGTAACAATAGGTAAGCCAACCTTGCAAAAATCGTTCATCCAAGCTTGCAGATGAAAAATTAGACGCTGAGACGACGATAGTTGGCCGACGGGAACAGTGACCGCAAAAGTGGATTCCACCGAACCCACAAAAAGGAGATAGAAACAAAATCTTTTTATGCACAACAACGAGGAGCATAAAATTTTTAAATTGTACAGAAAAGATTCATAAAAATTGCGGGTAAGATTCACTTGTGAGCTGAGGCTGTATGAAATGAAAAGCGTTGTTTTATTGAAGCATTGAGTTTTGGTACACTCATTTAAGTAATGAATTTGGCCCCCATACTGATGAACACCAACATGCGTTTACTTAGCAGAAAAAACTTTTATGGCAAATCGATTGCTTTACAATGCGAAGTCGGCTGGTGAGATTCGTTCAAAATTATCGCATTCAGAATTAAAGAAATGACCACGTTTTGTCGGCATTCACTCGGTAAAACAATGTCAAAAAATGGGCCAACTCCTGTATTTTTTGTCTGTACCAGCTGTGGAACGTGTGCACCGGTTTTCGGTGCAAGTCTGAGAGACCTGTTGCCATTTACTTTCCTGCAAAAGAAATAAGAAGGCCAAATAAGTTGAATATATTTGCAAACGTCTACAACATATCTATTACGTGGTGAACCCTTCTTTGCTATAGCCTAACCACTGTATTACATGTTGTGTATTCATGGACAAACTGATATAATACTAAGTAGCAATTCAAATGAGGCACTCGTGTAGGACGTCTGTCGACCGAATGTGATGTGCAAAGACTACTTATTCAGTTAGATTTGAAGCTACTAAAGAGTTTTTCTTGAGGTTGTGCATCAAACACACACCACCGTACTTTATAAATGAACGGCTAGTCCCCCATTCAGCCTCCTGGCGAAAATTAAGAGTGATATAATTCCAAGGGTTGACTTCACTCAACAGGCTTTAAAGTCTACTGTCGAACTGTTTCTACATACTCAGCCCAACTAACTGGTCTCGGTTACAGTCAGTCAGACCAACTGATTTAATAATCATGCCGGATAAAACAAAAAGAACCGCGCTGGCGTTTTTGGTTCAAGTCCTCGCTTGTCTATCCTGCAACGTCAGATGCTACTTGGTTGTTTGTCGGTGATATATGCAAAGCCGGCTCGTGAGAATGCGGTTTAGTTTACATGACTGATGTACTCATCATTGTGTTCATACTGCTCGCCGAAAAATTGCACTAGCTACCCACTTGCAACCAAGGTAGCAAGAGCTTCGTACCTATATTCCAAGCAATGTGTTCAGATAGTTTATCTAATCCTCAACTGGAGAGCCACCACAGATTTTTCAAACATGAAAATATGCGCTTTTTAAGTATGATACATCTGACGCAACGCAAGTCGCTTCAGTCGATCTTCCCAACCCTAATTAATGCGGTCTTCCTCGCCGTGTCCTCTGTCTGGTCGTCCTACTTGCTGGAAGGCGAGACTGGCTGCTGATAGTGATTGACAGGAACATTCAGGGTTAACAGTCTCACGTGACAACTGCTCACTACTACGTCACGCAGACCTCGGGTGGACTAGCTCAAGTTGACATGGTTCACACAACCTTGAAAGGTATTTAAACTTAATCCACGTCCTCACGCAGACGATCAGCACATGTCTTTGTAGTACAAAGCCGATATATTGTATTTGCTACCAAAATGCGTAGGTGAATATAAAATCGCTGGGAACGATCGACTGAAGCACGCAATGTCCAGACTATGGCATGCGTTATGTACCATCCCCACTGACTGGGTAATACAAAGATGGTCAGCCAGAAGAGGGAGAGGGAAAAAGCCGGAAAAAGATCCAGATCTATTTTGGAAAGGCAACCCACGTTCAAGCAAAAAACATCGGTTGAGGAACCAGCTGGAACAGGTGGCCCTAGGTTACAAAAACGGAACAACCTTCATTACTTCGTACTAGTTTGCTTTCACCCATGCATTTGAAGTTATTCCGTCACTGAACAGATGTTTCATTCATCGACAGTTGAGACACAACGGTACTTTCTCCTTGGCGCGGTGTTTAGTGAACCCAAAAAATTATCAAACTATTTCACAGTAAACTTTAGAGAAAAACCTCCTGACAATAAAACAGTCTTCTGAAAAGTGCAACTTTCCTGTCAGCCGAACGACCCCTTTAAGAAGAGCTCATCCATTAATAGGATCTTGTCTCGTATGTTTGTCTTCCGCAAATGAAGTAGCACTCACAATTGTGACACATCATGATCGTTGTCATGATAAGACGTCTCCTCAATACGCTCCATTCTATTGTGGAAAATTTTTGCATGCCACTTAATGTGTTTGTGATAAAAAGCAGTCATAGCCCGATGATCACTTTCTCTGTTAATTGATTATAGGATTTGATAGACCTCTTCCAATGTTTTGTGATGGCAAGCCCAGTATCAGAAGTCCTTTTCCGACTGTTGTGTGTTCGTTCAACTCACCGACTTCAGATAAAATCTGGAAAATATGGAGATGGCTATCTTTTATTTTAACCAATTAGCCGTAACAAAGAGAACCCCTCTCGTTTTCCTCTGGTTGCATGAAACGCAGGAATAAAACCGCACAAATGGCCAGATATGAAGAGTTGAAAAGTTGGAAATAATTCACCCGTTTTCTTATTGTTCTGCACCCCGTTATTTGCATAAACCTCACCTGGCCTTCTATCGATGAACAGCTTTACACGACTTACTATGCATTTTCTTTTTTAGTGTCGATTCCTCAACCTTTGCCGGTGAGTATTTGGATGCGTCAGTTTCTGTGCAGGGCTCGTCTACTTTCTCAATGACTTCTGATTTCGTTCCTTCATTATCCCCAATGTCTTCACCCCGTTTGGATGAAGATGCGTCTGGTTGCTGCGTTTTACAAAGACCGCAAGATTTTGCACAGCGTGAGGCATGACTTGGATCATAGATGCAGTAACCTCTCTTTTTGACGTCCGCACAAATATGGGCTGGGTCCAAATCTACGCAATCCTCCAGGCAGAACTTGCAGGACAATGGACACAGCTGTTCCATTTGCTCTGGTTTCGTGAGACAGTGACCGTGCTCAACCAACCACGGGCACATAGTAGATTTGTCCTTACACTGACGCCGTACCTTGGCGGCTGGTGTGGTTGTTGGTTGTCGCGAGGTGGTTGGCCTTGGGCTTCCATCACGGCACACACCACATGATAGCATACATTGTTTGAGTGTTATACCCCGACATTTATGCTAAAAAGGCAGATGTATTGGTTATATACACCGGTGAGAAAAAATATGAGGTCCGTTCAAAATTCTCAAAGCATTTTCACAGCGTAAACAACGATGAATCAGTTTTACCCTTGTGTAATAACAGTTAGCACACAAGTCCAATCGGAAACCTTAATTATCTCAAAAGTCCTCAATCACCACTGTTAGTTAATAGATAAGCTATGTTGCGATAAAAAAGGTGCTTCATGTTTTAGGCCATCAAATAATTCCAGTTTGCCTGGTACTATTTTTTTCTTCCAAACTGGATGTATGAGAAGGAATTTTGATGACGACTGATAGCCAAGAGAAGCATCAGGTCCTGGTTCGGATGCAGTTACCCGTAAAGTTCCAATTTAAGGATTTAAGGATAAAATTTAAGACCGACAAGAGTCAGCTTCTTTTTATGTCAACTCCTGATGTAAAAGAGTATTTGTGGAACTGATAAAAATTTAGTTTGAGGGTGTTTAGAGATTTAGAGCATATGCATAGTTAATTTTTCTTATCCATGCCTTCAAAACAGACAAATCAATCCCAGCTCAGTGACATGGCGCAAACCCTAGAAAAATTTCCTTTCTCTCCATTTGTAAATGTAAAATCTATTCTGCTGGCAACACTTCTTGATACGCGTCAGAAAACGAAGAATAGCTGCGTTGAACTTGATACCTTTGTTGAAAGAGTGGTCTTGTGTTCGTGAGAAAGCTTTTCTGCTGAAGAAAGAGTAAGTTAATCACAAATATAGGATAGTGTTTTTCCCTATTTTGACCTCTAAAAAGTCGAGCATATTCGTTCTTGCTGGAAACCTGATTGTATAATGCGGAGAAAAGTGGGAAACACTACGACATCCATGCATAGCTGATAGTTCTATTAGGGACGGGCTCACTACAATGAAGGCTACTAGAATAGTGCACAAGAAAGGTCCTTTTTCAGGTTAACCAGTTCCAGAATGTCAGCATTGTCTGGTATTCTTTTTGTGAACAAAATCAAAGTATGTCTTGCCGTGTAGAAATGGATAAGCGGGACATTGCCTGTTTCGTGTAATCCTTAGCCTGAGAATTTCTGAGACTTTTGAAGGGTCACCAAAAAACACGTTCGAAGAACCGTAATCATTCTTTATGTGATGACAACAATAATAAACGTGCCTCACTGTGTTGATTTGGAAACATCAAAACTTTTCTCATTTGCAGTGATCTTCCTTCTGTGTTGGCTAATTGAATGGCGAAACTCGTGCTCTTATCCACCTTCACGTCACTGCTATGCAGATGATCTATATAGAAACTGACTTACGTATCGATCGACTGCAAAATCAACAGCCATCAAGTTCCGTGGGGCCGACATCTTGGCACAACTTTTGTACTGGAAACAAGCCGAGCATAATATACGTCAAGACTTCAGCAACTGTAACAAATCTCACTTTGCTAACCCGGAACATTCTAGTAACTAATTCATGCCGTCGCAGTCACTATAGCAACAACTCATGTACTGACAGTTTATGGCGTCACATTAGGTCACTTGTTCGGTGATGTACCACATTTATTCATTTCCTTCCTCTCTGCTCCACCGTACGTGTTAACAATTGTCAGTCAGCGGCATAGTCTGACATCAAGGTCACAGTGGAGGATAAGTCCATGCGTTTGGGTCTGGTGATGCTGCAGCTATCTAGCTCTCGTCCAAATGTGCGGTCCCATGCTACAAATGTTTGCTCTTCGATTCTTCACAACTTTTTTAACTGGGTTTAACTGGATAAAGCGATCTTTAACAGTTCTGCGAATTTGTAGAACCTGCGCATGAGGTCATAAGTGTGGGCCACTTCCAAAGGGCAAGTGCCACAAATACTGCAATATCTTAACTTTTCTTTGGCTACATTAAGTTAGCGGTAAATTCCCTGTCGAACGACTGTAATAGTTCACGTTTCACTCGAGATGTAGAAGCTTAACTACTGCGAAATAGCTCAGGAATTCCATTTCAAAACTGCTCAAAATCGATTGCGTTACGTCAAATCATCATAGTGTTTTTCAAATGCCCTTTTTCGACCGGCTTTGTAAATACACACAGCTTGTCTAACTTAGAAATGCTGACATTCCATTTTGCAATAATTTAGCAACACCTTTTCATTATAGCACAGATTGGGCTCCGAGGTTTCCTGATTCTTACTTTATACCATTATCCCACTGTTTAACATCAGAAATCTCGAGGTTTTTGCAGTCCTCGAAAATAACATTTATTCTGTGTACAGACAACCATAGAACTAGTCAGTTCCCGAACTACAAATGTCAATGTACAGTCCATATTTGTTCCCATAAAGAACTGATCATTTTTGGGTGGGGAATTTTCGTATGGTCACCTTTTTATCGAACTCCTCTGCTGATGCCTAGTTTGGTCCTTCACATTTGGACAAATGCGTTGTCAATAAAACTGTTTGATAGCAGCTCGTTCATGCTCGCGGACGACTTTTTTCATAGCCTGCAGTAATACGCAAGGTGAATTTAGCACTTAATTCATACGGACTTCTCCTTAAAAACTTGATTTATACTCGTCGTTTTCACCGCTCAAGTGAGAAGACCAGAAACACAGAATGGGCAGAAATACAAATCCGCGTGTGGGCTGGTAAAATACCTGGCAACCTCACGACAGGTGACGTCGCTTTCAGGTGAAATCATTCACCCACCCCAACTTGAATATTGACAGTCATTGGCAAACTTCACTTCCCACGCATGAACAAACCCAGCTGAATGTCCCTGCCAGAAACACCGAACTGACTGATTGTTCAAACATAAGCGGAACAGAGGTTATCTGACCACTGTTCACTGTAGAATCGTCTATCGTTTTACGCTATGATCCCAGTGTTCGTGTAAGCTGAGCTGATGACATGATGTAACAGCAGATTGCTAGAAAAGAGGGGTGCATTCTATTTATATCAAGACAATAATTGAACAATGTTTGGTGCCTAGAAATGCGCTGCTTTCAGCAGCAGAGGTGTCCGGTGCTATGTGTTAAACCTACCTGCTCTGCACCTACTCGAGTCCGTGCTACTGAAGATCAGTGTTCGCAACAGTGCCGTCCAATTTCGAATAATATCCATGATTCTATTGTTGTAATATTCTTTCGGAGCATTATGATGTGTGGAGGTGTGTCGGAAACAGTTTAAGAGCTTGCTGATTGCATTCAATTTCAATAAGCGGATTTTTTTTTATTTTACGACATTGAGTCTTAAGAAAAGAGAGGAGTGGGTTTTCCATTAGCACGGCAAAAGTGAATAACTTGCCTCTCTTGCCAATGCATTGCACCGTTCATCATCGATGAGGTTCCGGCAGCCCGTTTGAGCAATGTGCAAATAAGATAGGTCTAAACTGTTTTCTTTACGACAGTTCCCGCAAGAAAGTGCACAGTAGCTTGTCATGAAGCTGGGGTTCTTTTCACAGTGCCCACTTTCGGCAAAGATCATACACTTCAGGTCATCAAACCTATTGTAACATTCTCCTGTCTGGTATGCTAGCAGGTACTCCCTTGCGTCCAGAGAGTACGTCTGCCTTTTGGCAACATCCGGAGGAGGACACAGACCGCACGATTGCTGACAATGAATTTTGGTCCAGGCATCGAAATAGCAGTAGCCTTCTTTAATGAGCCTGGGACACTGCCTCGGTTCAAGGTCGACACATCCTGAAAGGAGAGGTAGTACAAACACCTAGAGCGGAATGTGATCTGAACTATTTTACTTAATAGGAGTTCAAAGAGTTAAAAAGCCTTCCCAGAAATATAACTTCTCATAGACACCCTAAGGAGAGGGTAAATGCGGTGAATCTTCCTGGGTCACTACGGCGAAACACACCCACTAATCGCACACAGGATTGGTGATTATGATGCGGTCAAACATGGGCAAATTTGACAGTTAAGCTATCCGTGAAGAGAGCGCTTTTCCCACAGCTGACCACGTGACTTCTCCTCCTCAGCATAGGATTCATACTGCACGTTCATCACAAATTTGAATACAACCGTGCTATACTATTCCATTACTAGCCCCCAGAAAGCTATATTGTTTTGCTAGATTACGGTATTCGGTTTCAGAGTAGCCCTATAAGAGCGATGCAAACACTAAGATGAACACGACGTGAACTCTGAGATTGGTCAGCATAGAAGCAGCGAGGTAACTAGAACTTGATACTACTAAATTAAAATTAAGTGGTAGGTGCCAAATTACTGTACCAGCCAGGAGTTAAAGCTCGCATTTGAGAATATTGTTGAGGTGTAAGAGGGCAGTTATTTTACTGTGTACAACAGTTAAATAGGGACAATATTGTTCAGAAATATAAGCAGTCTACTCAGAAAAGAGAATAATTCATTGCCAGCCATTCGAGCCTCCTGATTGTTGCTGTTAAAGAAAGTTTTCAACTTGGTACTCAAATATACCATGTAACTGGAGGATGTGGCACTAAATGCTAACTGTACGAAACCACTTTGCTTACTAGCAATTGGAGCTAAATGTGAGTGTGTATAAGCCTACCAGAAAGGCTGTGGATTCCAGGTTCTCCAGCGCTTGGTTGCTGAAAACTCTTCCACTGCCCGCGACCGGCTTTGCTGTTCTCGGGGCTCATCAGATAGACGCATTCCCCGAGTTTCCGTCAACCTTATATTCTACTTGAACCCGAATATGACTGATTTCGACAAATACACTCCTCTGCAATTCAAGTTGGCTTGCACGGGAGACTCAACTAAATCTCTCGTTGATGATATTCACTATGAAGTTATACTGCGATATCTCGAATATCGTGCTAACTGAAACATAAGGTGGTCTTTGTGTAGTGTTAATTTAATTCAGTCCGTTGTTTGTTCGTAGTTTTGTCAACCTGTAAGCTTTGACCAGCTGTCTGGATAAGCATGCTAATCCTGTTGTTTTAGGGTTATCTAAGGAAACTATTCATACCACACCGATTTTATTCAGTAATCCAATAAACTGGTGTCTGCTGATTAGAAAGAATATTTCTGTAATAATCCATATACAAATAGAGTGACAGGATGTAGCGCCTTCCCAGACGCACCGGACGTTGCCGGATGAATATGCTTATGTCTGGTTATCAGTAAAATAGCCCAGATTCATTGGTTATCAGCTTTCACGTGAAACTAAAAATTCATGACAAGAAAATGAACTCTACAATCACGACTCAGTGCTTACTGGTTGACAAAACGTACTAGCACACAGAAGAGCATGATAGAGCCATAGTTTAGGTATTCTTTCACTTACTTTTCATTGGAGGGGAAGACTTTCCAAAAATTCCAGCTCTAAAACATCGTCCACAAGTTTTTCGGCAAAATGGAATTGCCACAGTGGCATTGTCATAACACTTGTTTTTTTCAATTGCATTGCTGCAAAAGCCTCGATAAGCTCGGTCATCCCGACATCGTCGATAGGCATAAGCTAGACAGCAAGAGAATAGTACTCGTGTGAGTGCTGCCTGAAAAACAACGACGTTCCACGCTACATAATTATATAGCAACAAAGTATAGATGTAATACATTCTTAATAAGGTTGCTGAAAACTCTTCGACAACCCACGACCGGTTCTGACCTTCTTAAGGCTCCTCAGGTAGGCGCAGTCCCCGAGTTTCCGTCAACCTTATGTTTTGCCTAAACCCAAATTGGACAGATTTCGATAGGTGGGTTTTCCATCAAGACCGAATTGATATGCTAATGAGGGTATTTGTCGAGATATATGACGGCACATTATCTAAAATCCTGGCTCATTGTTCTGTTTATTCGTGGTGGCAGTTATTGATTGATTATCTAAATAAAGCCATTACCATTGCGGAGAAAACCGAGTGAACTTTTAAGACCAAGAAAAATCTACCAGTTGCGCCCGAGGTGAATAATCAACTGAAGCACCCTGAAGTGGAAGATTAAGGAACAAGAACTGATCGGAACTAAGCTGAAACTCCTCCAACCCATCAATTCAAGATTTCGGCAACCACAATAGCCGACAAGAGCCATTAATTGACACTCATCACTGACCGATTGTGATAATCTGAAGAGGACTTCCTGATTGGTGCCCCGTCTGCCTTATAACCTGGCCAACTTGGTGACCTGTTTACTTGGCCTGATGAAGCTTCTGTGTCAAAAGCGAAACGTTGCCCAAATAAAAACTACCGATTGTTTACCAAGCTCTTCTGAAACGGAAAGCCATTGCTTAGTTTACACTAAAGTAGGAGCAACGGAGCCGAGTTTCGAGGCGGCCGTGTTACCTCCATCCCTCCTGTCTACACCAGACTGAGGTAAATATTGTCACCGAACCGGTTGACAGGTTCCTCTGTAAGCACTATGTGAGGCTGCTTCGATAAAGCAAACAATATAGTGCCCGTCTTGGTTTTGTTGAGTGACTAACCCGTCTGTCAAGTCTTTACAGTCAAGTAGTGCTACGACCAAGCCTAATTACTAACAAATCCCGGTGGAATACTTTCCTTCTCATGTAAAAAAAACCAAAATGATTGAGTTATCAAAGAGAAGGGACTGTTCGGACTACATTGCTGTAGTAAATACCTTGACTACACGTAAGAAAGATGACCAGTTCCAGAAAACTCTGGGAAATAATGAAGCTGTGAATTTTGTACGGACGAAGGGGTGACAGAGTCGTAAAAAATAACGAAGCAATGGGACAGGTTGCCTCAGCTTATCAGGCAGAAGATCCAAATCACGTGAGACTAATGTTATTCAGTAAAACTCTTGTAATCTTACCCTTTATCTGGATCACACAAACTTTATGGTCATAAATCCCGCTGTCTTGACAAAAGAAAACGATATGTTGGGGGCTCTTGGTCAGCGAATTAGAGAGAGCTAACAGCGTTGGTATAAGTAACTATGGGTTGTATGTGGTTGCAGGTTTTAAGGATTTTATTGGAAATACCCCTAACTTCAACAAAGCCGGAACTCTTGGGAGGAGTACCAAGTCTACACCTTACCAGTGCAGCCGGCTTTAGCGAGTAGAGCGGGTGTATGTCGTGTCAAGCCACGCTGCAGTGGGCTGTGCCTATCCTTACCGGTGAAGCTAAACATCTGTACTGCTTCCGCAATTTATCCAACAGGAATTTATCAGAGAGGGCTGAATAACCGACAGATGGTCGAAAATATATGTTGAACTATAGTTTCTAGCCACCTGTAATCTACATTCTTGGATATCACCGACCAACATGGAGATGGTCTTCTGTAGGAGAATTCCACTGCGGACACAGAGTTATACTGGATACAAGTATAATTCTTTCCACAAGTTTCAGTAAAATAATACAAGGCTTGACCACATTCAGTCAGCATATGCAGATTAAACCCTCAGGACTGTCCTTATAAAATATCAGTAACACGTCATTTCATTGACGTGGCTTTTTCATAAACAAAGCGATAAAAATAAATATTCTAGCGGAATTCTGAATAGTTTTATGCAACTTATGGGGATAATGCAGTCCAAGTTTGCCTTCTGTTGACTTTTTTGACTTCATTTGGCTGACAAAGGCATAGGAGTTGAAAGGAAAACATGCGTAATTTGCTAGTACAGCAAAGACGCGTTCATGTTAACCCAATTGAGGGCTATGGCACACGGATAACCGATGAAGAGACTAGGTCCTACAAGACCAGGCCAAACAAGCATTTTGGTCCTCAAACTATGCATAGTTCAGCGCAGGCCTTGACGGAAATACACCGAGGGCGGGATTGAATAGAGAAAAATCCTCCCAAACACAAATGAACAATATATTTTTTGAAAAAAAAGAAACTAATTTACTAAAGACACCATCATTTTTCTTGAAGACTTGATCATACAGTATTTTCTTTTTACAAAACTTTACAGAATGGACACTATTTACCTTGTCACTTCTCATTCTAATAAATTGTTTGTGTAAATGATCTTGAAAACTTTGAGGTTATTCAGAATGTATTCACTCACATTCTGCAGTTTCACACCGACACCTTGCGGTCAAAAAAGCATTTAGGTTGCACTTCCGTTTTCTTTGTGTACAGTTTACTATAGGAAAAGAAATTCACGAATTCAATGAATCATGCATGCTGACACATAATTTCCAAATAAATCTTTGGCTGTTCCATCTCCAACCGAGATCAACTACAGATAGCAATTTAGAATTTTCTTTTTGGTCGAGTAACTCAACGTAATGCAAAAACTGACTGAATGTGAAAAAACGGTCGATTGCAGATGACTGAATCCTAACTAAAACCATAGTTACAGTAGCAGCTACAAACTAACGAAGGACTGGTCACGAAAAAGTTTGGCATATGGTATTTCAACAGCGGACTGCTTTGTGATGTGGATTCTTCCTCATACGTAGGAGATCTTGAAAACGAAGTAGTCTCCAAAAGGAAGGACTTTCTCTTGCACCTACTCGACACAGTGTCTAATGACGTTTAAAGAAAATGTCTGCGAGAAGCTTTTATGAGGGAAAATTAGGAATTAGGAATTTATTTCATGTTGGCGGCGGTTCGCGTAACTTTAATTCTAGTGATGCGACTAAAGTGATCTGGCGATATTGTAGTTGTCCAAGCTGGTACGACAACACCTTCAGGCTTAGGGCAGTTTTCTCACAGCAACAGCCAATAAAGAAGCAAACGTTTCAAACCTGATCTATTTTTCAATCAGATTTGCTAGCCAAAATGCACTAGAAGGTTATTGACAGTCATACGTGCGCTACTTCACCAACGGTAGCCTCCGTTCTACGGGGATCATATTCGAATTGCATATTTATTAATGAGCGAAAAAGTCCTGCGGAAATCTACCGTCTGGGATCGAACTGCCGTGGATTTGCTACTAGTTTTGGGTAGCTTTGACTAATCAACTGGTCAGATGATCTACACTTTAGGGGTCACTAAAAACAGTCAACCCACGACACTATTGCTAAGTACTAATTACCGTATTGAATAATCAGTTAAATATGTAGATCGTCTCTAACAAATTGCTCCTAGCATCTGAGAGGTAATGGGGGGAAAATATTTCGGAAAGTCCCCAAAGTATTTCATCCAGTTGATGCACACTTCCGTTAGGATTATCAAATTCTCAATGAAGCTTTTAAGAACGTAGTTCGAAACACGTGATGTGCATTTCACTTATTGCAGTGGACACTAGAACAACCAATTACAAATAGGAACGACGTAATGGCCGAAGTGTTCATAGTTTCACCGCCGCTGTGACTTAACAAAAACTCCTACCATGATTTTGTCCAAGATGAAGAATGTGTACATAGATATTTCTAGAGGTTATCACCTTGAGTTTGATATGGCCAGATAGAATTCTTGTGAAGTTGTTATCTTCCGCATCAAAAAGGCCATTTTCTTACTACAATTACTCATTAACAAGCAAACTGTCTTGTTTACTTATTAAAAGAGAAGCAAAGTCTTTGTCTAACTTTGAAAACGTCAAGGTCACCTGGATTGGAATCTTCTCAATGTTGAATCATATTGGTCAGTGCGATTGACGCTCCTGTCAACCATAACGTTCTCTAGGACGTACTTCGCGATTTCTGTGTGCATTAGTGGTTCAAGCGAATGTTTTTGCCAGCACTCATCTGATAACACGATGACTGATACGTTCACCCACCAAATTACAACGAGATGTACCAAGACCGTTTCTTTTTTCAGTCGCAATCTATCAGGATTCATCAGCCCTCGAAATGACGGCCGCTCTTGAATGTAATTGCGGGCGTGTTTGCGTGTTTTTTCTGCATGAATTGTTCTCAGCTAACCGGATTCCAAGCTTCACAATAGTATATCCTGTGGCTAAGAGATGAACGTTCAAGTAGAGTACCACAAAGTCAGCTTTCGACTGGCTTCTAACGATACATCACAGTACCTATGTTACTGGAGCCAACATACCACCTCACAAAAAGTGTACTTCTCATTCCTGCTAAAAATCCTCCTCACATAAAAAATCAAGATCAATGTCTTCTCAACAGGAGTCTGGGAACACTTTTTTGTGGTAAAATTTGACCCCGCAACTTCCTCACATTATGTGAACAACCTCGTTATAAAAATTCAAAGGCTTTCAATTTTGCATAAAATGGGTTTTAGCAGATTTTTAGCAAGATTGGCCCTACTTGTTGTGAATATGTGCAAATCCGATTTTTTTATTCCTTTACTACCCAGTTTGTGCGCAAAAATATCATTCCGAACTTACCTGCACAGTTGTATAGCCTATTAATTGCAGCTGTGTCCTCAAATGATAAATCTTTTTCTCGTAAAGGAAACAGTGGAGTGTTTTTAAGATGCTTTCGAGGTTCCCACACCGGTTTTGAACTCATGGTGAAAGACTGAAAGGGAGAGTTTTGTACTTGCTAGAGGGACAGAAAAGGTAACGTATGTTGGTGTGGCAAGAAGCTGAAGCCTATGCCCGAAGATATCGTAGAAAAGCAAATATCAAAGCCTGTCAATGGGCAACCTCATTTTTGGCCCAAGCACACTTTAGTATATAATGCTAGTCAGTAAGATGAATTCTACGAAAGACGTAGTCGGAAGGCTGATTAAGATCCTACTCTCAATTAACTGCTATCGAAAAATATATTACATGTAAAAAGTGACGCCCCGTTGACCATTCCTTGGTCCATAAAGCTTGCAGGTCCACTTCATCCCTTTCTGAGACATGCTTGAACAGTTGAAACGTACTCACCCACAGATATTGCTATCTGGAGATTCCGCGTTAACATCGTTCTTGTTCCCATAGCACTTTTCGCATCCTTGATCGACTATTCTGGTGAGTTCACACCAAGGAAAAGAAGTGAACTGATGTTTCAGTATTCTTATGGCTGATCAGTGCATATTTTGGGCCTGGATTTGATCCCTCCCCCTACCTGTAAACGCGTTCACCTTTTCAGGCGTGCTTATTTAGGTGCATTCAGCTTACGCTGGTGGAGTACTGGTGACATGGTCGCCTCGCATACCAAACGCCTGGCCAATAAAATGAGAACTCTAATAAGATCGAACCTCGAAGCCAGTGCTTCCACTCTTTGGTGCAAACTAAGCGGAGTAAATCCGCCAGGAGAGAAGGAGAGAAGTTCAAACAAGTATAATATGAATGCGAGTTCTACGAAGCTTTTGACCATCTAAAACTCGATAAGATGTCTAAAAATAACTCCAAGTAAATTATTCGCAAAAATGCAATCATTAGCCTAGTAAAACACTATCAGAATAGCAGGTGTGTTGTCGCGTGTCTGTAATGCTGAATGCTGGCTGTGACATTAGTAGACAAGTTCCTGTCAGCAAGGAATTTGCATAAGAGCTTAGTAACGGACTGACTTGCGATTTGGTATACAAACTAGGTGATGCGCACAAGACAATCATGGCTGCATAGTATGGGCTTTACACACCTGTAATCAGTATGGAGAGTGTTATAGTAACTTTAAAGATATTTGGATAGGTATTTTAGGTCAAAAATTTACTGACAAATCCAACAGCGACTAACGTCTCCCCAGAAAAGCTGATATCAATGCCAGAATTTGAACAGCATATGACATAACGTGATGGATGAAAAATATTAACTGCCTCTGATTTACACACCTGGCGGTTTTATTTAAGGCTTGTTTGCATTCGTGTCGTAGTCAGTGCTTCAGTGCCACCCTGTGGTACAGAATCCCCTCCTTTATTCGGAAGCACTCACAAAGCTTTAAACTCCATAGTATGACATAGACAATGGTGACGCCAGGAACAAAGCCCTCAGGGCAAAATTTTACAAAAACCTCGCTGCTAACCTAAGCGCGATAATTAGGTTGACTGACGTAAGATACCGCATAAAATACATTAAGTTATACAAGGCTACTAACACTTCCCTTCAGGTTAGATAAGGTAATAACTGCTCGCCTGTAGTTCAGAGGCAACACTTGTTTGATCAAATAAGATTCATTCAATATCGAAGATATTACCGAACGACGTTCATGCTGTTTTTATGCGTATTTTCGACTAAGTTTCTTGTGGCATGAAAGCAAGCGACTGCAAGCGACTCAGCAAAATCCATCCCGTTTTTCACCTTCCTAAGAACTTGCATAGTTCGTTGACTTACGTTGTTGCTTGCAGACGCAAAATGCAATAGCTGCTCTAAAAATTAGTGGCACGTTTGAGAGATAAGTGTGTATGGTCTAAAAGGGAAAGCTGTTTACAACAAGTGTTCGAGGAATCGTTTAGAATTTCCCGTGGAATAAGGCTTACTGAACCTTTTGGTAGCTTCCTGTGAAGACTCCATAAGTACGCTTCTTTAACAGTAGAATGTGACTTGTTAGTGGCATTCCCACTGTGCAACGGAAACCAGCTTGCAGTCGAGTAGAGCTTCAGCACCAGTGGCTTTCCATGCCAGAATGCGTTCTGTAGCTCTAGGCCCAGTTCCATGGTACTAAGAAAGATGCCGCATTCTGGGACATCCCAGCACCGCAGAAACACCTGAGGATTCATTAAGCAGGATTCACAATTTGATACCATGCAAACAAGTTTTGTTCATTCAAGATTTAAATGTAAGTCGTGGGGATCGCGCTCATCTACGATTTCTTTTCACAATACATTGGTGTCACTTCTGGAGTTGAAATTGTTTGATTTCATCCCCAGCCGGTGTTTATTGGCGATTAAAACATCCACGATGCATTTGCACAGTTCTCGCGCGTTCACTTTCTGTTGAAACGACTCCATTATGTCAATTCAGGTTCGGCCTGCAAGAGCACGCACGTTATCTAGGTCCAGACCATGGCACTGTGTTGCTCACTGTTCCACTGTCTATGGTCTCCCATATGGTGCACATTAGGTTGAAGTTTGTGTTTTACCCAGTCACAGACCAGCCGGCTCACTGGAAAGTGACCGAAACCGCACATTATCCGCATCTGTTTCTGATCCGCTGTCCCCCAACCCGGGGGGTTACCACTAATTCACAAAATAGCCTAAATAAGGATTTATACGTTTCACTTCACCGATCCCTGTAGAAAGCAGACTGATTTGTTGTGCGGTGTTAGATTTTGGCTGTAAGACCCTAACACGACCTGGAAATGTGCAAATGAGCCGTAGATGAGCCGGGAATTTTCACCCAAAAAGCCAGCGGCGACTGACTCACAAAAGGATCGTAAAGGGTAATCGACTGAAAGTCGAAAGTTCTGTCCCACAAATGTGTATATAAAGCTGGCTGTACGTCAAATTCTTGCTTGTAATGCTTTGCAATATTCTCCTCGTGCAGAACGATGTAATCATTCCGGTCCGGCCGCATGATTTCGTGAAGAAGTCCCAAAGTGTGCGCCAGTTCGTGAAGGATTTGACCCACCTGTTTTGTTGAAAAAACATAATTCAAACAGAGACCATTTTAAAAATACTCACATGACATCAAAACAATAAAACTGGATGTATTCGAAAACGGTGGATGGAGAGCAACTTTGGAGTATGTTGGGTAGAACATTTACGATAAATCAAACAAACAAAAAGTTGGGTCCCTAAACGCTTCGCCAGCCTGTTTGTCTGTATGTTATGTTACATTATTTCAAGCCGCCTGCATTTCTGAGTAAACTGTGTTACTTAGTTAGATGTTAGCGTGTAAACACACTGCTCACAAAGATGTTAAAACTCCTACAGAATCTGTCCGTTTTGAGCAACACTACTCGCTCAATAATGCCTGTTGGAATGTTGAGGTCGTCCGAAGTAAATTTGCTGACACCATTGTCTCATCAAAGAACCTGAGCTTACTCAGATAACTACACAATCCTATCCAATATAATTTCCAACTACAAAAGGCTCAGCTGTCCTTATTTCAAGCTTTGAGAAACCCGTTAAAAGTATAAACCTTCGTATGGAACGATGAAACGATGAAAACTTTGAACAGCTGACCAAAGACTTGGCCCGTCATTTAGTAGCTCATAAGGTAGTCCATGGCCCAAATTTCCATTAGTTGTTTGGCATATTGCACGTATGTGGCAATACACACCAGCTTGCACCTTGTGTCGATGATAACAAGAGATCAAACCAAAATTCAACTGCATCTTTCATTTAAAACCCTGAATGCTGTATCAGATGCATTCCTGTCAAAAATGCACAAACTCCAATAATTGTTACCATGCAGCCCAAGTGATCTGTCAGCCACCACATTTGAGCTCGACGCATTCATCACCCTTTGGCAAATCAGATGACTTGCACGCTTTTTCCTGACAATTGGTGCTTTCTTATCTTTGCAGTGCTTATTCGCGTAGATCTATCATGTACACACATATATATGCTGGTAGCTCTAGCTACAACAGCGAACTGAGAAGTGCACCATGATCGTCTGTTTTGAAGACTGTCTAAACCGCATGGAATAGACGGCATAATTCATTGCTTTCTTGAAAAATTTCACTCAGCCTCCATAGTCTGATAAACGATTCTTTGTTGCTCGATGAATCATAATGGAAGCTTTTGAGCCTTGGGTGAGGAACAAAGCCCACATGCAAGCCGCATAGTACTTTGAACACAATAGGAAAGAGGTGTGAACAAGTCTCTGCTGATTTTCTACTCTCCCTTGACTCCACTGACACTCGTGGTTTCTAGAATCCATGTGAGCCGTTATGATACTATTTTGGGGACTGGAACTATTCTGAGAACAGTCGTGCCTAATAACTTGTTTTGTTTGTGATGTAAACCACCATCCGCCAAAAGTCGCTCAACATGAAAAGGCATTTGTGTTCTCGAAAACCCGGGATACATCCAACAGTAAATTTCTTCTAGTTCCTTCATACAAACTGGACTCGAATTGTCTTAAAGATACTCACGAAGAATTTATCAGCTTCGATGAAACAAACACCTTTACAAAAGTCAACACACTTACCGTACGGCACAAAGAATTCAAAATTATTTCGTTTTTCCCTTCCGTTATCATGCCAAGGGTGGCGTAACAGTGCCTGTAACGGAGGGAAAACATACCTTATATTGCTTATTGAGAATGAGAACTGACGAAGGTTAGTCAAATTCGTAACCGGCTTTGGGTTATTTCCTCCAATGGACAGAGGGATGCAACACTATATATATATTCCTGGGCATTCTTGATGTGGTACCGAAGCGAACGCTTATGTGATTTAAAATACCGCCAGATCACTGGTCGTATCATTGTATTGTTTTGGGCGGTTTATGTGGACTAACGCAAAGTATTCATTACTGAAGCTTGCTGTGTATCAAGTATACATGTGCGCATGGAGGCAATTTCGTGGTTTCTAAGTAAACAAGTACACACTGTTGAGAAGATCTTAGAATTTTTATCATCTGAGTCAGACTGACCTGTCAGCTTCTACCTACGCAGGTTTCTCTAAAAATCGTTTTTCTCTTTTAATAAGTAATTTATTGTTGCAAAATATGATTGTATATCTGTAGAAGTCCAATTACTCCCTTACTCGATCAAAAGGATCCAAGGTGCAGAAATGAACCAAATGTAGGAGCATTCTAACTTTAAAAGATTGGGTACTAACCAAAAATTTAAGTTTCTAGGTCTGGCAAAACATTAGTACTCTGTTTTCCATTTTAGATGTATGGCGGTCAACCTCACCGTGGCTAAGTGCAGTTTTTCTATAAAAGTTTAGCTTAGAGTTTAGGAATAGCGCTGAGTTCGTTACGTATTACCCACCGTGACCCATCTAAAAAATCAATCTCAAACAAGACGTCCAAGCATACTCAACGAAACTCCACCCTATGAGTTCAGGTTCTGCAGGTTTCGAGTCAGCTGCAGTCAGCTTATTGATGGACGTTGCGTGTATTTGTCACCGAATTGGTGCAGGCCGCACAGTTCACAATCGGTGTGAATCAGTCCGTTTGATGTGGATAGAAGCGGTAAATGCAGGCCTGCTAGAGGAGAGTAACATTAGTCAAACTAACGCTGGTTAGTACAACCGTAACCCGAAAAAGAAACAAATTACCTGGTTCGCTTTGTGCAGCGCAAAAAATGTTGGTATCATATGGGACAAAGAGATCCGAATTGCGTCAGCAAAGGAATTCACGCCACCAGTTTGCGATTCAAGATTACGCAAAAGCGTCGACTTAAAATTAGCCGACAGTGTACAATCTTCGTGAAAGAATGTCTGTGTTTTCGAACAATAAGCACACACAGATGTTTGAAAGCACCTACTAATACCAGTGAAAGGAAGAAGACCTTCTCCGCGGAGTCGTTTGCAACAGAAACACCAACTTAACAGTTACGGACTATTGGACAGGGGAGCAAAACTCTCATATGCATCTCGTTTACAAAACCTAATATCCATCTTCTCCTTGAACGTGTATTCCTGAACTTTCTTGGATATTCACTGACTGTTAATCAAATGCAAGCAAATGCTACAAAGCGACTCCACAAATTCCGTAACAGATCTCACTTTTCAAGAGACGCAAAGCGGATTTACGAGAAGCCATACTACTCGCATGCCTCATCAGTAGTATCCACCGTTACACCAGTTTTAATGGATAACTGCTGTAGCTATTATACTTGCTACATATCCGAACGGTGTCCAAGGTTTTGGGGTAAGATATGTTAAAGAATCGAGAGTGATAATAATCCAGCGCGGTAGCGGTATATCTATCATTGTGAAAATCCTAGTTACGGCTACAGCTTAGATGATAAAACCGCTAAAAAAACTCACGACAGATTTTCGCTATACAGGGATATTTTGTGTAAGTGCAGCGTGTTAGACCAGGCATTGTTTGTGATTAGTTAGAAGGTGGTACAAAATTATTTTGATCTTCATGGAGAACGCAAAGATTTGATAGTTGACATTCGAGAGGTGATTGTAATCAACATGGAGATTGCAGCTTGCCAGATCATAGTGTGAACTCTGAACCAGAAAATTTGCCGTTCACAGCATCTGCCCACTTGGCCCTAAGTAGTGTAAAACATACGATGGATTGAATATGTTCCGAAGGTTTGTCTACTCTGCTCTGTATTGGGTCTGATGGAAACGAGATTCTATAACTTATAACAGTGACCATACAACTCCATTAGGAGAAAGGCTCTTTAGTCAGTTGTTACCATCTGCTTCTCTCAAAAAGCACAAACTGCAGACAGTGGCAAATGCCAAGGCCACCAATCGGGTTTCCGATAGTTGATAAGATGTGATGTTTTTTATGCATTCAGGAGACAGAACACTTAACTGTTTACAAAGCTCATTATCGAGTGCAGATTACGACGACAACAAATATTACCTCGCTGGCCGAGGAGCGAGTGTATTCTGTAAGAAGTTGTCGGATATAAAAGTCACGAGTTTCAAAGTAGACCAGAGACAAGTAAAAACGTTTCAAAAAGACTTATTGCCAACCTCCTTGGATTGTGGAAAGATAAAGTATGAGAATTTTTATAAACATGCACACCCCGTTCTACTCTAACCGGTACTTGCATGCGTTCTGTGAGAATCATGTGAGTCACTAGCGGATTTAAACCCTCCAATTCCATTTCCAAACTTTCGCATGTAGGAAGCTATGATGAAGTGTTTCTAAATGTGTACGCGTGGCAAACTGCTGTAACTGTGCACACTACTGATGAAGCATGCGAGTAGCCTATTGCCTAGTGTCTAAGCTCCGCCCCCGCATCTGACAGAAGGTGAGGTTTATTACGGAAATTGGGGAACCCCTTTGCAATGTTTGTTTACTATTGCACAGTAGTCAATGATTGTCCAAGAAAGTTCAAGAAGACGCGTGATAATGTTCAGTTTTTAAAAAGCTGTGTCCAATGGCTCGTAACTGTTTAGTGTTTTTTTGTAGTAACTTCGGATCGCAGGGCTTTCCTACTTCCATTGGTAGCCGGGATAATATAACAACTTCGGGCCCCAATGAGGGCTTGCTGGTGCAAGAAAAATTAGTTTGACTCACTTGTCGTTTCTCCCAGATATCTCAACATATGGTGATTTTTTCTTGTTTGATCCCTCTTCAATCTGCTTAAATTTGACACACGTCTCCTGTTCTATGGTATCCATTGCTTTTCGAATCAATAACCTATCGACCTCTGTAATAGGAGAGCAGAGAGAACGACTTCATTCAGTCAGCTGTTGTAGAGATGTCAGTTTTTTGCTTTGGTTAAATCGTACTTAAGACAGACGAACGAGGATAAGCAGTCAGAGTGAGATAAATTTAATAATGAAAACTTACTTGAACAATACTTGAGTATTACTTGAGTAATACTTTAATTTTGAATGCTGTGAAGAATTCGAACGAACATTACTTTCTTCTACAGAGATCACTTAAAGTGACCAACGAAACGTGGAATCCTCGTAGAAACAATATCTGGTCAGAAGTAGTGTTTTCAAAGAATCCAACTCTCTAGGAAACGAGTGTAAAATCAGGTCTATAACAGCTGCAATCTTGTGTTTAGGGTTTGTTTCTGATATGCGTTGCATACTCCAACTAAAAGTCATGTAAACTTTGCTGCATCTTGAATAGAGAAATTCACCAGTTTGAACTTTTCCAAAATCCAAACGGAACCAGTTTGTTCTTGCAGAATGGGTTAGATACAAACCTTAAGAGGTGACCGTATGAGTCGTAATGTAGTTAAAAAAGCTTTGCAAACGTACAGATCTGCGCAACCTAGGCACAGAGACTAGCGTTACACAATAGTCTAAATATGTCGACTCACGGTTTTCTCACCATCAACATCGAAATCATCAGGACAACGGATGAACACGGGATCTGCGTTTGCCAATATCTCGACCGTACGTCGCAAACGTGAGGTTGTACGGATAAGCATATCCGTACACAGATACAGAATAAGAGGTTTACTCGTGTTGTTCAAGAGTATACAACGTACCTTCTGCAAGTATCCACGGACACACCAAACGGAGTTAATGTACTCTTCTGACAGCACTTTTGAAACAGGTGTGCTCTTGCAGAGTGGTCCCAGCTCAAAAGAGTCATACGAAAATATCAAGATTGATCAACTAAAAGTGTCATGTTTTAAAGTTTGTTTTTCTCTTCAGGGGAAACTTGCAATAAACATCTACATCCTAGTGTTTTCGGAAAAGTTTGGTAACAGTCGGTAGACTTATTCCTGGGCAGCCTTTCGCTTTTTGACACAAAAGCTTCGTCCGGCCAAGAGCAACGATCTTGGACACAGGACGTAGAATGGAGAATGTGGAAGTGTTAAGACAGGGACTGTGATTCACACCACAGTGGCTGATAGCCGAGGCGGTGGAAATTACCAAGCATCACGGCGTGAATAGAATCGAGAATGTGGAACTGGCAAGCGTATGGAAAGCGGTCTTAGATAAGCCAAGTTGCCACCTGACTGTGTGGTTTTCATTGAGTGTAGAACTATTAGCAAAAAACAGTTCACCAAAGTTTCCCCATCGAATTAATACTTGGTGACCCACCCTAACACACAAAATCCCTTGGCCGACACCTAACACAGATTTAGTTTGACTTAGCTGATTGGTCTCCTTCCGCTTTAAATCTTGACCAACCTCCTTACCTAATCACTAGGCGTGACGAAGCATTTGTGTCAAAAATGAAATGTTGCCTAGCAATAAACCTAGCGATTGTTACTAAACTTTTCCAAAAAAATGATGACTACTCAAGCGTTTTTCAAATGACTGGATATATCCTGCCTTCTTTAGGGAGCATCCCAATAGGAATAACTAACCATGGGTAATAAAGAACCTAAGACTACGAGAAATTACGGTTCCAACATTCAGCAGACGTAGATGCTCTGAGACTTGTAATGCATCTGAGAGCTGAGAAAATTCAGTCCTCAAAGTAGACTTATTTGGATCTTGGTACCGCATGATTGTCAGGACTGGCAAATATGGGACAGCCCATCGGCGAAATTGTATCTCACTCCATACTAACCTGTGGCCTTTGACGTTTTGATTACTATCTAACAAAACGGTGACTGCCTTACACAGGCGGGATTCCTGTTCTACTTGGGAGGTCACTTCTACATAACACTTCTTCCGCTGTTGTGTTTTTTATCTCAATACTTATGTTGTAAATAACCACCAACATTTGATCATTTTTGTTCAATCTATTCCCCAACTAACAAATAGATCGGCTGGGTTTCTGACATTTCCAACTGTTACCATGTATAATTGCCAGAGCTAGAATTATCTTCACAGATAAATTAAGTGGAATTGACAGGCAAAAGTATAATTTAGAAGAATCCGTGAAAACTAACTGAATGGGTAATCATATATCATCTTTATGTGCAGTAGCAATTTTCCCTAAAGTTTCTTAGAGGTGATACTTCAAAACGTTGTTGTAAAGAATATTATAATCTCTTGGCAGAACACGCCACCCTTAGGTTGGTGAAAACAATCCAATAACAGTTCCACCCTTCCTGGGGTTTAGTACGTAGATGTTGTGTCCCATTTCCATCAGCCATATGCTTTCTTGTGTCACCAAATGTTACAAAGTTGATGGAATATCCTCATTTGCCAATAAAACCGGCGCTAATGAGAAGCCCAAGTGAGTCGCTTAACGAGATGCTACGTACAAAGTTCGCCTCATGTTTCGGTAAGCACAATATCCGAAACATCGCATTATACTTTCTCGAAGGTTTTTCTGCAACCTTGTGAGTAGTCTTGTACTTTATTACACTTACACCTAAATTAGTCATTAGTGTAGAATAGATCACTAATCCCAGATTAAAAGATGACTTGCGCTTTTACCGGTGTTTTACGGGATTCAACTGCAACAACGTTTCACAGAGCATTGCACTCAGCTTTGGATGCATGAGGTTATCGTACAATGGCAGTTGAACGTTTGCAATCAATAATCCATGTATCATATCCCATTTCTTATATTTTTTGTAAGGAAGAAATAAGGAAGAAATATTTACGGTCTCGTACAATAAAAAGTCCAGCCTGGGTGTCTTGCCATTTTGCCAACACCGATTCGCTCGGAGATAACATTTACGAATCCATGTCAAAACAAAGCCGGTGCATACCAAATACACCAAGTTTTATGCCGCACCACGGTGCAGGCAAGGATAGCTGAACTAAGGAAAGCGCCGGTTTGAACTTTCAGGCACCCCATCGAAACAAATGTCAGGTTACTGTGCAGTGCTCTATATCCAAATCAACCTTCAGTAGACACGAAGTTTCTTAAAGTGTGCACTTATTTCATTTGAGCCACATATGACAAAGAACACACTAGTGTGGTTATTCATAGCAACACGCATTTTCGGATATCAATTTACGATATTGGTTGTAAAACGGGGTTTTGACACAACCCAAGAAGTTATTTCTTCTTGAATAATATCAGAAAACTTCATCAGAACAAAAGCTAATTGAAAGTAACGCAGACCTTTTACTTGAAAGCTGACCTCGGTCCTCGATGAAATGTTAGATGCAGGTATGTCACTCTTAAACTCAGACTTATGTTTGACTCTTACATTATTTCCCAAGCCAGATCACAATCACAGCAAACCTGAAGCACAGGTGGAAGAAAAACTGCCTCACTATTTCCAGGACTTCTAGCCGCCACCGGTAGTGCAGTCAGGCTGCCTCGCATACCGATGTCAGCTTTCAATCAAATTTTACTTTCAAGTAGACAAACATCTGGATTTAGCAATAGATAACAGGTAAATCTGGTAAAAATAACGTCACATTTTAAGAACCAAGTTTTTAATGGAATTATTTCCGAAGATAAAACAGTGTTAAACTAGCAACCAACATGAAACCTAGAAAAAACGTTCATATAAATTGTTAGTCGGTTATGGTTATGTTGCCCTCAAAAACCTTCTGATCCCAAAAGTGTAGTGGATTTATGTATATTCATCTTTTTCAGCCACGGTTTACCTTCCAACATAAAATTTGCGATTGTTGTGGCAGGAAAACAGCTTGATTTCATTTTAGTACGGACGCAGTGAAAAAGACGGTTCTGCCAAATTTTATTGCCTCTTGGTACTATTCAAGATAAAGTCAGTTGGACTTACGGAACAATTCATATTGACCTGTATCAAAAGAAATTTTACGCGTCACGAAAAAATTTAACCACGCTTTGTTTGTATGTCTCAATCCTTTACAGCCGTATCCGGACAAACGGTCTTCGGAAATGCAACGAACCTCCAGCAAACACAAGCATTTGCAACAATGCTATACTTGTGCTCAAACAAAACCGTTACGGAAACAACGTACAATATTTACAGAAAGCGAATATGCACAATTTAAGTGTGTCTTTTGCCAAGGTTCAAATCGTTCTGCATGAAAACAATTGGAAGGCTGCTCCTCTCGTTTACAGCTATCTGAGCTAAAGTGCATAAAAGCGGGATAGGAAAACGGGAATTTTCTGTCTGAAATACAGTTAATTAATCCGCCACTAATAATCTGAGCAACGCAACTAACTAGGCAAGCAAATGAAAACTCACGACATCCGACCATCCACCCAATCTCGCAGGAGCATCGAAATCCTGTCCCGTTTGGAAAGTAACCATCACGATGTTCTTTTATCTTTTCGCGTTGCAGTTAAGTACAAGTATGGACGTTAGTGTGTTGCTATGTCTTCATTTAAGGATATGGAATCTGATTTCAGTCCTTGACTTAGGTAACTTAATTTGAACTAGAATCTGCCTTTGAAAGTGAGTTAGTGGAAAGTGAACCTGCTGCCCGGCGCCTGTAAGGCTGATGCTTAACACTCACGTCGCTGTTCAGGTCCGCGTATTGATTTTGTGCCAACCTGTGGTCTTGCTCCGGTTCATGATCAGAATATATTTACCTGCTACCCTTTACAACAGTTTTCCTGGGTGAAAGGCATTCAGGTACCGTATACGCCGTTGATTGCATGTAAACGTTTTTGGTAATGTTACGTTGCTCCTTCAGGTGAAAGATGCAATCCAGCCTCAAATTCGGCATTAAGTTTCCGGGTTTTTTTAGTTAACAAAGTTGAATAACTCCCGCATCTGCATAGTAACTGCCGCGAAAAAAAACTTATAAAGATACAACAGGATCTCCGTTTTTTTATTGTGTTCGACTGAGTGTCCACTCTAAAAGTTATCGCTGGGTTCAGTAAGGCTGTCAAATGTGATATCCAAGTCTTTTCCCTGCATATGAAGTCCGCGGTAGTTGATGTCGTGGATGAGGTATGGAACTTGGGTTTTCGTGTAAAAAACTGGTTTGCAGCCGTTCAGTGACATATTATGACCAGAGTTAATGATTCGTTGCATATAGCATTCAGTTATTTGCATGCTTTGCAAGCAATGAACTAGGCGGTCGTGAGTGCCGTTCTGATTGACGGAATAACATATAGTTAAGCCGTAAATAGCGGGAGCGCTCAGTAATGCAGAGGCGGAAATTTTGCTCACAATGCCAGATGGATTGTTTGAAGCACAAATTTTGCAGAGCGGAAAACGTGCTGTACGAATAAACGTCTATTTGGGGTCGTGGATCCACTTGGGCCGAATCACTGAGTCAGGTGAAGGGTAGCGTGTAACAAAACGAAGGTTAAACTTGTGCTCTAGTCAGTCAGATCGTTAAAAAGAGATTCTAATTAGAAAAACAGCATCCAGCTTACTGAAGGAATATACTCAGTTCGTATAACTTACCAGAAAATGCATCTTCGCTTTCGCTTGAATTGGCCGAAGCAGTCTTAATAATGTATGGAACGACACCGTTGGGCCATGTTTTGACATGTTTGAGTGCCAGAGAACGCTTCTGACGAAGCGTACGCGCTTCGCATCTGGACGCGACAACTGTCAGAAGGAGCAACACGCTTATCCACAAAGAAGGCCGACATGCAGCCATTGCTGAAGACAAAATGGAACAAAGTTTGTCTGTTCAGAATAATCTCGTTTCTCTAGCATTAACATGGCCGGTTGCAGGCAGATTGGTCGATGTTTTATATGGCAGATGACTGCTAAATTTTGATTGGCTGCTTCTACGCGCATTAGCATTACCTGGTTGGAATTACACTGATTCGTTTTCTCTTGAAGTTCGGCGCTGATAAACTTCCAATTAAATAAACTGGAACATTCCTTTGGTGGTCTCCTCACTATGGTAACTGCTTTCCATCAATTGTGTTGAGTTCGGGTTGGATTACTTACGGAACGAGTTCGAAAAACTGAAGGTACACTAGGGAGCACAGACTGTTCTTTAACAAAAAAGTAGTAAACGAGAATACAGTCGTGATATCAGGAATCGCTACACTCAGCAAAATATTTACACTACCTTAGAAAGCGTCTTCCGTCAGTCCAGCCACTGTCCACTTTGTTTACGGCTTAGATCACACGTATTTCCAACCCTGTACATTCTACATGCAAATACTCAGCAGAGGAAAACTTCAGATGAAAAAAATGCGGGTCGTAGTAGCCATCAACCACTTGTTAAATCAGCTGCTTTTTGGCTAATCAGGAGGAAGTTCCAAGAACTATTTCTGTGGAGATGACTACATAGAGTCATTGCACATGATTCTTCTTGTTGCCGCTTGTTCTCATAGATTGTGCAAACTTCCAGAGCACTGTTACTTTTGGAACCGGTTTCATTATTTCCATGGGAGTAGCATGCGTTGTTAGGGTTGGAGAACACCACGATCCTCTGTATACGTGGAATTTCCTGTAAAAAATAAATAAATAATCGTTCAGCTGTAACACCCTTTCGGTGCCTAGCTGCCATGCCACCCGAGGGAAGCACGAGGGCTGGGATACTGCCAAGTTGCCCAAGTCTAGACAGGGGAAGTCGAGAGGCAGAGGTCGGGTTCGAACCACGGACCTTCCGGTCAGTAAATTCGCGCTCTAACCACTTGCGCCATCTCGCCCCCTGTGAAAGTCATACACCCTAGAAACAACCAATCAATCCGTCACACATCCGCCCTTTTCAGTGGCGTTGCAAGGAATAGCCGAATTACGAATTAATCTTCCGCCAAACATTATTGAGCCAATTTTTAGGGAAACCTTTGGCTTAGCAGATACGAAGAATTACTAATTCCTACTAGTTGAGATTAACTGGATTTGTCAAGGTACAATATTCGGAGTTGCTTTGCTTGACAGGTTATCTCGCAACCATTGAAAACGGTACCTTCTCCGCTGCTCTGTACGAGACGACAGGGAGAGTGAAAAAGCCAGATCCCTAGAAACTTCCACATTCACCACAATGTCCAGTTGTTTATTGATCGGACAGATTTGCGTATGTCACCCACTGATCATATCTCCCCGAAATTCTGCACACAAGAACGTACCATCGTTATTTTTACAATATTACAGAATGAACAAAAAACTGCCGATTAGCCGATAGACTGGCAAAATACATGTGGCTGCCACATTTTGCAAAAGATCTGTCCTACAAAAAGGGCACTATCCCAGCTGTTCCGCATGCTAAACTGAAATGTAACCATTCGAATTCTTGCAGTTGAATTATCAAACACTGCAGCATATAAATAAGAACATTGTCTATAATTTCAGTGTATCTAGTTTAAATTCTGAAGTCGGTGTGAAAAGGTCATCTTAATCGCTGAGCTGGTGGCTATTCTTTTGAACTTGGACGCACTGGTGACTCAGCTGATTACTCGGCTGGGCGGATAAATCGGCTCGTATCAACCGAAGCCGAAGAAAGCCCCAAACTACCAATTTCATGAGCTCACTCTCTGGTGACGGAACTACCCAAACTAAATATGGATAGGTCTTTGAAGCTCCGAGCAAGGCCCTTTCGTTTGTCAGAATACAATCAACCTAGTGAATAAACAGCCCACCTCTTTCTCAATATTTCTGAAGACCAAACGTTTGTTACCAGCACCTGAAGGGCGAAAGCAAACGAAGTATTCTTAGTTTTCTTTTCAATGTCATCAAAAATTTTTACTTAAAGATATCAAACTTTCAAAAACTTACACTAAATCAGCGTTACATTTTCTTTAAAATCGACCAAAATGATTGATTTTTGGGGATTTTTTGGCATTCGCAATAGATGGAACTTTATATTTCTCCAATGAGATCGAATCGCTGCGTTCCTGAAAAGGAAGCTTAAAAACGCTACAGATATTCTAATCTGTATGTACAAAATATATCTATATTTGTCAAAGGGAGACAGTTTTAAGGTGAACACACCAAGAGGCGCAATGTTGATCCCCAGGAAAAATGTGTTACTGGATCCGGAAAAAAAAGAAGAACCGGCACAGTGTTTATTTTTTCCAGGATTAGATTACACAACAATCCTCTGTTCCTTTGTTATCAGAACAAAGTTTCATGTTTTTACAATTGCAGACAGCATGAAAATTGGAGCAATTAAGTAAAGTCGCTTGTTAGTTTCGGTAACATTCTAAAAATTATACATATATATATACATATATATGTATATATATAATGATGAGGGCAAACCAGTTGCCTGATGAGCTCGTGTGATCGCCTCGCACAGTACTGAAAATGTTATCTAGTTTGATGCTATAAAAAATCTATTTAAGGTCCGAACTAAAATATTTTTCGAGAACCGAAACATTGGCAATAGGAGAATGAACATTTCAAAACATACGAATTAGACCTTTTTGAACCTTGTGACCACATTTTAGATGTTTGGATGAAACTCCTTTTCCGAAACTCTCCTCGAGCCTACTTAAGGCGCAGAAGCATCCCAACTATCCTACGACCTCAAACTAAACAACTGTGAATAAGTTTTCGTCTGTTTGGGTACACGATATCATGGCAGTCTTACCATATGAAGATCGACGCATAACTTTGCCTCACTTGTGTAAAAACTGCCTGAAAGGTCACTTACCAGCTCTAGAGGCAACTGACAGCTTCAATACTCCGTATTCGGCGCAGCCAGTGACTGAAAATTTACTGACAGACTGATATCACACATCTTCCCTATTTATAAGCAACATCGCCTTAGAAGTCACCACGTATTTATTGACATCCCAGAATCGACAACTCAAAAAGTTTGTTCGATCCGTTAGGTTTGTTGGTTTATATTAGTTTTCTCATTTGCATGTTGACAATCCAAGGAACTGCATGGGGTAACTTACTCCTTCTATTTGATAAAACTCTCATTTGGCTTCCCAGTTGGTTGTTATGTCCAAATCTACGTCAGCAAATCTAACTTACTGGATCAAAGATGTTCAGCTGAGTGTTACTCACAAGTGCCACTAACAAGTGATGTTACCGTTCAAAAGGTTACGTTAAAAATCTAATCATATTAACAGGACGTTCACTAATTCTGGACTACCTTCGACCGCTTTTAGGAATCAATGAGCTAACAGTTATGAACTTCGTCCTATTTATCAGAGGAAAGAAACCGGCTTCGTGTGGCAGGATTTTATGAATTCTGCTTTGGGCTTGGCATCAATCAGCGGATTCGCAAGTGTCGAGGGTTCATGAGTACAGAATCTTGGAAGTCGAAATGTGAGACCAAAATGATTCGGTATCTTTGGAAAATTGTTAAATCATGTGGACTACGAAAAAGTGTATTTATAAATTGCCCCGGCTTCTCTAATGTAGCGAAAATGTTACAGCCGATTGAAAGTGGATATACCTGATATGTGAATCTAAGTTCTAAGAAGCATAACATGTTTCGAGAGCTTGGTTTTCAGTAATGAAGCAAAAGTGAGGGACAGCTGTGGCCAGCTTTAGACATGTTTCGGTGACACTGGTAATCCGAGTCGACTAGGCTGTGGGTTAGACCCCACTGATCCGCCAGTACAAGTAAAACGCCACCGTTAACACTTTGCAATTACTAAAATGTTGCTTGGCCTGAAAATAAAACATCTCTTTTTGGTTGTTTCGTGCGAGTAGTTAGTGTTAGGCAGTTCTGTTTTATAGAATAATAACAGGTCTGTCATACTGAAAGGACCTGCTGTGAACAGTGTCAGTGCAGTTGTTCCCAGAGTAGCGTGGTCTTTTAAGTGCTCTTCATGGGATCTTTATCACTCATTATTATGAGCTTTAGATTCATGGACCTATTTATTGCCTTCTAGGAGTTTCGGTGTAGATGTAGATTAAATCTGTGTTGATAAATGTTCCAGAAACAAAACTTTTTTTATCACGTTTATATAATTACGAAAAAACACCCTTAAAAAAGGGCTCCATTTTGTGAGTCCATCTTCCCTCGACCTCTCCATTTAATATATTTTGCAGTGTAATGGATGGTTTTACTATGTACAGGTAATCAAAACGTCACATTCTGCGCCAATTTCCTTTGTCGATACACCAATGAAAGTTGGGAAAGGTCTTTACTCGCCATCTCTAGGTCCTTAAGTAAACTGTATTCTCTTTATGAGCACAGCTGGTAGGCAAATAATCATCTGGCAATTCAGTTCACTCCAAAAAGAAGCATCTTAGTGGCGAAATACACTTACTTGCAAGCCAATTTGGCCTTGCGGGAGACTCATCTGGAACCCAGCTGAGTCTCTCGTTCATGGTGTTTTTAAGCTTAAAACCATATATTTTGAGAAAATTACAAAATCCTCTGGAATTCTATGCCGACAAGGTGGCCTGATCTTCATTAAGCCACAAGAAAGACCCATTATAAATGCCTATCAACAGCTCCACGAAGCCGTCACCGCATTACACTGTTTTGAGCAGACTTGATAAAAGGCTACTGTTACTAAGAAGATCCTGACAGTCGAGTTGATGCTCACTGATTTACACTTTGATGACTCAGGTTCAACCTCGCTAAGCTTCCTCAGCTCAGTCGCCGGTCCGCGTCCTGAGATTACGTAACATTGTCGATTTCGGAGAAAGATGTGAAGATTCATCTCAGTGATTTTCCATTTACGGTCTTCCTGATTTTGTTTAACACAGCGGCAAGGGTAGACCATTTGGCGATGATCAGTTTGACCAACCCTGTGGGACTGATTGCGTTCTGATAGTTGACACCAATCTGAAAACCGCCCGTTTATCCTAAGTAAAATTTCCTTATTATGGAAGTCATTTTGTCCCATAGAAATACTTTTGAAATATCAATACATATACAGCAAGAACTTTGGATCACTGTTATTTGATGACCCGGAAACAGATTTGTATTGCATAAACATCGCACCCTTAAGTCGTCTTACAGATATTTTGCAAACGGATAAGGTAGCATTTCCCCAATTCAGTCTGTTTGCTACCAATTTTGCAGGGAAGGTGTACGTAGTAACCATGAAAGAAACCTGTCTGGTAATTGGATAATACGTCAACTAGATGTTGAAGATGATATCTTCTATTTTTTGTGATCTTGATGAATTTGGATAGTTCCAGCCGCTTTGACTAGACTTGTATTGCCGAAAATATCGCCTGTCAAATGAAAACCAGCCACACAACACGGACGAGACACTTTTATTGTCTACATGCAAAACTTCTGAGTAATGTCACGCCATCGTTTCACGCCAGCTTAGAGTTATGGTGATTCATTTTCTGTTATTTGCGTCTATAAGCATGCATTCTTTGTTCGATTTGTACAAATGACTTTTGCGTTCTTCTCTACCTAAAGATCTTTTCGGACAAACCTCAAACACGTGTTGTTTTCTTGCCACTGCTTTTGTCAGTGGGGAGTGAACACATTCCCGTTCACGTGACTTGGTTTGTATTCAGTCAACGTGAATTGTAGCATTCAAGCAGATTCTGACGAAATCACATGGTATAAAAAGTAAGTGTATTTTGGCTGCGTCACAGAGCTACATGAACGCTTGAAACGACAACACTGCTTGATATTAGGGGGCAATTATTGCATCAGCACACGACCTACGCAGCCCACTTTGCTTTGGGTTTTTGGGGATTAACGAACTTAGACGGATTGCACGGAAATTTGATTATTTCCAACCTAAAGCCGAATAACTAAACCATGTAGTGAAATTGTGGTCTCTCAAAAATTAAGTTATGCGCCCTTTCGTAGTGTAAAGTTATTTTCGCTGTTTTTGAAGTGTTCAGTGCTCTCTGTTTGTCCATTTTCCTTTAGTTTACCAGTCGACTGCTGGCAATCTACGTTCGTCCGTAAAACTCTCATCACAACCACTGGCAAATTAAACCTAAAAATCTGTAGTACAAACTGAACTAGCGATATCCCGAATAGGACGAAGGCGTTTGGAGCTATATGTGGTCCGCAACTAGGAAAATACGAAATATCCGGTAGGTTTTACTAGGATGAAGTTTTTAAGTACGAGCACTGGGTGTCACTTATACTCACGGACTGTCGTAGGCTTTTTTGAATAATCGACAAAGGAAAGAAATACAACAACAAATGGGATATCTTTGTTTGGACTAGTGGCTGTTAATTCCTTAGAAGTCGTGCTGTTTTGTCCGCGTGTACAGGCATTTAGCTTGGATCTAGAGGACCACTTCTGCAAACGCGCGTGAAACACGAGTACAAGACTGTGAACTGCAAGTGATCAACGGTCAATACCATGTCCATTGATAAACACCCCACTCCGATTAGGCAATCTGTTCCATTCTGGAGACTCTAAGCACGGACTTTTCGCACCGAAATCCTCAACCTGTGGGACATCGTGCAGGTACGTAGCAAACTGTTTCATATAACAGTACTGCACTTAGTTGGCTTGTACGTACTCAACTTTAGGTGGCTATATAACCGACCGGAAGGGTTGAGGGAAAGTCAATCGATGAGCGGCAATTTCAGACTGACCAGCGTTTGGACGTGATTATCAAGGTCTCCTTTTTGTGTTCACTATGAAGCTACACAAATTTTTGTGGATACTGCAAGTACTCCTCATTCATCGTGAAAAATTAGTTATTGCTCAGAGGAACACAATGTGTTAAAAGCTGTGATGAAAAACTCAATGAACGTCACACACCCTATTCCGCTTTTTTACCACAGCAGACTGTAACAGTCAAGTAAGCTCAAATCATCATGGTTTGGTTTGTAACTCTCGGAAGCTTGGCTACTCTTTCAAAAATCTAATAACTTCATTCTACACTCCTATCCTACGTGCTGACTGTAAAGAGGTGTAAATTTATAGTCCATGGTCTGTTTCTAGTTAGCGGACACTCCTATCCTACGTGCTGACTGTAAAGAAGTGTAAATTCATAGTCCATGGTCTGTTTCTAGTTAGCGGGTGATAGTAGCATTCATTTTACTGATTCTCAAGTTAGTATTTGGAATTCCAGTCATTTTCGGGTGCTAAATCAGCGGCCAAAAATCTTCCAGAAGTTAGCATGCAACGGATTTCTTATTCAAGAGACTTCCCAACGTAGGATGTGAATTCATAGAGCCTTCTGTTAAACGAGGGTCTGATATCAACAGATGTGTTCAAATGATTTATTGCGACAACGCGATAACCATAAAAAAAATCTGATGTGATATCAACGCACCACAAACCTTATTTCCGCTACGGTGGGAAATCGTGAGAGTATAAGGATTATACAGATATATATATATATATATATCCACATCGGGCAAACGACTGATCCCTAACCACAGATAGCGCAGATGTGCACATCAAAACACCTATTCGTAAGGGGATGTATTAAAATAGGACCACACATGCCCTAGTGATATGAACCCTTAGACTATCTCGGTTTGTCTACAGTTATTCTGATACACAGATCCTTTGCAGTTACCGAAGATGGACGCGATCAGTAGTTTGTACTATAACAAAATAAGACGTTTATTCAAGTCGTTGACATAACAACTCAGATCAACATTTTGATTGACTAAACTGACTGTCCGTCTTTCGTTACCATCCACAGTAGCCAGTACAGTGGTCCTCCGCAAAAAGCCCACTCTCTACATTATTTAAAACAACCTACCTCCAGTTTTGTGAGATTTGGCTTGAAATCGAAACCTCTCCTATTCCCAATGATGTCCACCCTCCACGAAGCGAAATACGTTTCCAGCATAAGGCAAGATGATGTGGACGTCTATGCGATTTTTTGCCAATTAGTTGTCAAAACAGTGGTGTCGGCGTTTTAAGTAAGTTACTGTGTGACAGGCTGCTACGGCAAGTTTGGCTTCCGTAAAGAGATCTTTTTAAACGAAAACACTTATGGATGTTTTCTTGTGAATTTTTGCCTTGAAGAGTGAGAAACTGTACAACTGCCTTCTCTCGAGAAAAAAAATGTTCCTAGGAATAGCCGAGATCAAGTTGATGACTCAAGTACGCTTCATAGGTCAAACAAAATATTTCGGACAATGATCTCTGCAGAGAGTGACCTTTCGGGTGATGGACATAAAAATGTATGACCATGGCAATGGAGAGCGTTACAACGCAGAACCTTGTAGCCGGATAAAGCTCGAGGATACCAGACCACAAATATTAGCGCCATCGCCAGTCATCCACTTAATGTAACTGTGTCAACTTGACATGCCGTTGAACTGCCTTAATACTATAACTGTTTCTCATTGGACAGAATACTCACAACCCAGCGAAAGTACTTGCAATGAGATCGCAAATTCAAGTGAGCGGTCTTCGTGGACGACAAAGGTTACGTTTATGGCAAGTGGTTATTCTTTTGCAGGTGCTATAAATGAGAGTCACAACATTAATCCACTGAATGAAGCCATTGTTAGCGCCTGAAGTCGAAAGATCGCACTCTGAGTGTGTATACCTTAGACTTGTTCTACTAGGCCTCCATTATTCAACTTAATATTTTGCATTCACTCCAGTATTCGGAATTCTGCTCCAACTTGGAAATATTTCAACACAAATACGATTCCTAACTAAATTCGCCGTCTCATCGTCTCTGTCGGAAATTGCCGTGGATGGATGAAAATAATTCAAACCATCTCACAGAACCTCCAAGATATCACTTTAACAGAAGTTGGCCCGCATTTTAGGTCCAACGCGGTAATTTTCGGCTGCAGACCGAGTGGTAAAACTGCGCAACATGTTTGAAAACACTCCTTGTGTGTCATCCACAAATGACGTAACACACGTAGCATACCATCTTCATCCGCCACACTCTGAGGCCCCTACGGCACACCGGAGGACAGCCGCACTGACAGTTCTAACTGCAGTCGACGCTTACCGTAACACACCTAAGTATGGAAATTTCCTTTTGAATACACACGTTTTCTGTACGCTTGCATGGCGAATTTCAAACCATTTTGAAATATTGCAGCTGTCTTTTGTTAGCTGCGAAAACAAGATCCGCGGCGAAAGACGTGTGCTTACTACTGAGTTACAATACACGTGACTACTGTGGAGGAAATGTCGCGCTTACCAACAGAGCTTACTAACAGAGCTCCAGGGAAATGAATTCACCCCAACAAAAGTGCAACCTACTTAGATGCCTGACTGAGAGAGCGAGGAAGATATTGTAACGGTCACTCACTCGATCGCGCGTCACAAACACTCAAATCACGTACAACCTTGTCCAACAACATTTACACTACAACTTCTCATCCGTTTTCTTACGCGGCTACCACCTGGGTCACGCGCCAGGCTTACGAACTTCAACACATCAAATCAAGTTGTTTTCACGTTTGTGCAAGTACCAAACGCGAAGGGACACCCCTCTCTTCACACTGCACAGAAGAAATAGGCATAGAACTCGGCCCAAGTCACACGCACACACGCGCGCACACAGGACGGAAAGTCAACCAAGTTCCGCAAGTTTCCACGGCTAACTAAGGAACACGCGCGGCAGCTATACTGCTGAGAAGACACGTCCCGCGCCCGGACTTTCATTCAGGAACTCTCAACAAGTGTCTTCAAACGGTAAGTCGCTTTTTGGCTTATTTCACTCTTTGCATTGTATCTATTTTTATCAAGTGCACATAACTATTTTAATCATCATCATTCTGGTAAAACAGATATTTGTTAGTGTTTGTTGCCTTCTGGTAATCAACCTAATTATCTTACAGCTGGGGCACTAAAAATATACTCCTCCGACTAGCAAACAAAGTTTTTCGGTCGCGCTTTCCTTCGGGACGGATACCCTGAACGGTTCTTATTCAAGACTATGCAGTATGCGAAGTCCAAACCTAAACATTGTTCAGTTAGAAAGAAGTGCTTCTATATGAGGTTCCCATCCAAAGATGACTCGATTGCTGAAATAATTACTAGAACGCTTAGAAATCCTATTAATACAACATCCGTGGCTGTTAACCTGTGCTTCAACTTCAACTCTAGCCCCGCATTCAGGTTCCGTCTCGGCGACAAATTGACACGTCCACCAGCTTTGTGTGTATTCTTTTATATGCTTGTGCCAGGCATCATACGTTGGTCGTACGACCAGGCATTTGTCGGACAGAATGCGAGTTGCAGCTTCACAGTTGGCCGGAACCAGTTATGTCTTCAGCAAGGAGCAAGCCAGCAATATCATATACCAGGTAACTTTGAGCCACTCACGACTGGCATGACCCAGACTAATCGATCGCAGAGGCGATTCGAGTCCGAACCCTAAACCCACAACCACAAACTTGTGCCACCTTTGAACTTGAACCGGCCTGCGAAATATCCGGTCCCATAAGTCTTTTTGGCATTGACGTCACTTTCTTGATTCCGTGACCCGTTGACCTACCGCTCATCCAACCCTCTTCCTTCGATTTGTATTCCACTAAAGTGTACGTACCACTGATTTCTGGTACACATAAATTTGTGATGTCTTAGCCAAGAGGAACGATCACAAAGAGCAAGCTTTGTTCATTATCTTCCATTTTCTCGTACCTTTCACGGGGACAATCAATCACTTGAAACAATCCAAAGGCTCATGCGTGCTAAAGGATCTTTAGAACTGTCTGTGGTGCAGCGCGAAACCTGCGGAGGCCAGGACAAAGCTCCGTTTCTTAAATTAATGTATGGAGCAGAATCAGTTCCCACGCATTATTAGGCTAATAGTAGGCTGAAACCGGATCACTCAAGCAGCTACTGAATCACGCCGCCACGCACGCTATGGGTGTATCACGATCCGAGAGGAAATTTGTGGAATGTCACATTAATAGCAGTTTCGAACTACTGCAGCCATGTTGCAATCCGAAAAACATTGTATCATGACAATTTGGTTTTGCGAGAGACTCACGTAGAACCCAGCTGAATCTCCCGTTTTTGATGTTTCCAGGCAACTGAATGTGCTGCACCAGGCGGCCTCATGTTCCAGTTGCTACGATATTCGAGATATTGCGATAAATGTATATACGTGACGCACTGCTCATAAGGTAGAACATAGGGTTGACGGAAACTTGGGGACTGCGCCTACCTGATGAGCCCCAAGAAGGGCGAAACCGGTAGCGGGCTGTCGAAGAATTTTCAGCAACCTTATGAGTAGTGCACTACGTATTATACCGTGACCATTTAGTCTTAAGAACTTTTCCCGGATTCCCAATTCTCGAAAAACACTTATTTACAAACACACCTTTAAGGGACGATGGAAAAATTTGCCATTGTTGCTATCACATTTCGCCATTTACGCTCAGCAATTCACCTGCAGTTTTTCGGGGTAATCAACGAACGTCTTCCAGTTTGAAAGCCCAGGTATACGTGAATTAGAAATTATTTAACTGAGATTGTTCTCTGGTCTCCATGCGGGGTCCACGCCATCACAGCCCGAGTAGGTAGTAGTTCGGCCCGTGTTTCCTGGACCACCGCTTACATACAAGTTTGCCCCCTATGACTCTAATTCAGCCATGCCTCTTCCGATGTAGTGCTCACCAACAATTTCTTTCCTTACCTAACTAATTCAGCCTAATTCCCCATGTGGACCTGCTTCATCTCCTTCAATCCTACCAACGCCACTTTTGCCACCCAATCTACATCAACAAAATTTATTATTCCTACTTATCAGCTCAGCTGAAACAAACCCACCGCTCAGCCCATTCAAACATGCTCGTCTGCATACCACACACACCACAACTCTTCTCCCAACTTGGGTCGACGGCACGGAAGAATCAGCGGAACGGAGTAAAATAAATCTGAACAAAGCGCGTATAATAGGTTCTCGGGGCTGCACGATATGGCTCCTCTAGTGTTTTTTCATCTACCGCTACCGAGAATCGGCTTATCTCACACTGACTGGAATCGGAAACTGCCCCGCAGTTTAGGTCGCGCTTTCTCGACTCTCTTTTCAGTGGCCTGTAGATGAATGAGCTCCTGCTGAAGAGATACTAGCCATAATAGTGGCACCTCATCACTGCCCCTACTTTAATAAGCCTATATATTGAAAGATGAAGAGAGTTTTTGTACCAGACTCGCTAACCACCCCTCCACAACAAAGGCTGTGTATACCTCTCCTCTAGTTGAAACACCTCACCCCTTGACCGCTTGATTCTCTGGGAATCAGACGCATCACTCACCGACTGAGGGACATTAAACTCTCATCCACCAGGCGCCGCTTTTGCGCAAGGCAACTACAAAAAAATCGTTCAGCTGTAGCACCCTTTCGGTGCCTAGCTGCCATGTCACTCGAGGGAAGCACGAGGACCTGGATAATGCCAAGTTGCCAAAGCAGTGACAGGATGAATCGAGATGCAAAAGTCGGGTTCAAACCACGCAATTTTCAGTCATTAAATTCACTCTCTAACCACTGAGCCATTCTAACGAATGGCACCGAAATCTCCCCAGCTCAACTTAGTCTCTTAGGGAAAATCAATCAACCCTTCTGGGCCCATTTCACCTCAACAAAATCCACCTGGTATATGATATCACGGAACTTCATCCAATTGAGAGCAGTTGTCACGATACTCTTTATCGAAACCTCGTCTGTCACCGTAAATCCTTCATGGAAACAGCCACCGTGGATACCGACCTAAAGTAAGCCGATTATTAAGTGGAAATGGCTGGGGTCCACTAATTTTAATCCCCATCACAGAGCGAGAATGCGTCGTAACTGCGACAAGTTTGATGCCCATATTGGCTTCGGTTCCACCCACTTGGTGGTTCGCAACTCAAATGTACCGGTTCGATCCCTTACCTTTCGAACCGGAAGCCTGACTCGCGGACTGGATGCAACAGAAACACAATGCTGGCTCAAGCACGATTACTGTCTACTTCTATGCAACAAATAGGTGTGGCCTGTCACTGTGCTGGAATATTGGTAGCCCGGATGCATTCGTTGGTAGTTGATCAGGTGACTGTTTATCTGCTCTCCGAGCTTGGCAGGTAGTTTGCAAATGTTTCGCTACCGTCTGAGCACACATCTCTAGTGCGCACCTAACCGCACACTGTCTCCTCGAATAGTGACAAAACGACTAGAAAGTAGTTGCCAAGCTCGGAGGACAGAGCAGCAACCACCTGATCAGGTACCGTTAAGTGCTCTCTACCGGACTTAATTCGAGCGGAACAAAACTACAATCCTCCTCGAAACATGCGGCTTACTTAATTTCATTTCCTTTAAGCCAATTCCGAAAAATGGCGAATTTTTCGCTGTTACCATTTCTGGCTGGTGCAGACCAACTGTCATTCCGACCGAAACAAAGCACGGGCTCACAAAAACATTTCCCTGAAAGTGCGCAGGCTAGACCTGATACATTCATTTCTAAGTCCCTGCAGTATGACCGTGGGAGCAATGAAAAAAGTCCATCGTCCAGAACCTGATCAAGCAAGCTGAAAGGTCTTCCGGAGGGATAATATACTCGGGAGTTGAGTTCGGTGGGCTCCAGACGTGTTTTTCTGTCGGCAGATTTGAGGCCGGCTGGCGTCCTTGTGGCGGCTTGCTGGTGTAACTCAATGAGAATTATGTACTTGTTAATTCTTGGCTGGAAACTTTGTCTCATTGTTCAAGAAGCAGTTTGACGTGAGCTGCATGTAATGTCCAGAAGTCAGTGTAAGTGGTACGATGTAACTGCATCAAATCAATCGATAGACAACAAACGCCGCTCGATTCGGTTTTCAGTGGAGTGCGAAGAGCTGGCTCAAGGAGCTCAATACCCGATTTCTTTCGATGACCAGTCTCGTGGCGTTTTCTGGTCTGTTCCCATTGCAAGTGACGGGGGCATTTGTCCAGTTATCTCTGAGGAAGATATGGTCATACTCATCCACCGGAGTTGAATGCTGCAGCTTCGTTATGCAACTTACGAAGGCTGACGGCGGGACACTAAGACTTCAGGCCATAAGAGCAAGCACAGTTTTAATAACATACTGGAAGCGTCTTAGGCCCGGAGCATAGGAGGCACTGGACTCAAGATAGAAATTTGGGGGACTCTAACCGAGATAAGTGCAATAGGGTAAGTTGGTCCAAATTTTTTTCAAAATGTTATACAGAAAGAGAATCTCACCTAGGGTAAAAGTTTCTCGGAATGCCAAAGACATCTAGCATGTGAAACTTGTTCGATTGCCCCTAAAACGTTGAAAATATATGACTTTCTTTGTCAGTCCTCCCTATTTTGCCCGTGTCTATGCATCAGTATGGACAAATTCGCCACACAAACAAAGTCCAAAAAGAACTCTCGTTGTGCCCAGGGTTATATAACAACCTCCTTGTAATAAGCTGGCGTAAAACGGTACACTGCGGAATGGGGTATCATTGGGGGCTAATAGGCCAATAGCTACCGGGTGACAGTAAGTCATCAGTTTTGTAGACTGATGTAACGGTTGTTTCGCATTTAGCAAAAGTAAGGCTGGCTTCGTTGTGAGACTGACCAAGCGTTTATCAGGAATATTTAGCCAAGCTTATCGGCGGTTCTCTTGAAATTCTTGGATACACGCAACTGGCCTAAAATGTGCCAGAGAGAATCGTGTGCGAAATTTCAGGAACACCCTCCTTTCTCAAGATCTGCTTCCTTGAAGGTTTTGAGTCTGCTTTTTCAATGACTGCACTGATGAAGCCGCCGAAACAGGACACCACCGGTCATAGTGCCTTCTACAAGCTTCGCAATTACCGGCTGATTGCCAATTGGTTCACGGCTTCTGCCTATTAAGATAAAAAACCTTTGTTGAATTTTTATTCGATGTGGTTGTGTGCTACTAAAAGATGCCGAGGCATTCGGAGCAGCTATTTGTTTGTCTAACTGCAAGTCCATTTTTTCTTTTGATAAGCCAAGTGAACATACAGCTATACCTATAGTACTGCACAAGGCAACATTTGTGGTAGCCACTGTGAAGCTTACCTTAAGCAGCCGTCCATAATCTCACATGCAGAAACTTGGCCCATACCAGGTCGCCCTGACGCGGAGATCTTGGTAGATGGTCAGTCTATTTTTCGAGCTGATTCAAAATGCGATAGGGCTATTGGGATTGCTTTGTATTTACATACAGCCCTGCCGATCCCCATTGCTCTCTCCGACACCACTGCTGCGCCTTTTTGTAATGCATTGTGGATCCAATCCCCGCTGCGCGGGACCAGTTCTCTTTCCCTTAGCGCGGTCTACTATTGCCCTCCGGGCCTTCAGAAAGATAACCAATTCGTCATATAAACTCTTGAGCAACTCTCCTCCAGCTGCTACTTCACATCTCTTTTTGGTGGGTAATGGTAACGCCTCCAGGGCCTCATGGATGGAGCTCAAGCGCGCTGGATGAAGTGGACATCTGCAGCGGCGCTGACCAAAGTCGTTCCACAGAGGGCTTGGACTCAACATGTCAACACACCCACCAGATATCGCGCAGGCCAACTACCGTTCCTGCTAGACTCGTTCATCACCAACTAAAGGTAATTCGTCAATCTGGTGTTAATTAACGCTCCATTGTGCCAGAGCGGCCCTTGATTTCAACTTCTAGTGGGCCGGAAATCCCGAGCTTCGAACTTGGACTCGAAACTTCTGTCATTTAGACTTCTCAGGAATGCCCATCTTCCTTGCTCAAATTAGATTGTGACCAGCTTCAGTGAAAGTTCAGAAAGTCCAGAAAGTTCACGAAGCTCATGCGATGTTCGTCCAAAAAAACAGCACGAAGTCTAATAGACCGCAGCTTACTTAAAAGCATTCAGCGTCCCCTGAAAAAGCGGTCTCAATCACTTTTCAAAGAGTTGACTGCAGGAGACATAGAAGCTGTGCTGGCGTTTCGTAAAAGGTGGAACCGCTGTAAGTGAGAAATCCGCCAGTGAAATATACGAAAACAAGCCACTATATTGGAAAACAAAAATGTGTGGTTTAAGTACATGAGATATCGCCGAGGGACAAGCCAACCGCGTTCTCCTTGAGGGCCAGAAACGGGAAACCGCGAGTGACCCAACAGTGGTATCCGAAGTGTATAGAGAACGATACGCAGGCATGTATTCCGCCCCAGTGGCCTTGTCACACCCAGACGTGTAAAGGCGTAACTACGAGCGGCCTCTAACCAACTTTCTCTCCATGGTGGAGCACATTTGTCAACTCTTGTCAACTCTTGTGCGTTGGGGCCAGAGGAGGTCCATCCAAGGATCCTGAATGAAACGTAGTTCATACTGGCAAAGTAATTTCTTCCTCGTGTTTCGTCAGTTGCTTGACGAGGGCAACTCTCGCTCTCCGGCTGAAAGGAAGCGATTGTCACGCCAATCCAAAAAATAGTGACCGATGTCGCCCGGATGCCACAGGACTATTAGCTTCACTAGCTCGCCGCGCGAGGCGTTGGAAAACATTCTGAAGAGGGTCATCCTAGAACATCTTCTTGCCAACAACTTCATGTCCCAAGTTCAATACGAATTCCCCCCAACCCGTTCTTGCATAACAAACATGCTCGTATTTATGGACTGTCAAACCCAATCTAAATACGAGAGACTCATATCGGATGTTATATTTCTGACTTCCCAGAAGCATCCGGCCGAGTCCCACACGTCCCGTTGCTACACGGACTCGAGTATTACGGGATTCAGGGGAAATTCCACGCGGGATTAAAGGGTTTCTAGGAGACAGAACACTCCAAGTGAAATTAAACTTGACCTACTCTTCTCCGGCGCCGGTCTACATCGAAGTTCCTCAAGGCTCCAACACTGATGTTTCTCATCAACATCAGCGATCTTCCAGACGTTCTTCCAAGTCCATGTCTACTTTGCGGACGACTTGAACTCTTGGAATTTAACCACCTGTGCCCCCCAAATGGATGTGGCCGCTGCAATGCGTTGGTCGTTAGAGTGGCACTTCCCTCTGGATGACGAAATGTGCGTCAATATGTCATCCGAATGAAACTCAGCAAACGCCTCTGTCGTGCGCAGTGAGAATGGACAAGAAGCCATCACGAGGATGGGTGCCACAATGGATTTGGGTACCCGGCTATCCTTAACCATGTGCTTTTCACTGCACCATGAGAAGTTGGCTTAAAAAGCATTCATCGTTCTACAGGTGATCCGGCGCACCTTTTTCCGTGTTACTCGCACGGGCGTCTTAATACTCTAAGGAGCTATCGTCAGACCGCTTTTTGAATATGCCCAGCAATTTGTCCACTCAGGACGGAAGAAGGACACAGCCCTCACTGAGCGTGTCCAAGGAGCCTGCCTCAAATCGGTGAACATGAAACGCTTGGCTTCTTCCCCTGGAAAATCGTCAATTCCGAGGAAACCAGTACTTACTTATACCCTGTTTTAACAAGCCTTGGTCCATAGGTTTTTCACTGCTGACCTAGCTAAAACACGGCGGAGGCATGGTAAGAAGATTTTCAAGCTCAGAGCGCATATTTTTCTTAAGCGAAATTTTTTCTCATTTCGGACATGTGCTGCGTGGAGTACCCTTCCTCCGATGGTTGCCCATGCTGCATCGAGTACCCGGTTCAAAGTACTATTAGACGCTTTTTTATGCGTATCCTCGCACTGGTAATCTTACTGCCCTGTGCTGAGAATTTAAAGAAGAGTGCTGCACCTTTTGTACGCTTGTGTCTTTCAGGTGAACTTGCCATCAAATGACTAGAACAAAGCCAAACCGGGAAACTATGACGTAAGCCTTGATCCTGTATATCAATCCGTGAGTCCGTGAGGCACATAGTTAAGAAATGTCGCAAGCGAGATATATCATTTGGTGGTCCGTTAGCACAACTATAACCTGTGGGAATTAGAAATGTTTCCAAATATCCGCACCTCGGATGGGTTAAATGGCTATTGATAAGGTGGCATTTGATCTGTTTACTGAGCTACTCAATCTACTTGTGAATGTTTCGGAACCATGTCGAGAGGCAACATCATTGCGTGGTTGGATTGGCCGTACAGTCGATGGGCTACTCTCCAAATGACCTATTCAGCTGCGGTCTCCTATTTCATTGTCCACAATAGGCACGGCTAGTTCACGTTACGTCGGAGTGTCATGTATAATGTTGTAGCTTCCTTGACCACGAATGACGGCTGAATCTTTATGTACACCGCCCTCTTTGAGTGAAGCGGAGCTAGAGGGAGTCTGTCTCATGTTTCAAAGATCGCCCGTGCTTTTAGTCCCTAGGGTTGCCGCCCGAAATAAGAACCCAGAGGTCAGTTTCGTACTGATTAGCTGATCATTGTTTGCGCAACGGTCTCCGTCATCGGGGCCTATTTTTGACTCATCGCTCCCAATTGTTGTCTGCGGACCCTTGTACAGCACATGCTAACCGTTCTCCTTCCTGGGAAATGAGGAATGATAATTCACTTGTGCAATTGTTCTGCGCTCCACAAGTTTTGCAACACCTTGGGTGTCGTTGACGGTGGTAGTCACGTGAACTAACCGTTGAGTAGAGGTCACACTCCAAATTGGCGGTCCACCCGATTAGTGGGTCATTAGGGATATCAAAAACCATATTTGTGGATTACTAAAAGGCGCGGAAACATGTTTATATCCCCGAGACGTATTTCTCCCACGCTTTTCTCATAGGACAGGCGTGATCCGGTTTTATCTTCTCTACAGAAAGGTAGACGCATGTACGCCTGAGTTCTTGAAAAGATCTGCGAATGTAGAGAGCACTCAAGTTTAATCGTTGGGGTAGCGGGAGAGGGAAGTGACACGAAGCCCGTAACATTTCTTGATAGGGTAGCCAATGTCCATCTTTGGAATGGACAACAGCAGACACCAGCTTTATGGGTGTGGACGTTTTGAAAACTGGGACCCCAAGAGTCACCCTGGATATTACATGTGTGTGGCGCTCGTGGGTGCCACGTCACGGAGTTAGAGTACCGTCCTGAACTACCGTTTTGGCAGCCGGTGGGTCTGGAATGGAACTTTCCAGATACTTGATAAGGGAGCAGTGTTTATCTCCTCAAATGACCTCAAAAACGCCACCAGAATAACCTAGAATGCGCCGTCTGAAGGACGTTTGGATTTTTTTGGCTGGTTGGTAGTTCAGAGTGTTTTCGTTGACTTCAAGTGCTCCGTTGACTGAAAATGCATGGTACCCCTGAGGCGGGAACCGCCGGTACTGGACAAGGGGTTAGCACAGTTCGACGCAGGTCGCCTTTCCTACCCCGTGGACCAAACTATCACAAAGATGGACAAGGTTCTCCGAAGGTCGATAATTGCAGGTCCGTAGATCGCCACCGTTGATGAACCCAAATCGCCAGTAAGAACAGAGTCTATTCCACGGCAGCAGTGATCAGTATTTTAAAGCTACCAGACCGGGAAGCTGAAGGCGGGAAATCAGGGGAGAAGGAGGGTAAAAACCCTACGTGGAAATAGAACGTTGGCACTGGTAGGCAAAAGACCGAAAGTGAAAGTCGCTTGGGGAAAATGTTCAATGGAAAGTAAGCGGTCAGTAGGGCCATACGAAGCTGGCTCACGTTAATAAGAGCGCACGCATAACAACGAAGAATTGCCACCCGATGAAAGGTTTTCAAGCGTAACCTGTACTGCAAAATAGTTGCATCGACAGATGAGCGTTAACTGATGTGAATTCATATGACAACCGTGGACAAGCGAAGGACGAGACCTACTTCAAATACCGCACCACCAAGGCACACCGTTCAGTCTTATAAACTGGAGCAACTGTTTGTATTGCGCGCATTGGAAAGATTTGTCCCAAATGCGTGCGCATAACAGCAGTATATGGGAGGATGCAGATAAGAGGACTAGTAAGGTAACTGAAAAATCGCGGGAATTTCACGAGATCGGAGCCCATTTTAACGCACTTCTAGTGCTCGCAAAATCTGCCAGGGCATTTCGACCAGCCATGTCAGCTTTATGAAGCACATACAACGTATTTCACTTGAACACGCAATCGATGTCGACAAGCACTCAGCATTCGCACAACGGAATTGACTTTTCGAAAGCTACGAGGTGTGCCTGGTGAACTAAAGCAGACAGGCAATTAAGTTCACAGCACTAGGTGACGCTCAGTATTCACACAATGGAATTGACTTTTCGAAAGCCACTACGTGTCCTTGATGAAGTAAAGCAGGCATGTAATTGAGTTCAGAATATTATTCCAAACTTTTGATCCCCATCCAGGCATACCGGGACCCCAGTGATGCTTGGAAATGATTCCACCAGAATTTTTCCGCCAGAGGTATGATTGCTCCAGTGGACAATGAAAGTTGGTAAGAATATGAAAGTAGACTAGGATGGTTATTGGTTCGAGCATACGCGCAACAAAATCCAAGATTTTGGCGTAAAAAGTTTCCTTCCATTCTTAAAGGTTTTGCAGCTGGAAGCATTGTGCGACCAATGAGCTCCGTACCAGTCCAAACTTCTGAGCCACATATAAGCATCTCGGGGTCTCGGCGATGCTGGAAAAGTATCCCGCCAGAGGTATGATTGTTTCAGTGGACAATGAAACTTGATGAGCTGCAAAAATATAAACATAGATTAGGATGGTCATACGCGATAAAATGCAACATTTTGGCGCAAAAATTTTCATTCTTCTCGCAAAGGGTTTGAAGCCAAGGGCAGTGTGCGTCTAACGGGCTCCCTGATGACGTTCAAAACGACGGTGAACTTTGTTTCTGATGGTTTCTTACTGTTGACCAATCAGAGGGTAGTTTTGCGCCGAGCCTAGTTCCCCACTCACTTTTTCGACCAATCATACGCGAATTAGTTTGATAGGCAGTCGCGGTATCCGACTCCATCCTACAGGTTACTGCCGTTTGTAGTATACACTGCATCCCATTTTTGTTTGATCCACATGTAAGTGTACCATGTAAGCGTACTTCACGGTTAAATACCCACGTATGTGGTGTGATTTCTGTCGATAATTTCATCTTCATTGAAAAGGGTAGAGGGGCTTAGCGTAAATGGGCATCCGGGTGCGGAAATCTGTTTCATTTCCGTTCTGGGTCTGCACCCAGAAATCTACGGACACTGTGCGGACATTTCCGCACCTGGATGTAGATCTTCGGAAATTTCTGCACCGGTGCTAACTGGGTTACTTCCCGAGCCACCAATGTTGAGAAGCGTTTCGCGAAGAGAATACTATGACTGCGACGTACCAACTCCTCATTTCGCGTTCCTGCGCTGTCCATGAGCATATAGAACGTTATCAGAGGGTGTGGTAATTTCTTTGGCTGCTGTATCCAAACGGCTGCTTGTATAATTGATCAAATATACAAGGTATCTCGAGACACCTGGAAGTACGAGTCAACACCTAGAGATCTACACCCTTTGATTCCCAGGCCAATTCGTTCTAGCGATTACCCCAGTCTGGTGGGACTATGGGATAATGCTGATACAAACCAAGCCGTCATCTCGCCACCTGGCCTTAAACCAGGCAGCTGGCGTGAACTTTGATGAACCTGAAAGGCCGTTAGCTGCAAACTTCGACACTAACACAATGTCTGCGTCCCCATGGAAATAGGTGACAGCATTAGTTTCGTGACCCACCGTACCTGGGCCAGCAAACCAGCCTATCATTACGGCAGTCTGTGACAACACTTCCGTTCTTATAATTCTTTAGATACATACGCCCACTACGAAGCAATGCATCTGTACTGAAAAACCCAAGCGACTGCAATACGAAAGCTTTTTTCTTGAAACTTCCGGAACTACAGTGGAATATATTTTCACAACAACTGATGACTCCGAAAATGAAACAAACTCCGTATAGCTCGTCTATAAGGGCTATTCCCGTTTCGAACTGTATGTAGTAATGTCATGGCTGCGGCGCTCTGGTTGCACGCACTAATCTATGAAAGAAATGCACTTCTTTCATAGAACTGCTTTATACATATATAAAGCAGTTTGTTGACGTAATACCATCTACTGAGTTATGTACACCGTCGAAGAGCCGACTCATGTCATGGATGCGGTCGCGCAGACCGTAAACGCAACGAACTTTGACGCACTGTAGACAATTTGTGTTGGTTCGGCCACACGTAGCAGATATCTGTTGTTGTTACTCCCACAAAGTAACAGTGCGACTGCTAGTGCGATTTCCTACCACCGCTTTTCTGTACCAATATCGTTATACAAGCGAACGTAGCCGTCATCATCATCGACAGCATGACATCAGTGTTGAACACCGATGCTTCGCTGCCGTACAACCATGATTTATTTGAAAGCCCTATTGTGAAGAAAAAGAATAAAGATGGACGGGGAGGGGACTTAGTGCTGCCTTACTACAATCATTCCGAGGTGCCTACACCTCCAAACACTCATTCAGGCAATCTGGATAGAAACTGACAACAAGATCGCCACTGACATCGGTTGGCAGCCATATCTTGCAGCGTCTCCAACCAGGCGCACTGTGGATCACGCGGTCCCCATCCTGGAAGACGAGTAGCACCGACAGCACCCAAGCGTTTCGTAGCCATAACGGACATCGAAGCCGGTACTATCTCAGCTTCCTTCGGATAGCGTGGCAGCTCTACACCGAAAGGATGTTTTGGCTTGGGGATTATTATTGATCATTATCAACATGGCAATATACCCAGTAAACAGTGTATCCGTGTCGCAGCTGATCTATGTTGACTATGTTCCTGTGCATATATAGTTACTCACTTACTTCGGGAAGACAAATCGTTAAATGGGTGAATTGCATAGTAGTTCCGGAAAGCAGAGTGTCTGACAGCTAGGCATTACCGCAGTTTACTATCAGTACAGGCTAATGTGTGAAATACTATCTTGTTAGGCCTGAATTCGATAAACATTTGTAGATCGTCGTCGGGTCGCCGACGTCATTCATATGAATTCTTCCTGACCAATTTGCATATTTACCGAAATAGAACGCGTATTTACAGTGATGCAGTTTTCCGGCTAGTATCATTCCCAGTTAATTACGTTGATCCACTTGAATAGAAAGGAGCGGAACTATTGTTTTTTTAACCGGTTACGGTCAACCCACGCACGCATCATCCCAGACAAAACCTCATGGTCATTGTTGGATCCGGTTAATAAGAGATTACGAGAAAAATCAAGTGCTGTCTTTCAAAGCTATATTGTATTTTATCTGGCAAATAAAATTCGGAATAAATATACGCTTCCTTCTGGCAGGTCTACCGAATTGTAGGATCCACAAACCGATGTTTTGTAAAAAAAAAGTACAAAGCCACGCTTCAAAACGTGAATTTTCTGAAAATGCCCCTTGCAATCCAAGGAGGCGTATTGGAGGTTGTGAAACTTTTCACCGACCTCGTTAGTTGTATCAGCTCTGAATAAAGTGTGTGACGAAGTCTGTGCACGAATCTTGAAGGCCCGAGTCACTGTCAGCAATCCTGTCAATTTTGGTCTCAGAGCGGTATATCACTGGGTCTCATGGATTGTGTGTATCAGCCTATAATAGGGACTGTCCTATGGCTGCGAGACATTGTCTGTGCGGGCCTTCAGCTTTTTGGCAATCGATGTTTCAGAAGCGCTGATGGTTTCGGATGACGTTGAAGAATTCGTAACGAGATAACTAGAGATTATCTGTTCGGTTGTGGAGCAGGTACATCGGCCGCAAAATACCCAACATAATTAAATGGTCATGTGCTACGTATACCGAATCACCTTCTATCAAGGCTTGTTGTCCTCCTTATCTTTTTCAGAATGATGCGAGATGGATATGTGACTTGGTATAGGAGTGTGGGAAAGCTTACGAAGTGCTTGAGTGTTGTTGGTGTGGCCTGCCATCCAGGGTGGAGTCCCACTGTTTGGCTGGACACGCGTAACCGATGTACGTGGTGTTGATGGTGTCAGTTCTTTCCAGATTGTCTGATTGAAGCTGTGGGCACCTCTTGATGCTTGCGGTAGACTGGCACCAATCCCCTTCTCCATCCGATCTTCTCAATATAAGGCTTCAGATTTAAGTAAACTGAAATGTCGGTTTTAATAGTAGTGATGCTGTATTCCCTTGCACAGCAGGTAGATCAGAAGGCCTGGAACAACTTCAACCACCAGTTACACACATTACCTTTAAGTCGCGCTCAGTCGATTACTGGCAACAATGGATCCTGATTGGGTTCTCTATGGCTTATCGTTATGTTCTTGAAGGCTCAATAAGGATGCGTTATAAGTATATGGAATGCCCTGCAGGGCCTTCAATGTCCCAACGTGACATCATTCTCCGGCGTCAACGGGAGGGACAACTCATACCTACTGGGATATCCAACCGCATGGCGAATCACGCTTATTGCTACCCGAATGCAGCTTCTACAAATTAAACTTATACCTGAATCACATGGCGATGACCTAACTCACAGTCTTTGGAGCAGCTTATACCCGGTTGATTAGCACAGCGCATGTATACCCAGTGCATCTACTCGTCACAACTTTTGAACCTGTTTGTTTCTTTTTCAAGTCTTCCAAATTTCGCCAGTCTTTAGTCCTTTTAGGCAATGCTTCTTTTCACAGTGATCCCTAAATCTTCAGAATATCTTTTCAGGTAAATGATGCTTTCACACTCCATAGAAAGTGTTCCCAAACCTCGATGACTGCGCACGTTGTAGGTGTAGCCACCGCAGTGCGACAGCCACCCTGGTTGGTATGAAGAGAATTGCACCCGCCTCTGTGCGGAGCAATATGTTTCCCAATCAGGTCTGTCTTACGACTACTGATTCATAGTTTGGGTCACCTGTACCCACACAGGAACATTCGACCGCTGCCCATTCACCACATCATCCGTACACATGATACATAAGTCTCCACCCCCTCTATTGTGACTCCATCCGACGTTAAGTGTTCGACTCAACCGACTTCTCTGGAGGCGATCTGCGCTTCTGGTATGTCATTGGTTGCTTCACTCACCAAAGACGTCCCACAGCCTACTGTGGCTTTTCCATGTCTATCAACTTGGACATGATAACGCAACCTAACTACCCCTGGTGCTGAAATCTCTCCGGGAAAACAAAGTCATCTTTGAAGAATTAACTAATGGTACTAAGCCGTCATCCTCTTGGTTGTTGGGTCTGAAGACTGCCTGTCTCACAAGCTGTAAGAGACTCTCGTGCCCCTACAGTGAAAATGCAGCACTTGACCAACTCGATACATTAGTGGAGGCGCAAAATGTAGTTGTGGTGAATCTGACAACTTTAGTAATGAATCTCACCTCCCCAGTCTTGGCTGTCCACCTCCATCTGAAACTAAGAAGAGCATTCTGGTTCTTCAGGAAACTCCTTTGTGTCGTAACTTGTCCAATAAGCTGGGTTCATCGTTTTATTATGCAACAGTCCGAGGAACCTGAAACCGACACTCGGAGACATGCAATTCTACGTCACCATGGTTAGCACCGTAAAAACATTGCTGTCTCCGCCAGCTTGTGTCAGCCCGCACCTGTCGAACGTTCAAGTACTTCGACTCTTACATCCTTGATAATGGTCAAGACAAAGACGAAGTTACGGTCGGCATTGATTTTCCCTGGGTTGCTTTCTGCTAATTAGGATTGTCGTGAAATTAGCGTGACAACCAAGCAGTCAAGTTGCTCCTAGTCATGTTCTCATGTGTGGATGCGGGACCCGACTACTTCGACTTTAAGGCATCCAAAACCTAAAAGCTTTCGATCACCTGTGTTTGGCGACTGTTCTGGAAACATGATGGATCGATAGAATTTGCAGCGAATCAGTTTGAGGAAGCTACTTTGGCACTGCACAACAAGCCGTATATATTCAGCAGTTGTACTGGTGGACCTGTGATTTTGGTTACTCATGGGGCCAACTAAAATTCTCGTAGGAAATTTTAATCAACAATTCTCGTTCGGAAATCATATGTAGCACATCCTGGTCTCTTATGTCGGGAGCGAGATGGCGCAAGTGGTTAGAGCGCGAATTTACTGACCGGAAGGTCCGTGGTTCGAAACCGACATCTGCCTCTCGACTTCCACTGTCTAGGCTTGGGCAACCTGGCAGTATCCCAGCCCTCGTGCTTTCCTCGGGTGGCATGGCAGCTAGGCACCGGAAGGGTGTTACAGCTGAACGATTTTTTTCTTATGTCGCTTAAAAACGTGTCTTTTACTTCTTTTATTGATGAAACATTTTTCAAGTCCGAGGTTGGTAGCCGAGTTGAGGATATTGCTGCAAGGACTCGAATCTTGGGTATCGAAACGAAATTCTAGGTGTTAACCTTTGGGCGGTTAGCCGTTAAACTCACCTACATGCGAAACTGATCAACTGGACGTAGGTCTCTTTGGTATCTCAAGCTATCGTAATTGCGATAGCTAAGATATTATCAGGTTTTCCAGGTAAATAGACGAGCAGCCAAGATGTCGCTTCACAGACCTCTCAGTCAGGAGCTAGCGCATTAGACCACGACATATTTCGAGTTACGTATCGTAGCTAAATCCTCACCTATAGCGCTTATCGCCCACCCGCAACCCATGGACGGCCAACATCAGCCAAATGTGGGACGGGACCCAGGGTTTGATCTTGATAACGCCGGGTGAAATTTTTTATGGCGCATGAGAAGTGTTCACTCTTGAGCTCAAGCTGTGAACAGCTTTAGTTACCGTTTAACGTAGTGCTGCCGCATAACTTGATGGGGCTTACTCCTCGGGGAGTCTAAGTTGGCTACAGTCGTGCAACTTCAAGAATATGCTGCAATTGAAAACGATTCGGTGCGGAAATTGCGTTTTAACCGAATTTTAATGTTTTGATTTGTTGCAGCGATCCTAAGGCGACCACCGTTCCTTGGTGGTCGGTCTCAGGTGTTGCAGTGATTCTGTGGGTCGTATTGACTGAAACTCAGTTCCTGAGGGTTTAAGCGTGACAAAAATGTCAAAGGGGAGCGGTCATACTAAGAGCAGCGAAACCCCAAACTACGATTAGTCGTTTTACGACGCGGTCTGGAGGTACTATCCTCTGCGGTGGGAGTGTGAAGGTGTTCCACCAGTTGACCAGCATTTGCATATTCATGAAAACAGTGATTCTTCCCAAGAGGAAGGACGGGTTCGAAAATTTCGATCCCTAAAGGCTGCACACTCCGATCGTCCAAAGATTGACCTTGACCGCGGGTGCAATATTCACCACGGTCGTTGTGCACAAAAGGAATCTACTTTGTGCAGCCGCATTATCAGCCAGGAAGTAATGCCTTGCTCCCTGCGCCCTCGGATTAGGGCAGCCATATGCAGCTGAGCAGGCCAGGCCGCTGAGTCATCGGTTCCGAACAGGATCCTCAGAGTAACCCTATTTCCCGCTGCCTCGCGGGAAGGCTTTTGTGTTAGAGGTTAGGGACAGAGTCCCCGAACAAAATCCTACATCTTCCTGCTGCCTCTTCTGCTTTAAAGGCTCAAGGTGGGGTAGCTCAACTAAACCTTCTTCCTCGGCCTAGGCGATTGGGAATTATCATCTGTCCAAACAGTTGATTGTCCACCGGTTTCCCTCCTCAACCCGTTCCCACCATACAAACAAACGTCGTTGGGTCAGTTGATTGTTAGTTATCTGACCGACGTGTCTTATCCAGTACCACTTAGCTAAACCCATGGGGTCACTTCTGCGTAGGACCTTTCCACGTCCGTCTGTCAAATAGCTCGTTGATTAAAGCGCTAGATTACGGACCGGAAGGTCCCTGGTTCGAACTCAATCTCAACATATCGACTGCTCCTGTCTAGGCTTGGGCAACCTGGCAATATCCCATCCCTCGTGCCTGCCTCCTTTGGCAGGGCAGCTAGGCACCCAAAGGATGCTACAGCTGAACAGTTTGTCCAGTTGACAAACAGGCAGTACTTGCCTAGACCCTATAACTCCTTAAAGTTAATGCGCTGTGTTAATGTTGTGTTAATGATGTGTTGTGTATCTAAAACACACATTTCAACCCCTAAGCGTGGTTATGAATCTTAAAACGCCAAGGACAAACTCAGCTGTTTCACATCTTACTCTCCATATATCTGGTGGTCCAGGAGCGATGACTCGTGGAATATGTGGTGTGGGAATTGAACTCAGTCCCAGGGCTGAAGGCGCTGTGCTTGACTTGATTCCAGTGAACATTCATCTTTGTGGCGTTCCGTTATCCAGTTCAATCAAGCTGCTCGACATAGAAATCAGTACCTGTTTGTAATATGCGCATGTACCCCAACGGACTGCAGTTTTGACGCTTAGAAGCATGTTTTCTACCTACCTGTATCCGGGCCCATTCCTCAAGCAAGAAGCAGTGACATTCTCATCCTTGCGGGTGATGCGAACGACCAAGTCGGTCATCGTAGCTCCTTGCAGTCATAGCTGGACGGTTGATTTGGAGTCGATGCTCGTCACACAGACAAGGGAGAGCAAGTCCTCCAGTCGTGTGCTGATCGTCAACTGTTTCTGGCCACTACGAATTTTCGACGTAAACGCTCGCATCGCGTAAGCTGGCGGCCACAGTGTGCGAACCAACCGTGGATCTAATTGGATGAAGCTAGACCCTTTCGGCCTAGGCGATTGGACGTTATCAGTCGAACTTACAGTTCTGAGTTCACCGACTGTTTGCCACACTTTCCGTAACAAAGTCCTGATTCATTTGGCTGTCAGTCCTCCAGTCGTTGCTTCGTATCTAGGCTTCTATCCAGTGAAATAAAACAACTTCAAGGGATCCTTTCCACGTTACGGTTTTCAACGTCCGTATTCTGTCAAATTTGGCAACAGATTGTCTGGCTCAATCCTTGCTCACTTTTCCTCCGATGTATGTCACAAGCACCCTGACCCGATTTTAGCTACTATAGTAGCATTAGTATACGGCAGCGAAGCATGAGTGTTGAACACTGATGTATTGCTGCCGATGATGATGATGACGAGCATTTGTGCATCACCAAGCAATCGCTGATGTAGCATTTCACGCTGAAGTGTTTGTTAATTCGAAATGTTATTCTCTGTAATAGCAGTGGGAACTTGCTGGTTCCAATGCCAGTTTATTTACTGTCAGTGTTATTCAGTTCGAACTAACTTTTCCCCACCTGTCTTTCAGTTCTAGCGGCGTTCGTGAAGTTCTGCCAATAAGTCTATAACGCGCATTCACTATGGTAAGTTGCAGCTAGTTCTCCATAGTTTATTACTCTGTTTCAGTATGAGCTGAATGAGAAGGACCTTCAAGGTAAATGTGTTCATCAGAATTCATGGTTTTTCAGAGGCTCGTGACGTGTTTTCACTCTTCGATTCAGTAGGAGACGAAAAAATCCTTGTGAAGGATATCGGCGAAGTCGTTCGGGCGTTAGGCTTAAATCCTACTGAATCAGACATACGGAAATTTAATAACCGTAGTGATCCCGGTAGGTTTGACCTTTCATTCACCACAGATCATTTTATCCTGTTAACCAAATTGACTTCACTTTATTGCTCTAATGTACCTTATGTCTTTATTCATATTGAGAAAGGCTGGATACATATGCGATCACCCCACTCGCGAACCGACTCCCCAGCAAGTAGTACCCTTCCTGGAGGAAACAATCCAAGTATATCGCAACATCTTTAACACAAGAAACTGATTTAAAAGTCTCCTGGGACGAGTGATTCCTGTATACCTATCACGTGTGTAGATGAACTGCGTGGAATGGACCACATATTGGACGTTAAATGGCCGAAGTATGTTGAGTAAAAAAAATCGAAAAGTAAAAGACGGGCCATGTACAATTGGCCGGATACTTCTTCATTACAGCTCCTCGCAATCGATCCTAAATCTCTTTATTTCCAGGTTCTGTCCAACAGGGAACCATTTACACAAATTGTTCGTTCCAAAAGACCCTTAAATAAGAATTTTCTGTCTTGAGGGTTTTGTTGTAACTGTTCCCACCAGAAAGTAAAGAATTGTAAGTGACCAGCGGGACGCTTGTGACAAAACAAGAGTGTCTCTGGTTTGACAATCTTATCTCATCTATCGAAATGTTCAACAAACGAACGAATAGTTCTTCGCGTTTCCAACACAGAAGACAACCTTAGCCTCCATTCGAAATTCTCGATTATGTATGAGTGGTGTGCGGATTTTCTCCATCGCCTTCCAGGAACACCCTTGACACTGATTATAAGTCCACCTATTTCTTTTTTCATCCTCTTCACTTGGATTCCATTTTGACTCATCTCCCGCTTTAAAAATAAGCCACTGTTCTGAGGATTCCGGTCTGTTATATCGATGGAGTCGGTCGTAGTGAGCGTGCTTGGATACATTGAAATAACTATTCAAGGAATGGACGACATATAGGTGAATGTTTTGAAGATTCCCAAAGTGTGTCCATTGTGTACTTTCATGAACCTGACCAGCTAAGGGCAAAACACCTGTTGTAGTGTCATTTTGTCGACTCAATTTCCTGACGTGCCTCGTTGTCCTATTCTATTTCTGTGAGTAGGCTCGATGAGTTTCACTTGACAGCAGAAAAGAACACCATCAAATTGATTGGCTACCGCGTTTTCGCCAGAATCGATAATGCATTCCGTCAGTAAGACTAATGTACTTGACGGCTCAGTGTTACGCACACTGTACCTGTAATTTCTCCAAACCTAACTAGCTTAATGTGGTTGCCAGCACTGTGCACTGCGAATCCATTCCGTTCCTGAATGTAGGCTGGCACGTTCAGTATTTTTGCTATATGTTTTGCATAAACATTGTGAACGCTGTGTGTAGTTATTTCTGACCAACAGAATGTAGCCTATCATTTTTTAAGCGCACCCACTTTATGTATGACAACTGCACAAGTGACTGCGGGGCCACTCTCCCTGACTTCAGCTTCCTTTGCTATAGGAATATCTAACGATGTGGTGAAAAAACCCAACAACATCCGTCGTCGTCGATTCGCTTTCTCGGCGTGGACAGAAAGGGGACATGTTCCCCAGTGTGACAGCTCAAAAACGCCCGCTGCAAAGTGTTTAGGGTCGTTGATGCTTTTGTTTTGCTTTGTTTTACTCAATTCACTGAGCCTAATGAGATTATGTTCCTGTGTCGAGTGATTTTAGACCGGTAGGCATTCACTGGCTGTTTTTGATTTCAGTGGATATTTGAGGTCAGGTCACTTTCACTCTTTAAGAGTTGGCTAACTTTACACGAGGGGCCTCTTAGCGGCAGCTGTCTCTCCTGTTTTGCTCTGTTTAGAAACTTAACGGTTTGGATGAGTAGTTTTATGAATTCGAACACCGGAGACGCGTACTGTACGGACTGATTTGATCGAATTACTCACCAGTGTTTCACTTCACGATGATAGATTCTCGCAATAAGGTTTACTGGTTTTATTGTTTCACAGTCTTGCCTGCACTATTTAGCATCTGTTCGAGTGATCACCTCTAATTTCTTAACACCGGATTGCGCCCCATAAGGTGACGAAGGTCTGTGCCTGCCACCTGTTGAATTTCCGTACGTCATTCTTTGGCGCGCACCACTTTCTGTGTGCTGCTTATGTATCTCTTCATCATCGGGGCTATTAAGTGAATAAGCGATTGCAAAGAGAGCGCGAAAGTTGAAACACTCCATTTCAAAACACCGCACCGACGATTTAACCTTGATTGGTTATGAAATGTTTGCAACTAAATTGTCTGGTTCGGCAAACAAACCAACGACTCAATCCAAAAGTTGTTTGACTACATGGGGCGGAGGCTGTAGGACCATTTTATTTGGATTGTTGAGATCCACAGAGTGTAGTTGGTTGGAGTCATCTGTTCTTTACCGTTTGACAGGAGAGTTATGGTATGTGCCGCTCACGCATCAGCGTTCCGTGCAGTTACCCTTACATCCATGGAATTGCTTTACAAATCACACCTTCGAATTGGAGGTTCTCCATTCTCATTCTTGGTGTAGTAGAAAGGCACACCAAGTTTTGTTGCAATTTTTCGGCAGCTGATTGCAGCCAAGTTGTATACCGAACCGCATGTACCTTAGAACTTCAAGACATTTACAGCAGAAGGCTGCGAACCTCATTTACCGCCCGATTGTTTTTCTTAATATATATAACGTTGGGGGGAAATTCCCTCATGTCCGCCAGAAATCTTCATGAGCTCTCATTGACCCTTGGTCATCGAAGACCAACATACCTTTCTCACAGGGCCAGGAATGTGAAATGACTTGCTCATTTCAGTGGGGCTAGTTTAACATCTAAGTCTAAGTCGTATAAATTCTCACTTCTGCAACGCTGCATATTCCTCGGATCTCAAAAATCGGGGTAACACTAAACCCTCACCTATCCCCGTCCTTTATGTACACTGAGTGCAATCAGATTAACAAACGGCAGGAGTGAGTGGGATTTCATGTCAATTCAGGTTACACTTGTAGTTGAGCGGTGGAGTATTACCCAGATTGCATCTTGGGGCTATTCAACGAAATCTGATTCCACTGCAATCTTTCCTCCAACTCCATTATTTCAGGTGAGAGAATCACCTTCGAAATGTTCGTTCCCATCTATCAAGCGTTGGCCAAAGAACAGAAGGATATAAACCCGGAAGAGTTTATCGAGGGATTTCGTGTATTCGACAAGGAATCGAACGGCTTTATCAGTGCCGCTGAGCTTCGACATCTTCTGACGGCACTTGGTGAACGACTTCGTGAGGATGAGGTGGATCAACTTCTCGCAGGAATGGAGAATTCCCAAGGACTGGTGCCATATGAAGGTTTGTTGGTTTTATGGTCCTTATGTTCCTGTTTTGCGTGCAAACCCTTGGAAGTGAAAATTTGATTATTCCAACCACTCAGAATGCCCTGTGAACGTATTTGTCTTCTTCGTTCATACACTTAGTGTTATGGGTGAAATATGCTAGGGTAAACCGTATTGTAACTGACGTCCAAGGATTTAAAACATCTACCAATTTTACTCGTAGACTCTCCATGCGATTTGGAAATTGGCCATCGCCCTTAGATTACGAAGCTGCTTGTGTTCGTGAGGTTCGATCTGCTTCCGATTATACTTGCTCCTCTGTTAGAAACAGAGAGCGCAATTCACTTTCTTCCAAGTAACTGTTTGCATTGCCCATTTCCTTACAATGAATCCAAATTGTAAACGGTTTATTGTTATGGTTTCTTGTGCAATCACTTGTTATGGCCAGTAAAATCTAGGCACATGTTTACACTGCCTCACCACAGGTATGGAGACATAGGACGGGGTCACATGAGCTTACTAAGTTGACGGACACTGCATATGAATTCGGTGTCTGACTGTTAACCGTCCTGGTCTTACCGTGTTGAGCAATCACGATTCACAGCATCTTCAAGAACTTTATCCATTCATTGTGCTGGTGGTCAAATTGTCCGCTGAACTTGGTTATTTTGTCACTAGTCGTTGTCACGATCGGGGTGCCTTCGTGTACTGCGGTTCATGAATCAGTACATCACTCACTGACGCCCCCGAACCGCACCGTTTCGTAACGAATCACTGGTGATAAAACGCTTGCAGCAAAGTGCTACTTCCAGAGAACGATTCAATTACAATCAAACCAACAGGCTCCGAACCCACTTTTGGATTCGAGGAAAGTGCATTGGAGATGCAACATTTCGTCTCGTGTCAGAACCCCATCATCTCACCATCCCTAGACCAGATTACAATGTGGTATAGAGTAAAGCTAACTAAGTAGCCTCTTTCCTCACAACACTGTGTTTGGCGGTGACCATCATCAGACCGGTATGCTTCCCTGATAGAGAGGATGGGAATTCTGCCTAGCCACTTGTAAGGAACTTTCCCTCTCTCCCAGTGAGTATGCAAAAACCCACTTTAAAATGAAGGAAAACAGAAACTTTGGTTACGCCCGTTTGGTTACATCCAGATCAGTTTTTATGTGCATTTTCTGCTATTTTTTATCCACTGCACATTCCAACGATCCTCGAAAAGTACAAGTTTATCGCCCAGTTCTGTTGGATGTTAGGTGAAATTCAGAAGTCCTGCAACAGTCCGTGTTCGGATTTTGCAAGTGCAATCTATGTCTGCCGCACGAAGTGACCTCACCGTTCAGCTGTAGCCCCCTGTCGGTGCCTAGCTGTCATTCCACCCGAAGGAGGCACAAGGGCTGGGTTACTGCCAAGTTGCCCAAGCCTAGACAGGTAGATGTCGAACTCGAAAGGTAGATGTCGGATTCGAACCATGGACTTCCGGTCAGTAAATTCGCGCTCTAACCACTGAGCCATCTCGCCCCTTCGGAAGCGGTCATCAACTGTCGGTGCGAGAGAGGGTGGCATGGCAGCTAGGCACCGAAAGGGTGCTGCAGCTGAAGATTTATTTATTTTTAGAGAGGACACAAAACACATTACTTTAGTCACTAGAGTCGTGAACTATGTTTCCCAAATTCTCTCATATACTGTGTATTCTCGGTAGCTGACCATTTAATCCGCTTTTTACTCATCGTGATGCTCTTCCACTTTCTTCCTCACAGCCTTCGTCCAGCGTATTCTGAGTTGAACAGTCACTCAGTATCTGAGCCGTCAGCTTGAGCACTTTCTGTTGATTATCATATGGTCTATATGATTCTGATGACTGTCCATCTATGTTCAGCTTTGAAATATATCTCGCCACGAGCGTTAACCCCTATTATCTGATGTTCAGCCTGGATTATTTCTGTCTAGTGTGGTTCCGGCTTAGCCCCTAGTGTTATATCATTACGTCCACGAAGAAAACCACTACTCGTTTGATTTGTCTTCCCATCTCCACTTAGTTTCTCTGTTGTACCAGTCGTATAGCCGCGTTAGTTGCGACTTTAATGCGGATTGTGTGGGATTTGTCCCATCGGTTTCTCACACATGCTCCTGAATCCCCACAAATTTGTCAGCGAACACCAGGCTGTCATAAAGATTGCATGCCGTGTAAGCTAGACTCTTAACTAATTCCAGGGGCTTTGTACACTGTTTCCATAATACCGTCTTAACAATTTCACCCGTATGGCCAGAATGCAATCATTATTTTATTGAAATCTACACAATTTACTGCTGTATACTTTTATTTACGAACTCTGTCGAGTGCAGCATGTCGAAACAAAGTAAGTTGAATCGCACTGCAAACAGCTAGACTGGGTATCGCACAATTAATCCAAGCTCTGGTTTGACTAGCTAACAATACTGCCTCCCACTCAGATCAACGCGGTCGATAGTCTGCGCACTTTTAGTTTTTATACATTCCAATTCACCGTATTCTGGTTCCTCCGCTATCACGTGGATCGCACTTTGCAACTGAATCTTGTATCTTTGTATGTGCTCACCTCACAGTGTATGAGGTTATCACATGTGCGTTTTTGTGAGTTGCACATTTTCGAGGGTCCTGCTATGCAGTCGATGACTCCCTCCTTCTTTCCTGTGATCCACACACGACTAGTGACCCGTTGTAGAGCTTCGCTGAAGGATATTTGCCAAACAGGCAGTTTTTGAGAACTGCACGCTCAATCCATGAGAAAACCGATTTTGTGAAGTGTTGATCCTGTCACACTTGTCTTCAACACACCATCTGTCTAGCAAGTCGACCATAATTTCCTATGCCGTCGATTGCCGGGATTACGATCGACAGCTAAGTGATGGGGAACTATGCCGAAGATAGGTGTCTCACTGGTGCGGATAAACCATATAATATCCGTTACTGAGCTGACTGAGTTTAAAAGTCTACCACGTAGATTGGAAAGATCTCCAAAAGTAACTTTAATTTACTTTTTAGCCAAATTGTCATTGCACGTAAGATACGGTGGGCAATTCGCTCCACGAGAATATCTGAAATTTGCTGTTTGCGCCTCGTCTGGCACACATCAGTTTCTCCCCCGTATCCATGACAGCAACACCAGAGCAGAACGTTGGTGCTTCACTGCCTTATAACCATGTCACATTATCTGAACAAGGAGGGAAAGTGGAACGTAGGGGGGGAGTTAGGGTTGATTTACCACAAGTATCTGAGGTGTCTACACCTCTAACACGCAGTCGAGTAACCTAGATGGAAACTGATGGCAGTTAGCCGCCATATCGTTTAGTGTCTCCAGTCAAGAAAGTCAAGTGGACCCCATCCTAGAAGGCCAACAGCACCCAAAGTTCTCCTGATAACCTTCATTATCTTCTACCACCTCAAGGTTGTAGGGCGCTTATGCACATGCTGTTGCTCTAACGCTTGAAGGAGTGGTCCGTACAACCACTTCCCGGCCTTAGTCTTGCTGTTCTCGGGTCCATTCTTCGCGCACCCCATAAGATGACCTAAAGTAAGCAACAAACAAACTCTAGTCACAATGGGGGTCAAGCTAATTCCAATGTGATCGCCACATTCAATTCGAGCACCTTTTTCAGCAAAGGGCACCAATGTAGACTCACTCCAGTTGGATGGGATGGTTTCTTCCAGATAACCAAATAAATATGACAAGCACCAACTGAGGATTTCACCTCCATAAACAGTGAGTTAGAGTTCATCAGACCAGCAGCTCAGTTAAAGATGTTCACGTATTTCCGAAGCTATCAGAGGTTCCAATTTCAATATCTAGTGTTCCGCTAGGTTTATAAAATACTTTTGAGAAAATGCGGCTGGCCAGTAATTCAGGCTTTCATTTTGGATATGAGCGAGCCGCTTTTATCATTGATAGTTTCGCCCGCTAAGGGTCTTTTTGGCTTGTTACATTCATCAGCTGGAATCATTCTCGAACGTTTCCAAAGTTTCGCTTCCTCCAGCTCCTCAGTTCTGTGGACCCACCAAGCTTCTCAGTCCGCGCTGGTGTTCCACGTTTTAGTTGTATTGTACTCTCGACCAGGCAGAATACGTGTCCGAGCTTCGTACGTGATATAGTGGACACAGTGACTGCAGACTCTGGTCTACATTAATTGTCAGTCACGTTGCAAAAAATTATCTGCATCCTTTGAAAATTCTTTGGGATCGATCGAGAATTTTATAGGGGCTTTGATAAATAATCCGAAGTGTTTTTTCTGGGTAACATTTTGCTTTTGATACAAAATCTTCAAGTAGGAAAATCCTCATGAGGTCGAATCGAGTCTGTAGCATGGCTTTTCTGGTCTACAGCACTTTGGTTGAGCAACCCTACTTTGTCCATCTGCGCCGGTTTATTAAGTGCAACGACAAATGGGATTGGGGAGATAAATGAATCTTAGTCGGCTTCACTTCCGTACTTTAGACCCAGTCCATTTCGCCGCACACCACGTAAACTCGTTTGGTCTAAAGCCACAAGCCTGCCAGTTCTATGCATTCTGTTCCATTCACTGGGCGATTTCCACTGTCTCGGTCACCAGCGGCTCTGGTGTGAATTTTAGTCTTCGCCTTAAAACCTCTGTATTCTTCAAATCTATTTCCTGACTAGTGCATGCCTTGATATTGCCAGACTTTTACCTATTGCCTGATGTTCATCTACGTTTCTTAGTAGTCTGTTCACTCGCCACTTATGATATACAGCTCCCTGGGTGATTGTTTGTGTAAACACGTTAGCACTTCGCATACGAGGTCCCTAGTCCTATCAGCTGGGAGGCAATCCTTCCACTTCATCAATACTGGGCGCAAAGATTTCCCCTGTTGAGTGCTACTCTAATGTTAAACGTACTCAACACCTAACGATATCAGATACCCCTGTCTTCTCTCAAAAGCGAAACCTTGCCACCGATTTTGTTATCAAACCTTTCTGAAAGTTACCTGTTTATTTCATTGTTTCGAAGTAGCCAGTGCTTGATAGGCCGAAGACTTACGAGCTATTCATGTTCGAGCCTCTGTGGGTCTGCGTGATTTGTAGAATTTGATGATTTCGTTAGAAATTTTCAAAGAATCAGGAGGATGCCGGAAAGCTCAATCAACCTCGTGACCCATTTTCGTTAATTAGCTGGTTGTTCGCAAACGATGAAATAGTTACTAGTCCTACTGTCTGAATTGGTTGACTGCTCCTTAGACCAAAATGTACAGATTAACCATCGGTAGTGCTTTCTAACCTAACCTCGAACGCACTGTTGAGCATGGTGACTATTCCTTCACTTAGGATCTTTAGCTACAGTGTACATCTTGTTTGTCTTCGAAAGTTTTGTTTTAGCGTGCACTGTGGTGACTTTCAGCAACACAGCCATCGTTTACCACTGTCCTCCTACATTAACTCAACTAGCAACTGGGATATTTCCAAATGAACCCGAAAATCCCTTTGCAATAAAATTTGGGAGCAATGTAGATATAGCCTTATGGTGAACAGTAAGCAGGAACCGACTTCACTCGCCAGACAAGTTAGTTACCCAATGGACAGCAGGAACCGACTTCACTCGCCAGACAAGGTAGTTACCCAATGGATCCCATTTGGTCGCTTTGCTGAAAGTGCCAACACGGTCTGGCGATATAACTCTCCAGAGTCGCCAACATGCATTTATGGTGCCAACCGCTGCCCTCACTTCAACGATTCTCCTTGAGGTTGCTAGAACGAAAAGAACAGTCCACTTGATAAAGTGAAAAAAGGTCCGTTTTGGCGAGCTTGGTAACTCCGGAACATGGTTTGCTAGCGAAATGTATTTGCATTTAGTGGTAAATGTCAATAGATTTCCAGTGTTATTACTAAGACCTGAACTTGATACCTGCTTAGGAAAATATCGGTCAGTGAGTTAACAGAAAAATGGCATTCAGGAAAACTCTAGTGCTTTGTTTGCATGTGTCCTATATAAATATTCACAAAGATCTCTCAATCGTGACTATAAAAACTGGCTTAAACGAACCGTCAGCTTAGCACTGGTGTATTTGAAGACGTTGCGGGAAAACAACGAATGCTTCGATTTACTTAAAACTCCAACCTCGTGTATTAGTATGAGGGAGATTACCTACAAATAGGTACTTTAAACAGAAGTATCTCAGCTAAGCATGGTAGATTCTTGTGAGTTCCAGTATTTGTACATTGGTACGATGCTTGGAAAATTGTCAGTGAGAGGTGTAGTTCAAGCCGAAATCTCTGCTTCATCTTTGGATGGCAAGCTTGAAGAACTGAGAACACACCGTTCGTCAAAATAGATCATTGCAAGACAGCTTCGGTCTATCAGATATTAAGTCAGATGTGCTGATTAGAAAAGAAACACACATTGAGGAAGGTGGGGTTTCGTAAGATGCGCAGGTGACTGCGATGTGCGATCGCAGTATGCAACATAATAGTAACGATTTAGGTTAGGTCTTTGCTCACAAAAAAAACTGAATCAGGCGTTACTTCTGCCTTATTCTAGACGACCTGGTTTTACACTGTCTTTCAGTCGGAATTCATAGTTTGAATTTCCAATATGGACATGTAGATTTGTCTATTCGTAAGCTATGTAATGTGTACTGTGGATGATAAGAACGTTCAAAACGACACCGTCGCGCATAAAGTGTCTCCTTTCACTAGCCCCGAAATCTATCCAGCAAATTTCGCTGCAAGTAAACTGGTGCTAATTTTTAAACCTGCAGACGTACATGGCTTTTTCATTCGCCGATGGTAATGTTTGTGGGGGCACTGTGCCGGAGTCGACAGAAATCAACTGGTATCTTACTCATACCTCAAACATAGCTCACCAAGAACAGGGACACTACTATCGTGGGTATTACGCATCGCGCTTGTGGGACGCGCAACAACTACAGTTACTGTTTCGACCATATGTGTGTTCCTCAATTTCCAAGCACTCAGCGCAACTTAATGAGTTGAGTGTCTGTCGAATCGACATTCATAATAAATTCGACAAACAAACCGCCTTTGAAATTTGAGTGTTCTACGTCCAACTGGCGAAGGTGAATCATATCGGCGTTCCCACCACTAAGCTCCTATAGGCAGGCGGAAACTAATGTGTAAATAACCCTGAGTTCTCCCAAGCGATTCCCCTCCACAACATCAGACTGGAAAATTCTCCTGTTCAGTCGACGAAACATGACCGGAACGCTTCTTACAGTAATTCTTCCCTCGAGAGTATCCCCGTTACTGGCTGGTTACCATGGGAAAAAATAACTAGACTACCAGGGTTTATTCTGTCAAAAACCAAACGCTCTTCCAATCGGTACATTCGCTAATTGCGTACAAGTACTTATTCGCATTGTGGGGGTAGCACTTCATTCACCCTATTCTGCGGATCAAGCGGCCGCTGAATCTGAATGACGTGTGGCATTACCTTAATCCCTCCTAAAACACCTCTAGACGTCCGTTTCCAGAAGTTGTAGCAGCACTGTCCTCCAAAAACAAACTCAGTACATTTGATACCTAGATCTGCGTTTTGCTCTGTGCACACTCTCAGTGATGTACATGATCAGATTGTCCTCCAGTGTTCTGCTAGAACAAATGTCTCTCTCTCCTTTATGGTCATGAACCCCAGCTGCGGTATGACTGCATCAGCTCTGCTTTGCGACACTCAGACGTGTCAGCTGCGTGATCCGCCTAGCCGGCACTGGCGAAACTTCGTGTTTCCTAAGCCGATACGCAGCTGTCGTGTGTTGAGAGAACAGTCGCGATAGCTTGACCAAATTCTAGCAGGCCTTGTCACAACAGGTTTCACGCAGTTGGCCGACTTCGTTTATAGACTCGTGACACGCGTCACGCTTCATCTCGACGCACTCACTGAAATCGGGTTCTTCATTGGAGCGCTTTGGCTGTCCGCATCGATAATTTTTTTAACGAAAAAGACGGAATGGACCGAGGAATTTCTCGTGTGAGTGTTTTTGAAAGCTTGGAGACGTCAGGTTTCCAGAATAGATTCCGCTACATGACTGACTTGTTACTCAATATCATGTAAGCACAACATAGCCTGGATGTCAAGTGTACAGCAGTCCTAAAGAAGTAAATGTCTGCTTGATTGCCCGATAAGTCAGCATATTCACCTCATATCTTTGGCTTGGGCAAAAGCATCGATGGATATTAAGTATTTTGAACAAAACCCCAATAGAAGGGATACAATGCGCTTGTAACCTTTTTAATGCCCCCAACTGACGTTGCCGAGGTAGTTTTTTTCTACACAACCTGAACAACTAAGGTGCAGATGTTGGCACATGCACCTGATTTTTCTGAAGAGGAAACATACTGTTAGTAATAACAGGCGATGAACCAAACTTGGTTCTAAGACTCCCGCCAAACAGTTGTGAACCGCTGGCAGCAGGCATCGAACCGGTCTCGCAAAGCATGTCGAACAAGCTAAGTAAAGTAGCTTTGTTGTGCTTCTCCTATAAAAAATCCATTGTTTCCTGTTCACTACTCATTTTACCAAACCTGGGTGTTCCAGTACACCAATGGCATGGTATCCAACACAGCACTCTCATTTTGTGTCGACATGTTCCTATGCTGACGCCGGTTTACACTGCCAAGCAGCTGTGAGAACATCAAATCCACCTTGTATGGATCAATGAATAATTTTACAAGGCACGAAGACGCATTGATATACAAAGTTTTCAAACATTCACACTATTCAGTACTCAGACAGTTTTTTATGCACTCATACAAACACTGAATGCACACAGGGAGATCTGGGTGTCCCGTTTATCGATAAATTCGAGAGAATCAATGGCCTGCAAATTTCCGACTCACAAACAGATCCTTCTACCAACAGCTGGTGGGTACTGGAGGAATTCGGGAACTCATTCATATCACATAGGTGAAATCTAGCGGAAACAACTGTCGGTCATAGAGTTGCTACAATCATCAATGTTCTTCCGTGCTTTCCACGCGACCTTCATTTCCAAGAATTCGTACAGTGTACTCTGCAGCAGTCGAATCCACCTATTTTATCATGAATCTGATTCAACTTTTCATAGTTCGCAAGGCCAGAAGCTAAGACTTTGTGGCTTTCAACCTATGGTATTGTGGGGAGATTTGGTGATTTTCAATAGGGAGTTTGTCCTCTAAGTGAAGACAATCTTTGCTGAAAAGCCGAGGAGCATTGTGCAGCTGTTTCATCTTTATGGAGAATAATCACCAGTGCGCATCTCACGAAACTCCAGGGAGTTTCGAATCCCTGACCCTCCGGCTGGTTGTTTGGACACTTCACCATTTGACCTCGAGCGGCTGATCAGCAGTGTATTTACCTCGCACCTAGGCATGTAGCTTTTAGTTTGTGTGAAAAATGTTTTAGGTCTTACTGTTCTCAAAAGCACTGCTTGCAGGTTATGAGGGTCGCCCAGATAAATGCCGTGATAGCCCGTTGCTTTTGTACTTGGTCGCACTGAGTTCATTCTGTTCTTGTTTCTACGGTTTACGCGGTTCAGGCTAGTTAGTGAAAGGAAAGGGCTAAATTAGGTTCGGGCTTAAATGTAGAATCAATTGTTCGAAGTAGTCTGCCCCCATTTGAAGTAAAAAAGTGAACGACAACTGTGCCGTCTTGCCATAATCTTACAAGGTTGACGAAAGCCAATTAGTGGGGCTACTTGGACACACCGCGAATTTTCAGTATCGTATCGCACTTGAACCCAGATTAGACACATAAGAATTAAAATGGCTCTGTGTGCACTTAGGCAATTAGTATTGGCGCAAATGAGCCCTGAAGCGGCGTTTGAACCAGCATCCGGTCGAAGAGTGTCATAAAACAGAAGTCTATTCCAGTATCACCTTAAGACTAACTCACTTTGCTGATCAATGACCCTTACACTTTTCCATGTGGTATGTTAACCATCTCACCCGCGCTGATCAACACGGTTTATAAACTAGCCCCCAGAGGAACCATCGACTGAAGTTCTCTTAAGTATAAGAAAAAAGAGATCAACTTGCACCTATACCCGTTCATTTCCCCTGTATTTCGTTGTCACTCATAGGGGTTTTTCTTGATCTTTGCTCAACACTCATTTAGCCTCACTAATCGGCTATTCATCCGCCTCGAAATTTAGTCATTTGACCTAACGAATCTAAGTTAAAGGTCGCCCAACAATAAATTTGCCAGTTATTATACGGGCTTTTCAGAAATGGCGGTTTCTTGGTAGTATCCAGAATTTTCCGATTGACTGAACCAGCCCCTCTCAAAAATGCTGTGCCATATTCCTATTTCCGAAGGGGACATTTCGGAGTGGTATGCAGATGCGTCACATGTACAGAGTCATCTTCCCAGCTTTTAGGTGCTAGGAAATGACTAATGATCAAGTACTTAAAAGAAACGCAAGCAGAATGGAATAATTACTTCGCAAAGTACGCTTCTTAAATTTCCACATTTATTCTTGTGGGCAGTAAGAACTAAAGACTTGACCCGTTTCCTTCTAGTCCCAAACTAAGCTTATGTTTCAGAAAGACGAAAGTTATGTCAGCGCTATGTGGATCAAGATATTCCAACCGTTCTGTGGTAAGTTGAGGATATTTCGCACTTGGTATTTGAAAAAAATGGCAAGTAGTGAGTGCCTCTGACAACCCACGATCACGTACCACAAAGTAAGATGTTAATGTCACATCCGAGTGACAGAACTCAGCATTTCAAATGCTGTTAGCTTATAAGCTCATGGAATTTAGACCTTACTCTGTTAGCACATTGGCGTACAGCAGTCACACAAGACAAGCGAAACCCTTCGAAGGCTCTCGCTTTACTGCTTTCAAGGGGATTGGTGCTTGCTGAAGGGGCGTGGGTTCAGGAAATTCCATTTCCAAACTAATTTCTCGTCAGTCTACCAAACAACTGAACACTTTATTTGATCTCGAGTGATAGCCATCCAAAAATTTTCATTCCAAACCATTCTAGGGTGTTTGTCCTAGCAAACCACGTTCTGCTAGCTAGCCGCGGTGTGTACCGTTGCATCTGGACTAGAAACGCTCCAGCATCTAAAGGTCGGTCCAACTAAGCCCTGGGACAGACTTCGCATTGCAGGGTCGTTTGAAAAATACAACAAGCGAGTCTTTTTAGAATCTGAGTGATCCAGTAGACACCAGTAACTAACTGAATAAGTCGTAAGCGTACTATCGGAGCTAAGCAGCCAATGTACATTTCGTCAGCCGAACCGAATTTCCAAGGTAACACGCAGCGCACGCATTCGTCTAATCAAAGTCTTGAGATCCGAACCTTCCTCTCTTCTCCCACTAACACACGTATTGTGCACACTGAACAAAATACACGTATTTTATCACCTGAAGCAAATTTAAAAGGTCAACCTCAGCTCACTTATTTGGCTTACTGATTATATGAAGAATGGACATCCTCTGAACACACACTGCTATGTGGGAGGTCCACAGAAACAAGGTCACAAAGTCGCACTCAGCTCATACATGCATCCGCTCGGTTGTCTTACATTTAAACAAACACGCTCAACGTACACACTTGAAGAGCTGATTGTGCTGCTGCCTGATGCAAAGGCAACACACAGTTCATGCACCCGGGCAGCTAATGTCCCGTAGGTGAAGCACGCATAATTTCCACAGTATTAATAGAGTCCGCTTCCGATCCGTATACACATGGAATTAAGGTGGACTTTCCTCCAGAAATGCAAAATTGATTTTTCAATCCATTGAGGGCCTGGTGTTCCGGAAAACTTCCAAATTATGGACTCTAAGGCAACAGCACACGTCTGTCATTTGCTTCAGTCGATCGTCTCAGTCAAGGATACTGAGATCGAGTCATGTCACCTTCCAGTTGAGGTCAGATCGTAGGTCGCCGTCACTTAATTGCATCGACTGACCTCGAGAGATGCGATCAAAAATGTATCGCCTCTAACATTGACCTTTTAAGGTTTGATGGTTGTTGTTTCCTATTAGCACTGAATCATTGAAAAAAGGACTGTCGGCTTATGCTATAGGATCCATTTAAAATTCGCGCATCTAGCGCCACTGGTTTGTATCAGGAACTCCTCTATTAGGCACGGAGGGTCAGTCAAGATGGCTTTCACGCACTATTGTCTTGGTGACTGGACTTGCATAATGTCTGTTTGGTATCCGGCTGCGATATGACCCAGAACTGCAAGAAAAGAAAGATCACCGAAACCTGTGCTGAAACTACTGGTTGATTTTAATGGTGTATTAGGAAATCCTTAATGTAACAATACTGGTTGTCTGGTGGGACTAGGTCGAGGCAGTGCAATCGTCGCAGTGTAAACGACCAGGTATATTTTCATACACTGCTGCTGTGCGAATGTGAGTTGCCTGTGTGCAATTTTGAGGAAAATTTTGTATAGTACAGGAACCAGCCGATTAAAGTACCCAACACAAAAAAACAATGCAAAACAACGTCAGGCCCAACTCACTCAACCGTCATTCTGAAGGCTAGACAACCTCGTTTTCCGATTTTCCCGCATGAAGGCGAACAGATGGTCGCTATCTATGAGCGGCTCATATAATCTATATTCGTCAGCGAAACAGTTCTATTAAGCTGTCCTAATTAAATGTGTTTATCAGCACGATATATATTTATCCCTTACCTATCCCTCACGGGTAGCACGTTTCTACCTTGTTAAACCAGTTCCGTGCACCTTCGCTTAGACGTTTTCAGATGTTTTGTGGTAAAGTTCCAACGAATCGCAACTGAAAAGTATGACCGTTATGAATATTCGTCAAATGAGTACGTAAACGGAGCGAATGTTGTTTACAGGGTCACTTCTTGTGTGTTCTAGAATATTTTTTGCATCTGAGAGGTTTCTTCTCCTAGGAGTTTCTCGGTTGCGCAGAATTTCTGGAGTTTTTTTGTTAGAGAGTGTTCAATATCTATAACTATTGCTTTCGAAAAAATAGGAAGCCAGCAAGCCTTGTGACTAATTAAACAAGCATGCAATTTCCTCCATATATAATTTTTACAAAGCCTTAGTCAATCGTCGTCTTGGTATTAAGGTACATTGCAGAGCTCCTCTCCTGAAGAGGCGTGGAGTATTAGTATTAGTATTGATAGTAATGGTAATTTTGCAGATGTGCCAAAACAACAGTATTAAGAAGCGTTTTTTAGAGCAGTGAACTTTTAGCACGAAACGACTGAATCGCACTAAGCACATATCATAGGTCAACTACCGTTTTGTTTTCTTGAACAGTATGCACTCTCCGCAATCTATTCCTCTCTTCAATATAACCAACATTTTCGTTACCCAACTGCTGTAATGTCAAAATCATCTCTGAGGTGCAAAGCCTTCCTAATTCGCCAAGCATCGGACCTATTGTTGACTTTCGCACAACAACCTACAGAGAAGTAAGCACAAGGGCGATTGAAATTGACGCGCATTAGTTATCCCCTAAGGTATCCTAGCCTACTACAAATGTGTCACCAACAGCCTCATTCGATAGCTGCACGAACGTAACGAAGCTGGAGTCGTTGAGCGGATAATCGCTATAGACGGAATATGGATGTACGAACTACCCATCAGGAAATCTCGCACAACTCACTCCCATTTACATCCCTCGGTGGTCTGTCCCAGGCATTGTCTCATCGTAGGTGTAATAAATGTGTGCTTATGGTCCTTAGACGGCAAGTTAAGAACGGCCAGAAGTTTTCCCCCACCCCCGTACCGCATGTTCGACTGTATCGTGACAAATTCGCCTCCAATCAAAACCATTCTCCCTACGACGAAATTCTCCCAATCAAATAAAACAAATGAACTGCCACCGTAAGGGGTGCAAACACATTCACTGCGTCTATAAGGACCACGTTTGGGCACCACCAGATACATCTATTTCGGATGTATTGTTCATTGGGTGTTTCTGGCAGCCTGTGAGATGAAGTTTTTATTGGTTGAGACCCAGTGACATCGTGACCTCCAGATTTAGTCGACCAGTTGTGATTTACGCGGTTTCAGATCTGAACCAGTTTACAAGTATGTTACAACAGCCTCTCTTCGGTTGAGTTATTATTCTAAGATGTTGCGGCAAGGCCTAGTCACCGTCTTATTTTCTTTCGAGTAGTTATCCATGGTTGTTGCAGCGAGGTCTCTGAATTGCCACTCAAATAACGTTACGTTGAGGATCTACTTGAATAGCCTGATTTTGCCTGTTCCACACAACCAGTAACAATCAGTCCAGAACTTCAGCTAAGGCACAAAACTGTGTGTTCAGTGGTTGTCCTTTTCTGACAAAACAGGAAATATATGCGGATAAATCAGCGCTGGTCAAGTTCTGTTGTCGATAAGTGCATTTTATCGACACGTGCTGGATGTCGCACCTGTCCAGTCAGCTATACAGAAAAGTCTGCTGCGGAATGTTGTTCGTCCAGATAATTGGGTCACCTCTCCACTCAGGGTGACCGCCACTATCATCAACATCTTCTGATGATGAAATTTTAACAAGTAGCTACCTGGGGCAACTACTCCACTGGGACCGAATGTGGTAAAAATTGATACCACCGGTTTTCTGAGTCGCCATTGCGCCGTTGTGTGTACGCTACGTGCGGGTGTCTAAGGTTCACCCCCTAAGGCTCCAATGTCCGTAAAAAAAGACGGGCAAATCCAACTGACGAATCATAGCAAGGATGTGACCATAGGGCCAGGGATGTCATTATGAAGGGGAGGGGGGTGACCGATGAGCGAAGTGAGAATCAGCATCCAAAAGAAACTCTTGATCTAGGCTCACTCGAGAGTCTACTTCAGATCCTGATTTGTTGTTCCGTCATGCGGGCGGTTCTCGCGGGATGCCTGCCACCGTAGCGATAGCACATGAATGCTGAATGCTTTCAGCATTCGGTAACAACAGACAAGAGGATGGATCCAACTGGACCGTTTACTGGTTTAAATGGAATAGCTTTGATGAACACCAGTGTGACGAACTAATAAATTGTCTTTGTTATCAGCCTATTAAATTGAGGTTTCTTATGTGGATAGAGAAGAGCCGTGGAAGTCATCAGAACGAAAACGTGGCAAAAAGACTTAGTTTCTGTGAATGTCATCACGGATTTACATCGAAGAATAGATGGTCTTGTGTATTACAACTTGAATGGAAGCCTTCATGGGGAAAGGCTGGGAAATCGAGGGTCGAGGGGTCCAGGTTTTTAACTAATTAAAAAACAGATGATGACACTGTTAAACTTAACCCTGTATCTGAGCTGGCTTAGGCAGTGCAAGTGCAGGAATTGCATCCGTTTTTTTTCAACACAGAGCCCCGAGTTGCGTAAGTGAAGTACAACGACCCCAGTGATCAATATCTTTCTGGCTGTCCTATCCTGTGATTGATTTAGAAGTACCAAGCATAATACATTCACATGTTTCGGTCATGTTTACTGCAAAATCAATAATAATCCTTTGTCCTCTCCCAGACAAGACCGAAACCGAATCGCATTCAAAAGGAAGAGTGAGATATGAGCACTTTCCCTCTATGGAGGGCATCTTGGTCCTTGTTTTCAACTGTGCATTGGCTCTCTTTCCTTGTACGGAGTGCGATAACTTCATGCATCCATCCCAATTCACTTTCCGCTGCGGTATGCAGTCCCAACGAAATTGTTGTCATCATTACGAAAATATCTTGTCGTGGGGATTCAAGTGTTGTCCGATTTGGAAAGGGCTTGGTGTAGAATTCCAGTGGAAGCGGATTTAAAGTTTTTAGTCAACCCAAAGCAACACAACGCCGTCCGATTTTTCTATTTTGCATGACGACTTGAAAAATTTCGAAGAACATTGAGGGGACATGCTAGGTTTCGGAAGAATTAACCATTCGTAGCTGAGGACTTATCCGATTTGGATTTGTTAGTACGAGTGTAGGTCAAAGGTGATGAGCTTGAGGATTTGCACTGGCAATAGTCGCTTGTAAAGCGACACTGTCATCCGTGATACTAAAAAAATACGGATATTAGTCCTGATTTAATTGAGTCCAAGTAAATGCAGGATGGCTTCAGTACCTAGAGAGTGAACATAGATTCATACCTTGTCCGTTGGTAGGCGTTCAGCCTGAACTCACTTAAGAACGGCTGTGGCAAGTGAGACAGGTCCCATGCATTTTCTGTGGTTCTCTCGACCACACATAATAAGTAAGGGGACAAAATACCGACTTCTGGTAGGCACACGGTGTAGTTGTAATTTGCCCCATCCGACCCCACGTTGAAACCTCTTTTACGGGTGTGATTAGTGTCACCATCTGTAGCACGTCCGATGTTTAAGTCGAATGTCCGAATACTGGCAAAGGCCTGTATCCCCGTGGTGGACTTCGCGAGCCCTGTTAGGCCCTAACGCTTTATCTTCCCAGTCAATCAACGCATAACTTGCGATTTCCTACGGCTGTGCCTACGCACCTGCCTCTGCCTGGCGCAAAGCGTAACAGCAGAAACAGATAGATCAGAGTGCACTGCACATCAGCTGATTCCCCGGTGTGACACAAGTCAATTGAGCTGGGGCAAAAGCTGCTAGTGACTTGGTAACAAGTGCAGACGTATAGTCATACCAAGCGAGACTGGCCGATGCCCGCCAAAGAAATGAGCAATGGCCTTTGGTTGCTTGCGTGCGCAGCCGGAAGTCCTGAAAGGGATCGGAGAACCATTGTGTGTTTGAAAAGCAATTCGCCGACCGCCTTTTCAAGATCGTGAACTTATGGATACTGATGCACGTATGTGCCTGACTGTGATCTTAGTACTCGGTAAACCAGTGAAACACAATTTCCAGATCAACAGACGGTGAACGGGGCGATAACTTTAATTTCAGGATCGCAGAGTTGATAACGTAAGTGGTCGTACTAGCCCGACCACCAGACAATAGACAGTGTTTTGGTTACTAGCTCAGATAGCTGTGTGCTCGTACCATAATCCTGCACCGGAACATCCCGAGTCCAGTCGCATCGGCATTCGCCAATGTTACAGTAGCAACAGAGTGCAACACTACTATCGTCAAATTTGGATAGGTTCATTGAGACTTCTGATGATGGCTACATGACAAACGGCATCACAAGTTAGTACGGAAAGATAAAAATAGCCGTCTTTGTTGAATAAGACTACTCTATTCAGACAGCTTACACATCCGATGGATCAAGGGCTTATTTCTGGCGTCTTAGTGGTTTTCTTGGTTGAGGCACTGAGGCACTTAAGGCCTTTCTTGTTGAAGTAACATTTCTATAGTGAAATCTTTCTACAAAGAAACGGGGTCTCTCGTGGTGATTTCATTAATAGAATTTGTCTCGCACTGAGTTCATTAATCCAGTTGCTGTATTTTACGAACCTCATTTCTCATGGCTCCGAATCGACGTGTGATCATCACAAAACGCCTTTGGTATAAACAACCTCAACCTACGAAGAACACTTCGAAAGAAAAAGCTCAATTCTTGGAACAAGCTTGCAAATGACAATCGGGAGGCACTTCTACTGTTGGATAATCCCCCCTGGCCATTCAACTTTAAGTATTGTCAAACTTGTACCCACTCCTTCGAAAACAACTTTGAAAGTATAATCACTGGGTGCAGGAATAATATCGTGTCTGAAACGGGGTTCCAAAAAGCGCTCCGTAATATTTGTTCGGCCCTAGTGATGATATCTACGAGACTGATAAAAACTGCGTCTATCGGAACACGCTGCAACTTGGTTAGATTCAGACTGCTAATTTTAGCATACTGAAGCATCTCTCGAAGGGCCAGTGTACCTTGTGTTGGACACTGTGCTATTCAAACACCAATTGGTTCCAGTGACCACGAAGATAAAGAGCAAACAATCAACAGAGATTTTGTGGATATTACCATCGGGTATGCTGTTGGCGGACTCTACTGTTGTTAAAAACAACGAGCGCTAATTGCAAATCTAACCATTTTAAAGATTGTGTTGTGGATTTGCGGTCCTTGTAACGGAAGCCCAAACTAACCTTTATAGATATAGCAAAAGCTGGAAGGAGCACATCCACGACTGTTTAGAAAAGGATGGACACCAATCGTACTAGAGCAAGATAGAAGCCACTGTTACTCTTAAAACTGACTACGTAAATGATCTTGCATACTCCGATATTTTTCAAGAAAACCGGAGACACCTGGTCACAGATTTGGGCACACTTTATGCAAAACCGTGAAGTAAACCTGATACTAGGTTTTTATTATCTTGTTTGATTCTGGGTTGGCTTTATATGGTATTAGTTTTAAGTGCTAAGAAAACAGTTCGAGGTTTCAAAGGGTTTCTTATAAAGAAATAGTAATGTACTACACTAGTGTACCATTGAGTTTTTAAAGAAATCAGCATATGCTAGTGAACCAAACAAGCGGATCGATAAGAGAAGACTCACTTTATTGTGGTTACAAAAGCCTCGATTTCGCATTTAAACGACAAGCATCAGGAGACTGATGGTGATATGAGGAGATTTCAATAGAGATTTCGTTCTATCAGCAAAGCCAATCTACGCTGAACAACCGAGACGCGCTGTACACTTGTTTCATTATTGTTGGGGATCATCAGCAATGTGAATCGCACGAAACTCAGAGAGCTTCGAACCCCCGACCTTCCTGTCAGTAGTTGAACACTCAACCCTTCGGCCACGGAAGGCTGATCAACGATCTAATTAGCTTTCACTCAGACAAGCTATAGTGCTGCCCATTGTTAAATCACGCAAACCACATTAAATCTAATTAGCTCTCACTCAGACAAGCTATAGTGCCGCCCATTGTTAAATCACGCAAACCACATTACTGATTGACCCCTCAAGTGCTGACTTCTCAGAAGGAAGCTTCACTCATCTTGCGAAATTATTCTTCCCATAAGCTACTTATTTACCGGTCATCAAGAGACTGCAATATGTTCATTGTGACAGAAAGTCCCCACATTATACTATCTTTTTCATTCAAAAATCCATTAAATATTATATATATAAAAATAGTCGCATACAAAGACCACTGAAAAAAACAATCTTGCGAATGCTTCAGTCTTAATTGCACCGTGTGATTGTTTCTGATGATGATCACCATTCAACCTACTTCTCGAGAGAGTCAGAATTACCGCAGTGAAATTGTAAAGTTAACATTGGTCACTAAACAGGTACCGGGTTAGATTCACTCTGATGAATCATAAGCACGATGAATTTCGTGTGACAAATGGTGCTTCTCAGATACGTCGTGCTAAATAATGTTTGAGGTCAAATTACGTTCAACTTGAGGTGCATTCACAAGTGGTTGTCATTCAGCAGTATGCTTGACTTAACCCGGTTTGCTGACTGTTTGTTCAAGCCGTACCAGTTTTCTCTGTTAAGGACTTTGGGACTGGTGGGATCAGACCGTTTTGGCTGTGTATCTCTGTTCCTCGTGTGGTACTGTCCGAATAAATAAAAATTAACCAATACTCCAATGTTCTTCAAATACGTTTGTCCTCATTGAAAAATAGATGATTGTATACAACATACATCTTGATACAAATATGTTCCCCTTTCCATTGTATTGCAGGTCGTTTCAACCGGCCAAAGGATTTTCGAGAACCACTCAGCTTTTGTTAGAGATCACACCGCTATAATATCACGGAAAAATCGGACTCTCAGTGGAGAAAGCATAAGCGCGAGCTGTGAAACCCTCTGTGCACTTTGTCGACCGTGCGCTTTCTTCACACTGAGATCAAATCGCAGCTTGTGCTTCATTTAAGCTTATGAAAGAACAAGTAACAAGAGACCACGGGCGCATACTGAGCCAACTCCTGGTGCTCCATGGAAAGAATTTCCTGTTGACAAGTCCCACGGAGCGAGGAACAATCTCGAACCTAAAGCACAAACCTCCCCGTGCGAAAGTCCTGTTGCAAAGATTTTAATCAACAAAAATTGTTGCTAAAGGGAAGTGCCAAATTGAATACCCCAATCCATGAACAAGCCGCTTTTTAGGAAGCCTCGTGAGAGGCAATCTCCTGGTTACCTTTATCCGTCAAACCAGATGACGCCAGTTTAATCTGCCCTTCAGAAGATTTATGCCCAGAGTTTGTCACCAACAGAACCTTGCTTTGACATTCAAACACAGACAAAATGTTGCACTACTACCTTTATCAAACCTTTCAGAATCATGACTCACGAGCCCTGAGAGCGTCAAACCAAACTGCTTACAAAAATTGGCTGAGATTTGAATTAGACTGCTACGAGACACTTTAATGGCTAGGCACAAGCGGTGATCAATACTGAGCACTACAAGTTCACCAACGCCATTTGAGATGATGGCGGGATCATGAGAAGCTTAAATTCAACTGTCACTGTCACAAAAATCGGCAATGTGGACGACAAAAAACAAGATTATCCGCCACAAATCGAAACCATTACGGAGAAAGGATACTTCGGCTATTTTGGGATGGACCTCTCTTTGGCGGCCACCACTAAGTTGTGGTCGGTGATAAACGCTCTTCTGTATACTCTATGAGTGTGAGCTCTCCCTTCGGAACAGTTTCTATTTAAAGAGCTTGTGTACTGGCATTTTGTGCTGAACCGACTAGTTTCGAGAACAGAACCCTTGGGGGGTCTGAGGTGTGCTGACAAAGGAACTAAGCGATGCTCACGAATTGGACGTAGACTATTTTTGGGCGAACTGAGACAAGATCGGACAGCGCATCTGCGCTCAGTCAATATGGCCATCAGTTGAACAGTTGCAGCTTAATCTGTGTTCAGAAGATTAACTTCTTGATAATCAGTGGACTCGAGTGCTTGGGGAAAAGTTGAAAATTCTTCAGTGATGTGACGGCCCACCTCCGCCTCTGGATCATTCTCTAGCAATGTTCTGCTTACTGGCGCCTTCAAAACTTGCAGATGAATTAAGCAGTATAAGCGGGCTTAATACAAAGCCCAGAAACCATCAAGCTTGTTGGCTTTAGATAACTTTGTTCCGAAATCGATCTGCCATGCCAGGGTGGAGTTGCTACTCAGAACACGTAAATCCTATTAAAGTAATATATTGAATGTTCAAACTCAGTAATCATCAGATTCCCCGTTTGCAAAGGCAAATACTCTTTCCGGAGTGAATCAGAAACTTTTATATCTCAATCAACAGTGAAAGCTATTCACTCGGCTTGATGAATATTTTGTGTGAAAGATACATATCAGCAAATCCGCCGGTTGTGATCTGGTGGCCTCCCGAAGACTCTCAGATGTATGACCCTTAATCTACCCCAGCTGACACCGTGAGAATACCTGCCCTAAAGATAAAAACTGACCAGTCGTGCAAATACTTGGTCGTGCTAATTTGCTTTCTTTTCAACGCTGTTATCCTAATTCGGATCACTCCGAGGTTGATCTGTCTACAATAAGTCATCCCGTATGAACTGAATAATTACCGTCTACTTCATAAAAGGGCTGTAGAGGACGCGCTCACTTTGTTTGTGAGTGGAAATTGTAGATACAGTTATAACAGGTCGATATAGATCAAAATATGTGAACTGAACAAGTAGCTAGATAAATCTATCATTCCCGGTGACCGCGTCATCAACTAACTCTATATAAAGTGTGGTTAACTCGGCATTCAGTTAACCAGAGAAAATGACGGGATTTCAATTCACCATAGAGGTGGAGCCGACAGTTAGGTGAATCGTCCCATGTGTGGTCCGTTTTCAAGTGCATATCCTGTATGCCTTTCAAAACAATAACTGCACTGTCATCAAGCGTCGTTCTGCGCTGCCCGTGGCCACGTAGTTTTCCTTCATTTCATTTCATAAAACCTTCGAACCTGAACGCCTCAAGTTCTCACGGGACATTGCAAAAATAAACTGAATGATGAGAAACTTCACCTTACCAGTGTTGATGCAATTTGTGAGCATCAATAAGTGCTGCTGGGAAACCACTTGACAAACCTGCTTTGAGATCGCCATACGCTTAAGGGTTGAGTTTAAAACTCAACAGGTTTTACTAAGGAATATAAATTCAGATTCCTTCATTCCGATTAATCAAAGGAACGGTCCGAATAAAAGTTCACAGGCCGTTCAATTACCAAGATGCTTAGTGCTTACAAGAAAACAAAGTCCAACGTTGTGAAAGCCATTCATGAAATCTTGTGATGTGTTTGTAAAGCTTTTGGAGTTAGGACTCAAAAACAGTCAAGACGTCAACGACATCAGCGTCCATAAATTCCATCCCTGTCACCCCATCATAGAACCCTGTCCACTGGACACTCCTTTTGTCCCTGGCCAGTTCGGGATTACTAATACTCAGATCAGGCCCCCGGATGTGAGCAATCTGCCCGGAGCATAAGTCTGATAGAGGAGAAGATGAAGGATGCACAGAAGAACTCATTCGAGGTGTAAGCGGTCCCAATTACCGATATGATTATTACCATCAGTCGGGCATGCTTGCCATAACATTTGAGTGTATTATAACGGCTGTGCAAGTCCTATTTGTTACAAACATTCGTGATGGTTACGAACGAGTGGCCCGAAACTTGGATCCAGTTTACTCAACTATGTATTCCTCAAGTAGCTCTGAACAGTCCGCAGAGACTAGAAGACCCTAGACTGGATTTTCGTCTTCACCACAGCTGACGGGAGCTTCAATCTAAAACCCAGTCTTCAGATACACGAGAATGACAAGTCAAACTAGTGCTTAGAGGTAATACACTTCAAACATCTAATCCCAGCTGTACTGGTGAATACGTTCACGGGTGGGTGGTGTATGCTTGCCTCCCAAAGCTCCGAATAACGGCTGGTTGTAAACCTGAAGAACACTACAATTTACCGAAATCTTTTTGGTCAGGTGAAACTACAGACGCTTTAAACGTGTCGAACGATCCAGAAAATAATACCATTTGGATTGAGTTCCGCAGGCACGAACAGCTTTCTATGGGTCCGTCTATAGGTGAATACCACCAGGGGTTTAATGACTGTGCAGGTTTGGAGTGACGCCTGTTCAGCTTTTAGCCTGGAGACATTTTTCACTGCAGTCAACCCGATGAACCGATGAACGCTACTATGCCCAACCATCTTCCAAAATGCCAAACTGACACTTTGATACGACGGCTACTCCGAAATGTGAGTTGTATGCTGACGTCTGAAACCTTCGGTCTATCAGTTCAAACTGATGCATACTGCTACCTCATGTTAAGCTTTCAGATTGTCCGTCTTACATATCTTTTCAATGTTTCTGAGCCTATCAGCCGCAACCATTTTCCAATAGCATTGCTATTTTAAAGCAATGTTGATCAGGCGACCCTTATTTAGGCCCCTGAGTCCGCTTTGACAACAAGCACTGGTGGTACGAACTCAGGACTTCCAGCCATTGAGAATACCGTGGAGAATGAGGTTGTACCAGCGCTAACTTGCATTTTTAACACTTTTCAGCACTACATTTATTAACGCTGAACTCAAGTGAATCATGGTAAGTCTTATTCGCTTTCGGCCAAAACTTCTGTTCTCTTTTTAGCAGCTAAGTGAGGATTTTATGGAAGGTAAGGATCCCTAAGTGACGAAGGTTAATCACCGTTTTAGAGGCCCGAGAAGTTTTCTCGCTGTATGATCTTGAGGGAGATGGAAGAGTGGAATTGAAAAATATTGGCAAAACCCTCCGGGCGCTGGGCCTCAATCCTAGGGAAGCGGACGTGAAGAGGGTCTGTACCGATCTCGGTGAGTCGGGCTGCTTAATTTTCAAAACGTCTTTCTATAGTAAGAACAGAAAGCCTTCAGTAATCATTTACTCATAGTTCTATATTCTAAGGATTTTCACATCCGGTTGCATGTAGTGGAGTGGAACAGCAATGTTCTTTATTCACACTGACTATTCGTTAATTCTACACAAGTATCTCTGTACATGCCCCCAGTAGACGAAAAGAACTAACGTCATTAGGGCTTTATCATCACAATGGCTTTCTTGCTTAGCCTAATACTTGTTGTCGTTATTATTGCTGTAGTCAGTAGTCACCACTAAATGCCAAAAGAACGGCACGTGATGGAATTTCCTTGTATGGTGCTGCGCACATCATTATGTGTTGCACCGGCCATAAACACACTCGTTCAACATTCAATATGGCCATCTCTCAATTTTGAGCAAAAATTCAACTGTTTCTCATAGTCTACCGGCTCTTTTCTGGTTTCTACCTTACTTAGTCCTCAGCCGGTAGTTTACACTAGCCCTATTCTCGTTTCACTGGGTCTGAAGATGCTGCTTTTTGTATGTGGAATAAGTATAAACGTATCGACTAATCGGACAAACTGCTGACGACTTGGATTCAGTATATCCTGATAAGCCGCGGCTACTATCTGCAACAGTCACGAAATCATACGGAATTGTTTAGAGAAACTGGTTGCATGGGCCATTTTCTTCGAAGTAAACTTATTCGATTAGCTTGACACAAGCTAGCTCTCTAACCGGCTCACATAAGGGTGCTGTATAGATAACAAACTGTGGACACTGATCTTCCATATGCTTGTTCGGGAATGGCATTTTTTTACAAACAGTAGGCCGGGGCCGAATTATAGCAGATCAATCAAATACGTCACGTGCCCCAATCTGCCGTCAGTCGAAGACTGAGGTACAGTATTGCGGGAGGGCATTCATTTATCAACAGCTCTGAGTGGCCTACAAACTTAAGACTAATAAAACTAAAAGCCAGGCTTTGTTCCAGAAATGAGGCACGGTGAGAAAGGCATTGTGAGCCCAACTTTGCGAACGTTGTCTCAGTAAGCACATGTAAGCAGTATGCGTGATCTGATAAGTAGCAGGTTCGCAGTTCATTATGGAACTTCATCAGTTGTCTCAATAACTGTTGTGCAATTTAATTGTTGTTCCCGTTCGATAGCCACCTAGCCATATTTTCGAGGTGTCAATTCAGTTATCAGTTATCAGGATAACAGGAGGATAAAATTGACTGAGATGGGCTTGATGCAGATGCATTTGGCCTGTGGTGATTTGCTATTGATTGGCTGGTACGATCGCAAAATGTGCTCCGTCAATCCAGAACAGCAATCAGTTTATACAGCTACATTGGTCGCCAACAGAGTTGCCTTGGCAGCGAACGCATTGATTTTTTGGAAGAAATCGGATGGGCTGCTTCAAAATATTGAGCGCCTTTAATCATGCTCTGTATATGTTGAGAAAAAGGACGACACGCATACAATCAAATCACTGTGAACAAAGGAGTGGCAAATACACTCGTTTGCATACCAATTTAGTTTCCACGGGAGACTCATTTGAATCTTCCGTTTACAGTGCTCTTAAGCAACTGGAAGTTCTTTACTACGCTACCTCATATTCCAGTTGGTACGATATTCGAGATATCATGATACGTGTATAGACGCAATACAAGTAGAACATAAGGCTGAAAAAACTCGGGGACTGCGCCTACCTGGTGAGCCCGAAGAAGAGAGAGACCGATCATGGGCTGTCGGAGAGTGTTCACCAACCATATGAGTAGTGTAGTGCGTCGGAAGGAGTGGCAATTCTGAAACAATTGTTGAACTGACATTCTAGTTAGGGTGGTTTGAACTCGCTCAAGAGAAACAGAACACCGTCTAATTTGGATAACATTTCGGGCATCAGTTGTTGAAGAACAGTTGAAGAACGCCGAAACTAGTGAAAGGCAAGGAAGAGTTATGTTCATCGTAGAAGGCGAATTCTGTCCGTCCAGTGTAGCAGTCATGCAAGATATTCACACTTTTACTTAGTCGGTGCTTTCAAAGGCACTCATGAAGCGATCTGACCAGTTTACTGTTCCCCTCTAGCTTTGAAGCGAGGGAATACACAAAACATGGCACATGGTACAGATAAGAGCTTCGACCTCTATAAGCAGACCAAAATTCTCCAATCATTTTCAATATACTAATCGCTCTTTTTAGCAGTATGCTTTCGAAAATTTAAACGAGGCCAAAATTTGGGGGAGTCTTTCTGTGGAAGAAGAGTTGCGCGAGGTAAACTCCAGCGACTTAGACGAATTCCTAGGCGGTAAGAATGACGGTACATCGTGCAAAACGACGGGTAGAGTATATCAGTTACGCGGCATTTAGTAGGTTTGCGCTGCACCAGTTCCTTGTGGATGACAGGTGGTATGGCCTTCGACAAAGATAAAAAAGTCCTAGAAGTGATACAGCAGTAGACGACAAGCAGAATCCTGCATGGAACCTCTCGACGACACTACTTGCAGCAGACGCGCTGCCAAGTGGTGAATTCAGAACACGCCATACTTCACGACAGTTTTTTCTAAGGCGATCTTAGTAAACAGGTGATCTAAATGTGTAGTCTTGCGTTTATTAATAAACTTTCAGCATCCATTTAACGAAGGCTTGATGAGCTTGGTTTTCTCAATCTGGAAGTTGCTTCTGTCTGTGCTGATAAAATCTATCGACTCCAGATACAGTGAACTTATTTTGGCGTAACATACCGAAATGAATATTTAGGCGGCCTGTAACACACCGAGAGGTATCGTGGGATAAACAAGAAGGAGTCAGTAGAGGTAACCATATTCTGCTTAAAGAACAGGTTTCACATGGCCTAAAGGTCAGCGTAGATAACCCTGTCCGTTTTTTTTTCCGATGTACTAAAAATGTACACATTGTTCACGACCACCAATGGGTTGGAAAGTAAAACGTGTGAAAAAGTTTTCAAGTTACTCAAGTCAAGCGAGGTCAGAAGGAAAGAGTTGAATCTGCTAAAATTGCATTTTGCTTGATGAACACTGAAAAGTAGGAGGCAAGATCACGAAGATGATATCAGTGAATAGTTTAATTTTACTATAAAGCACAGCGTGAATTTCGGACGTAACCACCAAACAGTCTATCTATTTAGGGATAGACACAAAAATACGTTTTTGTATTTGTGCAAAGATTGTTTTATACAGGTGACAACAGCCCCACATCTGTCACGGTTTTTTGTCATGCGGTTACTTCTGAATAAACTCCATCCTTCTAGCGGTACTAAGGCATACCAAACGTTTGGATACACCCAACTTTCTGAGACTCTCTAACACTCGTGAATTCGCTCTCAGACAACGTATCTGAGAGTTCTTCGATATAACCCGATACCTGGAAAGAGACACTCATTCCGCTGAAGCAGAGCGTAACAAACCATCCTGTACGATACTGCTTTATCAACTCGTGTTTCTTCGCAATGAGCGTTTTGACTTTTTCTCAGTGAACGACCAATATCCATTGCACTTGCATTTGACGCGAAAATACGGAAGGATTTCACATATGCGAGTGTAAGACATTTTCGTTTTGATACATTTCTGATTCGAGTTCCGAAAAGTAAAAACGGGGGTTTCCTCCTAAATGTGAACCAGAAGTTGAAAGTATGACGGACTCCAAAGGCGCACACGCTCTGGGTTGGGGGGTGGTTATTCAGTGAGAGATCTTTCAAAAGTTCCAGTACTCCTCAGACTCTTCCGTCGCTGACATCTTTACTTCGTGCACATTGGATTGCAATCATACGAAAAATTAGCTGAAACAGAAATCGACGAGTGATTTGTGCAACTTGCAATGCACGATACATGCGGGGTGGCGGAAGTCATTTAAACGGAATTGGTTTCAAGCCGCAGCTGTTTCACTAGGATTAGGCATCCGAATAATGTACTTTTGTGGCCTTACGTGGTTGTGCCTGGTCAAACTGCAAGTCAGCTGAGCGCGGCCTTCATTAAGCAAGGTGGCTCAATCAAGCGGGAATAGTCTTGAGTCCGCTAGCAAGATCCTGTCTCCTCTGGAACTCTTCTGAGATGAAGTATGCTTTCTTTGGCACGTGTCATTTCCACAGCGTATATTTGGTTTTCCATAATGACAGATGCTCTTCAGCTTAAATTTCACTAAAAGATTACATCATAAACATTGTGGGAGGGCAGATCTACTCAACATATCGGCCGTTCGAAGTACATACACTATTTTTCAGATCGTTAATATCGCTTTTTCTAGTGAGAATGAACAGCTCGTTCGGTGCAGCAGCCCTCTGGTCTCATCAGGTCTTCACTCAATTTGCTATATCGTTCGTAATAAGATGGACTAAGGACGCCGGTTGGTGATCTCATTGATAATTCATATGAATATCTATCCTCGCCGCTTTCGTGCGCCCTCTTCAGCTATCGATCCTTCATCTCCGTGATAGCTCTGACCGCGAATGACTAGCAAATTAAGTGCTGCACTTCTGCATTCAAGGTGGCATTCCTTGAGTTTGACGAAGCGCGAACACGATTGTGTGTTCATGTTTATCCAACCTAGGTGGTAGGTAAGCAAATGCATTACGGCTGACAAAGTGTGATTATATACGAAAACACCAGCATGCTGGTCATCAACCTATTATTGACTGACGGGTCAAGAACAACTACGAAAAAATCCATACACTGCTGGGGTGAACTTTCGAACGGCAAGGCTCCGAATAAAACAAAGGGCAATTTTTTCATATTTTATTATCCCTCTCTCCGTATCGTTACGGTCTTGCCAATTCACGAAGAAAATCTGCATTACTGTAGAATAGCAATGGTTACTCATGGAAAAGCGACTTGGAATACGTTTTATCTGGACTGGGAGTCATACAGTTGATGACGTTGCGAGAATCGTCAGTATCTGACCAGTCTTCAGTCTAGATTTCTAGCAACCTTCCACGTAAAACAAGGAAATCAGTCTGTTGTTTTGCCTGGATCCGGAACTCAATAATCCACTATACTTCCTATCACGAAATTCTAGGTGACAGAATCTCGTTCGAAATGTTCATTCCAATCTACCAAACCCTTGCCAAAGAAGAACAGAAAACGGATCGTGAAGTGTTCATCGAGGCATTCCGTATTTTCGATAAGGATTCCAATGGAATGATTAGCGCCGCCGAACTTCGCCATCTAATGTGTGGGTTGGGTGAAGCGTTGACCGATTACGAGTGCGACCAGCTTGTCTCCGGCTTGGAAGACTCCAAAGGACTTGTGCCTTATGAAGGTGAGTCAACTCCACAGTTAAATCATAATCCATAAAAGGATTATGGTGCCATTTTTGCAATTTGAAACTCGGAATTTTCAGATCTGTTCACTTGAAAAATTTTATTTTCAAGGCACAACGCGACCCTTGAAACTGTATTCGATGCAAGAAAGCACGTGGAATTCAATTACCCACAGGTTTTTCCATGGACTTGTGGTCCGATCGCCTTGAATATGCTTTCTAGTTCCACTCGAACTTTCCCATGCCACATTTTCAATTGAGGTGAAGCAGATAGCTATCGGGGTCACCTAAGTCTCGTGACAATTTCTTATCCACTACACTATACTACACTGCACTACACACTCGCAGGAATGAACGAATGAGACTTTATTCCAAGAAAACGAATAAACATTATCGCTTCGAATTCTTGTAGCTCGAAGGTTCTGAGTTGCACATTGGTCTGTTCATCGACCTTAGTGAATGTGGCGCAAACGTATCGTGCTCGGTAGATAGCAAAGTACCAACGCGCTGGTGGTGGTAAATGCGTTTCTATCGCACAGTCAAGAGTATATAATGTCCATCTCGAAGCTGCAGGGCGAGATGGCTCAGTGGTTACAGCGAGAACTTACTGAAGGCCCGTGGTTCGAACTCGACCTCTGCCTCTCAAATTCCCATGTCTGGGCTTGGGCAACCTGGCAGTGTTCCACCCCTCGTGCTTCCTACGGGCAGTTAGGCTACAGCTGAAACATTTCTTCTTAGAGTTGACTGACCGGCCATAATTATGCCATGATTTTACTGGTCCACTTCAAATCTGAGGCATGGGCATAACCGTCAAGTTCAGCGAACAAACCAACGCTAGGGTGATTCGAACAGTACTGAGACTGAGTCCACACTCCTGATTCAAATGTCGTACTAGTTCATAAAGACGTCTTTGCAGCGTACACCCCCATAAATTTTCGCAAAGTATTTCAAACACAAACGTTGTGAATTGTTTATCCAATTTAGGCTGGTGGAATAAGACCATGAAACAGTGTATCTTGTAAAGGTTACAATCGCAAGGTACAACTGAGACCCAGGAAAGCTTAGCTTTCAGAAGACCCCGTAGAAGTGGTCGAAAAAAATTATGAAGATGTGAACCAGACGCATGAAACTGAAAAAACACATGACCATGAACCTTATTCGCAGCGGTAACCAAAATCAGAAACATTCATAGAGTCAACTTCATTCTCTCTGGACATTTGTACTACTAGTGGAAGGAACAAGGCCTTCGCTGCGGAGTTATTTATTAGAAAACACCAACTGAACAGCTACAGATATTGGACAGGAAAGGAAGACTCTCATATACATCTTGTTTATAAAAACTGAATATACGTCTTCTTCTTGGACGCATCTTCCTGAACTTTCCTAGACATTCATTGATTATCACTCAAATGAAAAAGAATGCTACCAAGCAATTAAACAGATTCCGTAATAAATCCTACTTTCCAATAGATGCAAAGCGGAGCTACGACAAAAAACATATCACTCGCACGCCTCATCAGTAGTATCCACCGTCACACTAGTATTCATGAGATTTCGTTATAATCAAACCTGCTAGCTCGAATCTTTTCACCACATCAGTTCGTCCTGTTTTCAGACAACGTTCGTATAGAAGAATGTGCCTCATCCCCCACATATCGAGTTTTGAAATCACAGTCTAAGTTACATCTGAAATTCCTAAGCCCAACATCAGTCACACTGTAAACAATAGGTATCGTACGTTGTCATAACACATTTTTTTCTTTCAAAAAGTTCAAACCTTACTGAAACCATGTGATTGTTTCCAAGCTTCCACACACCAAACTTGGTGAAAATAACTCAGGAAGAGCCCGTGGCATATACAAGATTACTGCTAGCGGTATCCTTGGTTTTGGCATCACTGTCCAGTGATAAAGCAAACCGTAACAGTGGTGTGTCCACCGAGAGGTCAACACGAAAAGCAGTCTCCGTAGTTCGGTTCGGGGGGTTCATTTCATCGAGAGAAATAAAATGGAGAAAAATGCCATGACACTAAGCCGTCTGCTTGAACAGTGATTTGTTGCAGGGGAGCGAGTTACACCTGCACGTAATAGATAGAAGACTCAACCCGTCCGGTTGATTGATCACCAATATTGAAAGTTCCTCACGATAATGACCTTTTCCTGTTCTATTTTTCAGCCTTTGTCCAACGAGTGCTGGGAAGTTCCGACTAGCTGTAACAAACAGAAATTTTTACCACTTCTCAAAATGACTTGTGTGCTGCAACTACACTGGCTTTCACATTTTTCCTGCTCAGGTTCTCTTAGTAGTAAATTGCTTTTCTGCGTTAAATCAAGTTCTGATGAATAAATTTTGGTCCGATACCCTACGAGACGTCTACAACTTCATGTCAACATTGGTAGAAATCTGTCACTCTTGAAACAACAGTACTATGCAGAAAACACAGCCCAGTAGATTAGTGAAATACCGATTTGGTTCCGATAGGAGGCTCACCTGGAACCCAACTGAATCTCTCGTTTATGATGTTTTCGAGTTTTCAGAGACCTTATGAGTAGTGTATTGCAGTCCAGTAAACGCCTCTGAAGCCGAATGATCGAAACTACAGACTTATTCCCCATATATGGCGGGATCAGATGGACGGGGCTGTGGAGGAGTGTCGGAATCAAGAATTCGGTCAAAATGCTAGGTGGGATGAACCTCCATCCTCGAGGGACTACAAGAACAAGTTGTTGGTCTAAAAACCTAGTTCTGATAACATGAATTCATAAACATTGTGATTGGTCTACCCTGCGTTTCATACCGTGTCACTTTATAAAAGTCAGATGTAGTTAGTCCTAAAAGCAATCCAGGATGCATTTGGATGCATCAGGATCGGTCGCGTAACCCCGTGGTTAACATCGTTTCACCAACTTCCGCAGTGCCGCACCTACAGGAAAATCGTAGTCAGAAATAACGCCTGACTGTTTCCAAGTAGTTAAATGTTTTTACAAAACTCCATGCGTGGGTTAAGGCAAAACAGTGTGCATGTGTATTGCTCCATAGCGGATGATGAGACGTCGAGCACGCACACACGGTCGGTTGATGATTTGGAGGAAAATTTCTTACTTCCCTTGCAAGCAAATTCCAAAGCGGCATGCTGGAACTAATAGGTTGCCGATAAATTCAAAACCCCACGAGCTGAGACCCATGACGCGCGGAGCACAATGCGGTGATTGAGTGAAACCCACCGCGACTCCTAAGTTCACTTTCAACACCAGTAACGTCTGACCTTTTGATACTTCCATGAACAGCAAGCTCACAGTCGGAAAATCTCAGATGGATTTTGATGGGAATTTAGTTTTGCCTGGGTAAGCAATCGGCTCGAATTCCACTGAATATAGCTCACATGGTGCAGAAGTTTAACCTATAGCCTGCAGTTCACATAGCCAAAAGATGCTTTATCCATACATTCTGAAGTAGTAGTCGTACTATAGGCTTTGTAGCACAATGGAGAGTGAGAGAGAGCAGACGGATATCGGAATGAGAAATGAGAGGCGTTAGACACTGGATAAAAAGCAGATTCAGAAAAAGCTGACGTTTTGAGTCACGAACAGCAATTCACAACACAAAAAGATTTCCAAGGCTGGAAAATCCCCAGATATTCCAGAGTGAGCAGAGTAGAAGGAGTGGAAGTGGCGAGCTGTTTTAGGTAATCCGAGTTGACATGTGGCGATGAGCGGTTATTAGTTAGGATGAGTTATCAACGGGTTCAAGTAGAACATAAGTATGACAGAAACTCGGGGACTGCACCTACCTGATGAGCCCCAAGAAGGGCAAAACCGGTCGTGGGAAGTCGAGGAGTTTCCAGCAAGCATGTGAATAGTTTCCTTTATGGAAGTGATACTAGACCATTTCTCTATCCCCAAGCAACCTGTTGCAGGACTAACTAACTCACACACCGGAAGAGCAAGGCACTGAAATCGACCACATTGATATTAAACTCCTCTCACCGCCGCTCCATCGTCGTCAACGTTACTAGCCAAGAAAGATTTAGTTTGATGGTTGAAATAGACCTCGCTGACTAGTTCTCCCGTTACCTCAACCAGCCAGGCAAATTATTTCGCCTGACGAAGCTTTTGCATCAAAATAAAATCGCAACCCAGCAGAAAATTCGCAGATGGTTTATCAACCTGCCTAAAACGATGATTGGAAAGTCATCGGTCTATTGTCTGATCACACTTCCTTAAAAAATGAAGATTGATAAGTGGAAAATACGGTGCAAAGGTTACCGCTTTTGAAACCTGATGACGCGGGACATTTGCTCCACGTCTGTGGTACAGAGTGAGTTAGACTCGACCCAAGGCAATTTGGTGCATTGTAGGAATTTTTTGAAAAATCTTCGTCGATAGTGTCATTTACACTATCAAGCTCTGAAATCTGGAAGACGATAGGCCACTGGCGATAATGCAGGATGCCGACTGGCCGAAAAAAGGTACATCCAGGATTATGAGATTATTCTCCTGATCAACAGACCACTAGTAGTGAGGACACTTGTGCAGATGAGTAGACGCGCGTGGCGAAGCCATTTGTATGTTGATACAGAATACAGTCAGCAGTAGGCATGTATTAAAAGGTTCGATGACCATTTGAATAAACCGAGGTCAACCCAGAGATTGGTTGGTTTCAATAACGATGTCGTTTGACGAGCGCATCGATGAATCTCTACGGTCCACAATGGGGCACGAAAGCTCAGAGTAATCAAACACTACGGTCAGAATGAAAACCAGTGACCCACACCCATGGGCAAGTAGTTCGCCACGCTCCCGGAAAGAAGAGTTTTCCCCTCATTTTACTAGGAGCAATCACACGCGAATTATGGTATGTGATGATATGTCTTTGTTCTACCTGAGATTTTACACTGGAACGTCGGTAGTACAGGTAGTCCGTCAAACGGAAATATACTTGCATATATCATAATAGTCAGATAAGACAGCAACAGAACTTTATTTAGAAAACTGTACATATGAAACTAAAGACGAGCGTTACAGGGTCACTTCACACGACCTGACACTATCTGAGGAGCAAGAAAATCGATTGGTCACGTCTTTGGTCAGAGAAATCCGGAGAGTGAGACGATTCCCTTCGGGTTCGCCGATTCTGTGTTTGGATCTTTGAAATATCAGCCGCTTGTGTGGAGCAGCAGCCCAGCCGGCCCCCAAGCAACCAATCACTGCCGAAGGATCATCTGCTGCTGACGGACTTGCGCCTGTGGTGCTAAAGCGAGCGTGGTTAGTCGCCACCACTGCACAGTTTTGCAGTACGACGATTCGCTGGATTTCCATAATGGCAACCGATAATTGTGCCTTGGCTTGAAAGTAAAAAAAGAAGGACAAATTACCGCACTCGATCAGGTCATTTCTTCCTGTCAGAAACGTAAACTCAAAGAACACTAATAAAGGATGCGACTTCAAGCAGCAAGTTGTTCTGCGTACGTGCGTGCGCTACTTTGAGCCGAGAACTACTGCACGGCGAATGAATAATGGTGTTAACCATGAGAAAGAAACTGTTCACCATTGTGGAACTTTTGGGTGAATCTTCTCGAGAAAACACTGTTACTGGTCGATCAATCAGCGCTGAATCACCCCCCAGTGAACATCACACATAGACTGAATCGAACTTGGTAGGTGAACAGTGAGGTGCACCAAAACAGACCCTAAAACACTTTACATTGATTGCATCACATAAAAGCCACTGAGATCTTGAAATCTAAAACTACTCAGGGAAGAACGATTCCATATTGTAATTCCCGAAGACAGATCAACGCACTGTGGTGGTCATTCTTCGGAGGAATCGCGCCCTGAATCGTGTCTGAGGGAAAACGCTGTCTTATACTCTCCTCGGCGATTATACTTTCCTGAGATCGCTGCTGAGGTAACGATTTTTAACTTTTGAAATCACTATATGGGTCAATGTTTTTCAGCTTTAGTGTTCACGCAATGCACATAAAATGAAAGGAGCGATGATATCATGCATTTGGAGCTGAGGAGTGAGTTGAAAATTTCGAGAACCACTGGTTCCACTCCTCACTGAAGACGGATAGGTATCCCACTATGATACGGACAGGGAAGGGGCAGTTTTCGAAATTTAGAGTTTTAAATAAAATAAACTGTTTCAGGGGACTGTGTTAAGAGATTTCCTCCCTTCAGTACTTGGAATGAAACGACTCTCCTGAACAATAAATATTCATGTGGTCTGCAGGGCATACTTTGCATCAAACCCCCAAAAAACCCATTTTACATTTGACCTATTCTCTGGTGCAAGGCATTCGCACTGAACTGGCGAAGTCATGGTTTATATAAGCATTGTTACTACTGTCTGAGCGTGTTCCAAATAATCCATTTTGATAGGGATCTCTCCCGCCAACATTCCATACTGTATTTTAATCAGTATCTCATGGTTAAAAAAACTCAGAACGACTTTTCCAGAGTCGCCGTGTCTATACTAATTAAAAGAGCAGCATTTCCCTGAAAATGACCGCCCTGTTCATCTTACTTCCAAGTTATGTAAGACGCTTAAAAGAATCATAAAAAACGGACCACAGTGTCACTTTGAGGAATCCGGTCTCACCTATCCGGTAAAGTATGTTGTCTGCATACATCCACTGCGTGCTGCGAATGTGGGAAGAAGACAACGATGGATAAATCTCGTCTACACTGATTTCGGTGAGGCGTTTGATGTCATCTGTGTAAGCCATAACCCTATGAGCTCACTTGGAAACTGTGAGGAGAGAGTGATGACTTTCTGTTAGGCCGTCAGATTTCTGTGACCCGCTGTCTAAACCGCTGCACGCTTCCAGTGGTGTTCCACGAGGTCCAGTGCTAGGGCCATTGTCTATTGACCTAGTGTTTACTGTATGTGGATGCCTCTACACTGTGACCTGTGACCTCCTCCGTGGACTCCATGCCCTCCAGAATGCTATCGATGCCATGTACGTGGAAACTCCCGATCAACTCTGCCAAGTGTTTTAGTCTCCCTGTTAGGCCATCCTCTCCTACAAAGCTGTTTTGAATTGGCTTCAACCAGTTAACGGTGGTGGGCTTCGAAAAGGATCTAAAAAAAAGAAAGAAATCACCTCTCCTCTATTCGGACCCATTAGGTGTTCCCTCTCCAGGATGTGCGCGGGCACCCAAGACACATTTTATTCCTTACGTGCAACCAACCTAGAAATAACTTTAAGCTAACCGGCCACTTTTTGCTCGAGGTTCAAATGCGAGTATCTAAATCCATTGGGGGTCTGCGCCACTGGAGCTAAGAAATGGGTGTTTCTTCTGGCCTACCACCGATAACTAGCGGATTTCATTCATGTACGGTACTTTTGGCATAATTTCTTTTGGGAAGAGGTACATGGCTACTTCGTGTTGAACTGTACTGGAGCAACCAGTGGGCATTAGGGGAAAAACAAAACGAATATTTGCCTTTCGGTCTGTGTAACTGGCGATTAGAACAAACTAGCTTTGTTTCTGTTCCCATTAAGGCCTTTTAAAACTCTTGGAAGAAAAGCTGTGGTGCAGCTTGGCGACGATCAGATTGGTATGCTGAATCGTTGCAAACCACTGCCTCTTAGTTCAGGTTGGTGATCAGCGATGGGATAAAGGTGTCAGCGGTTTTTACGTCCTTCTGTTTACACCTTTTGCCTGCAACTCCCATGTCATCATGTCGAAAATGCCCATTTTCACCACGGTAGCTAGAAAACTTTCGGAAGGGTTGCTGTGCCAGAGTGATCAACTGATGCGGGCAGGTGAGGAACCCCCATACTATCTGCAGAACAGAAGAGAAGTTCTGAGTTTGATTTTTGTCACCCGACAAAAAACGAACCAAATCAAGTGGTTTTTTTGAGAAACTGTGTAGTAACAGATGTAGATATTTTTATGCTACTGTCAAATGGTGTAAGTAGAAAAATTCTACGTGCACGGTGGAGGAACTCCAAAGTAACGCAGTGACGCAAAACTAACGCTCTGTGACGTACGGCATTGTGTTGTGTTATTGTATACTTACCGCTCCATATGACACGCGTACGTTCACTGTTGTGAGTACGCAATGCAATAATGGACATGCACTATCGGCTGCAGTAATCTGTTGGTTTACTCGCCAAAGCACAGGCGACAGCCTTGTCTATTCGGCCAAGAATCGCTTATGCATGTGGTGTAGGAGTAGATGCAGAAATCAGTTTGACTTACCATTGTTTTCTTATTGTGGTTGTCTTAAATCGCGCTTCGCACGCACATATGTGTACTTTCCCACCAGAAAATTGAACGGCATGTTTGACGTTTGGGTCCGACTAAGTACAACTAGGTCCGAATGCCCCAAACTTTCACCCGGAAAAAACATACAATAACATACTTTCGCTTTCTGGGGAACATTCTTGGAGATGTAGCATTTGGGACTAACGTTAGCTCATTGAAAATAATTTCCGCAGTTCAAAAAACTTCGTACCGATGAAGAAGTGAATGGGAAATAGCCTAGTTATTTGTTTTGACCACTGGCACGTAACGCTTGACAGCATTCTGATACAACCAACACAAAATGAAGAAGTGTCGGTCGGGTGTGAATGAAACTAATTCGGATAATTTCACTGTGCATTATCATACCTGTTGATAATAATTATTGATATGCCGAACTTGGGAGACAGGGATCCTTTCGGATTAGAGTGAGGTCCACTCAATATGGTCAGTCCACACGCACACATTCCGGAGTGTACAAAGCAAAAGTAGACATAGCTGAGTTTGTCAAACGCGCAACCGGTGGATCGGTTTTCAGTTCAGCTACGTCACTTCAAATTTTTTGGAACGCTATGCAGAGTGGTTCGTTTTGACAACCACGATACACGACCTATCCGTAGCGCACGGTACTCAACCACTGCCATTCGCGAAGTATGGAGAAAGAAGTGGGGCGCTAGCCGGTAACTTATGACCCTGGGCATGAAGACAAGTTCCACGAAAGGCCGATCAATTTCAAAGATCTCCATCTTTTCCGCCAATACATGCCCAACAAGCCTAGTAGGCATGACATAAAAAAACATGATCTGTGTGTGAGCCCAAAAACAGTTTTATCTGGGACATTCAAGCCTGCACCGGTCCGGCAAAAATTAGACCCTGTGATCTATGCTAGAATTCTTTGAAGACCTCAAAGAGCATAATTTAACATGGGGAAACTCATTCACTTTTTACAGCTATATAAAAGAGAACTGACAAAGGTTGGTACTTTGAAAACAGTCTGGGACTTCCGCCTCTAACTATTGATGATGAAGTGAATAGAATTACTCTTCCAAACATGCCTTCACAGATGCCATCACGCCTGCATTATGTTGCTACAAGAGTACCAAACACCTAATGCTCACGAGTACGAACCATTAAGGTTCATAACACCATACAATGCCCTTGTCCTTTGGTCGGAGATTAAATCCATTCGAAACAACAGAAACATACTAGGGGAATTGGTGGGAGAATGGCTGTAGCAGATATACAGCTGGATGTTGCCGTGTTCGCTGAGCTGAGCGATTTGACTTCGTCACCAACCGAGATGACATCACTGGTGCGTAGTAACTTGGTGGTACATCACAGTATATCGGTGTGTGGACCTAAAACAGCCAGAAACATATTGGCTTCTTCAGGGTTTGGAGAGCCTCCATAGAAGACCGTACCATCTCCATGATATGGCTCCCATGACTATCATGATGGCAAGCGATACCCTCTGTCCTATTGGGAATTCGAACAACTGAGTGAGCGGGGAATGTGTCAGAGCTATCTTCCGACAGAAGGCATCGAAACCAACACCGAGACATCGCCTTGTCGGTGAGTACTTCCAACGATTGATGTGGTGGATCTCTGCTAACACAGCCCCACAGACCACTTGCACCATTATAGCTAAGACCCTTTGTTATGTCCTCCATACTCCGCCTCTAGGTCACGCATTGTCCATCTTCCGGGAAGAATCTCCTTGAGCAAATGGGACATGGCAAGGCAATCTATAAACTGGCACACGAAGTACATGAAATAGCTAGAATGGTTGGTGCAGCCGAATCAAATGAACAATTGGAAAAGCGGCTAACTTGTTATTAAAAACCACTCATCACACATCAACACCGTTAATCCGAGGTTCTCATGAGAGACGTGCAATGCTTTGATGGTCAAAGACAAGCAAACTTCTTTTGTCTTCCGCACACAATGGTCACACTTCACAACGCGGCGCACTGCCGCGTTGTAGGCCCCACCTCTCATCGACAGGCTGATGTAGCGCCGACCACAGAGGTGTCTAGGTTGAAGGGAATCAGAACTGACTTAAGCGACCCTAGCATTCACTCCGTCAGCAGTGCGGTCATCGGACATGATGCAACTGTTCATATGAGTAAATCCGACCACTACTCCCGGTAGTTCTGATGTCATGGCCAGCTTTGGTGGTGCACCCACCCAATCATGTGATGGCATTTTGTACTTTATAGATGAGCGGTCTTTATGAAGAGTGATATAAATGATTACCTAGGAATTTACCCATGACAGGTTCTTGCTTAAGATAAAAATGGGTGCATTTGAAGACAGTTGCCTTCAAACTGAAAAGAAAACTGAATATATCTTTCAACAGAGCTGCAAATTAGGAAACTAGGAAAGTGGAGGGCCAAAAAACTGTATGCTCATTAAGTCGACATGACACATGACATGGTAATCTTGGCTTCCTCCTCTCAGGCAAGACACCAAGGAAAACCATTTTTGAACACTTCCTAAGGGAGAACGATGGTACAAAGGGACCTGCAAAGTTATTTTTGCGGAGGCCCACAGGTGTCGGAAAATACGGATTCGTCATAACGAATGCAGAGGACACTTTATTCTTGCGAGTCACTGAACATGCATTTGCGAATAGTCTTTGCACATGCAACATCTAAGTAGTGTTGATCATTTTACAGATTACCAAAGCACGGAAGGGGGTATAAGAGGTAACTCCAAAGCTACTTTACAGACTATCTTCTTTCATGCTTCTTATGACCATTTTATCCGAATTCCGGGCGATATTTCAGAAGTCTCACTCTTTCTATGTTAAACGCCCATAAAAGGACACATTCGGAATTGACACTGACTGGTTGCTCATCACAACTCTTATGTACTTTCACGAAATTGGAAACATCACAAACGAGAGATTAAGCTGGGTTCCAGGTGAGTCTGTCGCAAAACCAAATTTATTTGCAAATGATTGTATTTATCGAAATCAGTCCAATTCGGGTTCAAGTAGAACATAAGGTTGACGAAAACTCGGGGACTGAGCCTCACTGATGAGCCTCAAGAAGGGCGAAACCGGTCGTCGGCTGTCGAAAAATTTTCAACAACCTTAAGAGTAGTGCATTACGTATAAACATGATATCTCTTCATGGGATGGATGCCTAAGTATGAGTTTTTTCGACCGCGGAGCACAATGAAAGCCGCCGGTACCGGCCCCTTCCTTCTACGCATTACTACCGGCAACATTTTCAAACCAGCGGTGTCAGTTGTCCGATGCACTATCGAAAGTATTCCATCAATAACATTCACAGAAAAGTGTATATTGGCTGCTTACCTGCTGGGATTCAAACTCATATCTGGTCATCTATTTAGATGGTGATGGACTAGTTTGAGAAATTCGTTTCAGGAGCGCCCCCCCCCCTATATATAGCCTCAAGACCCACATGCAGCCCACCTTCCCAGGCATATCGATGGTTGAACACGTATGTGCAAAATTCTTGGTGAACAGTGTAGACTCAAATAGCAGCGAACGTATCAATGCCAGCGAAATGTAAGTCCCAATTCTCTTTTAACTGGCTGGATGCATACGTCCACATTCTCTTCACATCAGCATACGAAAAATGCCGCTGAGACAAATGAATTCAGCAGGACGAACACAAGTAAACATCTATATAACGTTGATGTTTCGGGATTACAGAAAAGCTTAATGCTGTAACTCATGTTATGTGGAGTGGGTTTGCGTTATTGCTTTGACTATGTTGGACTTCAATCGAACTACCATTTAGTTTGTGTTGGCTAAGGCTTACAACTATACATCGCCATTCATCGTGATACTCGTTACAGACAGAGAGTGAGGTCAACGTTCCAGGGGACTAATCCAAATAACCGCCTTGATTCGGGGAATACGCCTATTTATTTTCACTAGAGACTCACCTGAATCCCAGCTAAATATTGCGTTTACGATATTCTTCAACTGAATGTTGGTACTGTGTTGGAATACTGGAAGCTGACCACGATGCAACACAGATCACAACCAGAACCCAAGTACGACTTTCGTCAATGGCCAATCAGGTTACAGCGCAAAAGCTGCTCTTTGCAAACTGTATAAACGCAAGCCTAAAGAAAGAGACTATCCACCCAACAGCGCACTGAAGATGTCTCCTCGAATGGTGACGAAACGTTTGCAAATCAATTGCCAAGCTCGGCGAACAGATCAACAGCCACCTGATCAAATATCAACTGAATGTGCTGCATAAAAGCCACCTCATTTTTCAGCTGATAGGATATTCGAGATATCGCAGTATATTTTCTTGATGAATATCACGAATGAGATTCAGTTGAGTCTCCCTTGAAAGTCAAATTGATGTGCAGATCAGTGCCTTTTGAGAATTTCGTACAATTCGGATTCGACTAGAACATGAGGTTGACGGAAACTGGGGCGTTGTGCCTACCTGATGAGCCCCAAGAAGGGCTTAACCTCTCGTCGGCTGTCAAAGTGCTTTGAGAAACCTTAAGAATAGCTTCCTTCTAGACTAGCTTAGATACTTCTCATTTACATCTTCCGGGTAAAAGTGGAATCCCTTGAACGTCTGACATCATATTGCAGGAATCAATGTAGTACTGTTGTTTCTAAGTATCACGCCACACAATGATTGATTTAGGGGAGAGAATATGTCCTTCCCTTCTTCGGTGGCCAGATCTACTCACTTAAGACTAATCTCTGTCTCAAATTGGATAAGGAATCTGAAACGGTGCAGAAAGGGAATCACGAGGCGAATGTCTTTGATTTTATTTTGTAGAACAGATGAGAACACCATGAGTGATACGTACGGACATAGTCTCCCGGATCGACAATGAATGTGGTGCGTACAACAGTCATCTCCGAGAGATCACTTTTCGTTGAGCGTCGATGCAGCCCTACTCTTAAGGAGAGACAAAACAGCCTCGTTTTAGTGATGGTTCTCTTCGGACGACTATTGTTATCTGGTCCACTTTGTCTTTTTCCTAATTTCTAGGCCAACGCAGTTCATTCCGGATCGTGTAAACAAAACTACAACTCACTAGAATGGTAGGAACCCCATTAAATTTATAGCACAATTGAAATAAACTGCCAAGCGTTAGGGTAGGAGAACTGAATTTCTAGTGACATTCTGATTATAATTAAGCAGATCAGTCTTCCGAATTCAATCTAACGAGAATGTGGCAAGTCCCTGGTTCGAGGCTACTAAAATCGATAAGTGAATGAAATCCGTCACATAACGTTATTTCCAGAGAGATGTGTAGGGTGCACCAGAATCGAGCAATTAAATTTTACGATATGCATTAAAAGTTCAATGAGACCATGAAAGTATGAAGCCTTTTAGTTCTATCGGATTATGTTCGAACACGAGTCAGTATAAAGAAGTGCATCTCTGTTTGGTAGACGATGGGACATTGCGAGCTGATCTGGGTATTACTCACCTGCTTGCGGTACAACGCCCATAAAAGGTAGAAACGGCATAGCCAGACTGTCCACGATAATCAACTTGAGGTTGAAGAAAAACTGCACCCAGGGACTAAGGTTCGTATCCGTGTTCGCTTGATGAAGACCGGACGACTTGGCAAGATGCAGTCTTGTTTGTACAAGTATTTCAATTAATCCGGTTATGTCCGGCGCTGCGCAACATCGGATTCGTTTCATGAAACCAGCAGCAGACTTGAAAATGGAAATGGGATAAATCAAATAACGGCGAGTCTGTGACGTTGAGATTTGCGTTCATGTTTATCGAACGAAAAAAGAGCGCTTAAAGGGCTGAGTCCCTCTAATTGCGGATGTGCTTGTTTCAGGAGCTTAGACGTTTAGCAGCGACTCACTTCATTGCTTGAAGACACCTGTAAAAGTGCCAAGAGTCTAGGTGCGCTGAAGTTCCCTCCAGTATCGATGTACAGTATCGATGCAGTCGGAACCTTTATCACAAGTTCGGCGCAGAGCGTTAAACAAAACTAAAAAGTAAAGCGGGAAACGAAAGAACATACAACGGTACCCATGAAAACCGTTTGATATTTGTTTCGTATTTAAGTTTCGAAATATTAGAATAGCACGAATCCTCCACTGATAGGTAGTTCGAACGCACAGAGTGAAATTCAAAGTTTTCACAGCCTTGTCTTGCTTCAACTACTTGGAAGATTAGCACCAAATAGGGGTTAAATGGAAAAACCACCCCCTATAAAAGTATCCAACATACATCAAAACAACGAAGGCTTATCAACATCACTGACAACAATACACCAGTAGCACAAGATGGTGCTTAACTGCCACGCAAGCATCAGGGGAGAAAGCCTCAGTATCGAGTGAAAATGGGAAAAGTAAGGTAGGGACTACGAGCGAAGAAGCCCTATGCTCATAATTGGTACGCTAGTTTAAATCATCAGGTTAAAGCGTCCTGTGATGCGCCTGAGATAATCAACTGTTGTTTACACAAGTATTCCAGAAAACTCAAAAGAGATCCTCGGATTCTATCGTGTTTATTATTATTTTGAAGATGTCGATCACCAGCACATTGCAAAAAGGTTTCCAGTGTATTAACTACCTTAGTAAATGCAACACACAGTCTTTGTTCATGGGCAATCCATACCGGTCAATCAATTAGAACATTTCTCGAAAAAAACGCACCTACAGACAAGCATCCAGCGCTACTAAGAAATTTCGAACCTCGAGTGACAGTGAGATGAATTGTGGCACTACAACATCAAATCTAGCGTGCCTTGTTGCTGCAAGTCATCCTATCCTGTTTAATGATTGGTAGTCATCATTCTGTTCGATGCGTTACCTAGGTGCATCACATGCTGGAGGAAGTGTAGTGCAGTTCGTCCGGATGTCTGATTTTACCAAAGAAATTCGGAGAACATCAACATGGTTGCTCCGGATTTGCAACAGTACAACACGTACAACACTTTCCTAAAGGAAACCACTCACAAGGTTGCTGAAAACCCTTCGACACCCCATGACCGCTTTCGCCCTTCTCTGGGCTCATCAGGTAGGCGCATTCCGTGAGTTTCCGTCAACCTTATGTTCTAGTTGAACCCGAATCGGACTGATTTCGACAAATACACTCATTTGCAAATCAATTTAGTTTTCACGGGAGACTCAAGTGAATCTCTCGTTTACGATGTTCTTCAACTGATTGGGCTGCACAAAGGCTGCCTCATGTTTGCCTCACGACAAATACTCTCAGCAACCTTGTGAGTAGTTTCCTTTGTGAAAATATACTGCGATATCTCGTATATGGTACCAACTGGAACATGAAGCGAACTTTGTGCAGCACATTCATTTGAAGAATAGAATAAAAACGAGAGATTCACTTGTCTCCCGTGAAAACCAACTTGATTTGCAAATGAGCGCATACGTGCAACACTTATTTTACCAGCCGGTTAAACCAACATCGACTGTAACATGGGGGTTAAAACTCACAAACAAGGCTTTTCGGTCCGATTTATGGATTCATTACTAAAGCTGCCAAGTGCGAATCACGATATCTATGCGTGAAAACGTGGAATGGCAGCAAATAACACTAGATCAAATGAGAAAAAATGCGTGGCTAGTGACACACTGTAATCTCAATTATCTCTCCGAGAATAGCTAATTTGGTCGCAGTAAATAGGTGCTCGCATTGGAGAATAAAGGATTTTTCAAAACAGCACGCTATTTGTGTCACACACAATACCATAAATATTTTACGAGTGTGCATACGACTTTCTTTGTATCACATGAGGGGTAGAGTCAGTCTTTCAAATTTAGAGTGAGAAATTTGATCAGGTCGCAAGGCTTTGGAATGTTTTGCTCTAGAAGCTTCATCGACTGTTGGAGTAATTTCCAAATATGTGTACTCGCATCACTCTCCCTGGAACAGTACTTTCCAAGTCCTTACACAATTATTATGGTGAATCCATGTCAAATAGGGGGAACCCTGGACTCAGGCCTCAGAACAGGGCTGTTTCGGTCTCCATTATGAGTAAAAATGTCAAAATTGTGAATGCAACTGTAAAGAGGTGCGAAGTCACCATACGACCAGATCGGTCAAAATGCAATCATGTAACAACAGTTCAGACAGTTTATACAAGAGGAAGCTTTGAGGGGAACTTAGATTTGGGATCCGGCTAGTTAAAAATTACTACGCTGTTTCTCTAGCGACCACCCGTATGACAATCACAACAAAGATGTGGTTTTCTACTGTTCTACGGTATTTTTCTTATCAAAGTCGGTTACTTTAAGCTATCTCACCCCCATATGGTCGAATTTGTCTACGATACGACACTGTTTCTACGGTCGCGAAATAACCTTCAACCACCGGTTTCGCCATTTTGAGGCTTATCGGGTAGAGGCAGTCCCTAAAATTCCATTAACTTCCTTTCACTCTTCAAGATGGAACTGGAAATTCATCTGCAAATTAGGATGGTATAAGAGACAGTCAATTGAATTTCGTTGGCTGTCACTTGGCTCTTTGGTTTGCAAACGAGTTTTCGACTCCAGATGATTCAATTTACATATTTGCAAAAGCATTCTGAACAATATCCGTGTACCGATGTCTCCAAGTTTGATGCCATATCAGTTACACGGTAAAAATCACACACATATTTTTACCACTTAGAACAAGACGAAATCACATATCGAAACAAAAGAGAATCGCACTTCGGAGGTAATTTCTATAGAAAACTAATTCGGCAAAGACCCATCAATCTAATATGAAAATCTCCTTAAACAGAGTGGATACTATAGCGGATACAAGACTTCAATTTAAGTTTCTACACATGACCTACAACAAACAGAAGCCAATCGAATAAGAAAAGAATACCCTCACCTGTGTCTTTCCGACTGCTGGTTTGCCGATCAGCTCTGTCAGTTCACCGGTACGTATTCCACCTGAGAGCAGTTCATCAAGCCTGCAAACAAACAAGCGCTCTAAGTTAAAAATATATATATATCCCGGGATTCCGTCTCATTAATTAGTTTGACTAGGCATAACACCAAAGAAGAGTGACCGGTGCATTCGAAATTCCGATATGGGGATGATAATAATAATCGTAAACAATAGTCCATTTGTAGCACCCTTTCGGTGCACAGCTACATGCAACCCAAAAGAAGCACGAGGGTTGAAATACTGCCAGGTTGCACAATCCTAGACGGGAACAATCGGGAAGCCAGGGTTGGTTACGAACCAAGAGCATTTCGGACAGAAGCATCGCGCCCTAACCACCGAATTTCCTCGAGTCGTTCAGTCATGAAAATGCACATGAAACTAAAATAAAAGAAAGTCATAGACCAAGGTAACAATTTTCCACATAACGAATTCAGTTGAATGATGACTGTTGTAATGGAAGATATTATTCCATAGTCGCGTAAAGACAGAGCAAGCGAAATCAGGTTCGATCCGCCTGATCTTAGTGAAACTTCCATCCGCGAAGTCGTCACCCGAGGAACCAGTCCACAAATGACCGCGTGATGCGGATTCTGTGATAAGAGGGCAAGTGCTGATATATCCTGTCTAAGTGCGAGTTTATCACACTGCTGATCAGTCGCTTTTGGCTCAACGGTTAAGTAATCAACAACTAACCGGAATGTTGTGGGTTCGAAACTTCCTGGAGCTTCGTAAGATATGCTCCGCTGATTACTTTCAATATGGATGAAACAGACGTACGATGTTTCTCGGCTACCCGGGATGGACTGGATTCACTCATAGGACGAAATCTCCATCGATCTGCACACTATTGAACCGAACATACAGTTCAGAAACGCTGTAGCAACCAGAAGGCAACAACTTTAGGTGTACTGTGAACTCTTTTTCTTCTCATGTTGCACAACCCCAGAGCTTGTTCAGAGTAACACAGGCTTTTGAAGCGTAAGTGACAAAATAGTTACAGTTCGGGATGCGTTGTGCGCAAGAGAGCGCTAAAACAAGCGAACAATCACATTCTGGTCATTGGGTACCTAGACCTCATTCTAAATAACAAGCTCCTATTAGCTGTGCTGTGTACGTCAGAGATTATCATCAAAATAATCCAAAATGCAAATGGAGCACAACCGCAAACTTAACACTTTTGAGGGTAGAGGTGGTGATCAGATTTGAACATGAATATCAGTTGCGCGATGGGGCAACCCATAGCCATTAGGTGTTGAAAGAGACAATACCATTTGTGTTTTAGTGATGCTGGTGAATACCTTTGACTGGCCTGTTGGTCCAACTCTATGGCATACCAATACAACTAACGGGGAGGACAAGCGGACTGTGCAGACCGCTTGGAAGAGATCTAAGTTAAAGCGATCTTCTACATTCATACAGAACTTCACAAATGGCAGCACTGGGGTCATCTGAAAACCGCTCAAGCAGGCTTTTGCCCAAACAATCCTGTTGTTCATACACGCTTATTTGAACCCACCTACTTTGATCCACACACATTCAGTTTTCAGACGGTCTTGATCAACACAGTTTTCTCAGTCGGGTACTGAAGGCGGTACGGTCATTTTTATCGTGAGTTTATTTTATGTGAGTCCATATAAATATCACAACCGCCTACAGATCTCAATGACGGTAGCTGGACTTTACTCAGTGCACTTTACTCAATACTGACTAAATCACAGATTCCGCAGACAAAAGGTCGTTATCGTTGCCATTATCATCATTCTGGGAATAACGTTGAGATCGTCCGGGTTCTCCAAAATGTATCAATATTGTTCACATGACTTAGAAGGATGGAAACGAGGATGTACATGAAAAAGGATGAATGTACTGCGACCCTACGGAGAAAATCAGAAGCTCCAGTATATGAGGGAAATAGGAGAATAAAAAGGTGGAAAAATAAAGAATGTCCCTCACAAAAGAAAAGGCAGTTGGTCTTTGGTGAAGCTGATAAAAAGTTAGATATAACCAAGATTTCAGCGTAGCATAATGTCAATAATTTCACTAGACACACAAGTGACACCCATTCGCAGCGAACAACCCAGTTCAGTTCACTTATCCCACGTAACAAAAGTAGGTGGTTCAACAGCGGAGGCTTGTCTACATCCACAGATATGTTCTGCCAAATATCTAGTGCATTCAAGAAAAAAACAACTGGAAAGATAGAAAAGGGGATAGAAGATTTATTTGAAGAGTTTAGAGGATTTGCTAGTTTCCAAATGGCCTAGTGTCTTAATTGACCTAGCAAAGCTCTATCCAAGGCCCTCCATTAGTGAACTATCCCATGATCATGCAAGCTAGGGGACGAAAGGGGCATACTTGTAAGTATCTTCTACTATTACTTGCGTTCTGTTAAACAGTTCGTCTATGAATCATGAGGTCTCTCTCTCCCAGATTGATTATGGACAGGGTTGTCTTTCAAAATGACCTGACAACTGTAGTGCTTCGTTACTTTGCAAGATTTCGTCCTGGAGTCACCCCTCTCGTTATTTAGCCCATACCGTAACTATGCTTTAGGCAGCGTTTTATTCCTTCACTGGAACATCTTTGACCGTGGTACCTGTTCTCCGTTGCGTAATATCAAGTCGCGTGATTCTTCAATGAGAACTGCTAGGCGTAGACCATACTAGAGGCTCTCATAGACAACAGCTAGTCGTAAGCCTTTCTGCCATGACATATGCTATGCAGAATCGTTTTTGTACTGGTCTTGGTGGGATTCTATAGGATCGGTCGAAAATGCTTCATTTTTGGTAGTGTGCTTGGAAGTAGGGGGCTAAGAAGTCAAAATATGGCTAGTCAAAACAGTCAGGTGGTTCGAATCCGTCCGCCCAAGTATCCTTTGGTCTAGACTACATGGGTTCATATTTCTCATTTTCGAGGTAACCAAAGAATTGGAAGTGTCCACAGAGTGATACCTTGGGTGCGCCAACTGGCTGTTGACCCGGTGGCAGTTCGTTTGTCCATCGAACTTAGCAATTGGCTTGAAAACGTTTCGTCACCATATGCGGAGGTACCTAACGGCCCATTGCCGGTATCCCTTCGCATTGTGAAGAAACGTTTGCAAGCTAACTGATCAATTCGGCGAACTTATCTACGACCACCTGCAACAGCCAAATAAATAAAGTTCTAAAAGTGAGTGCAAAGACAGCAAGGGAGCGAATCCGCTAACTTGAGGGGGTAGCTGCAACGAAAGAACCTAATATGATGATCGTTCCAGTTATGCAATGGAGTCTGCTTCGAAAAGGGGGCACTTTCTTTTTGTCGATACCTACCTTGAACGATCTTGCCTATTTCTCCTCTGTTGCAGCCATCCTTTGCAGGCGTGTTGACCACATGTTAGTAATTTTCGCATCACTTTCTAGGCTTCAGAAATCCACTTGTTTCAGATTCTAACTTAACGTATTTCGAAACGACGCTGACATATTTGGCTATGATCAAGTACGAATAGGTAGATATGAACAATAAAGAAGTGATCACACGCTCGATATGCACCCGAAGTATGATTCACTTCTTGCTAGTTTATAGAATAATCCCGTACTGCGAGCCCGAGGTTCCTAATGGACAGTGATGGTATCAACTGCTATTTCACACAGACTTGAGAAGTTCAACCGCATGATTATGGGGAGTCGAGAGTAGAGTTCGGGGTCAGGTGGTTCATGCATTCATTTCAATCAAAGAGGTGATATTCTGGCTCTAAGTACAGGCAGGTCGTGAGATAGTCAGGTTTGACTTCGAGAAGCGTTGCAAGTACCATTGTATGGGATGCTTGTGGTCAGATAAGGAATTTAGGTTGCTTTGTACAATTTGTACACGGGTTGGATGGATTGGAGAGTGCTGTCATGTAAAACTCAGCATCACCAGTTCCCATCATCGTATTCCAAGGGAAATTTTATCAAAATCCCGAATACTCCGTCATTTCAGCAGCAAAACTAAACAGTTCATCTGCACCACACCTTCGGTGCACAGCTGTAATGCAACTCATCGCCAAGTTTCCAAGCCGCGGTGTCGAAGAATCCGCGGAAAGGTGTTGCTCAGGCGACTGACTAATTGTACCAGTGTCTTTGGTGGCTTCTCCAAGCCTACTCACTCCAAGGATAAGCAGTGGTGATTCAGCTCATATCCAGCCCAAGGTGAGATCGCTCAGGTCTGGATGGCTCAGTCGATAAGATTGTGAATGTGAATTCGAATACAATTCATCCTTCATGGTCCCAGAGGTGAATTTCTGTTTGGATGAGAAAGCTATTCAACTCCTGGAGAAGTTGGTCGGAATATGGACTCGCGTCTCGATATCCGGGAAGTAAGTCGGTTTGTCGGCAAAACGCAGACGAACATTATAATAAACCCATATGCTTCGAGAAAATGCGGGCTGAAAGTCACCACTACTGTACGCCCCCTAAGAAAGAAGAGAATGTCCCAGTCACAGTTGAAGAAAACTATACTCTCACAACCAAAAACTATGAGCGCTTTGTTCGCTCAAGAGAAAAACAGTGTGCAACATAGGTCACCGGAACAGTGCCAGGGTCATATACCTTCCTAGCTCTGTCTGATTCTCCCGTCATTGCGTAGTTATTGTAGATGAACATGTTTATGGACTCGACAGGTCGTAAACTTTGGAGCAAAAAAAGATATTTTTAAACAAATTTGGGTAACAATCGAAGATCATAATTACCAGATTGGGAACTCACTTAGGCAGTCCAGTTGAAAATACTTTTCGAGAGGAAGTTTCCAACGAATAAAGTGTGTCACAAGAAACGGCTTGTGGGCACCAATGCTTTCGAAGTAGGTTTCTCAGTGCGGTCGCATCCTAAAAGAATACCAGTTGACAGAAAACAGTAGCAAATAAGATGCGAAAACAGGCTGATCCGATCCTCAAAGCAGTTGTGAGTAGGTTTGGAAAGGCTGGACTCACCTTGGTGTCTGGTTGTCGTTTTATCTGTTCTGATGTCGAAGAGGGCACAATGTTTTCTGTCAACTTTGAATACTTTTGCAATACATCCGTAATCGGGGCGTGGAACGCAGAATGGCTGCGACGGGAATCAATGGGCTCAGGTGTGTGTGGATTGAGTAAAAGCCGTATCAACGGCTCCCCCTTAAAAGTCGTATCTAAGAGTCGATGGACTTTCCGGGTTGGATCCCGGATAATTTTGAGTTGCTGGTTGTCTTGTGGCTGAAATGTAAACAAAAATCGATGAAATAGGATGAATGAGAGATTCTGTTGAATTTGAGTTGAGACTTCTGTTAACATCAACTTAATCTGAAGATGAGAATGTACCTTAACACTCGACCCGGATGACAACCGTCTTCTTCTACTACGGATAACTAGAAATAAAGTATTCAGTGAGCCAGTCATTAGCACTAAATGAAACAAAAGCACATGGAAGCAGCCTTGGACATGATGTTCGACCACTAGGATTCTGGTTTCAGTAGGGACACCGGGGGAACATTTGGACTACTCCGAAACGAAGGAATGTATGCACTGTGTTCAGATCAAGTGTATCCACACGTCTGCGCAGACTATTGGGTGCATTTAGCCGCAGCAGAGAGATAAGGAAGCTCAACTCAAAGACGATACACTCCTTCTCATGGAGCAATGATTTGCTGGATAATAAAAACCTCATTTTCATGCATTCTTTCTTGAGTGGATATAATTCATTTGGAAAGCCTTTTCTTGCCTAACAGCATAAAATGTCGATCTGACATATGCGGCAACATAGTTCAACATTTTAAAATGGTACGTACAAAGAACGACCGGAATTTCCTCGTCAAAGTAAGGCGAAATGGCAGTCGTGCGTTTTCTAGGTGATCACATGCATGGAACGAGTACGCATTCAGAGCAATGGTTCCCAGTTCGACGTTGAGCCTTCAGAACCCGAAAACTGTAGTGGGGTAATGCAGCCCTATACTGTGTTGTGTAGTCGGTAACAGATGACATGGATACTGTGTCTCACTGATGATCAATGGGCATACCATTTGCCCTCTCTCACATCACCAAACATCACCGTAATAACAATCTCCAAGTAATTCACTTTATGCCACCTCTCAAACCATTCAATACGAGATAATGCTATCCTGTTGTAAAAAGTGAACAACACAACCGAACACACCATCTGGCGAATAGCTGCCAAATGCAACCTGGTACCTGTCATAAGCTTTAATAAAGGGAGGGCATGAGATAATATCACATTGTGTTTGAAACCATCAGTCATGTAAAACTAAAGGGGAAATTGAAACTCACTGACATCCGGAGTCACTTCCACTACAATCTCTTGTAGAATCAACAGCATTAACCATTTTGAAGGAGCTCGTTGAAGACACCAGAAAGGCATACTATCAAGTGAACCATAGTTTTAGTGTCACGGTTTGGACACTACGTACTGCACTTTGCGAACGGCTTTAACATCACTTCATTGTTCGTTCTCTTCTCATCACCCTGCGAACGTCTTCTATCCACGATCGCCCCAGTAACGTGGATTCCTCCGTTTTTCAACTTTATGGCTTTAGGTTTCCTTTCCCGAGGAGGATTTTACCTGTGGTTTTTCATACGCCTGCAATCTCTCTGTTGATTCTTTCCTTTTATTCTTATTTTGAACAACACGATTCCTCGTTTTTTGTTGTTTCGGTTTTGCACTTATACCACCTTTCTTGTTTTCGCCCTGAACGTAAACTGCTCTTCAACATTGTCATCGCACGTGTTGTTTAAGTCAACACGTGGTTCCGTTATCTTGTAAGCACGTTGTCTATAGTCGGTGTGAACTTTGGGATCCGTTAGGAATTAGCAGTTCCTAAACCGGTGTATAGAAGCCGGCGTATTCCCACGATTTCAGGTTGGTAAAGTTTTATTATTTTATTATTGTATTTACAGTACCGCATTTGTAGATAACCCTCCATTTGAACGATTCGGGTTTTGGGGTTTTGCGCGTAACCCAACGTGGTCTAACAGATTGCTGGAAACAACCTATACTCTATCCATTGACAAGCCAAACGGACGGCCTTCTGTTCTGAAATGAAATATCCACTCATTTCGTGAGTGGACAGTATTAGGGTAAACACCACATTGGGTCGAGTTGCTGTCACATCCATCAGCGTATGCTATCATTGAGATAGTTCGTACTTTGTACGTAATGTTAGGTTTCAAAGACTCCCGTTAGGCGCGTCGCACAACCGAACGGCAATATATAACAACCCGATCTACCGCACATTCCTGTAGCATTGTATGCACTTTGGAGCGCAGTTGAAATCATCAAAATCCTTCGCTCTTCTTCACCAACCGAAAAAGTGCGTCTGGGGAAGCCAGACGATATACGGATGTTTCGTATATTGTTGGAACGATGGCAGTTCAGCGATTCTCCGGCTATTGAACCATTAAACAGAGGTATGAGACATCGATGTAGAATCTAGGAACAGAAAATCTATGGGCGTACCAAATTTTCCCAAATAATCGTTGCAATTGGCGCATATCAGCAGACCTTCAAATCCAACGTTCCGGCTGTTCAAAAGTGTAGGCGCTTTATTCATTTCCACAAGGACGATACTTCACACTAAGTCCCTGCCTTTCCTTTTCCTTTCCACTCTTTGCTAGGGCTTCCGTCCCTCATGATTGTAAGACACTTGGGCACCAGTATAGTATTGGCGTTAATGATGATGACTGTTATTTGATCTCCATCTACTACCTTCGAATTTCCAAGCTGCTTCGCGCGGAACCTTACACCAAGAATTAATTCGCCCATAGGGATGCAGTCCACACAGCCAGCGCGTCGGTATTCACCACAAGTTGCATAAGAAGTCTTCCAACTAATGGCCGCACCTATTTTGTGATGTTACTGAAATCAGGCGCAATTAGTACCCCAGAGCCAGATAGAATCAGTTCACCTTGGGTGCTCACACTGCCTCAGGAGCTTCTTCTGTTTTCAGTGTCACTAGTTCCAGTTACGGCTGTGAGTTCATCAGTTTCGTTTTGCGATACATACGTATCAATTGTAATACTTTTACCTGCCAATGTTCTAACCAACACAGAGTGACAGAGTTTTTCGGGCGTTCCTCGAGTGCTCCGTTTATGAAATGAGTCCAGGCCTTGTCATAATGGACCCGTTGAAGTTAACAGGCTTTGTCGCAACGTGCATGCAACGACGCGCTTCAGTGAACACGTTGGAGACGTTGGCTACCGGGTGATCTACAGGTGTTCGGCATGCGCACATGTACTTTTTTGCTTAAAAGGACCGAAAGATCTCGAGGGCATGGAAAATACCAGTCAGACCCGAGGGTCGGACGCTGTCCTGCACAAAGTTGTTTGCAATTCATGGGTTACTGAAAGACTCGCCAGTAGTGTGGCCAAACAGTAAAAACGGGTGCTCAAGCTGGACGCCCACCCGATCGATGGAGTTGACGTTCAAACCCAACTACCAACCGATACAGCTATTCACATGAGTGAATGTTAATGAGCTTTACTATCAGTAGAAATATCGAATGCACTAAATGGACCGCGATGATCGAATCAGCCCAAATCACTCCCACTTTACTAAAGCCATTGTGTTGTATTGACATCACATGCAGGGGCAGATGGTCAGGAACCACACCCAAACAGGAAAACAAACATGAGAAAATAAATAGCATTTTACCTGTGTTCTTTGGTTCGGTTTCAAAAACCAGCAATGTGCAAGGTTGACAAAAAGCAATTTTAGGGTTTGATCCCGTTCCAGTACATGGCTAATCATTGCCCACGCCTGAGTAACCGAATTCCATCGAAAAATATTAATACAATTCACAAAAGCGCGAAGGTTGCGTTGCCGTTACAAACCACGAAAGCTTGAAGCCGAGCAACCACATCCTCCTCCTTAAACCTGCCACTTGCGGAATGATGTAACCACGCACAATAATTTTTCCCTTTTTGTGGCAAACCGGAATCGATAGCGTTCCCACACCGACGGACCAAACAGACAACCAGGTCATTCATAATAGAATGGAACTATAAGAAATACAGTGTTGATAACGTGTCCCTGAACGAAACACGGTTGAATAATCAAATAAATCTTTGAGAGGCTGGTCCCGGATAAATCTTCTATCGGGAAGGAAATGGAATCTTGGTGTCGGTGTGCGATCGCATCAGGCAAATGACCAAGTCAAAACCTTGAAGTCGATGAGGCGTTGCTTAACGCAGATTGAGGTTGAGGCCAACAATATACCATGCTCGGTTCCTGTGCTCCACTGTGCTCGACATAGGATGACAGAGACGAATTCTACAACAAAGTTGATACTCTTTATAAACCAGATCCGAGAAAGTGGCATTATCCCCATGCTGGGAGACTTATACACACGTGTCGATGGAATCCCTGAGGCAGGGTGATCTCGGACCTTGCGCGCTGTCTGCTAGTTTGCTATCACCAACATCAGAAACAACCACACAGAGCAACAAATCACCACATCCACCCAAATGTTACATGGCTTGTAACCGAGATGTTTGGTAGGTGAGCATCACACTGTAAACTGTGAAATAGATCATTGGCTTGCCCAGAAGCACCTTAAGTTCTAGCTTCAACGAAGGACTGAAAGACCTAAAAATTTGGTTGATGGATAGGCAACAACTAGCCTCTGAACTGATACACTACAAGGCAGCTAGGCCAGTGACAGGAAGGTGGCGCACCTTGAAGCGTCAAATGTTAACGACAGCAGTTAAACGGACCGGGCTACTGCACCGATTGGTACGGTGACGACAACCAGCAAAGGGAAAGCTGGGAGAAGAGGGAGTTTGTTTCACTCCCTGCCCATCTGATTTGACTTTGAAGATTGCGCTTAATCAGCTGACCAACACCATTTGGCAGAAAGAAAAAAATTTGCCAAAATTCAGGGGTTCTATATGGGAAAGGAAGCGAGATTCCAACTGACGGCTACAGAGGCATCGGCCTGCTGATCGATGCGGACAAGAATCCTACCCAGCCGCCAGATTGCTGAGGTTACCGAAGCACAAACACATCCATGAGGAACAATACGGTTCCCGTGCTGCTCGTAGAACAATCGATCCGGTATTTGTTGGGCGACAGCTCCAATAATATTCCCACGGACATCTCTAGCTGCCAGATGACTTTTCCAAACAATCTACGAAGGCTTAAGACTTTACAAACCGAGATCTAGAATGGACATTGTTCCGAAATACGGCCGTCCACCAAACGGTGTGAACCAGGTTTTGGTGCGACAAGTCTGGCCAATCAGACTAAGATCCACATTATCATGTTTGAAGACGGATATATGCCACATGCACACACGCATGACCGGCGAAACGTTCAACTGAGAAGTTTGTGACCAACATAGCGCGGTTTGGTCTGCGCATGAAATCGAGGAGCACTTTTCTCATGAATCAATCTGTGTCATGCATACTCTCCGACAATGCAACGGAGTTCCTGGCCAAGTGCGCAGAATGTGTTCACGCCGGAGAAACTGGTAATATCCCGTTTCCAGGGCTGGGGTGGCTTTTTGAAAATTCAAAAATCGGGTGTGAAGGAACTGGAGGCCGCCACTACAAACTAAGCTGGTTCTACTTGTCCTTTGTACGGAATGGAAAGATGGAACATGTGCCGCCACAACCTCTGATACTTGTGCAGCTTTAAATCCCTATGCTGTGACAGTAACTCTATTTTTCTCTCGCATATCTTAGTACCTGATCGACACGTGATGAGTCTAATGAAAGCTGACTCAGGTAAACTGAATGAGATGCTAACACTCGTGAGAACAAGTATAGCAGTCCTCCTGATATGTTGGTCCAAGAGAGATACCTGGTCATTAAGATTAGTTCCACCCCGTCCAGTAAGATTTGACTTGGAATCAAAATGTTTTATAGGCCATCAATGAACAACCAACACTCTGGATGTTCTCGGGACGTATGACCCTCTCCCAACAGTGACCAACAAAACGGTTTTGTTATGGAGAGGAGTCATCTGAGCAGTTATGACCCTTCCTGAAACTGGAGACAAATCTCTTAGAATCTGATCTTATTGTGCCCATATTGATGAAGCTCGCGAGGGTATCATTTGAAGAACTTCCGTCACCTCAAGTGAAGTCTGAAGGATTATCTTAAGCCATTTAACCATTTTTAATCTAGCTAAGATTACCTGTTTTATTTATCGATTCTATGTAAAAGTCAGTCGTCAAGCCCGGTGAACATACCTACTCCAAATGGACACATTCTAGTTACAATATTCCGATACACTGTTCGCAGTAGTCCTTCACTCAAAAAGGACTAGCAAAGGGCAAACACAAACAGTGATACATCCATTGTAGATTATTAGGAAGGCATAGATTTGATGCTGTTGTGATTGTTTATTTGAAAGGTTACGAGCACGCTTATAGATGTGTGGGTGGATGCTGCCGTTATGCTTCATGTGGTTATGCCTGTACATCTAAGGACCTGTAGGAGCGTTAAACCAAATGAACCGGCTATTGTTCCAGTATTGCTACTCTAGCGCACAAGAATAAGGGAACACGTGCGAAAGTTCCTTTCGTCCCGTGAGCAGTTGCCAAATGCAGATTGATGGTGACCCTTGAGGCGATTATTAAAGCGGTGGCTGTTCTCACGCTCTGGTCGATTATTTTACTGGGATATTTCTTTCCTTTATTGTTATAAAAGAGTCATTGTGAGGGCCCTGTCAATGTCTTCCGAATCTTGTGAAAGAGTTCCAGCGTTTGAATGAGCTAAGATCGAAATCTGTGTGCACAATAGCCACCTGTACGGCCGATAAACACAAGTCTTTCTCAGAAGTATCGCACAAATGAAACAACTTGGGCCGTTGCATGTGAGTGTTATTTTCGTCAGAAAGACTGCTACGCATCCGAAATGATCGTTACTTCAATCCACTAAGCTGGAGTGTATCGGTAAGTAAAATTCATTAAACTCGCTGCTCATCAGAGAATATGAACAGTGATGACAAAAGACAAATTCTGTGATACAAATTCGATCGCTCTTTCCAACCACAGTAGGTGTCACAGAGACAACGAATGAACCAACGTATAAATCGATAACGAAAGTTCAATGTTACAGCGAGTAAGGAATTCAGGGCCAGTCGTAGTTACATGGACCACGACAGACACCACGCCACGGCATGGCCAGGTCCCTTTTGGTGAACCGATCCAGCCTAATACGTTTAGTGATCAAAGCCTCGAGGAACGTAAGCTGCAGGATGTCATCAGCTTAAAGGTTGAGGAAATATTCGGCAATGGAAGAAGGCAATTTTCGGTCAAAGATTGAATTGCTTCGGACAGTACATTTACATCCTCATTGGCACGCGCTTCAGTTCTCGCGAGATTCTTTCTATAGACTTCATCAGAAAAAGGCCTTTCGTTCCCGTCAAATCTGTATGAAACTGTATTAACCTTTGCATACAACTGCGATAGTGACTCACTGTATCACGACGCATTGCTCTAAATCGGGAGCACTTCACCAAACATACATAACACTGAGTGGATATGTGATGGTCTGCTTGTTCTGGCAAATGTTGCATGAATACTAATTCTCGGATAACTTGTTCAAACAATGAATGCTTCGTCTCTCACCCTACGATATTTTTTTAAACAGAACAACAACCTCAGATGCTAGTTTGGAGATATAACTGCCAACTACGCCCTCCCGCTTCGAACCACCATATAGGGGACCTATGCAAACCACCATGTTAGAAGTGTACCTGCTGTGTAATGTTTTGCAAGTGCTGAATTCAGTGGAAACAGCGAGGGAAATGTCACAAGAGCTAACCCTACACAAACCCGCTAACATTTCGAATAATTTCAAACTAGGACTCAGCGTAGTCGCAAAATATTAAGATGATTTTCAAACCAACTGGTCCTTGGGGATGCAACTTGAATGATTACCGGATTCTGAAAGTTTAGCACGTTCGGAGTAATAGCTGAACACACACCTGCAAAAAAACAATAATAAGGTAACCATATCGAAGCAAGTCAATCAAGGGGAAAGGGGCTTTTGGTGTCTCTTGGGGGGAGGGTATAGTGGTATAGGATCCAACAGCAGAGCGCCAAGTCGTAGGAAGATTGCACAGAAACGTTAGTTTCTACTAGGTATTTTTTTAAACCATTCAGTAGCTTCTAGCTGAATTTTCCCCTTGATGTGCGGTACAACTCATACCCAATAACTCAAGTCCCACACATACTTTTCGGTTGTTGCTTCAGAGTAAACTCTACTCGGTGGCTCAAACAGAGTTTGAAGTTTGGTGCTTGACCTCGTTTTTTTCAAAGCACACCAGTCACATCCGATTTAATCTTAGCAAACTGGACGTTTTAATCTAAAATCGATATCTGCCGCGGCGAAGAGCTCGGTAAGCTTTCGTCTCAGGATTAGTTGTCGACATTTTGCAACACAAGCTTTGTTGGTCTCTCTATGAATTGTAACTTGAGCAGATTTTGGTCGTACACTGGTCAAATGGAGACAAATGAATTCTGCTCTAACTTGAGGCAGTATATTCTGTCTTCAAACATTTGATCACTGGTGCCCTCATGGCAAAAATGGTCTTAGCCTGTCTGACGAAATGGTACGTGAGCTAGCAAACAACCAAAATGACCAGAACGTCAAATAAGACTTACCAATTTAGAATGGTTGGAACATATACTACACATGCACCACCATCACCTACTAAAGAAAAAGCTGTTGCCAAGATAGTTTGGGAAACAACCTTTAGGTTTGTTGCTCTTGACACAAAAGCTCTATCAGACCAAATGACTAGCTTACGACGTTCGTCGAGATTTAAGACGGAAAGAGAACCAATCGGCTAAGTCAAACTAGATCGGTGTTAGATGTCGACTCAGGGGTTTTGTTCGTTAGGTTGGCTCAGCAAGTGTCAAGACCGATATTTTCACTTCTGAACCTTTGCTGATGAAAGGCTTGTAAAGGATAGACCGCATTATGGCAACTCGAAACGGAGGCAGCCACTGTCGCACCTAGTGGGAGATCTGCACCTTCCTGGCTGAAGTGATTTTCCTTACGAACGGTTGAGAACCTAACAAAACATGAGCATGCTGCCACTTCCTAGCCAGTGTCCAGCTAAATCTTGACTACTGGAGTCGTGCTAGCTAATATTCGCAAAGGATGCTAGACTAACCCCACTAATCACCTCCTACCTCGACATGATGTGTCTCTTACAATGCTGATTGAAGTCGCGGGCATCATGTCCTACATTCAGTTCCCCGTGGACATCAGGCTTTTCAAACTTGGACCTCACCCATCGGCCTTCCTTCCACGCTAGGACATTCTTTCCCGTTGTATCAGTGTTGAGCGCCAGCCTTACTTACTAGTGTAGTGTTACCGAGGATGATTACAAATGCACTTGAGTATAACATACCGCTATTGAAACGAGGGAGTGTTGCTTAGAAAAGCCACGCTAGCCAACGACATGATTCCCAATATCCGAATCCAGGAGCCCAAACATCACCATTGGGAAAAGGAACCTTTAACTGCCTTTTGTAATGGACGCTTAACTACTGAATTTTGAAACTGATTCGTTCAGCTGGTAAAACCGAATATGAGGAAGTTTAGAAGCGACTTGTGTGTTAGTTTGCCTCTCAAACCTACGCTTTGAAAATTCCCGTCGGGTCCTTGAAATGTTTCTTTCAACGTCTTATCTAGGTTGAGGATTCGTGACCTTTATTCTCCGATAAAAATCCCTCCTCGTAGTATAAAAAAGGTGGGGACATCTGCAGAGATAGGAGAGCAGCTAGAAATGTGAACGTTTGCTGCGGACTTTGCTGGGGGGCGATTACCCACAAGCAAGGGGATCTTTTAAGGATAAAGCAGGTCGAACCGATTCACATTGACAATGGGACGACAAAGGCTGCCAATCCGCCGTAACAGCACAAGATGGGAGAGATGGCTCAGTGGTTAGAGAAACCGCTTTTTCTTAGAAAGCCCACCATACAGTCTCACACGCACAGAAGCATGTGAGTATAGGCACCGGATTATCTTCACAAACTTCTGGAGCATAACACGTTGAGCAAGTGTAGTTAACAGCAGTGAACGATCCACAGAATCGGACGCACCCTGATGATGAACAGCAAAAGATATTCTCAAGGATAACCATTCAAAGAAGAAAAAGAGATTGATGACCATGAAGCCACGTAAGGGTCTATTGAAAAAATTAATGAAGAGATTTGGATCTCCAGTTGGTATATGATACTGAAACTATTCAATTTAGTGATTCCTTTTCACATATAACGTTCAACTTCCCTGGCACGACTGATTCCAACATAATCCAGAGAAATGGAAAACGCTCTAAAGTAGCACTGCGTAGCCATACTTAACTACATAATTTGATGGCACCAAAACTACGGGACCCTCCTGGTCAATATCGGCACATACCAACCTAATTAGTCAATAGCTCTACGATTGGGGGATAGTATCCCTCGAGATGAAACAAAAATAATGCAGTACACCCACTCCATAACCCCAAAAAGCCATCAAAACCTGGAAACGATGTCGTATTAAGAAAGGACGGAAGGTCTATCTTTCGGAAAAGATATGCACACACGTCTAGCATGCTCCCTAGCCCCCCTTCCCCAGAAGGCTCTCACGCTGGGCACCAACCAAAATCGCACAAGTCTTGAAAGCAATATTTCCTAAAGGACTTTGGAGTCACAAAATTCCTCCCCATAGTCCCTATAGATCGAACAAACGCTTCAACGATTTGCTTTGGACAAAATACGATACTGCCTACAATTAAATGGAAACATCATCTAGCTTCTCCTTGCCAATGACCTAGCTGCTGGAAGTTAGCAACACATCCCGTGGATAAGGCTTATTGCAGGAAATATAGCCAGTGAGCAAACAAATGAAATTCGTCAAATGCAATGACGTGAGCTACGGCTTGCTCGAATATCAATTCTGAGGTTGATTCACCTTTACATGTACTTTTTTGTTTTTGGTGTTAGAAACTACCGAGTTTTTTTTTCACACAGATGTGCAAGTGAATCTTATCGATCCTAAAGCTGCTGTCTACAGAGATAGTTGTTCCTTTTTGGTTTCATGCGATGACTCTAAGCGTTCCATTTATAGGAAAAGGCCGCTTCTGTCTTCTCTCGCTTAGTCGGGGTAGAAATAAAAATGGTAGAAATGCACTCAGTTACCTTATGTGAGCACCCGGAAGTAAGCACAGCAGAGTAACGATTTCAATCCATACTGATGTGAGCAGTACTTTCAATATACGAAGACAATGTGAATTTCAGATTCATTGGATGGATGAAGGTACGGAAGCAAGATGATCGATGATTATCACTGTATACAGCGGAATTCCCATGATAGAACTAGAGTGCTGCAGTGCACAGATTCGAGGTCACCGACTGAAACAAACAAGAAGTTGACACGTTCGGGGCGAATATTTCTCCAGTAGAGCTGGTTAGTATGGCGATGCTTGGAACCACCTCTCTTGGGGAACACCCTACTCCTCGTATTGAAAGTAATTCTGAAACGGCACCATTTCGCTCTTATTGTAAGAACCCACTCTGCAGGAACATTGTTTATTTGGGGGAGGTTCAGCTCCGCAGTCGTATCGGAGAGAGGGGGTCACTTGATATATGGAGAGTCGTATTGTCATGTAATGCAATAAAAGAACTGACAGACGTGTCACAATGAGGTTCAGTGAAAAACAAGCGAACTAGAAGAACACAAGATTTGCAAAGCTCTAGAACTATATTTTGCTTCCGAAAGTAAAGTCTGCGTGCGCGTTTCTGTAGTCCTTTTTCGGTCCAACTAGAATGCGCGCAGGACTAGAAAATGCAACTGTACATAATACGCACAAATAGACAATTGTCGTTCAAGCACATATGACAATGGTGAAAAATATACGTGTTATCTGAGATAGGGACTTGTTCGTCAACTGGGAAAAGGAGAAACGCAGTGGAAATGGACAATGTTTGCAGCAAAACGAGGTATGCCAAGGGCGGGGAGATCGGCCACAGAGGAGAATATAAAAAACTGGTACACGAGGACACAAAAAGCCCAGCAACGATGGTTTCATCTTTTGTAGCTTCAAAGTGGGACATGATTGAAGAGATAGGAGACAGATTCACCGTTATGCGTTCGGCGGATGGCTTCGGCCAGCATAACGCTTATATCGATGCACTGAAGTAATAAGATCGAGATAAATGTGTCAGGACAAACGGGCACAAATCAGAAAGTTAAAGGCATTTTCTATATCCCATTAGGGGAGAAAGACGAAACACCTGAGCTGAAAGTACCTACCACTGGTCAATGGAAGATGGTATAGAGTTCATACAGCTACCCAGACCCCATGTCGCTCTAGATAGCTATGTGTGGTAGACATAAAAAGACCCTTATCCATGGAGACACTAGACCAGGAAACAATGCATTGTACGATGGGTTGGGAGGGAGTGTGGGGGAAGGCCGGTGAGCGAAGAGCTGCAAGGGTAAATGATACTTCCCGGTTGCCCAGGTAGAGGAAGGGAGTTTGAGGTACCCCACCTTGAGCCTTTGACTCATAAGTCTGATCCACAAGGCAGTGGGAGGATGTAGGGTTTTGTCCTGGGACCCTGCCCCTAGCCTGTGACTTAAAAGTCTGACCCACAAGGCAGTGGGAGGGTGTAGGTTCTTTGGGGACCCTGCCCGGAGCCGATAACACAATAGTCTGACCTGCTCGGTTGCAGGGGTTGGCTAACCCGAGGGCGCAGGGAATAAGGCATTACTGTCTCATTCCTGATGCGGCTGCGCACAGCAGATGCCTTTTGAGCAGCACCGGACTCTTTGGTTTTAAAAGTATTTCGACCGTAGTGGATAATGCGCCGGCGGTCACGGTCAACCGTTGGGCGATCAGAGTGTGCGGTTTTGGGAGCCGACCGTTTCTAACCCGTCCTTCCTCGGGGAAAGCAGCATCGCTGCTTCCATAAATATGGATGCTGGTCGCCTGGGGGAAACGCCTTACTGCCTCCACACTCCTGTCGCAGAGGACAGTATGACTTTACCTCCAGACCGCCTCGTAATACGATTCCTCGCAGTACGGGGACTCGCTGTTCTTCGTCGGGCGGTTCCCCGTTGGCCTTCCTGGCACGAGTGAACCTTTAGGAACTGAGTTCCAGCCAGTATAGCCCACAGGATCATTGCAGCACAGAAGCCCGACCACCACGACAAAGTGACAGCTTTTGGTCGGGAGTAAACAATGCACCACAAGATCAGAAGGAAACCAAAATTCTAATTTCAGACACTGCTTCTATCCCACCATTATCAGCAACAAATGCATTGTTACTGCGAAAAATCCCTTTTACTATTTTGTAATTACCAGTATGAAGATTGAAGAGGATAGGAAAGATTTATCCCAATGGGTTGGGACGAAATCAGGCGCCTAACGGAATTCCAAATACCAGACTAATTTAAAGAAAAAAGACGGACAAGGCGCAAAGTAAGCATTTTAGGGTTTTGTAAAATCCAACTTATTGCCAACCAGTTGTAAACAAGCAGGATACTAGAAACTGGAATCATAAAGGAGGGGATTTCTGTTACCCGAACACATGGGGTGTCAAGGATCCACATAAGGTATTTGCCACTTAAGCCTGGAGGGCCATGGTCCACTACTGGGAATCGCTTTTCTTCATGACCCCTGACTATAAAAAGTGATATATATGGGAACGCTGACCGGTGAACCGTCCAACGAATATATCACTAGGTTTAGCACGCGTTAGCGCTCACATATGAGAGAAGGAACAGCGGGATGGACTAGACATCTATGGAGAAACCGTTGATCTTGCGCTGATCTAAAAATGGAGTAGCGGCAAAAAAAACCCCACTACCTTGGAATAATAGAGATAATGTTATTTTCCTCCACCTACTAAGATGGATGAAGTTCGAAACATGGTGATTCACTTTGTTGCTAAGCGCTTCGTAACTGACGCTCACCAAAAACTCTACGAGCCTGCCAGGACGCATTGCCAACAGATTCATCATGTTGCTATTGCCACGGTCAGTGTCCACTTCTTCAAGTGTCATTGTTTAGGTTCTAGCTGTCATTTTATGCTGCGGTACTCTAACAAAACGTATTTTAATAAAAAAATCTGATAAACGACGACCGGCAGCACTAACATTTAGAACGCATGGTAAGAGGCCGAGCACGAAGATGACATACGGTATCTGTTAGATAGGACACAAGGGAAATAGGATACCGGTCCGGGTACACAAAACAACTAGTTCAGCTTCTACTGGTCGTTCACTGCATTAGCCCGTTTTTAGCAAGTTACTCAAGCCATAGTAGTCCTCGCAGAAGTCTACTGACTGAGCCAGCGAACAACACAACAGAGAAGTGAACCAACACTGTGGAAAACCAACCTGGATTTTCGGTGCTTTGCTCATGTTTTCATCCTGACTCAGCGTATTGGTTACCACTACCGCCTCAAATGATGACTTGTTGATCCGTTCCAGTGCTGGACCAGAGAAAATCCCATGTGTGCAAATGGCGTATACTCGAGACGCTCCAGCTTCGATTAGTCTGTGTTTCAAGATGGATCGTGACAATCGATCAGAAATATTGAGGCGCACAATTACAAAGGTTGTCAGTTGATTCTGGAGAGTTAAAAGTGATTAAAAATACGAATCTATTCCATCAGATGGTCTACCGATGAACCAAATTGACGGTCAGTTCAGTCTTCGTCGATGCCCACACTACCTAGTTTATCTATGTGCAGAGGCTCAGCTGCTACCAAGCGCCATAGCAACGAGGACTCAATCATTTGAAGCTTGTTCAACGGTAAAATGCTCACAGGGCGACGGCATTTTCTGCAAAAGCTTAATCAAAGCGAACAAATTGGACGACTTGTCAATCACTCTTTTTTAGGAATGGGCGTTTTCGTACGCGGGTGTGTGAAACACTCCAATGCGAGCATAATATTTAAAGTCTGAAAATTGGCCTCTCATAGGGGTAAAATCACTTACAGGGACCTATAATAATATCAATAATAATAACTAATAGAAATAATCGTTCAGATTGAACCCAGATTTAGTACGATTGATCATCTGATTTACAAGGTCGAAATCCACACCCAGCCCCAACACCGTGTCACCAGCCTCACTCGTGAAGATGACATACATGATTCAGTCGGATGTTGATTCGTTTAGCCCATGAGCCGGAAGCTTTGGAGAATCTGACCACCGGTGAATATCTATCTGGACCCTTCCGGTGCATAGCTGCCAGGCCATGCCGCCTGAAGGAAGCACGGCGGCTGTGATACTGCTAGGTCTCCCAAGCCTGGACCAGAGCAGTCGATATACTGAGGTTGAGTTTGAAACACAGACTTTCCGGCCAGTAATTTCGCACCCTAACCACTAAGCTGTCTCGAGCTCGAGGGGGAATACACTATCGGGGCTGATGCGCGTTCTCCAAGGGAGTGGTTCCTCTTCAAAGGAGTTCGTATAGAGTGGAGTGCTATACACCTATTTGGGTGTACAAGGCCACCATCAAGTTTCCTCCAGTCCAGTGGAACAAACCTATCGAGCTCCGTATCACTGTTACCACAATCTATTTTGATACGCCATATGGTATTTTAATATTCTTTTCTCTATAAATTTACAGTGCGGAGGGCTTCGCTACATAGAAAAACAGAATTACGCAGTCCTTCCTTAGAAATGAAACGACCTCAGATGGGTTGTCGTGAAAGTAGTAGATAAGTGCGTAACGTACACAATTAGTTTTTTTATTGCAACTACTAAAAACGGTCAGGTTTACCACTATAAAACGTCACACCAAACTAAAAACGAGTTGGTTGAGAGTCAAACACCATTTGAGTAGTGCGTAAGTAATGTGAACAGAATTACAGTTTGAATTAAAGGTATCAGTCAAATGGATTTTGCTCAGTTTAGCCTGTCAGGAAACTGACTGTGTGATTTTCATGAAGGATATGGGAAAAGGACAGTCACAGGCTGATAACTTTCCGAGTAAAAGGAGTAGGACTCAAACCTCGTCAAGTATCAAATCCTTCCTGAAGATCACGGAAGGTTGAGAATGGCCAGACAAATAGTCCCGGCAGTCAGATTCTTCAAGGATTGTGGTTCATGGGCTAAACCAAGTAAAATCCAAACGAATCATGTATATCATGTGCACGAGTGAGGCTACAAAAATCGTTCAGCTGAAGCACCCCTTCGGTGCCTAACTGCCACGCCAGCCGGAGAAAGCACGAGGGCTGGGATACTGCCCGGTTGCCCGAGCCTAGGCAGCGGAAGTCGAGAGGCAGAGGTCGGGTTGGAACTACGGACCTTCCGGTCAGTAAATTCGCGCTCTAACCATTTGGGCCATCTCGCCTCACGAGTGAGGCTGGCGACACCGCGTTGGGAACGGGTGTGAATCTCGAACTTGTATGTAAAGTGATCGATCCTACTATATTCATTCAGGTAAAACCAGATAAGTAGTGGACAGCTCATGTACAGACCAACCACAAAATGTCGATTGACATCGGTTTCACAAGGAAACAAACATAAAGTTCACCCAGTGAAATACTTTGGCAACAGTCTTAACAACGTAGCTAATTGGATTACGTGTTTGGATTTGTCGTCACTGAGAATACGGTTCAAACTGAAGCGCACAGAATGTAAGTGGACACAGCTGCTCACCACCTCACTAAATATGACCTAAGTAAAGAAAATCCATTGTTCCTTATCTGATCTAGCCAGCTACGGAATTTACTCCTTCAAATACAGCTACATGGTCTTGGCAACACAAGCGTTAGTATCGGATAGTCATGCTTATTAGAAGATGATGGGAATAGAACGTGCCATTTAATATGAGTCAGACGTCGTTTGAGTCGGACTTCGACCAGTTAACGAAGCTCCAAGTGAAGTTTGGAAAGAACAAAGGCTGAAATTTCGAGCATGCAACAAATCACAGAAGTAGTCGGCCACAGACTATTGGTCTGAAAAAGGCTATGAGAGACAAGCTCGCAGTGAAATTGGAACTCTGTTGGTTATGATCAGAGAAGCTTGAGCTGCGCGAGTATTTGAGGTGGACTGACTCAGTGAGAATTAGATACAAAATCCAGTCAAACATCAACGGTGGATGATCGATCTGGGAAAGATTTGAATGGACTCAACAAACTGGCATAGTTCGGGAAGGCTGCAGGCTTAACAATCCGGAATATCTCTTTACGATACGCTTCTTCACACTTACTTGTCAGCAGCAGTACAGATAGTGCCGCAAGTGTCTGCCATATCGTCCACCAAAATGGCTACACGTTTGTTCACATCCCCAACCAAGACCATTCGGTCGACCTCATTGGCGCGTTTCCGTTCTTTATGAATCAGAGCAAAATCGACGTTCAGTTGATCCGCGATGGAAGTAACACTGCATGCACAAAACAAGAAAACAGCAAGTAGCAGTAGGCCAATACGATCAAACCGCATACTAAGGTTGAACGTCAAAAGTTGAATAGGAGATGTTGCCGGACTGTCAAAGACCAGAAAGTCAGTATGCTCTACGGGATTCCAGCGAATGAATATAGTTCGCTAATGGACTTAGTGTTGCTTCATCGATAAATACAGAAGGGTTGTATCATTAACTGATGAGGTTGTTTCAATCATCCGATCAACAACCTGATGGGGAGTGTGTACCACATTGCCTGAGTGTTACACTGAGTAGCAGGGGATTCGACCACATCAGACAGGTTAGTGAGTCGTTTTACGACTCAGTCTGAAGACAAAGTCCTATTGTCCTCTGTGACTGGAATGTGTAGAGACCAAACGTTTTCCTCAGGGCTACTAGCACCGTCACATTTCGATCGAAGCAGATGCGTGGTGCAGTTTTTCACAAATTTTTTAGACAACTGGAAGGACACAAGGACGGTTGTTAAGATCTAGATAGTGGTAAAAAAACAAAAACTACAAGTAGGCTGATCTAAATTCCATACCATAAACTCGACTGATTTCACTCAGTTGGCTAAGACAACATCCATTCGGAAATGTCCACCGGTTTCGGCTGTTGTATACCCTGGCGAATAGCCAAGAAACAAAGAGTAGTCAACGAGTGGCAACGAACTAAGAGAATTCCTAATTGCAAATGTTAACTGATTTATAGACAAAATATATAAACGGCGGGAAAATGTTTGGAGTAACGCATCCATCTTCAAACCCGAGGACTGAAACTTCAAGCAAGTGCTTAGATGCGGCAACAGCCATAACCCAGGGCAGTCCTAGTGAAAATAATCATAAGACTCGGGGTGTTTGGAAATAGCTGCAGAACGGTGAGTGGAAAAAATCCGCGTCAAAGACAACTGTTTGCGGTGGTGTTTTTGTGACGTTTGTGAGGGCAAACTGGTCACTGAAAGACTATGCTGGTTGTTTTCATTATCCTAACCCATAAAATCATATATATATATATATATATATATATAATGAGATATAAGAAACCAAAAACATTGAACTCCTCGTCCTCTGATATTCGGTCGGGCTATTGGCTCCCCGCATCCATATAATAAACAATAATCGTTCAGCTGTAACACCCTTTCGGTGCCTAGCTGCCATGCCACCCGAAAGAAGCGCGAGGGCTGGGATACTGCCAGGTTGCCCAAGCCTAGACAGGGGAAGTCGAGAGGCAGAGGTCGGGTTCGAACCACGGGCCTTCCGGTCAGTAAATTCGCGCTCTAACCACTGAGCCACCTCGCCCCCCCATCCGCATCCATAGACTGCGCTATTCGTCCAGATGCCAATTTAGCTAAATCTATCAACAAAAGCAAGTTCCAAACCAAGGTTCTAACGGAAACCACAGTGATAACTATAAAAAGAGTTGCAACAATCATTTGTCTCCATTAGAGGCTGTCTTAGAATACCGCGCCTTTCGATATACCCTAGGACGGAGCGGAACAGCAAGCCAAAGTCTTACGTAGGAGTTACACACCGCAACACCGAGTACGTTCACGACAGACTGAGAAGTTCACCGTTCCATCCTGTTGCCTAATGACCAACGTATTCAGAAGATAATGAGATTGTCCGCTTCGGCATCGGATGTAAAGCTAAGATCTCAGTGGACTGTGTTTGAGAAAAACACAAATGTCACAGAACTGTGTTTTGTTCCATCTGCAATGACAAAAAACTTTCAAGTAACACTTATGCAAGTGAAGTTAACTGTTTCTGAGGAGTGCATTACGAATATATATGTGTCGCGATATCTCGAATATCGTAGCAACTGAAACATGAGGCGGCCCGGTGCAGCACATTCAGTTGCCTGGAAACATCAAAAACGGGAGATTCAGCTGGGTTCCAGGTGAGTCTCTCGCAAAACCAAATTTGTTTGCAAATGAGTGTAGTTCGCTAATTTCGTGCAATTTGGTTTCAAGTAGAACATAAGGTTGACGGAAACTCGGGGACTGCGCCTACCTGATGAGCCCCAAGAAGGGCGAAACCAGTCGTGAGCTGTCGAAGAATTTTCAGCAACCTTGTGAGTAGTGCATTACAAATGAACTATTTCTACTTCAGTCTTTGATAGGACAAGTTGGTTATGAAGTTGAACTCGGTGAACTACCCATCAAAAGGCCGTCAACCTGTTGCTCTTCTGAGTCCCAAAGTTGGAATGCAGTATTTTGGCGCCGGAAATTGCGCACCAACGCATAAAGCCGATAGTTTCTCCAGGCGCAACATTCGTGGATAGCAGATGTACATCAAGGGGTAACACTACAGGGAGATATACCAGTCATGTCCAAGGGCTCGATGGATTCGAAGGTATCTTTTAAGCTGTGGATAGCTAGCTTTGGACTTGGGCAGTTTCAGGATCTCTCCTGGTCATTGGGCTAAATTACGGTACCCGGTGATGGCCAGGATGAAAAGAGGGGAAACACTGGGTTTGTCTTCTCCTTATATCCTCGTTCGGATTGCTAAGGGAGAGTAAGTGTACTCAACCGGAAAACCCCCGACACAGATTATATGGAGTTTAGACCGACTGTTTGTGATGCATCATTTTGAAGCGGGTAAACTCGAGATTAATAACGAAATACTGTCTAAATCGGAATCAGAAGTGAATTTTGGAATCAGACAATGACGTCCTATTGATCTAACAACACATAAATCGTATGTAACAATGTGGTCCAGGTTCTTTGTGATCACGACGTGACAGTTGAATGAAGAACCTACAAATTCTATAAACTTCGACTTCGACATGAAAACAAGCAACAGACAAGTCGACTATTTTGTTATTGTCACCACAGAGTAGATTCTTAGGTCGAGAGAGTACAGGTGCTTCGTCTGTAAACAGTAACCGAATGCACAAAGCATCTGGTGCGCAAGATACGTGCCAATATTCGGTACTCTCGCGTTTCGAGAGTACCGTTTTCAACAGAACGAAAAGGGTGATTCGAAGAGGACCAGGGACTTAACTGGGTTCCTTAGTCTTTGGACCCTAAAAAACCGTTTGGGAAACAGGATCACTCAGCTTAACCAAGTTGTGGTTTCCCAGCAAAAAGTTCATTCAAAGCCCGGATTCAGGCTATAGGTTGAGTAATATCTGGAGACCACTAACTAGAAAAGAATGATCACAACATGAAATCAATAAGGCTTTAGGAATATTCAAAACTTGGATAGGTCATAGGAAGTTTAATTCGGAGCACACTTGCTTGATACGATTAAATGATGACCAGTAAACAAAGTTACATTTATTGACTAGGCAGTTGTTTTGACCATCCGTCCAAGGTGTTTCTGATGGTATTCCCTACGCCCCTAGCACACATTTTATGGCGTGACTTGAGTGAGGTCGAGTTTGAAACAACCACCTACTGCAGACACTCAAACACAGTAAACAGGTCAAACGCTTTGTTGTTGTCAGCACAAAATAGTTTCATTGGCCGTGATTCTGTCGGTAGACAGTATTAGAAAGCACAAGGCATTTGGCGCACATTCAGTGTACTAGCTAAGTTGTTATTCTGGTAACCTAGAAGTAGTATACTATGTTCATAGCGATAGAGTGACCCGAATATGCGGCATCAGTGTAAACTAATGAGAGCGTGGTAGAGATGCTGGGTTGAATGCTCGCTAATAAGTACGAAACAATGCCCTCAAACACGACGTCCGGTAAACATATATGGGTCCCTGTGCACTACCCAGTGACAGTAGGGAAGACGCTTAAACAAAATAAGTCAACATAGGTCAAAAAAACACTTATCAGCACCCATTCGGATTACTATTTTACGCTCGCGTGCTGTGAACCCAGTAATCTTATTCTCTTTAGTTGAATCGGCACCAGTGACAACTCCGTTTTCTTACACACACGTATCCAATATGGCAACAGCCGTTGACCGTCGAATGCGTAACCATCACGATTAATGTTATTTCAGGTGCCAGTTAGTGCAGTCTCAATCCTCAGAATAAAAAACAATGGCTCCTGGTGAAATTGATGATGGCGCGTAAGTGACACGATGAAAATCGTCCAGCTGTAGAACCCCCGTCGGTGCCTAACCGCCATGCAACCCGAAGGAAGTACGATGGCTGGCATACTGCCAGACAGGGGAAGTCGAGAGGCAGAGGTCGGGTTCGAACGACGGACCTTCCGGTCAGTAAATTCGCGCTCAAACCACTTGGGCCATCTCATCCCAAGTGACACGATGAAAGCACGCCGATTACTAGTGGTATGTTCTCTTCAGATGAGAGAAAGATAAGTTCGTCAAAGTGATAACCTGAGCACACATGGCCGGACTAGCCAAACTGGAATATATCCGCTAAACTGTGAGCTTAAATCGTCATTGCTGATGCAATGTGCCGAAATTCGAAAAGTTGCTCGACTTGGTTTAGGAACCCATCACAGATACTGACAAAAATGTAGCTGCAGAGTAGCACACTGCTCCGTGCGTCGAAATACAGTCTGATGCCGAGGAAATAATTCGTGAAAATTTTGAATATGTCACTCTGAAAGGCCACAATGGAAACTAAGTCACCATATAAGCGAAATTTGGCGGTATATTCCTACCTGGCGAAGGATTCACGCCAAACCTAATTATGGTCATGAACTCTAACATGATGAACCACAGATCCATAGACACGCAAGTCGTGCTTTATACTCCTGAGGAACTATCAGCTTTCAAATGCAATTATTATGGAGTCTTTGCTCTCCACAACCTTTACCCGAAAGAGAGAGCCCTGACAGAACTTCGAGGGTGATGGTCCAAAGGCGAAACTGATCTTTTCAACCGCGACTCAAAGGATTTATGTTAAAGGACTAGGTTCGGTGGATACCTCTTTCCATCATACGACTAGACATGCTTACAGATATCCAACAGTACTCCACATAACAGTCCAAATATGCGTAAGAACGTCCGTGACGTCACAAACAAATGTCACTAGCTGACATAGCTGGCTTTGGAAACTTCGATATCAATAAGCGAAATGAAACGGATGTGATTAACGAGTGATATAACCGACTCGGAAGTCAAGATGAATGGGCTTAACGCGCTTCGGCGTAATCGGTCAGCCATAAGTGGAGATGGAGGAACTGCTCTTTATACATAAGGTTCATTGTACTAACCTCGCTAGTACATCGTCCGGTTCTGATGGAGCATACGGGAAGTGTTTGATGCAGAGTCCTTCGAGGGTGAGACCACGTAGGAACCATCGACGAACTTCCCGCCTTAAATGTGTGGTTACTTGTTACTGATACCACGCATTCAACAAAGGGAACAATGCATGGTTTTAGATTTCAACGCGCCTTCTATCGACTGATCTCCTGGTAGCTGATTCGTTCATGCGAGACCATCACACGACAACTTTTTACCACTTAACACATCAGTATGTGCAGCAGACCACTAGAGAAACCCCGATATGATTTAAAATCCTCGATCTGCTGCTATCACCGACAGAATCAGATATTTTTTACACTGATGTCTTTATAGGTAACAATGACCCTGTTACCATAATATTCCGCTAGAATAAGGCGGACCCAATTTTGCAACCCAACAACGTTGTAGCTGAAAATATCCTGTTTCATAGGATGAAGACCACTTCCGATGTCCTCTACTGGGCAGAAGATTTTGCGACCACGAAGGCACAAGGTTTAATATAGGAGCTAGCGTGGGTTTTTGGTGCAAGGCGCAGCCTGCCTCAAAAGAATCGTCCCGATCTCAGGGACAAATGAGGAGGGTCCTGAAGCAGCGAAACGACAAATGGTGTCATCCAGAACGTGAGGAAAGTTACAAAATACGGGACCGACGTAACGCCATGAAGATTGCAAAGTACCTGGAGTTCGCACGGAAACTATAAACTGAGTACGCGCCAACAACGAAACGCTTGTCCAATTAGTCGTCGTGGAAGGGCAGACAAGCACAGTCCTACTATTTACAACCAGCAGAGGGATGTCGGCCAAACGACAGCAAAGCACAGACTTGTGCCGATCACTTCGGTACACACAACAGAACACACACAATGACCCTCGGCGCTACCATACACTATGACTGACCAATAAAATTGTCCAAAAGTCACTGAATCTGCACAAGTCACTTGAACCTGATGGAATCCATCTTTTGTTATCAGGTGGCGAACGATCTTGAAAATCCTCTTTACTAGGACAGAAAGCTCTGGAATCAAAAAAGATCCAGTGTTTGAGTTTACCCGTAAACATCTTCCTGCGAAATACCGGTCGATCAGCTCCAGACGCTAAGATTTTAAGGTCACAGAAGGGCGTATAACGTCAGGTGCTTGTTTTCTCAACTACGAGGGAATTCATATTAACTGTGGGGGAAGGGTGTATAACGTCAGGTGCTTGTTTTCTGAACTACGAGGGAATTCATATTAACTGTGGGCAACAAAATCAAAAGGCAGTTGTACGAAAGAGTCACCTACGAATTCGGATTTCCTCCATAATCCACATTTTTTCAAGTTATAAAACACCTCATAGGATCACACTAGTTTCTCTGAATTAATTGGCTCTCCGTCCAACAGGGTGACCGAGTTGACAATATCGAGCATCATTATTTCGATGACACAGGTCCGAAGTGCAAAGGTCGTCTTCAAACTGGCTGTCAGCCCCCAATCCTGATACTTCGGACACAAGGGTGTGACAACACACCTAACCATGGGCAGTTCGAATTTGTAAGAATACACTCGATTTATTTATGCTCAGATTCCTTAGGTGACACCGACTGTGGCTTCAAGAATAGGCAGGGCTGGAGTAGCGGGAATATGTTTGGAAAATACAAACGTCATAGCATATTTATAAAACACCTGGTGAATGAACTGTGTGAACTGTTGTGTTGTATTCGGTTCTCCCTGCTAATAGTTTTTAAGTAATGATATTTTGAGTGCTGATTAAACTTTATTTTACAAACGGAGACAGTGTGTGCCGGAAAGCCCAGAAGCAACATATGGCTATTTCATCATTGTTGGACGTCATCGGTAGTGTGCAACCCATGAATCCTTCAGCTGAAGGGGGACCTTTCATTACCAGTGTGGTAGTTGATAAATGGGTGTTTATTTCAGAAGAGATGGTGTTACCCTTCCATCTTATTGCATAAGTTTTTCCAGACCCCGGTTTCCAAGCTTTATTTAATTGCACAATTGTGTTCAGTGAATGATCGGCTTGATTCTTCGCTTCATGACCACCCTCCTATGTAGACTACTGAATGTGCGTGCCGCAAGTAACCTAAGTAAGCTGTGTAGACCGAAAACGGTTAAAATGTGTCACTAAAACCGGGGACCAGCTACCAGGCATAAAAAAACATTGATGTCTGACCGTTTGGCGCCACCAGCATCGGGGCTGACAATCACGCAGTCCTTCCATTCTTGAATATTGCTCTTGATCCACTTGATCACAGCGGGTTCTGCGTACAAATTATCCACAGGTATGTCAAAGAACCCTTGAATCTGGCTTGCATGCAAATCCATGGTGATGATGTGGTCAGCACCAGCGACTGAGAGCATGTTCGCAACAAGTTTGGCTGAAATCGGTGCCCGCGATTTATCCTGTGTGCAATAAATACGAGCGGAAAGCTCTTGTAAAAAAAAACAAAAGCAGAGTCCACACGTATGGGATACACAAACAGTAAAAGCTAGAACGATCAAACTCTAGCTTAAAATATCAAATAGTTGGTACGGTACGACCGCGGTACCAGATTGGGATTTGGAATTTTACTGAGTGGCTTATACTGTACTTACGCCAAAATGTGGGGATAAAACACAGGCTGTCAGAAATGACAAAAAAGCCGACCCGGCTCGGTATTGTATGTATCGCACTGATTCGTCAGGTAACCAATTTAGGAGTCACACTGAATGGACTTCGATTGCAAAAGAGTGCTCCAGCGAGAATATCCTATTCATAAGAGTGGACGTTCAACCCTTTGCATGTCCAAAAATACGTTCACAATATGCCAACAGCGTGTCGGTGAACGGGTAACTTTCTTAGCTGAAGTGGGAAATAGCTCTGATTTGTGTGTTGAAAGGGTTGCACATGGCCGAAGGGGGGCGAAAGCCACTGGTACCCGAGACCATACTGGTCATGTCTGGAAAACTTGGAGAAGGAATGTCATCCATGCTATGTAACATGTGAAAAAAAACATCTTTGGTTGAGTATCCTCTCGTGCATAGTGCTTTCTGCAAAAAATGGGGCTTCAAGGAATCACATTCCCATGTGACCATTTCTGCTTAGAGGTCCTCATCACAGGCGGCTCTATGTACGCTCGTAGATGAAAAGAGCGGCATGCTCTCAATAAACGATAGATTTCATGGGTCAAAGCTCATTATGAGAGATTGCATCCTGAGCTTTTCTGAAACGGTTGTTTCGTTTCTGGGTAACTGAACTGTATGAGTACCAATGGCTCGCAAAAGATCCAAACCTCCAATCTTCCCGATAAGAGTTGAAATACTACTAGTCAGTTGAAGACTAATGACCAGTAAGGCCGTTACCATTCACCCCGGTATGATAGATTTCAGTAAAAGTCGAAGTGTTGGGTTGTAGCATCCATTTTTGGCTCACATAATAATAATCGTTCAGCTGTAGCATCCTTTCGGCGCCTAGCTGCCATGCCAACGGAAGGAGGCACGAGGGTTGAAATAATGCCACGTTGCCCAAGCCTAGACAGTAGCAGTCGAGATGCTGAGGTTGGGTTCCAACCAAGGACCTTCCGGTTCGTAAGCTGGCAACTTAACCCCTGAGCTCATACCTATTGTGTAGTCGGACGGTGGCACATGAGATGAGGTATCGTCGGGCTATCTCAACCTTGGTGGGAGCAATAGGAAAGTCTAATGGATTCAACTACACTTTCCGGTGGGGTGCTCGCCTTGTAAGCTCTGAGCTATTTCAAACTTAGTTACTCAACCGGCGAACGAAATTCGCTGGCTTTACACGGATTTTTTGGACCATACCTCCTCCATTGACGGATGTGTCCATGTGTGGTGCGGAAAAATCTGCTGTAAGTCACATCACGGAGACATGGTGGAAACAAACGCTACACGACACCGAGTGACAACACATGGTGCTCCAGTTTTATTCGAGCGATAGGCATATCTATAACGAGCCCGTGTTATCCGATGTCAGCGGATACCTGAAAAAACTTCTCGGAAAAGCTCAGTTTATAAACGACTGGTACTTTAGAAGTGGATTTCCTCAACCTCCGAGGCCAGCTCAACTGAGGGACATTTGAAATCTCGACTTGATCACCGAAAAAGTCTGGTGCATGGAAGAGTGATGGGTGAGACTTCCACAAAAAGAACCAGATAAGTCGCGTGAGTACTGATTGCTTTCGATGTATCTTTAGTCAGCGGAACTTAGGGGGACCTGTTCGTTTAGACTATACTGTCGAGAATACCGGTAATTTTGGTGCAAGAACTGAGTGTTTATTGCAAATACCACGTAAAAAACGGTAACAAACTGGTCACCTGGATACACAAAAACACACTAATAATCGTGCTTGCACGCGGGATCTCAGGTTGTACATTGGTCCTATGGTATATGTATGCCAATTTAGATATGTCAGAAACTAAACACTTTAAGATGGATTATGGCCTTTTCAGCTCAAACGTACCAAAGATACTCGAGCTGAACAGAATATTCTATTGAGGAGAATGTTGATAACCCAGAAGGAATAGACTGTCCAGCTCAGCGAACAGAACATGCTTACTCACCAGGTCCATCCACACAGGAATTATACTCTCGGAACTGTTCAAGTAGGTGATTCTTACTACCTTCGAGCTAAGGCGCAACACATTTACTGAGGGGGGGGTGATATGGCTCAGTGGTTATAGCGCAAATTTACTGACCGGAAGGTCCGTGGTTCGAGCCTGACTTTTGTATCTCGACCTTCCTTGTCTAGGCTTGGGTAACCTGGCAGTATCCCAACCCCCATACTTTCTTTAGGTGGCATAGCAGCTAGGCACCGAAAGGGTGTTACAGCTGAACCATTATTATTATCAAGTTTACTGAGAAGTGCCGAAAAGTTAGGACCATCACGGATAGACCCAAACCACGCTGTCACATGAACGAAATACACAGACTGTTCGCAAAGGCAAAAATTATCTTCGTAATCATCTTTGAGCAAACATTCATTGTAGTCTGTCTATGAAGCAGCTTCCAGGACATGAAGAGTCAAACCTAAATGACAAATGACAAACCTGCCTTGACATTTGGCTAACGGCTAGCAAATGCATATATGGCTAAGGCAAAATGACTCAATAGGACCATAAAAAACGGTACCAATAGCCAAATCCCAATGAGGTATCTCAAACTCCTAGCAAACAAGAGCCACAAACCTGACGTTGTGGTCGGGCTTGTGTGAGGTTGTATGAACTACAGTGGTAAAAATTACGGAAGTCGATGAATAACGTTCGTACCATACGGAAAAGGGTGAGGAGCAGAAGCCACATACTTTCTTGTCCTGTCTGGCGTACGGGAAGCAGGGAATCACGGCGGTCACACGACAACTGGAAGCGATCTTGCATGCGTTGATCATGATGAGTAGTTCCATGAGATTGTCGTTGACCTCACCTCCACCCGTTTGCACAATGAACACGTCCTCGCCTCTCACTGACTCACCAACCTCGACGCTGTACAAAAAAGTTAGGAAGTGAGGATGAACTGCTGCGGAGCGAACGTTGATGGACGATAGGCCATGAACCAAAAATGTTATTTTCAACATACCATGTTTCTTGGTTACTAAACTTGCGCGAGGTCACCTTGCCCAAACGTACTCCAATCCGATCAGCAATCTTCTGGCCAAGGGCATGGTTGGAACTACCAGAAAATATTTTAATATTCGGCATTCGTAGGTGGTTAAATGAGTTAGTTGTGTCGATCGGTGTTTCGAGGGAAGGACGTTGCCCAACAGACTGAAAGAAAAGAATATCATACAGTAGGTCATAGGCATGTGGCGCAGCACAGTTTGCGTGGTTTCTCCCGTTAGTCCATACCTATCGGGAAGTACTGGACTCGGGGTTTATTACAGCCTCTGAGTGCAGCTCAGCTCCACAATAAGAGATTCCCATCGAACAAAGCAAAAAGATCCATTTTAAAGGGTTCGGTGAGTATGGGTCGATGTACCCAAAACGATTAGTGTACTCAGCTCAAGCTAGGGTGACATGGTTAGGCACAAAGATACCAAAGTTGGACCGACTTGTCAAAGACGTTTGATTTTTGGATAGTTCTTAACGGTCCATGTCAAAAGTAAGCTACGCTAGCATTATGGTTAGTAAAATTTCGGTCATGTAACGGTGTTGCTTGCGAAGACCTCGCAGCTTCAATATGTGTGGGGAACTTTTCGATGAACCTTCAGATGCTTCAACACAAGGACTGAGCTTGGTGTCTTTCGAAAAGTAGATTGCTTTCGTCCGTGTTATGCAGACAGCTAGGATAAGGGTTCAGGTAAATAGGTGGCGGTCGGTCTCCCCAGTGACCTACTTCGATACTTTGTGTGCTTGGCCACATGAGTTACCCAACGGTGCTATAAATTGATTTGAATATTGAGGTTCAGCCGTTGATGCGTGCAAAATTTATGCATCGGACTTCATGCCTCAACTCGCGTCTAGTTCATAAATGTACCAGCCACTGCCGTGTTGCTGACACAAATACAGAGATCTGGGATAGGGGACATGAAGTGGAAGTGGATGGGAAGGCGGGAGTGTGCATAGAGGCGCTACAAAGGAAACCCATGCGACGTTGTTTGGAAGGAACTCTACAAACCAAACGCACCTTACTGGTGTACGTGTACACAAGAGATCTGAAGTCCTCACTAGCTCTTCGAACTTCGAATGTCTAAATTCCCCCAAAGGCTATTTGATTCGACCAGCATTCCCGCACAGAAGAAAAACGAGAAGAGGTGGTTAAGCTTTGACCAGGCGTGGGTAGAGAAGAGAATACGAAAAATGTGGGTACTGTCGGGCCACTCGCCTTCTGTGATGCGGTTCGCGTGATCTCCCTTGGGTATGGTTACACACGCCGCGTGACATGGCTGCCAATCAACGGCATTCTTGCCAGTTTCTATCCAGTGTCTGCATGAGTGTCTGAAGGCGTACGCACCTCAGGATGCCTATAGTAGGCTAGCATTAAGTCCCTTCTGTATCCCATTCTAATTTTCTTCAAAATAAGGTTTTCAAATAAATTATGGCCATACGGCAGCGAAGTATCAGTGTTGTGCTGTTGTCACTGCAATATGACGTTATGCTGTAGAATATGATTATCTCTTTCTCCAGCGCAGGTTGGTCTGCTTTCCACGTAGCCCCCCTCCTGATAGGATGACGGCTTATATGAAGTTGTGATCACTCAACTTACCGACGGCATCGTCTTCAAAGAGTAACTGTTTCATGTGGCTAACAAATGCCAGATTTGTATGCGATGATTCAATTGATGGTCCGACGTTAGTATTCCCTTCAATCAGCTGAGGTGTCTGACACTTTAGGATCAGTCCCAAGAATTATATTTCGACAGCAGAGGCTCCTTCGATGCTTCGATCGACTTTCGGCAAGCTGAAGTGTTCCAAAACTATAAAATTAACTTTCCTCGAAAAAGATCATGAGGCTTATCCAATGTGGATTCCGATTTCGTAAGCTACGACATAAGGGAGGGAGTTTAGTGCTCCAGTCATCATCGTTTAGAAGCTCCGCAAATCTCTGTCCCATTAAAGTTCGCCACACCTGTAACTTTCCATCCTACCTTCATGTCCAGAAACACAGATAAGTGAGGGTGAATTCCGCCATCCGTCCGACATTCCTGATAATCTGTAATTGCAATTTCCGAGTCTGGCGTTTCTAATATCAGGCAAGATAGAAATACGGAAAAGATATTAGTGTAGTAGGGCTTCATTACGGTGGCCAGTTCATTCATCTTCCTCCTCAGCCTGCCTATTGGTTGAGTTCAGTTCAGTTCAAGAATACCATGCACCAAGAATACGGTGAATTTAGCTACTACAGTTCCGGTCACCGAGAAATGGGAGGGCAGGGGAGGCACAGTAAACTATTGGTGACGACGGTATGAGCACGTAGTTCGAGGAATGGGTCAGCGACGCATCGCAGGCAATAGCTTTATTACACAAGCGCCATTGACTGCGTGAATCTGCCGTCTGCTGGAGTAAATAAGGGGGATAAGAGGAGTCCCCGTCCACGGAGACGGTAGTTGTCAGCCCGAATGAGTTTACTGATTAGCGTTCTCATAATCCGTTACCCGAGCGCAGTGTCCACCTCTCAGTCGCTCCCACTAAGCACACGGCTGGGCGAAAAGAGTTTTGCGAGGTAAACGGTCCTGTGGCATGCGAAGTATATACCCTGGATAGCGTAAGTTATGAAACATGAGTAACTCAGCAATTCTGGGGGATTCCCTGTTTCTTAAAACCCTCTGGTGCACTCCAGCATTTCTAATCCGATGTTCCCATTAGACCCGGCCGAAGATTCGGAGACACCAATAGTCAAACACTGGGAATTTTCGTACATTCTCCGCACGTGTAGGCCACGTGTCTGATCCGTAAGGCAGTTTGGATCGCACTGCCACATTCTGCACGCAACAGGCAAACTCACGTCACGTCAACAACACGTGTCGGAGATTGGCAGAAGCTGCCTTGGCATTCCCTATTCTCCAACCAGTCCACTGAAGCGTAAACAAGCGCGGAGGCAAACACATTTATCTACGAAGCCGAATAGCTGATTTGCGAACATGGGGTTTGGGTTTGGTCCGACCCAATCACGTAGCTGCACTTTACACTGCAGGTATGAGGAGCATACTAGACCATGTGGCAGAATTATTTAGGTTATTTGAAACGATTTGTATTCTTGACTGATCTGCAATATCGTCCGCACACACATATCTGCGATGGAGCGCTCCATAAGCACTTCGAGTCCCGGGGGTTCGGAGGCAGGCAAGTTTCAAATTTGGGGAGAACTGGTGGGAGAGGGCAGTCTTGTCTTACCCACGTAGTGGACCCAGGAGAAAGCCTGCCGGATACTCGTACGCGCCCACAGGAGTTCACATACAGGATGGGGACCGCGTGATCCCCAGTGCGCCTGGTTGGAGACGCTGCAAGATATGGCTGCCAACCGATGTCAGTGGCGATCTTGTTGTCAGTTTCTATCCAGATTGCCTGAATGAGTGTTTGGAGGTGTAGGCACCTCGGAATGATTGTAGTAAGGCAGCAATAAGTCCCCTCCCCGTCCATCTTTATTCTTTTTCTTCACAATAAGGCTTTCAAATAAATCATGGTTGTACGGCAGCGAAGCATCGGTGTTCAACACTGATGTCATGCTGTCGATGATGATGATGATGATGATGATGATACAGAGCCCTCACAAGGGACATAAATTTTGGAAGGCACGGTTTTGATCGCCAGACACTGCCGTTTCTGACGGACGACAGAGCGAAAAGTAGCTTTCAGATCAAGCAAAACGATCAACGTGAGGCATCTGAAAGAGTGGAGCTGTTCAGGAACTCGTCTCAAGGTAAAGGTGTGGTCGATGAATCCTCGGCCAGGGCGGACGCCAGCCTGATTCTCGAAAATGTCTCTCCCAATAATCGACCAAACAGCACAAAATGATACAGGGGAACCCCTTGGATGCTACGCCTACCATGCTGAGGCTACGATGACTTTCACGCGACGTCAATATACGTATATTGAGAGGTACCTCTCATAAGTATTGGGATGCATGCACCATTCATTCCAAATCTTCCGTAGTATGGTAGTCACTCTGCTAACCAGCTGCAGTTGTCTACGCAACCCCGGCAACGTTCACTCGGTTAACAGTGGTGCATTTCAGAATCCGACAGAATTTTTCTAACACGACGAAAAACCCGAACACCCGTGCCCAGAGCCAGATCGGGGCCATCGTGATCACGCAGTGCATGGACTGGGGATTGTCATTCTACCAACAACGATTTGCCGAAAGGCGTCATCCTTGAACTAACCCGGCATTGGAAAAAGCAAGTATAAACAGCCGTAGTCACAAATCAACCGTGTAAATACAAGTCACGCCAGAACACCTGTAGCACGTGGAAATGCGCCAAAACACACACTCGATCCTGATTGGTCGGTCATCGTGCGAGTCGTGATGTTGATTCTGCAAGCTCGCAGAGTTCCTCTCCAGGGGCAGAGTTAGCGACCGGCAGTCTGGACCGGGTTGCCAGTATTTCAAGGCCACGTCAGGATGATGTAAACGCGAGGCTACAATGTCTCACCAATCCCTAGTTTCTCCTACGATCCTAGTCTCTGCGAAGCAATGCTGAAAGCGGCTGGTGAATCATCAACCATGGCAAGGATAGAGTCTATTGTGCCGATAGCAAGCGCACCGCACTCTGGGACCTTGCAAAGTAGGCTTTTAGGTGCACGGGACGCACGGACGATGGACGAAGGTAAAATAACAAGACAGACGCCGGAGTAATTCCTCAGTCGAGGGTGCCATTACTTCATGGAAATGGAGTCGAAAATGGGGGAAATCTAGTAGGGAACGGGCACACGTTACTGCATCCGACATAAGTGATCGGGCCAGAATATGAAAAGAAGTCATGTGAAGTGTTTGCAACATCTGTCCTTTATGTGTTCAAGTTCTAAAATGTGTTTGCACGCCTGTTCTAACTGGTACAGTAATAAGCGTGGTCGCCAGTATGCTGAGAATTCCCCGCATAATCAAGTTTGGCCCCTGCACTCGTCCACTTTATTCGCAGTGTGTGTTAAGGCGAAGAGGTCTTCATAACGCTTAGGCGCAGTTCGCATAGCCGTACGAGCTGACTAGGCTTCAATTGTGCATCAGCTTAACCGTTACCCATAAAGCGCGGGTTGTTTTCACGTGGCTCTTAATTCCAGCTTGTCCAGGCTGGCTGCAAGAAAATATTGGGGAGGACTGGAAGACTGCGAGGGTTAGTTTAATTTGGGTACCAATAGTATACATCTTGTGGGCCCTTTCGTTCCACTCAAAAAGTGGGTCGTGGTCTTCCGCCTGGTATTCAGGCTATTCAGGCACCAGGGGGGCTGTGATTGTTTGAAAGTAGGGATTCACAGCAATCTCCATAGGCGGAAAGCAGAAATAAAGCTCATCACCAGGGGCTCGGTAGGCTAGGTTATTCATCACCACTACTTGCTTATAAACTGATCAAAATGCCAGGCACTGTGTACTATATACGCCAAAAACTGCTTCTCCATCTACATCGTATTCAAATGAATCATACATTACCTTTTTTCACACAACAAACCCTGCGGTAAAGAGTTTATTCATCTAAATGTACAGAAATAAGGGGTGGGCAAACTTCTCTGGCATAACACCAGATACCATCGTAGATCCGTTTGTCTGTGAGGTATGCACCGATCCAGTTAGGGCAGTTACTGATATAACAGAACATGTAAAACTATGTTTTTCATATCTAATAAAACCAAATCGCGTGTTGAAAGACATTGGAAATGTGCATTTTAGGTCGCCGATCTACACACACTTATCTACCTAGTGTGTATCATCCGACAGACTGTTTACATACCATTTAGTGATGAAGACTGAAATCCTTTATTCAGGTTATTCACTTTTTAATTAACGCATTCACAACTAATAATCAACATTGATTTGTCAAATGTTGATATTTACAACAAAAATATTTGACGAGATTTGTCAAAAGCAAGCTAAGCCGAAATTGCTGCAACTAAGAAAGTTTTGCGACAAATGCGCTGTGTAAATTTTCATCAGACATTACCTCAAGAAGATTTTCTGCTGCATTCAATAGGGTAAATAATAAACCTCCATTCGTCCCGACCCTTACTTCTCAACGTTCTCGCCTTTTGGATTTGAGCCATTCAAAATGACGATGACGCCGCAAGAGGTGCGATCCCTTCCAGCGCACACCGCCAAAAGGTGCTATTTCAAGAAAGGGTAGATGCACTGAAACAGCATGTTTCTTCCGAAGATCAAAAGACAAGTTTGAAGGTTATTGCGAGGACTTGAGCCCAGAATAACCGGAGCCACAGGACAAGTGGCAACTTGAAGGCTCCGCGAACGAGAACAGTTATTGAGGGGGCGATTAAGAACTTTCGTTCAACAGCACATCATTCGTGTCAGAATCCTGCATTTTGAGATAGTCAGCTCGATTAAGTTCGGCTCAATTTCAATGACGTCCAAAGAAGCCGTAGTTATTCTCCACTGTTATGCGCTTAGGATCCCAACTTATCTTCCGAATCAAGAATACCTTAAGCCGTGTGTTCTGAGTGTATGTGCAAGAGCGATCGTGTGTTAAACAAAATATCATTCTCAGGCAAAGCCAATGGGTTATTCGGAGCGTTCTCGGGCATTATATTGTATCAGAGGCATATGGAAAATTCGATGCGAAACATCGTCAAATCAGTAAGTCAGTGAAACCCATTTTTAGGGAAGCGGAGTGTATACAGTATCTTGGATGTGAAACAATGACTAATATTTGCAACTTGAGCGAAGTTGCTCAAAAAGAAACTAGGACTATTGAGTGTCTTCACACCTACCGCGTGATACGCAATAATGTGAACATGGCTGAATGGCTACCTTACGGCAGAAATATAAACACAACGTTTGTAAAACCACTCCCGTCGATTTGTCAGCAGTGGACAGAGTCACACGTAGCACATTTCTGCGTCTGGATGCCAATCGCTTTCGAAAATAGGTGAAAATGGATCATCCGAACAGTATGTTTAATCAATCGCTAGCCGACTTCAAATATTCTCCCGCTTTGGGTCATGAGGCCACTTCAGTTTACAAAAGGTTCAGTGGACTTTCACCCGAATGCAGCCTAGTGAACTGCGGCAGAAATGCTTAACTACATGCAGCATCCAGCTGCTCCAAAATACTTCGCGATCTTTGGCGCTCCGATAACCGCAAGTGACGTATAAAAATTTGGGTTGCCACAAGGCCCAAGAAATGAGTGTGATCGCTGAATTCAACCTTCTGAACGCGCCTGGTAAAAATCTTATACACGTAACGACGTGACCGGCAGAGAAGACGCTTGCAAAATGTATGCAGTGTGGTCATCATATAGAATACCCGGGCACCTTTCAAGTGGACTTAAACCAGAGCACGCTTGATTGCATGATTACATCATTGCAAAGAACTCGAACCCCGATTTCTGGGTGCCCCATCACCAGGACCGATGCGCGTACGATCAACGATCACAAACAGCAGTGAACATGAGAACGGACGCCTACATCCCTTGCTGTGGTAAAAGCGGGCCTTGGGCATTTCATACACATACGAGGACTTCACTGTAAACCGAAACATCTGGATTGCACGCTCTGGGGTATTGGGCTCGTAAATTTTGCCTGCTTTCAGTAGGCAGGCCGCCGTTCTACATGCCTGGCTAGAACGAACGCATCTAATAATTTTGACCTCGTGTCGAAGGTGCATCATATATGTGCGCTTGTCCCTTGCCGCTGGCTGACACATGGAGGCGCCGGACGATGCCCTCAAAGGTTTCAGATGCAATGTAGTGACTACTATTAAATTCAGCCTGTTACCCCCAAGGCATCCGCGCCAATTTTCGTCCTACAGCGGTGCTGTGGGCACCATTGCACCATGAGAGTTTTAGGCCGGAATATGCTATCCATACAAGGTATGTCAGTAATTTTTCAATTTTGCGACACTCCTCAGAGTTGCCTGCAGAGGATAAGGAGATTCAACATTTGTCAACAAATGCTGAGGGAATGTTGCCCTGCTGACAGCGAAGAATTAGCTGGTAGGTAGGTATTCGAATCACTTTCACCAAAGATCTTGCACCCAATGAGCTGTTCCACAGAATACTGAAACTGCTAACTGCACCGCTTGGGATTTTTACTCCATTCTTCGCCTGAGCCTTGATTCCCGGTGGCCGTAAGTTGACAGTCGACGATTTAATCCTTGGTCTTGAGATGCGCGGCAACTGTTACTAGAGGGCAAATTTGAAGCCAGCACCCCTCGCGAACCAAACTTATCAGCGTCTGTGAAACAGAAATATAAAGAGACTTTCCGTGCATCATATGTACCTTGTTTTACTGCTGAAAGCAATAAAACAGTGAGCAGTACGAAAGGTTATAGTTTTCCGGCCGGATTTTTTGAGGGCTTTTGAAACGGCTTACCGCATATCAATTCCGTTGAAACCGAGGGCCCCTAAACTCAATCCTGAGCTGAGGGCGCAGCTGTACTAGTTGAAAAGTGGACCAGTTGTATTCATGAAAACGTCAACTTCCGAGGGGCTCGTAGTGGACGCTTACAAGGATTGCCGCCCCGCACGCTCGAACTATGTTTCGCTTTCCGTGCAAATTCTTTGAACGAATGCTTTTGAGTTTCGATCTGTTCCAAGTTTTAACACCTGTCATTTTGTTGAATATTTAACCCCAGTAAAGCCTGTACTTAAATGGGCTCCATGTATGCGGTGAACTTGCAGTCAGCCTATCACAGGCGGCATTCCGCAGCAGCTAGCATTGAATGACAACAGATGTGGACGAAGTGGTTGTCCTTTGAACGTAAGAAGCAAAATTCAGTGTGAAGTTTGCCAAGCCTGTTGGTATTTTTCTGTGAGCGGGTTTGCAGGGTGATAACATCATTATCCAACTCTCCTAAGCACATTGCCGGCACAAACTGCCTCTAACTTCAAGGCGCTACGTATTCCACAATCAGCAAGACACTGGAAAGACCAGTGCAAATGTTTCATTTTATTCGGACACTGAAGTAAAAACTGGTGCTTCTTTCGAAGACTTTGGCAGATGCAAGCACAAAGAACCTGCTGGATTCCATGAAAGTCAAAAACGAATTTTTTTCCTGAAAAAGTGCCTAGCCTTCTTTATTTAGGTCCACTGGCTGCAAAGTCGCTCCAGCTCCTTCAGAAAACGATCAAGACTGTCGCGGCATTTTAAGTAGAGAGGCGAATGATCCCGGATGATCGTCCTAGAATCCTTTACCAGGACAAGCACACCAACAGAACTGGCATAGTTCTTTCTCAGTGATGTTGTTACAAAGTCTCAATGAATGTTACTTTAAGCAACATGCTGATTTTTAGGTTTCCAGTCCCAAGTTTCTCCCGAACTCCCCTAAAGCGGACCCTGAATCGACACGCCAGTATTCAAAAGGCGTTCCCAAAGATCAAGCTCATGTCCGTGGATCCCCTCCTAGAGACGCAAAAAGTACATCAAAGCGGTCCCAAAAGGGAAGCACGAAACAGACTTCTGCCTGGCGACAGGTCGGCTTACCCAAAACAAGTGGCCAAACCAATTCTATTTGTGAACCCTTGTGTTCATAATCCAGCTGGTTGTGACTCCAAAAGGAAGCTTCTGCTCAGCCCGACACAGATGCTCGGGGTGAGGCAAGCCTATGAAGGATGAAGCACCAAACATACGTGAAATCATCGTCACTTATTTTCTCGGCAGATGATAAAGCTGCGGACGTAGACAAGTAACGAACTCAAACGATAGATTTGCTGACATCGAAGACTTCTTCAAGGGCCCAAAATCTTCTAGCTGGGACGAAGTTAGCGTTGAAGCTTTCGCCCTATAAGGCAGCTGGGATAAAAAGGCTTGCGAGAGATTCTTCTGAAAGCGCAAACCTGCCACTTTCAGCTCTATTCTGTCGCAAGTAACCTATCTTATTTTCGATGCAGTCGTCCTTCATGACCTGAGGAAAAAGCTTCCATTCCGACAACAATGCACCCCAAGCTTCTAAGTACATCGACTTGAAAATCTGATCGTGGACCACCTGGGAGCTCGTGGGCCTTGCCCTCTCGGACAGCTCCTTGCTGAGTTCAATGCGTAGTTTTCTGTAAAAATGAGATCTTTGAGGGTGCCAACACTCCTTGGTGAATCCATCCACCATACAAGCCACATGAAATGGTCTCACAGTGATGCCTTTGGAGCCACACAGCGAAAAAAGTCCACGGAACCAAGCGAAAGTATCTTTACTGCAAATAATCTAACACCAGTAAATCCAAGCGTCCATGAGGACATGAGGTACAGGCAACAACCGTAAAAAAATTTCCACGAAGAGCAAAAAAATGTCCTCTTGAAAAACAAAAAGTCCGCACAAACTGGATTCCGAGCAGGGAAAACCTTCCAGAGAACGAACAGCAGACGTTGCAGGCACCAAGGTCGGAAGAAGGCGAGTCCACTTCAGGGGCTAACTTAAAGTTTAGGACTCCAACTCGGTGTAGAACTATCAAATTTGGTAATATCCTCAATGGAAACCTGTCGGCACCCCACCTTTCGATGCAGCAGCGATAGTTTAGAAGCGTTTCTCCACAAACTGCCTTAGGTCTCAAAAATCCTCCGATATCCAAAAGTCGGCTTGCCCTGACCAACCGCCCATATCTGCAAATAAAGAAAACTGGCTCATACAAGTAGGCTCCGAGGCGGAATTCATCACTGACAGTTACTCGGTTTTCCAAGCGAACTCAAACACGGGAGGAAATTTGGGGGTTTGCCACATCTAAATGTGGCACTGCCCACCTCTGACTGTCTTCTCAAGTGCATTTCCCTTTCGCTTTCTTGTGTGCTGTGGATCGAAATCCCCCGAGTGGGGTGGATTAACTTCTACTCGACATCGCCTGCCGTTGCACCTCAGGTTCAACGGAGGATGACCTGTTTTTCACACAAACACATTCAGCACCTTACTTGCAGCCACAGCATCACGTAGCTCTTGCTAGTAGAAGATTTTACCACTCCCAAGACCTCCTAGATGAGGGTACAAGCAGCTGGTTTGGTGGATATTTTTCTTCGGTGTTAACCAACGTCGTTCAACAGAACGCTTAGACTCGGAATGTCTTTGTCCCCACCAAATACCGCCCCCCATCCCTGCTGGATTTGTTTAGCATAATCGAAAGAAACTTTGTTGATCAAGTGTTAATGAAGCCTCTACTGGGACAGAGTGACCACTGTGTGTTGGCTTTTAATTGCATCTGTTACTGGCTCAGACACCCGGCAATTCAAACGTGGATTTTTAGCTTCTGCTGTGCAGAAGTCCCAAAACTGAGTATCATTTCTGATCAGCTTAAACTGGCGCCACCTTTTCCGGGGGGACATCCACCGTGGACATAATTCACGAAGCTGGTGCGATGTTTCCCCCACAGAAACAAGCATGCTGATGAAGGGAGCGAGAGCTACCCAAAAGAATTCCGTGTCGTTTGGAAAAGAGGCCTCAGCTATGCTTCATAAAGTCCAATGCGGGAATCACAGAAGATGGTATGGAGTTTCGTAAAAAGGTTCAAAAGGTCCCATCTGTCACTTACTCGCGTAAGAAAGTTTTCCGTCATCAAAAAGGCGCGGAAATTTTGTGCCTCACGACCGGCCCAACGAAAGCAAAAATTTTAGCATAAAATTACGAAAAGTCAGCTGCGATACGTGACACGAATCTCTAGAGCCCCTTAAAACAATGCAAATGGTTCGCGCGGCGCATGTGTTTCCAATGTGTAAAAACACAAGTGAACTAAAAATATGATGAAGGACTAAAATAAAGGCGAATGAAAAAGCTACTCAATACTAGCCTACTAAACTAATGCAAGATGCCTCCAAAGAGTAATTCAGACCAACTGGATCAAAACGAACATTAAGATGGCCACCGATATCAGTTGGCAGCCACATCCCACAGTCTTTTTTACCATGCATTGCTAGAACAATCGGACGCCGTCCTGGGCTTTGAACTGCACTGGCAGTACCCAAAAAAGTTCGAAACTACTCCTATTCCTCTGCTAGGTCGAAAATCCGCTACCCTCAGATAGTGGAGTCAAAATTTGGCGGAGGGAATAAATCTATGTTCTACAAGCGGTGACTAAGCGCGTGCACTCGTGAACATTCCGCCAAAACTTATAAGGCTGGACACATTTGACGACTGAAGTCCATGTTGCACAACCGAACACTCACTTTGCGTTTGATATTTTGGTTTCTCTGCACAAGCGTAAGATGGCCTGATTATGACCCTGCTGTTTTAAGAGAGAAAATTTCAAAATCATGCGCACGGTAACTCCATCCAAAAAATCAACCAGCCACAGCATATTTCAAGCTGACAGTCAGAATATACGGATTGACTTGTTAGTCTGGAACTTTTAAGCGCGTCAACGGCTCATAAACCAGGCCGGCTGGCTGAGAAGCCCAGAAAAACCGCAATCTCCAACGTTCTGTATGGAAAACACATTCGAATTCTTTAATTCAAAGAACGGCTGAGTGCGCAGAAGAACGACTGTAAGAGGGATGCTGTGTATTATTACACTGAGTGGAGCATATCCGCGTTCATTTTTGCCGACGAATTGAAATCTCATAGTTCTAATGACAGTATCTTCAAATGGACGCAGAAGCTGAAATGCCAGGGAAGACGGACCGCCCCCTTCGACTGAATGACAAAAAGTGCGTCGTGGTTCGCGATTCGAACCCGACCTCTGCCTCTCGACTTCGCCTGTCTAGGCTCGGGCAACATGGCAGTATCCCATCCCTCGTGCTTCCTTTGTGTGGCATGGGAGCTAGGCACCGAAAGGGTGTTACAGCTGGACGATTGTTATTATTAGTGGCTAAGGAAATCGTGGCTAAGGGGCGAACTAAGGATCATAGGGTTCAATATCGGAATCTCGACCGCTCCTGTCTAGGCTTGGGCAATAAAGCAGCATGTCAGCCCTAGTGTTTTCACGCTTGGCGACAAGGCAGCCAAGCACCTAAATGGTGTCACAGCTGAAAGATATGCATTTTACTTTATTATATTCTGCATGGTAGGGATGGAGTTCTGGGAAACGACTTCCCTTGTGCAAATCAAATTGACATCAAATGACTTGCTCCCCACAACCCCTTCAGAGGAAGTCCTACTCCCTGCCTTCTCACGGCGATGAGGAGAAAAAGCGGATGTCTAACACTACAACAGGACTGACAGACCATTGATTATCCACCCAGGGGCGTTGAAAAACTTTGATTTCAAACCACTCTTAGTTGGCGTACGGGGCATAACAGATCGTCTCTTCGGACAGGGTTCGATTTGTTCACGAGGTGGAAGGTGAACTGGACATCTTATCTAAAAAGTGAGTGGATTGGAAGCTCAGCTACTGATGTCCACTCTATCGGACTACGGTTCTTTACTCTAACCCATTATATCCCGAATTTTACATTTTTTCCAGAATTTCCGGTGGACCCAAGAGTCGTTCCCTAGTTTGAACAACAGGAAAGCAATGCACCCACATACAAAGCTGACCGAAAAAACTGAAACTTTTCACTACTCACGAAAGTTCAAATATCGAGCAAGTAGAACCCTCAAACTTGTCGTTACCTCCGCCATATTGACAGCGCAATTCTAAGGTACCTTTTTTGCACACTTGAATGTTTCAATTTAGCCTGTTTCAACGTTCGCACTGAGACAGATCGGACAACAGGAAACATTTTCTCGCACCTTGGGGAATTGGAATAGCGACGTATGTTATCTATCAATGGCATGTCTACACAATCACAGTAGAATGCGCCTTCTAAAAATGCGGCCACTGGATCCGACAGTGCAGCGCTCATGTTACTCTAGACATTCGATAGTCGTGTCTGGTCTAGTGGGTATGGTGATCGTGATCTCTTAACGAGCCGAAACCGTGCTGTTTGAATAAATGCACATCAACTACGGTCCGCAAGGAACTGAAACTGGTTGCAGTGAGGTGGTTTGTGTGCCTATTTGAGTGAGTCTTACTCTGACATCCACGGAGTCCATCACACCAAGCTGGTTAATGCCTAGAGGTTGACGAACACACTCTAATGGTCTTCCAGAAAATAGGCGCGGGTTCCAGGGAGCTGCAATTCCAGACCCTCTTCCTTATATCCACATATTTCTGAGCGTCTAAAATGTATGGAGACGTTCCAAAAGCCCTCCCCCCCATACACACACAAAATTGACGTCTGGGAATGATGCAGACGTAGTTTGATGGTCGTGCCGGAGCAGACAACGATGCTTGATTTCCGTCGCACAATGGCTGCTCATGGACAGGATGGTCTCAAACCATAGTTACGGGCCAGCGAAAGGTTGACAGGAAGCAGTCCAACACCACCGAAATACAGTTCAGCCGGAACTTGTGACCAGACGCCTGAAAATACCGCCACATTAGCTACCTCTGTGGAGCACCTTTGGAACAGCAAAATTGGCGCAAGTCTGAGTCGGATTTTAGCCCGAAGATTTGGAGGAGGGAAGCCAGATTGTAGATAACAGAGCTGATCATACAGACGATTCCTCTGCTACTCTGTGAGGTTGGTTTACACTGGAGTGGGGCCAGTGTCTGCCGGATAAAGATGTAGCAGATAAACGGTCGATGGTTATAAGAAAGCGTTTACCAGGGAATGAATACCTGCGACAGAGTTAGCGAACTGCCTATGGACTTAGTAGGGCACTACTCTGAATAGTGAAAGAAGACGCACCATCAAACCGCAAGATATACGTGTCCGAACACTCAATGCTCAGCCTACACAAGGAAAAGTTGTGCTTACGGTTTGTCGGTGGAGTACAAAGACCTCCCCACAAAGCCCTGACGTGACCAGTAGGCTGAAAGTTGTCCTCTTACGTACTTGCACTGATTCGAATCCACAACTGACTCACAAAAGTTTTCTCGAATACAAATGCCACTCAAAAACAGGTGGAATTATAGTAGCAATCGCAGTCACCTGGCCGAGAAGCCCCGCTCATTAGCTGGTGGACGAAAATTGTGGTCAAACGCAATCACTTCTCATGAAACCATGCGGAAGACCCACTAAATAACGTACAGTTTGGTTACAATTAATACCATCGGTGAGACCATAGGGATAACATAGGACATGGTGATTCATATCTCCACGAAGCTCGTTTGTATATTTCCGCCTCTTATCGGCCGTTTTCCCACTTCCGTACCTCAAAAGCGTACGATGGCCACCAGTCATGCGATGATCTTTCCAGGTAACAGACTGTAAGTGGTATGCCTTAAGGGCCTCATCACTCCATTAGCAGGGGCATACTTTCACTGTAACCCTGTTGAATTGGACATGATTTGACACCAGTTCTGGGATGTTGTTACAGATCAACCGTCATCGAATGTCCAAGTCAAGGTTGATTCACACACCGTAACCCACTGATCGGTCTCTGTACAAAGGGCCTTCAAATCTACTCTATTGTATATTTGAACCAATTTCACTGGGAGCCTGATTCCCCACGAACAGTCGGAACCTGAGGGTCATGTGATAACTGTTCTGAAGTGACACTTCCATGGTGAGTTGTTAAAGGTCATTTGAGAACGTCGGCATTATCAAATCCAGGAAGGACGAGGGTGCCGAAATCCCCATTCTGGTTGGTTGCTTCATGTGTTGATGAAGTGCTTACTGGTGAGCTATATGTTTCAAGGGATATCGGGCACATTACAATCATACACAATTAGCACCCTGTTACTGGAGGTACACACACTGATGAAGTTATGAGGCGAACACTGGAATGTTTTTAAAACCCCAGGGTTCAGATCTCTACTAGCGAGAACCTTGTCAACTTAGAATATGCAGACGACATTGTTCTCATTTCTGAAGCTGAACAGGAGGCGCATGCTTTGCTGAAGAAACTAACCTAGGTCACCCAATTTGCGAAGTCATGCTGCAGGACGCACGAACCCTGAGCATGCCTCTAGGAATTCAAGAGTGACACTGGAAGTTGTGGAATGCTATAAGCATCTCAGAAGTTTCACTAACTTTGATGGCAATGTGAAAGACGAAATGAACTAAAAATCTCAAAAACCACGATTGCTTTAGCCAATTCGCGTCACTTTTGGCGTCAAAAAAGACATCGCTAGTTATCACAGGAAGTGTATATCAGACTACAGTACGGATTGTATCCTCGAGACTTGCCCAGTTCGAGCGAAGCATCTGAGACATCTTCATGTCTTTGACCACCGATGTCTCAGATCTACAGCCGAGGTCGGCTAAAACTAGGGAATTACGAATGAATTGATCAGGAAATGGGTTTTGAGTGAAGCGGTCGATACTTCATTCAAAGAATGCATCCAGCACGGCAAGCTAAATAGACTTTGTCATGTGTTACGCATGCCAAGACGAGCGCTGTCTGATTCCAAATAGTGAAACCATAGAAGTGGACATAATTTGACACGGAAGAAAGGAATGCAGGGTGTTACGAAAGGTTTGGGTGCTGTTCGTCTTCCAGTACGGGGTCCACGTGACCCTTCCCGATAAGGCGGCTAACCTGTATCGGTGACTTTCATGACGTCAGTTTCATTCCTGATTGTTTGACTGAGTGTCGGATGTGTAGGCACTCCGGTTCCCCTTGCTCCATTTTTCTTCTTTATTATAGGGTTTCAATGAAACAAACTGACAGTTGATTCGCAGTGAAGCAGCAGTGCTATCATTTGGTGTTGCCATCAATGAACATGATGATCATGCATTAACATTAACCCCCGTCGTGGTTCGAACCCGACCTCTGCCTCTCGACTTCGCCTGTCTAGTCTCGGGCAACCTGGCAATATCCCAGACCTCGTGTTTCCTTCTGGTTGCATGGCAGCTACGCACCGGAAGGGTGTCATAACTGAACGATTATTATTATTATCGACCCTCGCCAGATCACTGCCACTCTTAATTTCTCCCACTTCGTACCGTCCAACGATGCGAGATTTTGTGCCAGTTTACCTGTTGTCCGCATCTCGGAGGCCTCTGAGATACGGCGGTAGGTAGGAAAAGTTTCTCGGGGGATGTTATGTGCAGAGTGCCAGTTATCCGCACGATGGTCCGCAGCGATAGTCTTGTGTTGTCACGCTTAGGATTCTGATCACGACCACCACATTACAGTTTGAACTCAAACCAGGCACTCATTCTCCAAATGTTACTTCCGTGGAAAGAGAATGGGAAGACGAGTAATGAGCCGAAAGCCAGTATGTAAGTCCGTACATCATTATTACCAATATACCACCCAGTCAACGCCATGCTCCATGTATTGCACCATAGGCACCCATGCCCTGATTAAAGCAGAGGGGAATTGGCAACGGACTACATGGAGTTCCCAAATTTGATTGGTCGGCTCAACTCTGGATACGACGGAGAATGACAGAAGCGCAGAATTTGACAGCAAGGTTTACCAATCTCCCGGATTCTCACATCAGAAACCACAGATGCTCCGACAGCTGCACGGACGTTCAATTCAGCTACGACTCCACCAAAGGACAACAAATTGTTTAAAGTCAGCAGTTCTCACATAGTCTCACAGGCTCATTGCCAGATCAACCTTTCGGCGGGAAACAGTAAAGATATACAAATGTGTGAAGGGGGTGGATATAGGTTGGAGATGCCTTTACTGTCACCGTATAGTGCCTAGGTGTGTTCCTGGGAGATATAGGGCTAACAGGCACCAGGCATTGACCCGAAGCTTTCCACCGTCGTGAATATCATCACGTTCGACAATAATTTATCGAAGCTTTTCATGACTCAGGTGTACCTAGGCAACACCTCTTCTAACCCGGTTCAAATGAGAGTTTACAAAGCTGTGGATTTGGAACTTACTGAAAGAGTTTGGAAGGATACACACCTGCCGGACATTGAAACGCTGTAAACATCCAAATGGATACCCAGAGCCCGGTACCCTTCTAGTGGGAAGAAGCTGGGCACTTTGGACTGGGTATTCTCTTGGATCAGCTCAACTGAAATTCCAGGACGCCGTGGCGAATCCAAGAACCCGACATAGGTCAAGATGCGGCTCCCTTATAATGAATTGTAGAGCATCGCGGACCAGCGCGCATTGAGTTTTCCGTAGAAAGAATCACTGACCTGCACCACCTCCTTAAGAAAGTTGTTTTATTGACTAACTAACCACAGACGAAAACATTGCGTCCTAGTAACAAGCGAGCCCTCTTCGCTCTAGATTTGGCCTTCTGTTCCCTAATTTCGACCGAAATGTTCCTGACAAACCCCTGCAACCCGTGTCAGATAAGCTCACTGTTATCCTGAAGGCCACATAAGGTTATCTTGCATCCCTCTGCATTCCGCTGCTGGCCTAAATTCGTAACTTTGGTCCTCAGAGTTTAAAAAAATCGTGAAAATCTGTGGGCGCTCTAAATAGCAGGGAACTCCTGCTTGAGTGTGAAGCACACGCCCAAGTCGCAGTTTTCGCTTGTGGACTCACGAACGCACTGCAGACGAGTACAAGCACCTGGGGTTCACGAGTGGGCACAATGTATTTGAGTCTTGCAAAGCCGAGTGGACTTCTTGGGCGTTCTTTTCATATTATTTTTTGGGGAGAAGTCAGTAGCAAAGTTTGTGACAAGATTCCCCACCTTATTGACTCTCTCAGTGTTAACACACTTGTATCCTTGTTCAGCGGGATACCAACAGTTACCCACTGGTCCCTAATACAGATCTGACACTTCACTAACTTAAGTGGTACAGCCCAATGTACTGTACCCTGTATGGAAGGAAGCTTGATGGCCATTCTTCTCCATACAGTTACGCCACCGGTTAAGCCTGTCCAGGCAGGTATAGCGGCGCCGAGTTCATGTTACTAGGAAGCATCCCTGAGGCCTGTACAACAGCGAGCGTACTGTGTTCGTTAACTGTCATTATATACGTGCACTTGTGCTTCTAAAGCCCAGGAGAAGACAACATTAGGTTTCCTTCGACGAAGCGTCTGTTCTTATAAGTCCGCAGGCCGGGATCCATAGCTCGACATCGTCTGAAGGTGGTAGCGCGAAGCCAACGAAGGTGACAAGCAGGTCATTGAAGACCGTGAAGAACAATATAGGTGACAGTGTGGATCATCAACGTGGACTGGAAACCCTCAAACAACGCCCAACCGGTAAGTTAGGCGAGCGGACCGTTGCACAGCTATAAGGACCAGCCTCCCCGCGACGTTGAGGGTTGTGAGACCATCCAACCGCAAGTATAAATTTGGAAAGCCATGCACCAGGCAAACAAAAGTCAGAAAGGGGAACCAGCTACTGAAAAGGCTGAACGTAAAATCTCCAGCTAGCCTGGAGTTGCTCGCGGCGGACGAAGGTGGAAATGGCTAAAAAGGCACCCTGGAAACGAATCCAGACACATTCAGCAGGGAGTTGTCGTTCTTAAGGTGTAAAAGAATTGCGCGACACGTGCTCGCAGTCATACCTCTCTATTGGTAACTGTACGGCCGCTTCAGAGTGGCAAGTACTTTACTGTGCAGGTATCTGTGTCCACGATGTCTAGGCAAAATAAATTTTTGATCACACAGGGCACGCTCGTTGGTGTTTCGGTCGCAGCAGTAGCTGCTTCTCGTACCCTGTCACACATCAAACGAAAATGTCTGTTCCATCAACTAAAAGCACTAGAATCAACTGTTGTTTCCAACTCGTAGCAGCTTGGGGGACAGTTGTGTAGGACAGCGAAGACCCGGGGGCTGCGTACGTTGATGCCGCTCAAGAGCTTGGCCACAATGTGGTCTGACTCCATAAGGGTAGGTCCTGAAATTTATGCACTGCTTCGGTCACCTAGCTTTTCGCATCCTACTACTAGAGGGAATCTCTATGGATTTAAGGTGAGCTAATTCCCACGGATATCTTCAGGTGAGCATCGCCCTGGGTTGGAGTTTACAAATGGATTAAGTGTTATGACTTGTTACTGCCTTTGTGTCATTTTACCACATGCCGCGTCCACCTTATGGGTTGCTTCGTCTATGCACGTCATCCCGTGGCTCCCTCATGTTGTCCAGTGAAATTACACACACTCGAGGAAGTGTGGACTCATTTCGTGCAAAATTAGCGGTTCTGTCAGCAGTTACTAGACGGTGGTATCCGGTATGCCCCCAGGTAATCTGGGCCGATGTCTACAGGTCTTTGGGTTGCTCACATATAACACAAGGTGATCAGGTGAAGAGATGCCGAAAGCCCGAAAAATGAGTCCAAAGTAGCCGTCGATAAAGATTGTTGCTTGCACATTAATCTAGCAATGAATGACGGCTGGACGTGACGATAGATCTGGGGGTCGATCTCCACTGGGAATCCGAGAAAGAGATAAGTTGGGGAGCACTGATGGGACGAAGAAATGCAAGAAAGCCGGATCAAAAGGCAGAAGCACTAAGTTAAAAACACGTGAAGCTACCAGCCAAATGTAAACTAAAAAACGGGCATGCACGAATTTTCCTTGGGATGTACATAGATCTAGTGCCAGACTGCAAATTCCGGATGACAGGAATACACCCACGCCCCTTGTGACGACAGCGAAAGTAAACAGAGACTTTTGCCTGTAGGCTCCAAAATATAGCTCACCAGTAAGCACTTCATCAACACATGAAGCAACCAACCAGAATGGGGATTTCGGCACCCTCGTCCTTCCTGGATTTGATAATGCCGACGTTCTCAAATGACCTTTAACAACTCACCATGGAAGTGTCACTTCAGAACAGTTATCACATGACCCTCAGGTTCCGACTGTTCGTGGGGAATCAGGCTCCCAGTGAAATTGGTTCAAATATACAATAGAGTAGATTTGAAGGCCCTTTGTACAGAGACCGATCAGTGGGTTACGGTGTGTGAATCAACCTTGACTTGGACATTCGATGACGGTTGATCTGTAACAACATCCCAGAACTGGTGTCAAATCATGTCCAATTCAACAGGGTTACAGTGAAAGTATGCCCCTGCTAATGGAGTGATGAGGCCCTTAAGGCATACCACTTACAGTCTGTTACCTGGAAAGATCATCGCATGACTGGTGGCCATCGTACGCTTTTGAGGTACGGAAGTGGGAAAACGGCCGATAAGAGGCGGAAATATACAAACGAGCTTCGTGGAGATATGAATCACCATGTCCTATGTTATCCCTATGGTCTCACCGATGGTATTAATTGTAACCAAACTGTACGTTATTTAGTGGGTCTTCCGCATGGTTTCATGAGAAGTGATTGCGTTTGACCACAATTTTCGTCCACCAGCTAATGAGCGGGGCTTCTCGGCCAGGTGACTGCGATTGCTACTATAATTCCACCTGTTTTTGAGTGGCATTTGTATTCGAGAAAACTTTTGTGAGTCAGTTGTGGATTCGAATCAGTGCAAGTACGTAAGAGGACAACTTTCAGCCTACTGGTCACGTCAGGGCTTTGTGGGGAGGTCTTTGTACTCCACCGACAAACCGTAAGCACAACTTTTCCTTGTGTAGGCTGAGCATTGAGTGTTCGGACACGTATATCTTGCGGTTTGATGGTGCGTCTTCTTTCACTATTCAGAGTAGTGCCCTACTAAGTCCATAGGCAGTTCGCTAACTCTGTCGCAGGTATTCATTCCCTGGTAAACGCTTTCTTATAACCATCGACCGTTTATCTGCTACATCTTTATCCGGCAGACACTGGCCCCACTCCAGTGTAAACCAACCTCACAGAGTAGCAGAGGAATCGTCTGTATGATCAGCTCTGTTATCTACAATCTGGCTTCCCTCCTCCAAATCTTCGGGCTAAAATCCGACTCAGACTTGCGCCAATTTTGCTGTTCCAAAGGTGCTCCACAGAGGTAGCTAATGTGGCGGTATTTTCAGGCGTCTGGTCACAAGTTCCGGCTGAACTGTATTTCGGTGGTGTTGGACTGCTTCCTGTCAACCTTTCGCTGGCCCGTAACTATGGTTTGAGACCATCCTGTCCATGAGCAGCCATTGTGCGACGGAAATCAAGCATCGTTGTCTGCTCCGGCACGACCATCAAACTACGTCTGCATCATTCCCAGACGTCAATTTTGTGTGTGTATGGGGGGAGGGCTTTTGGAACGTCTCCATACATTTTAGACGCTCAGAAATATGTGGATATAAGGAAGAGGGTCTGGAATTGCAGCTCCCTGGAACCCGCGCCTATTTTCTGGAAGACCATTAGAGTGTGTTCGTCAACCTCTAGGCATTAACCAGCTTGGTGTGATGGACTCCGTGGATGTCAGAGTAAGACTCACTCAAATAGGCACACAAACCACCTCACTGCAACCAGTTTCAGTTCCTTGCGGACCGTAGTTGATGTGCATTTATTCAAACAGCACGGTTTCGGCTCGTTAAGAGATCACGATCACCATACCCACTAGACCAGACACGACTATCGAATGTCTAGAGTAACATGAGCGCTGCACTGTCGGATCCAGTGGCCGCATTTTTAGAAGGCGCATTCTACTGGGATTGTGTAGACATGCCATTGATAGATAACATACGTCGCTATTCCAATTCCCCAAGGTGCGAGAAAATGTTTCCTGTTGTCCGATCTGTCTCAGTGCGAACGTTGAAACAGGCTAAATTGAAACATTCAAGTGTGCAAAAAAGGTACCTTAGAATTGCGCTGTCAATATGGCGGAGGTAACGACAAGTTTGAGGGTTCTACTTGCTCGATATTTGAACTTTCGTGAGTAGTGAAAAGTTTCAGTTTTTTCGGTCAGCTTTGTATGTGGGTGCATTGCTTTCCTGTTGTTCAAACTAGGGAACGACTCTTGGGTCCACCGGAAATTCTGGAAAAAATGTAAAATTCGGGATATAATGGGTTAGAGTAAAGAACCGTAGTCCGATAGAGTGGACATCAGTAGCTGAGCTTCCAATCCACTCACTTTTTAGATAAGATGTCCAGTTCACCTTCCACCTCGTGAACAAATCGAACCCTGTCCGAAGAGACGATCTGTTATGCCCCGTACGCCAACTAAGAGTGGTTTGAAATCAAAGTTTTTCAACGCCCCTGGGTGGATAATCAATGGTCTGTCAGTCCTGTTGTAGTGTTAGACATCCGCTTTTTCTCCTCATCGCCGTGAGAAGGCAGGGAGTAGGACTTCCTCTGAAGGGGTTGTGGGGAGCAAGTCATTTGATGTCAATTTGATTTGCACAAGGGAAGTCGTTTCCCAGAACTCCATCCCTACCATGCAGAATATAATAAAGTAAAATGCATATCTTTCAGCTGTGACACCATTTAGGTGCTTGGCTGCCTTGTCGCCAAGCGTGAAAACACTAGGGCTGACATTCTGCTTTATTGCCCAAGCCTAGACAGGAGCGGTCGAGATTCCGATATTGAACCCTATGATCCTTAGTTCGCCCCTTAGCCACGATTTCCTTAGCCACTAATAATAACAATCGTCCAGCTGTAACACCCTTTCGGTGCCTAGCTCCCATGCCACACAAAGGAAGCACGAGGGATGGGATACTGCCATGTTGCCCGAGCCTAGACAGGCGAAGTCGAGAGGCAGAGGTCGGGTTCGAACCACGAACCTTCCGGTCAGTAAATTTGCGCTCTAACCACTGAGCCATACAGATACTCCACTATGGTTTGGTGACGGCGATAGCCAATGGCTATTGATCTACTCGTGATTAGCGTTAACCTGTGTCACCCGGGCCCCAGGCTTTTATAATTTCATTTATGGTGTCGAAGGTATGGAATCATTGCGAACGAACTAAGATCAATGCCCACAGCCAGTGGCCATTCACTGTCGCCTTTTCTGAGTAACTCACGACCATGCAGTCCAGTGGGTTAGGCTTCGGAAATTAGCCCACCAGCATGTATGTTTCAAATCCTAGCTAGAATAAGTGTGATTGAATGTGATGGTTTTCGAAGTGCGGTAGTACCCCAAGCACCTCGAGATTACTTGTCTGGTTGTCTTGTGGGGTGTTAGTTCATGTTGGGAAGGGCTTTTAGGAGCCCAAATCAGCCCGTTTTTGTTTACATTTTCCACTAGTTGGTCAAGGGGTCTAGTGGCATCTGTAGCAACACATGGTAACCGTTAATCGTCTGCAGTTGAAGCTTCCTGAAGTGCTTACCTCAGCAAATCGGGTCTCGTATAACCTGCATAATGCCACCTAGCAACTATCTTATGTGTGTTATTACTTATGAGGGACAACTACTTATCTATTTTGAGATGTCGACCTAACTCAACCCTGCAGTAGTCCTTGTGCTGCGCATTCGGTTGACGAATATCACTAACACTGGTCACTTGAATTCCGCCCGAACACCTTAATCGCATCATCTGGTTCGCAGATGAGTGACTCATAGGGCATCATTGACTGGACAGCACACGAGCGCGTCATCTTGGCTGAGAAGTGAATCATAAATCTTTTCATTAATTAAAGTAATGTGACGAAGCTGTAAATAGGTCGCTGCCACGGTAGAAGAGCCTTCCTCACGTACTCAGATTACAATCTTTGCTACCTGGAACAAAGTAATGAAGTCGCTTGCAACTCAAACTTGTAGCCTGCCGAGGTCTGTGGGTTTAGTCTCCACTTTGGCCACACGCACTTCAAACACAGAGTAAGGGACACTTCTTCCACTTGACCTGTGCACCCAACTGAGCAGAGTCTTGATAAGAACGTGCTCCCGAAATTACATGTCAGTGAGCGCCCTTGGCGCTGGCGTAATAGCAGTTTGTGCCGAGCCAATTCGCTGTATGATCCACAAACAAGTGCTTGTTTGGGATTTCATCCTCATCCCCACCATCCTCGTCGCACGACTGTAGCAGCTGGAATCAACTAAACTTCATTACGCTAGTCAATATGGACGAAGTGTACTGAACTGCATGGTGTATTATTTGTAGATTTCCGAACCTTTAGACTACTCTTTTTGTTCAATAACTTGTAGAGATGAAACCAATGAGCCGGTCCACATATAGTTGCTGGCCTCTGTGTCAATGATGGCGTCATAAGGGTTAGCCAGCTGAGATCTCAGCAGCAGAAAGCGTTGAGCTAAGCGATTCTGTGTTATCCGCTCTTCACTTCAGTATGCAGTTATGACCGCTGTTCGTGAACAGCTTTGAGTTGTGGGTGAAAGCCGAATATTCAGAAGATCGACAGGTACTTCGAGAAGAACCTAATACAGTGATTGATCACCCAGGTTGTGAAGCAGCGCTGTCAAATTGAGGACTGGAACCTACCGTATAATGGGTGGAAAGGTAGCTGAAGTGCCGTCAGCTCATGTCGGAATTATAACACAAGAGGACCCAAAAACACACATGCCGCATTCACACTACCACCAAATAAATTATCACGGGTTGGATAAAGGCGCAGCATCAGTGTTCGGAAATTGTTTATGTCAGTGGCAGTGATCCTTTAGGAGTAATAGTGATGTCGGGTGAATGTGTTGGGATTGCTCGTCTGTTGGTCTTAAGGTCCGTAAAGTCGTTGAGATAAATTCAGTCGACTCCATTTTCTGACCGTATGCATTCCACTTTTCCTTTGTAGCGACCTATATAACTGTTTCTCTCTATTCCACATTCCTAGCGGGCATGATCGTGACGAAGTTTTCCAAACCGCTTCTCATCGGCATAAGCGGTGGTTCCGCCTCTGGAAAGGTACTTAATTTGACCGGTCTTCAGTCCGATTTTAGAGCGAAGCTTGTCGCAAGATCCAGGAGGTATTGAGCAAAAAGTCCAATGGAAAAGTTGCAGTTATCTTATCGTTGTCTGCATTCTATCGTGAGCTCTCTCCTGAAGAACGGTTGCTCGATGAACGAGGTGTTTTCGATTATGCACACCCGAGTAAGTAGGTCAATTTTGCACCTATAAATGCTGTTATGTCCCTAGTGTATTCGTTTTTTATTGTTCTTAGGCCTAAGCATTGTTTGACTAAACGATGCAACAAACCATGCTCACTTCGATTCGCTTATGCTTATTTACTTATACTATTATCATCCAGGCCCCCTTTATCCCTATCAAGACCATTGGGTGGGCAGCAGTGCAGCTGCTGTAACTTCTAGTTCAGACTAGTATTTTTATTTCGTAGTGTTCCGTACCCCGAAGGTTAAGTTAAGGGTCGGATGGGAAACGCTATGTTCACGGAAAAACGATCGGGAACCTCGGTGGTTCCGATCCTTCAAAGAAACTTTTGAAGGTGGGTTAATTGGAATTATGGTGGAGGTTGCTGGCGATAATGGTGAATACCTAGACGTAAAGAAATACATCTTGTCTATTTATCGCGGATGCAATAGGTATGTTATTCACCTCTTCAACTTCACTTATTTCCTTTGGAGCATTATTCGACTAATTTCCCACCGAACTCGGAAACCACCGGAAATACCGTGATGTCTTCTTAGTAGGGGTGCTTTATGCGTCTTTTTTAATGTACATCAGGATTTTCGCCACCTCTGGAGTGACTAAGGACCACAGTGTAACGTCGTAAACCTTCATAACGCCCGTCACATGCTATCATACAGTCGTTGTGGATCAGCAGGCCATGTGCCGCCCAGCGAAACTCAAATAAGGACCGTAATACAAGAAACCAATGGCTGTGGTTAAAAATTCGATTAACTCCGAGTTGTGGTAGCTTGCTTCACCCTGCGCTTTAGCAACACTACCTTCAGTCCGTATTGCAGCTATGACATTTTTCAGCTTATAGCGTTGTGCGTTTATCTTAGGTTAGATTACCGTTGCAACGGGGTGGTGTTTCTGTAGTGCTTATAAACTCAGGTGTTTGTCTTCAGTCTGTCAGTGGCCTAGAACAATCTTGATGTTTCCTCTTGGGGCGTAACCTACGCGTTTCGGGACCCAAAAACGTGTCCTCCTCCCCGAAGGACGTCTCCTCGAGACAGTGGAAGAAATTCCGTACCATCGCGCTCACTTCAGTGGAAGCGTATCCTCTTGGAGGGAGGGTCACCGTGGCAGAGTATTGCAGCTCCTGAAACCAAAGACAATTGGAATTCGATTTGGTACTGTAGCCAACTTGGAAACTGCCACTCTTTTTGCACGCGTAATCATCGTCGTCCTCATCAGCGCCGCCTTTGTCATCATAGTAGGCAATAACCAACATTTACACTGATGATCTAGTGATTGTCTCAATCTAAAGGTTTGCGAGTCAAAAAAAAACGAAATCCATATTCGCATAACCCTCGTCTGGACAGTCATCATCCTCTCCGGGGGGAAACATTCTACCAAGTCCACATCAAAGAGGGAAGCACGGGAGTCGGGTTTCGTTCTTATTGGGGCTCTTCAGCAGTGCATATCCTTGGCCGTGTTAGGATTTTAATTCCGGGTGTCCGACATGCAAGGCCAGCGCGGTAGCACTACTTCATGAGCGCACGTTAGACGCTCCTGGATTATCATGTCTGAACATGCCGGGCCCTTAACCGATGAGATTGGTTCGTCCGATGTCTCGAACGACGATCTGGTGACAAAATTGACAGGTACTCGCCTGCCGATAGGTGAGAGTGGGGATGTGATTTTTCGGAATAACACTGCTTCCATGTTTATTGGAACTCCCATGAAACTTCACAAAATCCAACTAAATGGGTAATCATTTTGACTGTATCCGCAAAGGTCGTCTATCTGTTCGTCCATCTACACGGATCAGTGTGAAAGGCAGTCTGTATTCGTACATCGGACGATCACCAATAACAATGAAACATTAACTGGACCGTAAAAATAACCCAAAACTTGCGTTCAGGTTTGCCTATTTCCACTGTCTACCCTCGATTGAAATTGATTATACATACATTTCCTTGATGAGATCTCGTCGATGGTCCAGTGTGATTCTGTTTTCTTTGTTGTCCATCATCATCTTCGTCCTCATTGACAACAAAACCAGGGTTGAAACACCTACTTCCTTCCCTCTTTGAATTTTCTTCAGTCTTATTCCTTCCCTGATCAAGCCACTTTTAGTTAGGATCTCAGGTTTCTAGTCCTTGAACTGCACCTACTCATGTGTGGGGTTTGTGCATACCTGGAAGTTTCACTGAGACAGAACTGGTGGCGTGGTTGTTTTCCAGTCATTTAGCTATCCAACTGGCCTAGCGACATCTGCGCACACCATTCTGGGTAGTTAGCCCTTTTTGCGCGAACCCAATGACCATTGTTTTCAGAATGTTCAGCTTTTCAGGCGTTTGGGTGGTTCTGTAAGGCTTTCAAATTCAGGTGTTTTTCCGACATACCGAGACATGTGTGTGCGTATTGGGTACTGTCTCGGGGCAGCATCGCTGTGTACCTTTGTGTCTAGCCGCTGCATTCCGCATACTTTTTGTATTTTGACTGTTGCTCGTTCGATATGTGTCCTGAATACATCTTTGTGTATCATAGACCTTATCGATTCCCTCCTGACTATTTTCTTGTACACTTTGAGAGTCTGAATTATTTCCTCCATAATTTTGCCATTCGATTTTGTTTTTCAGACTCTTTCGACTTCAAATACCTGCTAGAAGTGCTGGGCAAAATAAAGCGCCACGAAGCAGTCACGATCGTATGTCGTGACTATTCTGAAGCTCCAGAGTATGCTGCTGCTTCTGCTTTATCATTTTTGTTCTCACTTGTAGTAAACCCATCACCACGCAGCATATCCCGGCCGACGTCGACGTGGTCATCGTTGAAGGGATATTGACTTTCTATCAAAAAGAGATACGTGATATGTTACATCTAAAGATCTTCATCGAGTCCGATGCAGATACCCGGTTGTGTAGAAAAGGTAAATCCATCGCACCTTTCTTCTCATACACTGCTGCTTTAGTTCTTCACGATGTTTCTCGCAAAGGTCGATCGCTTGAACTCGTGTTGGATACTTATTTCAAGTATGTGAAACCCGCATTTGAAGAATTCTGTCTTCCGGTGAGTGGTATTCACTCTCAGTTTTCTTCTTATCCGAGGCTCATTTTATGCAAATCAATGTCGGAGCAATCACTTCGAACTAAGCGGTCACCAATGCAATACTTCTCTCACAGGATACCAGGAACTCTGCTCTCAATTAAGAACCTTTAGTAATACGTGCATATTTGTTTAGGGAATAATCGTTTGTTGCATTCTGCATGACATTCTCACTGAAATTCCCGTCAGATTTGAGGACAAGGGACACTAGCGTTAGCTCGTAGATAAGTTTTCCATGAGGGTTGCGAACCACCAGCTTTATCGAGCCAACGGGATAACGAACGCGGCTAAGCTCTTGAGAAGAGCAGCTATGTCGTTCAACCTCACCTTTGTGAGTAACCATCGAACCGTTTCATAGCTCGACATAGATCAGTGCCAAAATTCATTATCTCACATGTTCTGTCACTGTCGCAGCGGGTCGTACAGTGACCATTGTTGTTGTCTTTTTGTCGCGATACCTCAGGTGCTCATTCACAACATACAAACTCAGATTGTTTTTGCCTTTATATAGTGTCAAGTGCGATTTGACGCCAGCTGTATACGTTTTCTGCGTGTGCATCCAGTATGCAAAGCTTCGGACTTATTGAGGAAACATGCCAATTCACTTCAAGTATGAACACGGAAATCAACATATTAACATCCCGAGGAAAACCCGTTAGGGGATCTGGTCTGTTCCTTGAAGACGAGGTCAAGCGCCTGCTTGGCTGCATGCCTGAGCCCGAGATGATTCAGTGGTTAAGGCGCGAACTTACTGACCAGAAGGTCCGTGGTTCAAACGCGACCTCTACCTTCCGACCGCTCCTCTCTAGACTCGGGCACTCTGGCAGTGTCTCGGCTCTCGCGCTTTCTTCGGGTGGCATGGCAGCTGGGCACCGAAATGGTGTTACAGCTGAACCAAGCGCCCCTAAGTCAGGAAGGACCGCTTTCTGGAACTGTGATTAAGTTGTGGGTTGAAAAACCACAAAGTTTCTTCTGCATAGCACAACTGATACATCCTCACGGAGGATGATCTACTGCCTCCGGTTATCAAAATAGCTCAGACTCAAAGGTTTTTAGAAATGTTCGAATCCAAAATCGTGAGCGGATTACAAAATCCTCAACACAATAAGTTGAATCGTTATTCGACAAGTATACTCACTTGCATACCAATTTGGTTTTCATGGGAGACACCTGAAACACAGCTGAATCTCTTGTTTATGATGTTCCTCAACTGAATGTGATGCATCAGGCCGCCTCATGTTTCGGTTGGTACGATATTCGAGATATCGCCGTACATTGTAGAGACGTAATTCGCTACTCGTAAGGTTGCTGAAAACACTTCGACAGCCCACGACCGGCTTGGCCCTTTTTTGGGTCTCATCAATTAGGCATAGCCCCTGAGTTCCCGTCAAACTTTTGTTCTACTTGAACCCAAATTCGCGAAATGCACTCAGTTTCACACTGATTTGGTTTGTACAGGAGACTCAACTGATTCCAGCTCGTTTATGATGTGTTTCTTCGGAAGTCGGTCTACAAAGTCATACTAGAAAATTGATTATACTTGTTCTTGAGAGCTGCAGTTTTCATGCAAGCACATTGCTAAACCATTTTTTTCCCGATGGGTGCCTCATGCATATTACAGGTTATTGACATTACAATAATTCACAGAGCTATCTCTGTGAATTATTGTAGTGTCAGTAACCTGTAATATGCATGGGGCAAGTCACAGCAGTGTGACACCGAAAAGGGCCTTCTTTCAACCAGCTATGAACACTGAATGTCTACACATAAGTACTCAGACAATCTGGTTGGAACGTCATGGCATTCATGGGCAACCGTATCTTGCAACGTCTCAGGCCAAGCGAAGAAATAACCACGAAAATGTTATCTGGGAATGCGGATTGTGCCAAACGCCTGCAAAGGAATATGCTGTGTTTAGAGTCGCTTGAAACTTCCCTTCGATTGAACATCTTAGTCATTCCCTGTTAGTGCCCAGTGAGTTTTTCCCGACACAGTACCCCAGGTTCTTACACCAAGTTGGAACTCACACTTCAGGCTTTTTGGGTGGCAAACGCCAGAAGCTGGACTTGAAACAAGGCGTCACCCTAACTATCGAACCAGCTGTGTTCCTTGGCTTCAAGGCTGTTCTGTGTCTCTGGGTTCAGTTACGCTTGTTTGTCTGAATATGCGAATATCCAGGATAGACTTTGCTCTTTTGATTGTTACAATTTGCTAGCATAGTCCGCGTCGTGCTCTCTGTTTTGCTGTAATCTACTGACGTGAGATACATGCGGCTCTGTACTCAAAGAACGGCGCTCGGTCAGTTGTATAAGTTTCGCCAAAAGTTACGAAATCGCTGTTTTAATTTCTCCGAATGACAAACGGTTACGCGAGCCTCCTGGATATAAATATATGGAAAGTTTGAGACTTTTTTTAGTCGTGTTCAAGGTTACTATCCTTAGTAATCGGAACCTGGAGGTAACTAGGACTTGTATTCAACCACGGGCTCTATAATCTGGTGTTTCTCTTAGTCATGATGGTAATAAAACCAGTATCCTGGTCTTCGGATCTGGAGGAAACTCCATCCTGAACCCCAGCGTCCCCTCGCTTGTGGCGATAGGTTGACTCTTCCTCACCGAAACTTGGAATCCTAGATTACGACGGGATTTAACCCTTCCGTTGGAAAAGTGTAATGGGCGTAGTTGTTGCTGCACATATCCCATCATGAAATTTGTTGGCCGAAGGCCAAAAAGAATGCGATTAGCTTACCGTGAAAGGGCGTAATCGATCGTTCGCTGAAATATGCAATTGCCCACGCACAATCGATTGAACACCGATCTCTGTTAGCCATTGTGTCCCTGTTGGCCTTCATCAACCCCACACATTAATGGTGCACTTTATTGTCTGCCCACTTCGTGATTATTTTTTTGCTCATAATCCTTTCAAGTTAGCACGCAATCTGTTTCAGTCTTTTGCCTTGTCCCCACTATTATTCCGGCAGACCAAGAAGTACGCGGATGTAATATTGCCCCGAGCACCGGACAATACGGTTGGCGTTGACCTAATCACAGAACATTTGCTCCAGTTGGTCAACGAGATCCCGATAACTCCGAGTCACTGTGGTGCCGGTACGCGAGTTCGAAACCAGTCGGAGTCGTGCGTCGCTTCCATTAGACCACACTGATATGAACAATCGATTTTTAGTGGTCTCGATTCCACACGACTTATTATTTTCTCTTATTCCCATGGATTTTTCATATGTATCGTGCAAGGCAGAGAATATTTACGCTCTGGACAGTTATGCTCGTGCTACTGCTTGTTTTTGTGTGACTTTGTCCATCTGTGGGACATTTCCCATTGGGTTGTGCGTGATTGGATAAGTTGATTGAATGCTAGGGCAAGAAAACGACTCTTCATGTGATGGTGCCCCTCAATGGTGGTAGTTCAGTATTCTGCTCCATTACACCGCACTCTTCTCTCTTTAACTCAGGTCTGGGTTCATCAGTTGGCACCATCCGTTGTGAACAACTTCTAACTTACGTCAGTCTAGAAAACAAAAATGTATATACCCTCCTCGTTAGGCTTCTCTAAAACTGACCCTTGATGGCCCATTTAGTGGTTGTCTGATTGATTTATGTATTTTTAAAGTACGATAGTTAATGCCGAACAATCGACAACGAAAACTGATGTATCGCTTGCTCTGAGGAGATTAGCCACCTAGAAGAGGGTCAATAGGTAGATTTATCGATCTCAGTCATCATCATCATCGTCAGTTGTAAGAACCGTGTACTTGTCGTACAGTGGTTGTAGCTGCCACAGTTTCGTTCACCGGTGATTTGGGGAGGTGAGGAAGGTAGCTGCGCATTGGAGGCGAGAGCTGGTAAATTGGTGCGTAAACACACCACTGTCAATGGACTGTTAAGTGGGGGGATTGGGAAGGGAGCTATGCATTGAAGGCAATAGCTTGGGTGCATGAGCGCCATTGAGGGTGCGACTGGGCCATCTCTGAAAATGTCTCTAACCATTGATGTTGTCCGTATCGGAGTCCCCATCCAGGAAGATGGTAGTGACTATACGGATCGATCTCAGTGAACCATCTTTAATCAAAACTCTCAGTGCGGTGCCGTGAGATCCGATTTGCAGACCTCCAGATCTCCTCGTGGTTTGAATTCCTTTCCCAACAAAGACCAAGATGCAAATAGAAGCACTGGGTTTTATTATATTATGATATCAAGTGAACGTCTAACCCCAATATAACCGCTTTTGTTTCCGAGTACTTAGAACCTAAAAGCATTGTTTCCACTCACGATACGTAACTTTTGTACGTAGAGCCCTCTGGGTCCGATCAAAGTGGTATTGTATGGACTAAATTTAAACTAGTGGAAGCCTCAAGGACCAAACACGACTGATCTCTTCGGAGGAGGAGTATCTAGAATGTGACAACCTACGTCACCATAGTTCGCCTGAACATGCTTCTATCCAGAACATGTTATCAAATTGTATCTATGTAAAAATTCCGTAGCGGTCTGAGTCTGGCACTATCCAGGCCCTTAAAGCATTTCTTTCGGCTGTTGCACTGTGCAAGAAGTATGGTTGTCAAACAGATGATATAATTAAGTAATGTTGGCAATTTCCTAGGTATCATCGATAAAGTAAGGTGGACTCATCCCAACTGGTAGTAAGCCGTTTGTACATCGTTATTCATCCCCATTAGCAAGGGTGAAGCCGAGGCCTCATACGTTTTCAAGCAGTGGATTGAGGATGCTCATATTCCGCGAGCCAATTCATACTGTGTTTGGCTTCTGTCTTGCCTTTGACCACTCTTCCTTTGGAAACTTATTTGGTTTGCCTAGGAACCTGTGAACAGTTGTGGTACTTCTAACCGATAGCCATTAGGAATACGATTAGCAGACTTGGAGACGTGCACACACACACACACACGCATGTGGACGTGCCATCCCGGTGTTTTAAATCCGTGTATGCTTAGGAAACTGCCCGTCCAAGTTACGGCATGCGGGCTACTGTAATCCAACGTGATGTAACGTTCTAACAAGAACTGTCCAGTATCTCAAACTGCATGTGTTGAAGCATTCAGAAGAACTTTGTTGAGGCTAGCAGTGAAGATAAAAGTGTAAATCCCAAATTGCGCCTGGTGCAAACGCTGGTTTCGTTACCTTTTGAGACCCCTTTTGTGGAGCACTGGTCGTTCGAGTGCAGACGGTAAAAGCAGTCGTTTTAAGGAGAGGGGTCACATTACCTGACCGGATTTAGTGTTTCATTTCTGTTATTAAGAAAACAGCTGTGTCACACGTAGCAACATCTGCTTTTATGACCGCTGAAAGTGCTCCTCCCTCCAATTCGACTATTCCCATTGAGTAGCTTCTTTCGAAGGATCTCGTCCGGGAGCAGTTGACTGATCTCACATCTTTTTCGTGCTAAGCGAATGTAGCGAAAGCATCATTCATTTCTTATTTCGCGAAAGAAGGGCATTTTGTACGGTATGCTCGCCACACTTGTGCTGAACATACCAGGCACCCATGAAACAGTCTGTTGACTTGCTCAACCCCAATAGGCCATTCGTTTTGATCACTCCCAGCTACTTGACTTAATTGGCACTTAATTACCTATAACGCGAGCCAGCAAAACCTCATTACTTCTCCCCCCTTAACCCCACCAATTTTCTATAAAGTATCAGTCTGTGGATATGTTCACTCAACATCCTAATCGGACGGTTTTGTCATCACCGATGGACTCACTTCATTCGGGCGGATCATTTGTGTTGGCCTTACATATACTGTCGACATGTGATTATATCACAATCCCTCGTTCATTCTGTTTTAGAAATTAAATCCTGGTCATGTAACTCATCCTCGTAGTGTAGCATTACGGCATTCATCTGAGCAAATGTCCCAAGCGGTGTGCTATCTACCACTTGTTAGCAGCGGTTTGACCAGCAACATCATATCCATTTCCTTTAGCATGGGCAGCTACGCCATTCTTTTTAGCTTCTCTGACATACCATGTCTTAGCACTGCCTCAACTAACTCCTTGGCAAGGTTTCACAACTTTTGACCCACCGGGGTTATTCAGGTCACAACACCTACTCGTCGCCCAAATGTTGGCTTAGGTAGTGGTACAGGTACGCTGGATGTTGGCGTTCTCTCTAGTAGAAGTTGGTATCTATTCGAAGAGCCTTTGAGCGTTCTCTTAGCTACTGAAAGGTGTCCATTCCGATGAGCAGAAGGGATTCCTTCCATTGTTCGGTCACATAGTCTGTGTCCGTCAGCACAAAAACATTGATCAACCCCCCCCCTCCCCAAAAAAAAGCACTCTGGGGTTTTACCCACTAATTAAGACTTTCCGATGGCGTGGTTACTATAGCACTTTGGTACTGAACAATATCTTCAGATGTTAGCAGGTTTGTGCAGGATGTGTTTTCTCTTCTGCTATGCACTGACCGTCATAAGAGTCATGGTTGCCTCAAGTGGATCTTTATCTCCCTAGCAGGCAGTTCCTAGAATCCCGGCGAAAATCCATGAGGCTGATAGTTATAAACTTGGATCTGACCTAGACCATGGTCTGGGGGAAAAGTGGGCTTGTCTTTTTTTCTTGGTAGGGTTACGAACATAACGAAGATCTTGAAACAATAAGTTGGAGAGTTTTCAGGAAGCCATCCTTGGAGCATTGATGTCACGGCTTTTGTATAATGTAGTAATTCTCCTCAACCAGAGATACTCCGCACTTCAAGAAACTTTGAGTTCTCTTTAGGCTTTTAGCCAATGGAAAGTGAACTGACAAGAACAAGAGACGGATTCTGCCTTAAACGCCAACCGCACTTCAACCAATCTCTGTCTCTGGTCGTTTTTTAGTGCTTACACAAGGGTCTGTTTCAAGAGTCTACATACTGTTAAGTAAAAAAAAGTATTAAGTCGATTGTTCGAACCGAACCGACTTTCAATGATATTAAGAAATGTCCCCATTGTATGCTACAGTCAACCAGTGTGACTTTGCTGTATAGTCCGATAGCGTTGGAAGCACACATGAATTGAGGTTTCTCTTAAGTTTGCTGGAAACGCAACAAACATTTGGTTTGATAAAATACCACCGTCCCCTAACACATTGAGACTTCGGAGTGGACTGAAACCACTGATGACAGTTTTGGCCGTTCTGTCAGGTTTGTGGCAGGCGTATTCCTACGCAATGCCCGCTAAAAGAGACATGCAATAGCATGATGATGATGCGGCAACATACTTCACACAACAACCCCGAAAAACAGACATGTTTACTTTGTAACTCCAGAATTCACTGAACGATGCTATCCGCTTGAATCATATCGCATGACATGCTTGGCCCCAACGCATTCATTTGTCTCATGAATTTGGGTACACATCCACCAGACCTCTTCAGATGAACGAGCCTTCCGCACTGAGGGATGATTTGGTTTTCGTTTTGTCTCGTCGAAGGGTTCCACTGCATCCAGTACTTGCATGGGCCTACCAAGCCATCATATCTTAAGCCCATTTGCAAAGATATTGTAGCGATCTGTTACGCAGCATTCGGTTACACTAAATCGGGTGCGTCGGGGTTGTTGGAAACGGATTTTGCAGGTTTATATTGCACATCCCCCAAATAGCACCACACGAACTGTTGGTACTGTGACTGCTAACTGTGACTGCATACCAAATACTGAAGCTTTGCGTCTCAGCATTTGTTTTTGATCGACGTTGTTCCTTGTCAACTAGTTACGGCACCGCGGTTCATGGCGGAGTACAGTTTTACCACATATTGGGTGAGCGTAATCAGTTCTGGTGGAATAGTATGCTTTTTTAACGGTACTTTTAAGGAAGGAGAACTGAGTGCTTCTGTGTCAGTTCCACCGTAATGTATTCTCAGACATGACCACCGTGTAGGGACTGAGCAATATGTTACAACAGTGCACACCATCAGAACGGCTCCAGGTCGCTCGCTTGTTAAGTCGCTTTGGAAACGAGGTGTTATCTGTGCAGCCGAATGAAGGCCCCGTCCGTTGCACGTGGGAGGGGGTGCAGCTGATAGGAGATAGCGCCCGCAGCGTTCCGTTTTTAAAGACCGCTCCGAAATTGAAAGAACCAGGATCCTTCAGTAGAAGAAGGATTTAGGACAATTAGTTTTATTGCCCTCTTAGCAGGAGCTACTGTGTCCTGAAAGACTAGATTCAATGCAGACTTTGTTCGTACTACAGCGACCGCTTGAGTTGACAAACCAGGTGTGGCCTCTCCTTCGAACCATGAGGTGCCAGCCCAAGACTGTTAGATAATTTATGTCCTCCTAAAATGACACCTCCAAAGGCATATCACCGTTTATATATATATATATATGTATGTATATATATATATATATATGAGTCGCGGCATTTGTCCCCCTTGTAAGAGTGGATCCTTTCTGCAACGAACGATCTTTAATTTTCCTGGATTATCAGTTCATCCTGGGTACCACTATACTAGATTTAGACATGGGAATATAGTATATTTGGATTAGCAGTAGTAGTATGCTAGAGACTTTTCGTGACCGCTGGCTTCTAGTCTTGCTATTGGTATGGAATGTAGTGGAGATCACAAGATTCATAACTGCTCCCATATCTTGTCTATCTATCATCCAAATCCAACCACCTTCAAGAGTAGTTGGACAAGCCCCGTTTGTAAAATTGCTGCTGGCCACCACGGAGGTATTTTTGGTTTCCAGAAAAGGCTGAATTCTCATAGCAAAAAAGTCTAAATGTCCCGAATATGTGGAATGCCACATAGTCTAATCGATCTTATGTTCAAATTAGGCTGACCTATTCTAGGATGATCGATACTTAGCGCAAGATGTGCGCCTTATGGGAGTTGGTGGAAAAATGAGACGGCAAACTACACGTGCAAGCAAGTCTACTGTTTCAAGTCGTCGATCGATTCGTAGTGGATATCCCGTAATATCTACACCTGATATTCTGGATGTAACTTTCTCGAAGAAGACGAGAAGAAAAGAACCACAGCTAGGGAATGTGTCTTTGTCTGCACATGATTCAGTCGGCTCAAGCCAGTCGTTCATCGAAAACAATCATCACTTGAAGGGTGATTCTGCCAAATTTCCGTGCGGAAGGTATAGTTGTGAAGTCCGCCGATTGATCAAGGATAGTACTGCGATCATGTCTTGCGCATCTGAAGAAGCAGAAAAAAGACTCTTCAACTTTGGAAGTAATAACAACGCCCGAACTCAACACTCCCCAGAGTGCATTCCGGAAAAGAATATTTGCAACTGTCACAGCACGGTGCGTTCACGATCCAGAAAAGATCACTCAAAACTTTACAAGAAGAATCGAACGCACAACGTACTAAAAGACAAAAAGATGACATGCCGAGCAGTCTCAAAACGGCCTGCTACGCAGCTTTCACCAGAGCATCATAAGCTGAAAGCGAAAGTGTTTATTGTTGACACAACGCGCAACAACACCGATCCAAAACCTAGCACCAGCAAGTCATCGCAGGAAACCATGGGTGGAGCAGTCGGTAAGGATGATTTCCGCCCTCCCGTTTCAGACAGTCGGAGGAGTGAAGTTAATTTTCCAGGACTTTTTCCATCTCAACAACTGAACCATTCCAGACTTCCCCGATGGATGAAAAGTGTTCTGCATGGTGTTTCTAACATGTCCAGATACCTTATAAGGAGTCCCGTGGCTTCCTCAATATATTCGTCTGTCACGGATATCCCTGATGCATCCAGACTTGGAAGTCAGACTCATTTTGTTATTGATGACACTTCGCAGAATACAGCAGAGTCTATCTCAGGAGGCAGCTTACACAGACCCTCTGATGTAGCTCAGCGTGTAAACTCACCTGGAAGTCCGACAACACCAAATCGGTTGAATAGTGAGCTTTTGAAACCAATACCTCCATCAGTACTATCTTTTCATGCAAGTCCTCCTGAAGCGTTGTCTTGTGTGACGACATCCCACTCAAGTGCAACAATATCACCCACACAAGAAGTAGCCCGTAGCAAGGGTTCAATTCAGAGTTTTCGTTCGGCTCCCTTCAACTGGATTGGCTCAGGGCAGTCAGCAAGCCGTGCACACGATCAAACCTCTTCTAATTTGTCTGTACCTCAAGAAGCTCATCTACAGTATGAAACAATCGATTATGTATGAACAATATGCCTGAAACTACTACCAGCTGATATCGTTCAATTGCCAGGCAAACTTAAGCAACAACTTTTGTTGCTGTACCAGTCAGGGACTAGCAAGCTGATAAGATTAAAATTTGCACACTAATGTGTCAAGAATACAATATAATATCGTATTTTATCATCATTTATCCTATCTATTTGGGTATTGTTCGGTAATTGTATATAAGCACAGTGTACTTCATTTGCCATCTTGGGACGGAACCGTACAGGCTATTTTCTTAGTGTGAGAGCTTCCTTTTGACTCAACCAGTGCTATTCTCTTCACAGTCACCAATATTAAAACGTACATCATCATCAGCTGTAAGGACCGCGCATTTATCACACAGTGGTTATAGATGCCACGGTTTCGTTCACCGATGATTTGGGGAGGTGAGGTAGTTAGCTGCACATTGGAGGCGGGAGCTGACATAATTGATGCGTAAATACAGGGTTATCAGTGGATGTTTAAGTAAGGAGATTGGGAGGCGAGCTATGCATTGAAGGCAATAGCTTGGATGCACGAGTGCCACTGAGCGCGACTCGGTCATGTGTGACAATGTCTCCAACCATTGGTGTGTCCCGTGTCGGGTTTCCCATCCAGAGAGATGGCAATGACCAGAGCAGCTGAGTTTGTTGGTAATCGCTTTTACACTTCGCTGCCAAGTCATTATTTGACCTCCTCTGGCTCGTTTCCATCCTTCATGTGGTTGCAGGTTAACCAACTGGGAAAGCGAGAACGTTCGAAACTTCTGGAAACCTCTCAATCATGCTGTTCATTGTACCCTTGATCACTTGAGCCATCGGACTTTAACGAGGGAGTGACATAATCCTAAACAGTCTGTATCACGATTGCGAAATCAAACAGATCTCAAGAAATAGAGTTCTGTATGTAAAACGCCGGAGGTCCAGTTTGAAGCTGAGAAAGTTTCACGCACTCTCCGTTATTCGTGCGCCACAGAGAACCTTTATCGCTACGTGTGGTACTGGAGAATGTGGCTGATGTCAAAAAAACCCGTGTCAATCGTGTCAGAGTCGTCATCAGGTGTCATATTTCCGGATATCACGTGGAGTGAACGCCGAACTCGTCGGTCCTCATGGAAGGCTAATGACAAGCTAACAGAACGGGGATATTTTTGCATCGTATCCTTGGCGAAAACCTGATGACAGACGAAAACTTGAATGACCTCAGATGATCGCATATTTTCCGGGCTATCTTGGACCTAGATATAATTACCAAATGTGCTTTCGAGTCTGTGAACCGCCGGGGCATACCTATACATGTTCTAAAAGTTACGTTGTGTGGAGAAACTATGACTGGCACTGTATTCCGTAACCGGAACAAGCACCCTAGAAAGTTGCTGTTGGAAATACACATACTAATCTTCGTCGGAAAATTAAAAATAATATACTGATTCAGTCGACTTTATTCTTCAAAAAAAGCAAACACCATTCACCCAACCCGTTCGAAATCTTACTAGTCCGCAACATCACACACGTCCAGAATGGCAAGAACTTCTTCACTGCTACATTAATGTGCACGGCCCGTCGAGTAGGTTTCCCGCGCCAAACTGATACCCGGATAGCGGATGATTTTCTGACTCTAACATAGTGCTTCCTGTGATGCTGTCGGTGCCAAGCTGCCAAATAATTTGTAAGAAGCAGCAGTGCACGAAGACGCACCGCCAGGGTGCCCAACTCTAGGCTGGAGCAATAGGTACGCTCGGGATGGATTTGAACCAAAGACATTCCGGTTAGTGAGTTCGCGCCTTGACTACCGGACCATATTCGTGCGCAAAGTTCACCCGTCAGGAGGAGAGTACCCTGGATGCGAGGTTATTTCTAAGCCTAAGCCCACAGATGTCTTGTGGTCGTCGTGATAACTCAAAATATAAAACGATTATATGGGGTTTTGGTGGTTATGTATTCCCTACCACCTCAACTGCATCTTCCGATTTACGATCCCCGTTGCGTAGAAGACTCAGCAGTTTAGTGTTTATCGTCCCATCGTCAAAGTCAGTCTACATGCTAACGCATGTTCCTAATGAATATAATCCTAACCAACGAGAAACTAATAATAGGCCGTCTTTTGCTTCAACCTTCTTTTATACAGGGCGACTTTGTGGAGTTCGGGTTCAACTGAAGGTGTTACACTTCTTAAATGGATTAGCAGACTCAAAACGTTATAAGCTTATCTATATGGAAACAATGCATCGTGGGTGCCGATCCAGCAGAAGTCGCATAGGCGAAGGAGTAGGTGGTGTGTGACTAGAGATGACCGTTGACAGTTGTATAAACCGTATCCAGACAACTGCGCACGATATGCCAACAGCTAACTCTTGACACTAGTGTACATGGTTGATACGCAAGAACAAATCCGGATACCAACGGCGACTCGCAAATCGAAATGGTAAGGAGTGCAAAACACGTCAGTGGATAGTATCGAGGAAAGCACCGCATCTCATTCGCAACGACATCGGATGGATTGGTGATGAGAAAAGCTGTTATGGAAGCAGCTTTCATTTAACAGGGTATTTCTGCATTTTACTCCCCAGGGCTGTCTCTTGAAAAATTCAGTTTGTCAGAGCTTACCTGGAGGATGTTTAGCCGAGTGAATGTACGAACGAGGGTACTTTCGCTGCAACCGAAAGCTCCTTATCTCAAGGTTTTAGATTTACCGGCAGAAATTCTGGCCGAATCTCCAGTTCACCTTTTCCAACACAGTCTAGTGAGAAATCTTATTTCCCTATTGTATCCCGCCCACATTCAGATGTGGCAACAGCCAGCCTATCCTTAACCAGTAGCCCTTTTGCCATCGATATTCAAAATCCTCGACGATATGATGGCCGACAGGGCAGCATACTGTTCTGGTTCCGGAACAAGGCTGTTTCCTTGAACGACATCTATACACGTAGAAAGTTATCAGTATCACGAGATGGTAAATGCGGGAACAGAAGTCGGCTAATCTACAGGGACACCTCAAAAGCGCCCGATGTGATAGTCCACTTCATTGTTGCGTCAAGAATTCAGTCATACGGCCAACGGGATTGTTGCTCACATGGACCACAGTTTTCTCTTAAGAAATACGGATTCGCCAAACTCTGTCAAGACCGATTCAGTGGAATGGGCCGTACCATAAGACATTGACTTCCTCTCCATTGACAACTTGGTTTGCACACACGTTGAAATCACTGCTATTTGCGAAGGCCTGGAGGTCTACAGGGCAGTCACATCACCGAAAAATAAACGAAGCTGCACCCTTAGGACAGATGTCAGTGAAGTGCGCAATCAATCAGTGCAGACTTGCATCATGTACAACGTGTACAAATGCAAGTACTGTCCCTGGGCTACCACAAAATTCCTACTTCCTTGGAACTTGGGTTCTGCAACGTTTTTCCGGAGAACTCGATTTCGGCGTTATTGCATGGGGATCTTTGACCTGTTCGCCCCAACATGTAAAAGCTTCCGCCATTGTTAGCCTCAAACTAGGACCTCTTCGTCAGGTATTTGAGGAATGTGGGCCGGTAATTTTCCCGCAGCTCATAACCCCACACACACACACACACACCTCACATCGAGTATTGCACCGAGATATGATAACCCTGAATACAATGCGATGGTTGATCTGATCCGAAGGTGATCGAACAAGCTAGCAGGACTACGAGAGATTAATGACTTCCGGTGTATCATGTAGAAAGCTTCGATTAATCCGAGTCGACCTGATTCTTGCGCGACAATACCTGAATAATCAAGTGCATCCTAGCTGAAGCTGCTAATGCTCTACCAGAACCCGAAAATTAGTTATATGGACAGGAAACGGGGAGCACTAACAATGACAGCTTTGCAAGTGTAGGAAAAAACGAGTCCCATGATCTAGGGCGCGACTGTGAGCTGTGTAGTCACGATCGTGTGGCATGATTTGTGAGTGTAAGAAAAAAGACAGATCTCGTGATCTAGTTAGTGGCTGTGAGATGTACAGTCATGTGGATGAAGGGATGGCTACAAAGCATTCTGTGGTTGTGTTCTACACTTATCTCCGAAGTCACCATCCGGTGCTAGCCCAGTGAACTGCCAAAATAACTCTGTACTGCCCATATGTCAACCCTTAAACGCACTTCCTAGCTCTAGTTTCACTTAGCCACCCATCGTCCTTAGGAAGCGATCTGACACGTACTCCAAGTACTTACGTCACCATAACATCATACCCAAATAACATACCCAAATGTCGCCGGTCCTTGGGCTCCTTTTAATAGCTTCTTATCTGCTGTTATTACCATGCTGTTGGAGCTGTTGAAAAAGCGCATCATAAACGAGAGGTTTAGGCGGGATTCATGTGAGTCTCTCCCAATGAGGACCAAACCGGTTGGCAAATGAGCCTATATGTTAAACTTTAACCGCTTTTTCTCTTGAAAGAAAGCTGAAATCTAAAAACCTAACCCGTTTTCTAGAGATACTAGTGAAAAGAAGAAGGCCTTTGCTGCGAAGTTATTTATTAGAAAACACCAACTGAACTGGACACCACCAACAGAGTATTGGACAGGAAAACAAGACTCTCACCCGCACCTTGTTTATAAGAACTGAATATCCGTTTTCTTCATGAACGCGTCTTCCTAAACCTTCCCGGATATTCATTGACTATCACTCAAATGTAAGCGAATGCTACAAATCAATCCCACTTTCCAAAAGACGCAAAGCGGAGTTAGAGAAAACATGTTACTCGCATGCCTCATCAGTAGTATCCACCGTTACCCTAGCAGCGGGGAAATCTCAAGATAGCAGCTCCAACACTTATCAGCTATATGACGAAGGATTTCCATTGAAAACAACACACTTGACGTAGTCTGGATAGCAGCAGTTAGTCCTCAAAAGCGATTAGTTCACATGATTACTATGGACACCAATCAACTAGCCTATTTTTCTCTATCACTTCAAATGGAATCACTTCAAATGGATAACCACGTTTACTACCATTTGGTATTAGGATATATATCCACAAAACATTTTGCAGAAGAGGTTTCCCGCACTTGATCTACCTGACGGGTATCCTTTAGTGGGGCGTTACAGTCTACCTCAATTCCTAAAGCTCGATCCAAACGATTTGGTAAGCTAGTACCTCTGAGACATTTCACAAATGTTCTCCGTCGGTCGGCTACACCCTGAACGGCACACACAGTACTGAGGCCTTTGGCGATATCGACCCAACCGTCAAATGCCTATTGCGCACGCGCCCAATGCCCGTGGATAAGTGGGGACAATTCACCACATAGAATCAGATAGAATCCTGAGCAAGTGAACAGAAATTGCAAAACCCACTGTCCCGAATTGGGTCTGTTCACTCTCAGATATCGGCACACCGAAATGGCCATGACCATTGTATGTACGGAACACAATACTCATAAAGTTGCCGAAATCTCGAAAGCCCACAACAGGTTTCACCCTTCTGCGGACTCATCAGGTAGACGCAGCCCCAGAGGCTTCGCCAGCCTTATTTTCTACTTGTTTCAACTTGTAGGGAATTCGCGAAGTGTATTCACTTGCACACTAATTTGGTTTGGACGGTAGACTCAAATGAATCTTTCGATTATGGTGTTTGTCAGCTGAATGTATCCCGTCCAGATAGTGTACCGCGATATCTCGCACTAATTGAAACATGAAAGGGTTTATGCTGCACATTCAGTGGAAGAAGAAATTCAGCTGAATTCAACTGAGTCTCCCGTTCAAACTCAATTAATGTGCAAATGAGTTTAGTTCGCAAGATCACTTATTCTTTGTGATGTCTTTGTGTTGCCGAAGCTGCCGGTAAAGGCTTACGCTTGGAATAGGGGAATAATATTTACGTGGGAGAAAAACCGTTCAAGCTTTAGAAACCCATGTTGAGGAAAGTTTCAGTTGTGCTCTGTCTTTGAGTCAAGGCAGCTACTGTTTAGAATGGCATTCCCACAATGCCTTCACAAGTTCTGTGGTTAAGGCCTTCGGAAAAATGTAGGTGAACCCACCTGCAATGAAACTCCCACCTGGAAGTGGCGCCTGGTGCTTGAGAATTCCAAGCCGCCTATGACCGTTTTAGGGGACGTCGAAAACTGGCATGCCCATCAAGACTGGAGGTCTCACCAGTGTATTATTTGTGTGTGTTCTATTTTCCCCAGAGAAGTTGCATACAGTGGATTATCTGAATGGCGCCCATTAGAGCTACTTCACAAGACAGTTTAGGTAAAATATTCGCCAGACGCACCGCCCTTACGGAGATTACGAAGACGAGTTGTTTTGATACATCATGATGTGTCCAGCACGTCACATAGTTATAGTCTCCCATCAGTAAAAATTTATGGTTTAAACGAGCCTCATGTCAGGTGGTTTCAAATGAAATTAGCGTTCACAGTTAAGGATTGTCAATCCCTCATGAGCAAATCAAATGGTCTGCACAATCCCCCATGAATCTAGAAAGTTAACTAATTGGGCTTTTCAGTGTGATGTTCGACTGGTAAAACAGAGCTTGAAGGATATTTCTATCATCTGCACGATTCCCTTGTCATAGCGTAAACCCCATAATTCCCAAAGCGTTTTAGTGGTTTCATGATACAAATCAAGTCAAATCGTTCAGTTGTAGAACCATTCCGGTGCCTAGCTACTATGCCAGCGAAAGAAAACACGAGGACTGGGATGCTGCCAGGTTGCCCAAGCCGAGACAGGAGCAGTCGAGCAGCAGTTCGAACCGCAAACCCTCCGGCCCGTAAGCTGGCACCGTAACCACTGAGCTATCTTGTTCCCTTTGATAAAATCGCGTGATACCATTGCTGCTGAGCTGTTTCATTCAAAAGGACCTGGATAAAAATCTTTTTGAGAACGACACTACTCCTTGGGGCAGCTAGCCTCATCAAGGGACAGTTTGCCATGCGGGATAGCAGTTCATGTACTTTATATAAGTATCCTTTTTAATTTCATCCTATCACAAACAAATCAAAAGACTTTTGGACCGGAAGTTTCGCTGTCTTCTTCAAGTCATCCGCACCTACGCATCAATAATTTGAATGGAGGAAGCATTCTAGTTCCTCCCTACGTCTTGTTTCCTGACATTTTTACACACCACTCGTTAATCAGAACCGCCAAGTCTTTTTGGATCCATTCCTTGTGATGCTCCTTATGGCTGGCTACCAATGTTCCTCATAAGGCTGTGCATGGGAGCCATTGTTCATTGTGCTAGGTGCCGTTAACAGCAAACCAAGTCGCTGTGCTCTCATCAAATTAGGTCGAATCCAAAACGTTCTGATGCACTCTCACTGAGATTGATATACTTCTCTATGCCTACGTGCCCAGAAGCTGCACCCAGTAATTAGACTTCCTCAGACTGTCGCTGATCGGACCATTTGTAATATTGGTATTTGCCCATCTCAAGAATCAGCATGGAAAACAAGTGTTTGGCTTGAATCCGAGAACGATTTGCCACTAAGCAATGATTGAATCATCAAACTCCTGAATATAGTCAGACAACTGCAAACTGCTTAAGTGGAGGCAGATGTGGTGCTGCATAAAAGCCCATAATACGGAAGTAGACCCGAGAGGTTCAGAATGCTGGATGGACGTGCAGACGACCGTTGCAGGCCGTCAGTCAGTCTAAACTTGGTAGCATAACAATGAGCTTTACTTAGGTATCAATATGCTCCGTAAATTATTTCACTTATGAGGGTGATATCGTACATCCCCAGGATAATACTACACACTTCGTTATTTGGTATTATAGAAACAGGAAATACTCCATTAACTTGGTCGCCACTGGTATTTTGGTCCATGGAATAACAAAACGCCAATTATACACTTTGATATTTCTTAGACTACTCGTAAGTAACATAAATAATACACACCTGACGAGTTACCATTTACAAATATCACCATTTCGAAGGACTATCCCTCAACATAGGATGGATATTACGCGTCTTGTGACGAGAGCACGGGATCACCTAGATACTCGATGTTGGACAGTTTTTGTTCATAAACTGACAAATTCCGTTGGGAATCAGACAAAATTTACAAGAAGATACAATTGTTGGCGAAAGTACGGTTTCGATAATTTTTCCTCAGGTTCTAAAATTGCAGCAGTTAAAACATTTAAATGTGCGGATAATCACCAAGTTAAACATACAGGTGGACCGGTAAGATGGGGAATCATTATGATCGAATGTATAGAAGAGATAGACATATTACATCTTGCTGAAAAATCTGAAGGTCGAAAGCAAATCTCCGGGAACAACCCGCAAAAGCGTTAAACGGATTGGGTAGACCGTACCTGGACTTTATGACGTGCCAAAAGTACACAAACCCAACCCTGTTTTAAAACAACTATTGAAAATGTAAGTTCACCGTATGGCAAATGGCCTGTGCCTGTATCTTTCGTGTTTCCTACTTCCAAAGAGGATCTCGAATTGAGAGTTCTTGGTTAAACTCGGTTCGGCTATTATTGAACACACTGGGTGTCACGTGATGTACAATATGGGAATTATAAAGTCACAAGAACAGCGTAGTGGAATAAGATGTTATACACCGATGTTCGGATGTCGTGGGCAACCTTTTTCAAGAATCCCCACACTCGCTTGAGTATGGACCATGTGGAGCGGTATTTGTGTCTTCTGATTGTTGTTTTTGGAATCATTTGGCTGCCAGACGCGATCACTGTGTGTGTGTCTGTCAGCTTTGTGTGTGTCTCCACCTTCACTTTTACCCGGAAACCGCTAATTCTCAGTGAAGTAAGCTCCAGCATAGAGTCCGCACTTTTGAGGCTCCCAGTATGGAAATAGAAGAAGCAAGATTATTATCAAAAACTGGTGACCAGTCTGAAGCAATCAGTCTGGATTCGCGGAAGAAAAAGGGGGTCAATCCACATCACCGAAGCGGGCGAGGGCAATGTAGCAGATGTCATGAATCGTAAGGAGTGTGAAGAAAACTCGCCGGTATAACTATTCTCGGGTCCCTACGAGAAAGTTGAACCAAATAAAGTCAAAATTATAGGACGGTCCCATGTTCCTGTCTCAAGGTGCGGTTTAATAATGGTAACTTGCAGCTATTTCGCATCCAAGCTTCATGAGTACGGCAAATACCTGCATATCATAAGAAACAAATCTCGTAAACACATTTTTGCTAAATGTGTAGCTAACGCTTGTTGACACTCCATTCCTGCTTCAGAAAAACAACAACTTCTATAGACGTAAAACTCTTTGACAACCCACGACCGGTTTCGTCAAGCTTAGGTTCTACTTGAACCAAAATTGAACGAAGTTAGCGAAATACACTCATTTATATACCAGTTTGGTTTCTCGGGAGACTCAACTGGAACCAAGCTGGATACGTCATTTTAGATGCTTTTAAGCAACTGAATGTACTACACCAGGCCGCCTCAAGTTTCGGTTCTTACGATATTCGAGATACCGCGATACATGTATCGTTCGCTAATTTCGTGAAATTTGGGTTCAAGTGAAACAAGAGGTTGACAGAAGTTGGGAAACTTCGCTTATCTGATGAGCCCCGAGAAAGGCGAAACCGGTCGTGGGCTGTCGAATAGTTTTCAGCAACCTTATGAGTAGTGTATTACTTCTGTGCATGTATCGCGACATCTCGAATATCGTACCAAGTGAAACATGAGGTGACCTGGTGCAGCACATTCAGTTGCTTAAAAAATCATAAACGAGAAATCCGGCTGTGTTCCAGATGAGTCTCCCGTCAAAACCAAGTTGGTATGCAAATGAGTGCATTTAGCTACAACTTCTGTTTTTGGGTTACGGAATTCTGCACCCTTGTACAGGTGCTACGTCACTGTATTCTATGGGATGTCAATCAGACGAAGACAAGACTACCAGCTGGGGCTTAAATTTAGCACACCGGAACAAATTGTGTGCAGTACTCCGCGACCGTTCGTACAAACAGTCGCTTCGGATACTATCCAATTAGACAGCCTGTGTGTAGCCTCACACCAAACGATACAAGGATATGTGTGGCGACATCGGATTGTGACGCTTGAAACTCAACCACTGCTATCAACTCTGATTCGCCGAACATGAACTTTGGTTGTTCAGTCGTGTCTACGAATCGGTACAAACTAGGTCCAAACAACTAAAATTCGGCAGGATTAAGTGGCCCGGTTTGGATGCAAATACTTACATGTATACAGTAAGACTATGTCCATAGTGACCTGGTCAAACCCCGTCGACAAAACAACTACAATAATGTGATTGATCACAGTTCCGAGTTACAGCCAAACATAATTCGCATGATCAGCTGAAAAACAACTTTTGATTCCATAGGTGTTTCCTATCACCTTTGTATGGTGCACTTGCATCACTACACTACTACAGTCAATCTCACTGATCTTCCTGGTGTTCTGAGCTGGGTAAACTCAACTCATCTTGGCTAAGGGTCGACCGAAAAAGCCAACTGTGTGTGCGTGTGTGGATCAGATCTGTTGAACCACAAGTAAAAAACAGATGAAACTTCCTATAAAAAGGTGAATTTAACGTCTTAGCTAGAAACCACTTGCTACCTGAACATTAGCATCTTGAAAGTATTTCTCAAGAATTAAAAAAACGATACAAAATAGCTTAAGCTGTATTACCCCTGATCAACACAATCAATAAAAAACCTCAAGCATAAGCATTAGCCTGTCGAATTACACATCACTTCACTACTCTGTCCTTCTTGGCGCAGTGAAAATGCCTCCACCTGTCTGAGCCGTAATTCATGTCCTCCTGGTTTTGCTGGTGAACTAATTGCCAGTGCCTACAGATTCTGGGGTGATTTGAAATTGTAGCCAAGATTACATCCTACGGACAAAGTTTATTGGGGTCACCAAAAACTTGCCCTCTCTCCCCTATTGTACATTGACTGCTTCTTCTCACTGTCCCTCTTTCAGCCTGCACGCATCACCCGTACACGGATACGACCAACCGCGTTTCACTGATGCACACCACACACGAGCTCAGGCCGTCAATTTGTACTTTTTGCATTTCAAGTAACACCCTCTGTATTCCTACTTTTCCCAATCTAGCTTTCAGGTTCTGATTGCCGCCGCTTGTGGGTCCAAAGATTGGTCTACTCACCAAGCAAACTAAGGTCTGAAGCTGCGTCAAATTCCACCCTTACTTTCCCACGCAAGCGTGGGCAGAGTAGGAAAGTCGAACGAGGCGTGTTGTCTACGTGTCACACACAACTGCATCATTTAACTCCGTCTGAGTTGACTCACAATCTGATTTTTACCCTTATCATAGTGCTCGATCGACGTGAGATTAAATCCATCTTGCTTACTATACATGTAACAGATGACAGCTCCTATTCAGTTAGCTGCAATCATAAGCCACAGTCTCCTCCTGGTTCTAGTCACAGCAATCCTTGCGATAAATTTCTACGCTGTAATTGTGTAAGTTGAAGAGTTAAGTTGAACCAGCCACTGAAGTTACTCGTACAGCGTTTTTACTCAAACGATAGAGTCAGGCCCCGCACCGATGTACTTGGCAGTTGCACCTGGAACTTTTCTTTCCAATTCCTACTCTGACCGAGCCTTCGACGCATGGGCGCTACGAGGAGACGTTTCAGACGTACTTTTTCGGTGAATACTATTCAGAATGTCAGGGTACTGCAACGCAAACCTGACACTGCCAAAGATGACATATATGTCAACTCTTTTCACCCCGAACCCTAAGCAACCTCAGGTTCAAGGAAACGGTTTAAACTTCGTTTCGTATCTTCGGCACAAATATTTCACCGTTTCATACCTGCTGCCAGTGCATCAATCGTGTAAGGAATCCGCCAGGCAATTTCGTCTGGTACATTGTTTCGGCGAATCACGAATCCGACATTGTTGATTCTAACCTATCACGGAAGTTCCATTTAAACGCCTATTTTTGGTTTCCGATCCCAAATACCCAAGCTGTGTACACTTTCAAACACGGCTACTGAGCATAAAATTTTAAATGACCGTACAACGAGCGGCCGGTAAACTTAAAAACCTGATCAGCCATAAACTTTAACGAGCGACCAAAGCTTGAATCATGCTAAACTTCTAAACTGAACTTCGTTTTCAGGGCGAAAACGCTTCAACATAAGTAATCAACTAAAATCCACTATTTGCATATTAGATTTTCTATGTATGAGATTTTGGTCGTTTTTTAAGGATGTCGAAATTGTCATGTTGAGGCCAACAAAAGTGGATACTGTCAAAGACCGTAGAAGCAAGCTCAAAAGCACCAGAAGTCAACCACATCGCATGCTGGATTACTGTTCCTTTGTCCTATCATACGAAAAAATGTGAGATATGTAATGCTGTCGGTTAAGGCCAACCGGCTAAAGCACTAGACGTACCTTTGATCCCTCAGGCAACACAGCAGGAAATGGGTCAGCCACAGCTTAACATCACTTCTCAGAAGGTAAACGGTGCATCGGGCGGTCGTCTGCAACTCACTGGCAGTTCGAGTGTGGGGTTACCATCAGATCTATAACACACACTTTAGAATGCGAACATACAGCGGGTGATATTGCAGCCAAACTGGTAGGGAAGTGGCTGAAGGAGACATGTGATCTCACCATGAGTAAAAAGTGAAGGGGCTGACGGATAACAGCTAGTGCAGAGAGGTGCTCGTTCTTAAAGGACGCGCTGTGGTTTGGTGTCACCTGTGAAGATTGTCAGTGCATACATTGAACAGCAAAACTAGATTGTAAACATTCTGGAAAGTGCATCTGAGACTACTGGTTACTGCTAAAAAAAGTAGGCTTTTACTGTAATCCCAGTTACACATAATTTAAACAAAAAACAGGGTCCTTGGATGGGATTAGAACTCGCGACATCGCACTTACATAGCGGACGATCTTTAGAATACTTAGGGCACGATATCTCCATGTTAGCAACAAATGTGTACTGCCAGACTTCCGGCTGTAGGTTAAACTATGATAAAAACAACTGTTGACTTATTCAGGATTTTGATTAAGATCTAACAAACTGCGTAGAATAATAAGAACACACTGTTTTGTCAATAAGCAGTAAATGGGTGGAAGTATCTTATTTCTTGCTTTGAATGATAAAAAAAACAAATATGCAGTACTTGTAGGTGGCTGCCGGATCTGTGGGATTCGTGCTCACATCACTCTCGTTCAGACAATTATCCCCTTCCGGCTCAGATAGCCTAGTGGGTCCACACCAAAAAGGGGAACCGCTGGGCTCGAGTTTCGCTGTTATTAGAGCTCATCAGCTGTGCAGAGAACCAGACATCCGAAATACCTTATTTGGGAATCACATTTTGAGAGAAATACGGTCGATTTAATGTCGCAGGGTGAACTGTGTGCTATGAAGTGTCCATATTTACCTTCGTTTATACAGGTATGACTTCCTATGACGTACTGAGATGCTTCAAAACAGTCGAAAAAAATTCAGAATTATTTCAACGAAGACGTTACCAATGTGCACTGCATTTGTCCATAAAAATGTTTTTGTTTTGCGATTCACACCACTGTCTGCCGCTGATCTGTTGAATGTTTTGATTTCGGTGGATTTCAAAAGACCAAGGTCCATTGAAGAACAAGGTACTAGATTATAAGAACTGAATCCCTGAATTCTCATTCACCGGTAATTTGGCTGGAACGGTGAACAGTGATTAAGCGTTGGGAGAGGTAGTTCAGCCACTTCCGCGTAGGAGGAACGCTCTTGCAACAAGGAGTCTCATTCGATGGAACTTTATCTGCCCCTAGGCGATTTTCGCCTAAGCTTTGAACAAAAAAGCCATATTAACAACTAATCCAGAGCTACAGGAACCAAGCCATTTTATCAGATCTTCAGCTGATTTCGGGCCACGGCAGCAAAAAGCCTAGGACGCACTGTAACCTTGGTAACACGGCTTGACTACTCAGGGTCGATGCCCTAGCCTCGACGGAGATGTCATTGCTCGTGTTCCACATGCGGATGGCAATCAGTATGACATCTTATCGCTACAGTCATTAATTAACCGCGCTGAGGTTTTTCCGGGGATGAAGTTTGATGCAGTACACATTTCAAGAATGGCTTAAGACAACAGAGTCCGGGGATAACACAGCGTGTGGAGCATTAATTACCACTCAAGTGTGGAGATCTGCGAAAGCTGATGAGAAATACCTCGCGCCCTAAGAGGCACTGCAATAAATACAATCTGCCAAAGTATCAGTTTGTTATTTTCATATTTTGGTTTAAGAGGAAATTTTACTCTCTGGATCCACTACGGTGATCCCCGTTCACTTAAGGGCAAACATAGGGTATGCCGTTAGTTAAGTGTTTTTTTTCTTTCGTTCAGCTGTAACGCCCTTCCGGTGCCTAGCTGCCATGCCACCCGATGGAGGCACGAGTGCTGAGATACTACCAGGTTGCCCAAGCCTAGACAGGGGAAGTAGAGATGAAGAGGTCGGGTTCGAACCACAGACCTTCCGGTCAGTAAATTCGCGCTCTAACCACTGAGCCATCTCGCCCCTAGTTGACTGTTACACATGAGAATATAGACGTACTGGTACAAATCGTAAACGAGAGGGTTTCAACTGCCGAGCAATTCACCGAAAAAGACATAATTGATTTCCTGTTCCCATCGAAGACGCTCAGTTCGGTTCGTTTATTGTGGTTGTAACGAGGTCATGTCATTTCTCCAGAATCATTAAATCATTCCAGCCTATTCATGTTTGGCCTACTTTAGCTTTCATGCTGAAAACGTACCCAGAACTTGTCTCTCTCGAGCGAACGCTTGCTTACAAACAATCTATACGTTTGTTTGTCCTCGAAATAGAATACATTGAAACTTTCGTAGGGATATTGGCTGTGGTCAACTGCCTTCACTTCCGGCCACCACTGTGTTCTACTGGAAGTCCGGTAGTTCTAGGGCACGAGATGTTGACGAAAACCTCACGAGAATCCTGATGTTTGTGCCAGCAACTCCAGGGTCGAACAAGATGAACGACATCAGATCGTTCCAGCCGTGAGAACATTCGTGCCTGGCTTGTTCCATAGGTTATATTCCGTGAATGAAAACAAATGCATGCTATCATCGTGGGCTTGAAGTGCACCCTGTTTAGAACATCACAACCTTGTTATTATTGATCGATTACGGTTGGTTGATTTTCTCCTTCGGATTGTTCAATGTTATCTTACACTTGTCTGTGCCAAACCACAAGGTAGAAAGAAACCAGGATTTTCAGCACTTGTTTATACATCAGCGCTTTCACGTCACATCACTGGTTGCTGAACTTTTGCGGCTTGGCTGTCCCAAAAAGATGACCGAGATCGATCGGGTATCAATGATTGTATGTGGACCCGCGGCGACAATCTCTAGTTAGTGACCAGGTTAATTTGTTCCCGTTCAGTTTTCGTTTGTTTGATGAACCCCCCAAATTTTTCGAAGCTGCACCGTTCCTATCGTACACCAAACGGAAAATTTACACTTGTTACTAGGATCATCTTTGTTTTGCGGACAAGCGTCTAGTTGTAACACTTTCAACAACGACCACCCTCCCTAACCAACCATCTTCGAAAGGTCACTTTAGTAGCAACTCGGCAAATATTGTGTGAATTGGAGCTATTATGAGATTTCGGTAGCGCTTTCGAATTGCGACAGAAGACAGCCGTCCTCGGATGAAATTGTCACAGTGCCTTTTGTATTCACTAATAGACTTTGAACGTCTTCGTGGTGACCACCATACAATTTAGCGAACGTCCCCTTTTGTTCCTACTGACCTTTCAATAAAAATTTAGAGATTTTACAGAGGTAAGGTGTCTCCCGGGATAACTTGGGTCACTTACATCCCAAGTGATTTCAGAGTCATCTACAGGACTCCTTGAACACATTCATTCCCCAGGCAGTATTTAAGGAACAGTGTGCCACTGGAGACTGAAAATTGTTAGCGGGACAGAAAATATCCGGTCGAGCCATCTACGTTACTTTTTCGGGACCGTTTACCTCTGTTCTATGGCTATTCTTCTTTTTTTGGGGGGAAGGGGAAGGGAGGGTACAGAAGCGAATTTAATCGCTAGCTGTCAGGTTAATGCTTGACTATAATTGGCTGTAATGTCCTTTAAAAAGAACAATTTTCCATTGTTCTAAAACGGTCGCTGGATAACAGGGACATCATAATACGCCTAAATCTCCAAGATTTGATTCATACGTGTACAATAAAAACAAAACAAGGACGGTGAACCACAGTTTAATAGAGCCAACATAAAATGTATCCACTGTTGCGGTGCTGTTACTTTGTCGGTTATTGGACGACGTTTCTTCCTGCAATTCTGTGGAGACTTTGGCCAAGCAACACAGTCAACAATTACGATGTCGGGAATTCATCCCCTATCTTTAAAGTTCACAGGCTTATAGTTACTTGAGTCACAGATGACGTTTTACATGGCGTTGGGCGGTCACACCAGAAGTCCTAGAGAAATTATTTCCTGGTCAGTTTGATGAGAATGACCCTGTTCTAACCTCCCAGGATCACCTAATCCTGCCCTTTCAAAAACCATCGTCACAACAATGAATCACCATGTTTTGATTAACGGACTATCCGTATTCTATTTTGCAAGGGCAACTAATGTTCCTGTACTGCACTGATGTCTTCTATAAAATTTCTAAGCACTACCGCATTCAGTATTGAAAATATCAGCAGTTTATGGTCTTCTACCGCTAATCCGTAAATATACAAAATTCTCGAAAGTTTATTGGTTTGCTGAGCGATCCTGTAAGTCCGGAATTCCAAAATAACACCAATTTCATATTTTTGCCGTTTTCAGTGTTTTCGAGGTTCGGATATGCTTGTAGGACCCATTTTGTGCAGATAAACAGTTCAAAAATCATTCAGAACTGCGAAGTAAGCCAGACAGATTTCGAGATTATTGGACTCCAACCAAAGTCTTCTTGACCGGGAAGAAATTCTCTCAAGACAGGTGAGAACCGGTTATTTTGTACTTGAAGGTAGTACAATAGACTGCGGTAATACTCACTGGTCTATGCTTTGAAAGTTGACGAATAGCTTCTGTCATTGAGACCGTAATGTCGGCTTATATTTGCTGGTCTAAACACAGAATTCAATTTTTGATAATTGTTCACGGTAGAACTCATGTGCCTTATTTTAATATCTCGGATGATGATACTGATAAATCCAACTCTGGACGAGCCCCTCTATAAAAAATTGCCGTTTATTATGTGTAGGAGTTTCTTAGGGCGCAGTTACATCAAGAGATGGCGAGATGGCTCAAGTGGTTAGAGTGCGAATTTACTGACCGGAAGGGCCGTGGTTCAAACCCGACCTCCGCCTCTCGACTTTCCCTGTCCAGGCTTGGGCAAACTGGCAATACCCCAGCCCTCGTGCTTCCCTCGGTTGGCATGGCAGCTAGGCACCGGAAGGGTGCTACAGCTGAACGGGGTTAGTTAGATCAACCTGATTCCTAACACTATCAGCACATTACGGTTTCTTCAGATGAGAAAGTCAGAAAACTGTGCCCATTTCCCTACTCTTTCCGTTACCACATCCCATCAAGTTTCTTCATTACTCAAACTTACGTGAATCTGAAAATATTAAGAATCAAAATCATAGTGGAAAAATCGACTTTTTATTGATGCTTCAGTGTTTTTACTAAGCCTGCAAAGTGATCGATATCAGTTATCAAACCAGAAATTACCCTTTTTCAAATGTAATTTGTCGTGTCATTTTACAAAGTAGTTAGGTTACCATTGAAGAGCACCTTTAGCCCAAGTAGAGTAATGTATTTTGCGGTATGTTTTCTAAACTGGAATTATACCCAAGCAAGGAAGGAGTACATTTATCATTGAGAAAAATGGTGCAGCTCTTGACATCTGGCAGGTGGAAAGAATGAAGCAGGTTCGTGCTGTACCACTTTCATGAATGATGAGTAAAATTGTTGAGCTTCATAACAGTAGCATTTTTCCGGCTCATTTACGTTTTCTACGCTTCAGAGGAAAGCTGCGATAGATTGTTGGCGGAAGTGGATGTTCGTTAGCGAATATCAGAGATGGAAGGCAGAACAATAACTGAGGTATCAACCGAGGCCGGCAAATGTTATGTCACGAACTGCCCCAGGAAGGCTGTCCCAAGAAGAACCAATCATTAGTGATTATCGGTAGCGTGCGGCTAATAACCCCTGCCAGTTGAACGCCAAGGTGAAAAACAGTCACAAAATCTGAGTTCATACCAGAACGAAAAAGGCGAACAATATAACAGACAGGCGGATGATCAAGTGATCGTCTAGTTGGTATCCAACACAGTTGCACAGGAATACAAGACTACGACCAGGATAAGGATACTCCCGTTTGACGATACGAAAACAATGACCCATTTCGGTACGAGTGTGTGGATAGTAGTTGCTGCTCCGACCATCCGTCCATAGTCTGCGTTTGGCCGTTATAGGGGTCTTGATCCTGAACGTTCCACAGTCTGATGCTTCGTCGGAATTATCTATCCCTAGTTCTGATGGTACACAATGTGACAAGTACTAAGCTTAGTTATCTTGATTATAGCAGTTTTATCCCAAATAGGCTATTCGTCTCTGATAGCCTCCCGAGTTGCAAATGACAGATACGCCAGAAGATCAATAAACGAAATCAAACTCACTCTTGAAGTCAAGAAACACCTGGCAAATCGCGAAATTGTGATCGTTACAGATTCTACCTGCTCAAAAGCCTGTTTGATGCTCATTGGTTAAACTTCCGCGCGCCAGTTTTGGACGACACGGAATGAGTGACGCCAGAAGCCTTGTTACAACAGGAGTTGAACCAACACCTATAAGGTTACTACATTCACTGCGAGTGCTCCTTTCGAAGCACAACCAGTCAGCCACGAAAATCGAACCAAAACGCAAAACATGCTGGAAGAGGACCAATCAAAGCAAACAACGAAAATTAGTGAAACCCCAAGGTATGGGGATAACCAATCAAATCAATGGAGACGGACCTCAATGCAGCTCGAATTGTGGACGGACCAACCAGAACGGTGAGACATCTATGGGATAGGCGGTATCCAAACAACCAAGCGAATGCAAGGATAGCGGATCACAAATAGCAAATAGCAAATGTGGTCGTGGACCTACGAGAATTCTGTCCCTCAAATTGAACGACTTCCAACTGTACCCTCTCTCTAGGCTGGCAGACAATGCAAACTCATGTGAACTTATGATAGACTAACCAAAATTTACAGGACACAGGTAACATCACATGATTTTCGTCTTACAATAAATCTTTTGGATAAAACACAGTCTTTCATCCGAAAGCTTTCTGGAGAGTTGTACCGTTTAAATAGAGACGTGAATACCGTATGGAGACCGTTTTCTGAAAAAACATCCTACGGTAGAGTCGTATCACTTTTGAGCAAAATAGCCTGTGCAACTTATCTATATCTATTCTATATCTGTTCTAATTCCAGTCTGGTATTCAGACCATAAGTCGGCCTATGTTAGTATCCATCTCCACTACTCATCAAGCAGACGCAAATTAGTTGATGGATCAATGTTAACAAGTTCCTCATTCGCAGGACGATTCGTCCTGGATTACCTGTTACCCGACGTGTAGTTTTATAACAGAAAACAGCACTGAAAATGAATTAACGTCACGTGTTCTAATTGTTCTCGCCGTAAACACACCCACACTTATCTCTGGCGTCTAGGTCACACCATCTGATAGAGCCCTACCTTTGGAAACAGGGCATTCAGTCACCGAAACAGCTGATTTGATATGTACAGGTTGAGAAATAATCAAATGAGTTATTCCTCACCCTCGATTGACTTAAGCAGTTGTGTCACATGTACAAAGGTACCTGCCTGCACCAGCTATTTTTTCATTGTTTTTTAATTGTCGCTAATGGAAGTTCATTTACATGATTTGGCACCAGAAAAAACTTATTTCAGTTGTTCCTCCTGTTTGATCGACACATTGGGCCAAGTAGGCCTAGAATTCAATTTGCTTCTATGTCTGGTAACGAAAACTGAGTAACGATTGTTACGAAACGTGTGGAGTTTGTTCACACCACTCAGTTAGTTTTGTAAACAGCAAAAGCACCGATGTTTACATTCCGTGAGAGTCTGTGTTGAGTTCTGAGTGCGGCACTTCTCAAGCTACCAGCGGGCCGGTATTTATGTGAATCAACTGACAGGACATTAGTGGCTGATGAATAGATATTTCAAGCAACCTTTCCTATCTATTTAAATTCCAACGAAATCTCGTTCACGGTGACGCGCGGGGCCCTGACGATTCCATTTTTACTGCAGCTGTTCATGAATATTTATTGCGTTTTATTCCATAGGTCAATTACTTTATCGTAATTATAGCACTGGCTCTAATCAGAAAACTTCTTCTTTGGGGATATTTGCAAATCGTACAGAATTTTGTGATTCTTCCATGATGGTTTGTAAAACACGCTGCTAGTTGGCCTCGGATTCGCTCTTTTCACTAGTATATGACCAAGTCTTCCTTGTTGGAGCGTAATATATATTGTGTTTGTATAGTGAAACGGATTTGATAAAATCGATAGTGTCTTGCTAGCTTCACCTGTCGTACCGTTTTATTTTCCCGCTCTGTCAGGCTCCCTCGGCTTCACTTGCCGCAAAACAACCGGAATAGTTAAGATGGGGTTACAACGAACGGGTAGAATTAATGTTGAACTTATGATCAATATACCTATGGCCTTAATGAAGGCGTATCAACCAGTAGACAATCGATACTTATCATTACAGTTTACTGCTCGGGGAGTACATTATTTGTGGCCCGCTCTCCGCTGAGTTTCACAATCTAACGAGCCACGATGACCCGGAATCAAAGCTGATAAACAACTTTTTGGTCAGAATTATTTCCAAGTTCAACCATCTTCCAAACCCGTACGCAGCATCGTTCTCCATCACACTGACAAACCCATGTTTCCAACTAAAAAACAACGTCGGAACCAGGTGACCGAATAGCAGTATGTTGTCAAATTAGTCATAGGAGTATATAGATTAGAATTTGCTGAACAACATATGATTTCTACTAAATTTTCGCAGTTCTAAAAGACCGTCTAAATCAGCGGAGCAGTTACGCTATGTCAGATTGAGATGATAAATACGGATGACGAAAACACTTATACTCACTCGCTTGGAGAGTCTTTAGTCTCCCTCTAGACTGGACTTAGCAGTTTAACTTCTCGTCTCTGAATCTGGTCCAGAGTTCTTTGGTCAACTTTCGGCGAGAGCTATCAGACATGAGTGGCATACTCGCTGTGGGGACGGTCATTTGCGATAGGAGGCTGAGTGAGAAGTGCTCGCTTACATTCCCCACGATCTCGATAAAGAAGGCTTTGTGTGTTGCACTGAACAGCTCTATTACGCAAGAACACAGACATCACGTTCTTGTAAAATCGTACTTTCATAGTGACATACACATAGCACACATTGCATTAAGACATGTTGAATTTGATGTTATCCGGCATAGATCAGCCAGATTACGATGTTATTCTGGATGTACGACTGCCTACTGGATTTTTGTATTGTTAGTAAATGAGAGGGATTTCGAGTTGAAGTAGAGAGCACGTCGTTTGCAACACTGCTCTTTGTGGTATACTTAACTCTAGTGGAGTTAGTCTTGAGAGAGTCTAATCAACGGCTTCTAAGAGATTCAAGTTGAATACATCGATTCCTGTCCCAGAATGGAACATCTAAGTTTAGTCAGCGATGCCTGATACAGCCGTTCACCGCCAGTTGGTCTATCTCAAGCTGATCGTGAGTACATTCAGGAGCTAGTACCGTGCTCTGCGCAGCCATTATGATAAAATCAATTAGCTACTTCAGTAAGCGAAAGAATTAAGCGGCCACTCTCTTTTGTGTACAGCTGTGTTACCATGGCGACTAAGCCAGTCAACTGTGGCCTTTGTTTTAATTATGAACGTTTGGAAACAAGATAGTCAAAAAGTGCATCATACTGTGTTAGCTCTCCTTTCAAGAAAAGAGAGATTGCCTAAAACAAAGACGTGCAAGAGTTGTTTAGCCGTGAGCATTATATAGAATATATATATATATATGCCGAATTAATTCTTTACTCGCCGTGGGCAACTACCCAGTCGTTAGTTTCACAAGTATACTTTGCCTTTCTCTGCGTGAGTTCTTGCAGGAAAGCATCCGGGACAGATCATCAACGTCGGAGATCGGAGAGGCGAAATTATCTTACAGAGCTAGATGGATGATTGGTAGAGTTGATTACTGGAAATCGAATAGATTTGTGGGAGTTCCGATCGAATTTCCGTTCAACACATCATTGTAGGATAGATCGGTAAAGCAAAGAAAGTGCTCAATGGGTTTCACACCAAAAGTATGCAAACTAAAATGACTAATGCATCTGAAAAACTCCAGTGTCCTTCGTATCAAGTAACAGGATGCCACATACGTCTGAACCTGTGCGCTGAGTTGAACATGTAACACGAAAAGATCGTTTATGTAGTGTTATCCTCACTGATGGGTTCCGTTGTTCTTAATGTGAGCTTCAGAAAGGCCTTACTTTCATAGCTTTAACGTTTACAACGCTAGGTCTTTGGTAGTACGGAACGGCTTTATAGTGAAATGAACAACGGACTTTCGTATTCTCACGGAAGTCATAATTCTGAATGGTTAACAGACACAACAGCCACTGTCATTGCACTTCAACCTACACGAGGAGACAATTGTTCTTCAAACTATTCCTCATAGCCATTAATCAGCTTTGTACAATCCAGGCTTTTATACAAAATTACTGGCAATGAATCACTTTGTGAAATTGAAAAAAGTGAGTTAAGCTGCATTATGGTGGTTCAACTTCAAACTTTCAGCTGGCGAGGACTGCAACGTCATACGTCACAAACCTTAGTGGGAATAGTGTGTTTTCCTGTACAAACGCAACAAAGTGGGTAACGTATCTTTTCTACTTGAGATTAGTTATCTCGTATCTCCTTGCACGTGTCAATTGAGTGACCTTGCTACTGGGCATCAGGATTGGAAAGTAAGCATGTGATGACAGGCAGTCTGTGATTTTGTGCAAATGATTGGTTGTGGTCTAATGAGAACAAAACCACATGAAAAACAGGTGACTGCTTTTTTTTCTCTTCAGAGCCTTGAACGATATTACGCGAATCAGAATAAACTGTTTTAGCCCATTTAATCCAGAGGCGTTATTATTCCAATGATGTTGGTTTTATTTATTTATTTATTTAACCTGTTGAACTAAGTTTCGACAGTACCAGTGAAGGGAAGAAACCCTTAGAAAACACCAGCTGAACAGTTACAAACAATTGGACAGGAAAGCAAAACTCTCATGTGCACCTAGTTTTTAAAAACTGAATATTCGTCTTCTCCTTGAACGCGTCTTCTTGAACTTTTCTGGATATTCACTGACTATCAAGCAAATGTAAAGCTACAAAGCAATTCCACAAATTCCGCAATAAATCCCACCTTCCATTAGCTCAAGACGAAGTTACGAGGAACCACATATTACTCGCATGCCCCATCAATAGTATCCATCGTTATACCAGTACTAAGGTCTGTAAAGGGCCCTCTACCGGACTCACCAGGTTGACTTAGTCCCCGAATCTTTATCAAACTTGTTGCCTACTTGACCACTACTTGAAAATCCTTGTGATCGAGATTTTCAGGTCAATTTCATATGAGTCTCCCATCAGCATCAAGTGATTTTGACACTTATTGTTTGTTGCAACATAAGTACAGTTTTGTGTTGGGGTAGGAAATAACGCTGACCGAAACTCCAGAACCATATTTCAGAAGGTTTCTTCTTGACAAGTTGACAATTATACAACGGAATTCCGTCTCCGACTTATTTTTACATCACGAAATGACATGAACAACGAATTTTCGATTGGTTGTTAGAGGTCTCTGAACTTTTCTTATGGCAGGCCGGTCTATTATTATGATGAACTTTCGGGGTCGGATAAAGTAGAGCAAACGTCTAGGGTAATTCACCTCAGCGGAGGCTATTCCTCTCAGTGGCAGTCTATGTCGTTCATGTGGAAGCTCCTCAGTAATCTTTATATAACGAGTTTTCATCATCACCAGTTGAAGCCAGCTGGTCCGTATATCACCAAATATATTGGTTACTTTTTTAAAATTAGGAAAAACACAAGCGACATTTCATTTCGTGGTCAAAGCACTAGGTTACAAAGTCATCTATAGGCACTTCTTGGGAGATCTTGTCAAGTATTTCTTGAAGAGATTCTACTGTGCCACAATGACAAGTTGGCACGTCAGGTACTCACATTTATTTACGAATATGAATGCATCTGTCTATGAGTACCGTAGGCGACAGAAATTCATCGGACACACTGAACGGTGATAAAGCAGATGATAGATATAGAATAAGTCGCCGGAAACAAATACTGGACAGGTGCTGGAAGAGCGCAACGGAGCAATCTTGTTTTGCAATAAAGAAAGTAACCAAGGCAGCAGCAAGAGATGCGGCACGTAAACCCCAGAATCCGTAAATCCATTTACTTAGTCATACTACATTCTTCATCAGATCCATTTTCGTCATCATTAGTCCCAAAATTGGGCTGATTTAAGGGACAGGTTCTCCCCCGCGGTTTTGGAGCTGTTTGTCTTAGTTGTCGTTCCGCATATGATATGAACGTTCTGAGCCGACCTAATGGATACATAGTTGAAATTTAGATAATCGACCTAGATGATTCACTGGACGTCAGGATATCCAACTGTAATTATTTTAGCTACGCAGACCATAATTTAGACTAAGCTTTTCTCACTGTCACCTGTTCTTGGGGAAGCCGGGTTCCCAGAAAGGCACATTTTATCTACGAAAACATAAAACCACTAATTTCTTACAACATGAATCTACTTCCAGTGACAGGCAGTATCAAAATCCATTTGCAGAATTTACGAGGAAATTGCGTTGTGAAACGGAAGGCAATCGTGGGAAACAAGCAGCGCAGCGAATTTACATGGTAATAAGCCGCAGTCATGTGTACTCTAAGTTACATGCAAACTTTCACGGGTAAAAGGGCAAAACTGGGATCAGCATAGACACCCGAATCACTCAGCAAATCGGGAAACGTCACGGTCAATTATAACGGTATGTCTGGACCGACAGTTAGTCAAGGTAACTTCCGAAGCTATGTCAATTTTGATCTGAACGCAGAGTTCGGAGTTGTGTAGCAGAATTCCATAGGTCTCAGAAATAAATAACATTTTTGAATCTCACGGTTCGTGATGGTTTTTGGGATGTTTGTTTGATTACAAGAAAGAGGTTTTCTTTTTCGTTAGGCTAATCCCTCTCTACCAAGCTTGTTAAGGTTAGGTTTTAGCTAGGGTTCATTGATCCATGCACCACCCACTGAATTGAGGTACTATCATATAGCCCATCTCACAAACTCCCCATATGCAACATATTACGCTGCATACAAGCATGCGAACGTGTGCACGTCATGCGGATGGAAGCTAATTGCAGGCATTAGTGACGTTATATGTGAAATCAATAGTATTCCTTACTCTCCCTACAAGCAAGATCAAAATCGAGTCCCCTTCAGCGGGTGGGTTGAGAGAGATGTGTTTCTCCTCTATCGCGGGTGTCTACGATCTCAGTTTCACGAATTGCATAGTTTTCATAATGTAGCACTGTGGATAGACATTCAGTGTCTACGAAGTTCAGTTCCTCTTGCGAACACTCACCTGAACAAATTTTCACCCACTCACTGATACACCGTATTGGGTTTCGCTTGTTTGCTTTTGCTTTTGTTTGACCGAGATAGAGCTGGGAAAATGAATTTACAAGTTTGTCCTCCTTAATCGTTATGCCGAACATTGCTGTCCTCTCTCTCACGGAACTATAAATCAAAGAGATGTAACGAAGTACACTCAGTTGCAAACAAATCTGGTTTTGCGAGAGACTCATCTGGAACCCAGCTGAACCTCTCGTTTGCAATGTTCCCAGGCAACTGGGTGTTTGCGAATGAGTGTATTTCGCTAAGTTCGTGCAATTTGGTTCAAGTAGAAAATAAAGTTGACGGAAACTCGGGGACTGCACCTACCTGATGAGCTCCAAAAATGTCGAAACCGGTTGTGGACTGTCGAAGAATTTTCAGCAACCTTATGAGTAGTGCATTACGTATATTCAAAGAAATTTAGTTGTGTCAGTGTTTAAGGGGAAATTGGTAGTATGCTGAAGTAGGCTGAAGGACTCCTAGACAGTTAAGGAGTGCCACAAGTGTACAGTTTGCATGCTGAGATGAGACCCCAGTATACCGACTGAAGTCAGTTTCTTCCGTACTTGTGTTTAATCCGCAATACTTTCGCATCTGCTCCTTCGATGCGGAAGTGTCTCTGATCAGTGGTGATAATACGGCCCTGTCACTGACTCCAGCTGACAGCAGATTCAGTTCAAGGCAAGGAGTGTCGAGTACGAGGCGATTAGGGCGCACTCTACTTCTTCATTTTATTACAATTTTGAATTCGGCATTCTTCAAATGCGCCGTATGTGTACAATAACAATCAGGATAATTTGCTTAAATCTGATGCACCAGAGCATAAATCTCTTCTGCTATGGAATGAGAAAATTGGGGCTGATTGGCAGTGAGTGAGACATATATCCGAACGTTGGAAAACTCAGTGTTGGCTTGCGTCATCATGAGTAAACAGAAAAATGCTATTCAGCTCTCGAATCACCCGTAGCTGACTTCTGGTTCGTTTCGTGAACATGCTGGACCAGTCGACTTCTAGCTCTAATCCCCACAGGAATGAGATCTCATAGAGAAGAATATCGTTGTGAACGACCTCCCAAAAACTCGCATGTGTATGCTCAAAAACAGGAACGAATGGGTGTTAGCCTGTGACAGCGAAACTGAAGTGCTGACCGGCCTGAACCAATAGTGGAGAAGCGTCAGTTAAAGTGTTATTCAGATACATTTGTAGGCCTGTCATATGTCGCACCCCATATGGATCTGTGATGTAGACATTTGCACTCTTTCAGTGGTGCTGTAAGTAGCAACTATAGTTCCGTTACGAAATTTAACTACGGAAGTGTTCAACCTCACAGTGAAACTGATTCACTTTTGGATGGTAGTCAGATTTTGCACTAGATAAATCAGTTGTCAGTCTGAGCCCAACTGGGAAAAACAGGTGGACCAAAGCATGTGATTTAGTTGTGACCTCTCCGGTTGATAAACGTGGCGACCATCGGTGGTTACCAATCGATTATGAATCCTCAAAATGTCAGAAGAGGCTTTAGTAAAAGATAATGAACATGTAAAGTAACCCGTTCAGATTCGCAATATCTCGAATATCGTGCCAACTGAAACGTGAGGCGCCTGGTGCAGCACATTCAGCTGCTTGAAATCATCATAAACGAGAGATTCAACTGGTTTCAGGTGAGTCTCCTGTCAGGACAGAATTGGTATGCAAATGAGTGCGTCTCGCTGCTGTCTGTCTTAAGCTTAGTAGGTTATTTTTGAGGCGATTTTTTGGAGGGGTTGATCGTACACATCTAGGGATGTTAGTACGCACTCCGCCAATAAACTGGGCGCGATACATGAATAAAAGGTAAACTATGAATATTTTGAGAAATTGTCCCTCATCATTGTCTACCGTGGTACGTTCACAGTGAATCACGCCACACGTACTATCCATCAACCTTTGGAGGGGCTTCCAGGTGTGATTGTCATTCCGTCACTCATTTTCTACTGGTGAAAAAAGAAACACCTTTAGCTGCGAAGCTGGTTGTTGGAAAACACGAACCAAGAGCTTACAAGCCATTAAACACGGAAGCAAGTATGTCATCTGCAAAGATTTTTCGACAAGTGAACATACTCAAGCGTTCTCTTGGACTCCCTTGGAGATTCCCAAAAAAGTAAACAATAATGAACGAGAATTGTGAAATGTTTGCTTAATTTCCGTGGTAACCCTTGTTGCAACTTCGTAGATCTTTTAAAATTGCCTCCCATCTTTAATGACTGCCTTCCCGGTTAACAATTCGAATGGACCGCCCTTTTTGGTTTGGTGTAATTGAACCCTATTTCAGTTTGACAAGACACTTATATTTACCGTTTTCCTTGCCGCGCAACTCGTTTTTACCGCTTCTGTTATGCTATTTTTGTACCAAAACCTTGGTCAGCGATAAATTTGTTTTAATGCATGAGTTTGCGACCCGGTTTCGATCACGCGTTGACTGTCGATCCATATCGGCTTTGCTTGCTTTTGGAGTACCTCACCGTGCCGTTTGTCGAAAACCGTTGAGGTTTGTAATTTTGTATTCCGTGTAACTACTTTCATTTTTATAGTGCAGCACATTTGCGTAGCCATTCGTTCGGAGTTTTGCCGGTTTGGTTGCTAACCTTGGTGCTCGTTGCTCAAGAAATCGAAGCGGTCGTTACAACCCCCACTTTCTATCAGATGCGGGGGCAGTGTTTGGACATCAGAGCAGGCACTCTTTACGTGCTTCATCAGCAGTATACACCATTACAGTGGTGTCACAAATATCTCTTCGTATATACCAATAATAGGCGTATTATAGCCGTCAATGCACCTTGGATTCGAATGAAACTAAGGTTATGGAGGCGAACACGAAACCGCCAAAATGCCAAATGACAGGCCAATTCTGTAGATCAGCTGCAATTCGTGCCTAGGTCATTTGTCTCTTTCCGGTTGCAACATCACATCCTCACCTTGGTTGAAATGACGTTGATTAATGGAGGGTAACATGCAGAGAAAAACTAGATTTTATGTCTTATCCAAAAGCCGAGTTGTGAGATTGGGAGTTGTGGTAAAGCATTCTTGCAAACCCGTCAATACATCGGTCATAACACAGTCGCTCACACCAAACAAGAAGAGCGCTGAACAGATACTTGATGATGATGATGATGATGATGATGTACGGTTAATATCCTTGTTTACAAATTGCACTTTCGTTGTCCAGTCGATGAACCATGGTGTAAGTGGGTCCGTCAAAAGCAGTTCCCGACGAATTTTGCTCGACTTTGTGATCAGCCGCATAGGAAACAAGTTTGATGAGGATTCGTTGCACCGTATGAATGTGCTATGAGCAATACTGTTAACTTGACAAGCATGAAACGCAGTTCATCCGGATCTGCTAACAGACACCTTTAGAAATTTGTCACGTGAGAACAGAACACATTGAAATAGAAGAAATTGCACTTTGGCAGGAAACTGAACAGATTGGCCTTGACCCTAGTGAAGTGAGTTCGACTAGAATGAGCCTATTTTCATCAGCTTTTCAGGATTGGGTTGAAAGTTTATCAGTTGTGTTTCATGTGGAGAGGAGAGGAGGACGTAACACATGTGATGCAAATAGAACACTCAGCATTTGGAGACGCCCTGCAGTTATTCATAGTCTGTTGTATGAAGGGCTGAGAGAGCACACGGTTGGACTTAATTCAATTTTCAGGACCTATATTGGCCAAGTGGAACGGATGAGGCGACTAAAGATCTATGGCCTTTTGGCGAACAGATGGTTCTACCAAACGAATACTGTATTATATATCCTTGGGAAATAGCTGATTTGTCTATCAGTTTGACCATATTTACGTGAGGGGTAGGAACAATTGGTTTATCAGCTAATATTATTTATTCGTTCAAATTCATTCCCTAATTGCAACCCTAATCAATGGACACTCATTCAAACAATGGTCGGAGCAAATCTTAGGATTGTAAACCAAACGGTTATATATAGGATGACTGTAGATCGTTATGGCATGAAATGTATCTCGAAACAGGTGGCATAGTTCCTCCAGTAGCCTAGTGCGTCTCGGCAAATACACTCATTTGTATCTCAGGTTGGTTCTAACGTGGGGCCCGGCTGAATCTTTCGTTTATCATATTCTTCAGCTCAACGTGCTGCACAAGGTCGCCTCATGTTTCAGTTGGTACGATATTCGAGATATTGCGGTATATGTCCATAAATGAACCTACTCACAAGGCTGCTGAAAACTCTTCGACACCACACGACCGGTTTCGCCCTCCTTGAGCCTCATCAGGTAGACACAGCCTCCGAGTTTCCCTCAACTTTGTGTTCTACTTGATAGATTTTGACTTGGATAAATTTCGACGAATACTCCCAGTAACCTTGTGAGTAGTTTCCCTTATGAAAATATACTACGATATCACGAATATCGTACTAGCTAAAACATTAGGCGGTCTGTTTGCAGCACATTTAGTTGAAGAACATCATCAACTGGAGATTCACTCGAGTCTCCCGTGAAAACCAAATTGATTTGCAAGCGAGTGCATTTGTCGCAATCAGTCCAAATTGAGTTCAAGTAGAACATAAGGCTGACGGAAATTCGGGGACTGTGCCTACCTGATGAGCCCCAAGAAGGGCGATACCGGTCTTGGACTGTCGAAGAATTTTCAGCAACCTTGTGAGTAGTTTCTCTTATGAAATTACCTAGTGCGTTCTTTTGGAGGGACACGACAAAGCCCGGGATCACACAGCACCGTGCCTGACCGATTCCTATCTGACTAATTCACATTATCAGACTTTTAGGTCAAAACACGGTGACTTTTGGCAGGCCACTGTGTCAGACGTTAAACAACTCTGTTCTTCTCAATTTTATAACACTTAAATGTTACCAAGCATGTGAAGTATCAGTTACAGTTATGAGATATGCAGTGTGTGATGCGGTTAAGTGTGACCGGCTCACCAGGCTTAGTTGTCCGGTAGAACGGCTGTTTAGGGAATTTCGGTAAATCAGCGATGGTACTCAGACTTTCCAACCTCAGCAAATAATAATTAAAACAAATGCTACGACAAAAATATCAGTTATTTGGTTAGGTCTCGATATCCGACTATCATTAATTTCTGGGAATCTGTCTGTTTCTTAATCAATCAATTAAACAGTACGACCATGATCAACCTTGTTTGGTAGCATCTCGCATGCACCAGAAATCGGTGTTAATGAATTTGGTATACAGTAAGGGGGTTAGATGGCGCGCCATCATCTTAGTGAGACCGAATCATAGGTTATACGGCGCTCAGTATTCGCACAATCGAGTTGATTTTTCGAAAGCTACGACGTGTCCCTGATGGACTTAAGCATACAGGCAATGGAGTTCGTAGTATCAGTCCAAACTTTTGAGCCCCATCTAGGCATCCCGAGGTCTCAGTGATGCTAGGAAAGTATTCCACCAGACGTTTTCCGCCAGAGGTATGTTTGCTTCAGTGGGCGATGAAATTTGGTGAACTGCGAAAATATGAACGTAGGTTGGGATGGTTTTTGGTTTGAGCATGTACGCAACAAAATGCAACATTTCGGCGCAAAAGGTTTTATTCCACCCGCAAAGGTTTTGCTGCTAATAGCATTGTGCACCTAATGGGCCCCTAGGTCATACAGCTTGTCATTTTTGCAGGGGAAAATTGGCTTTATGTTGAGGCATATGGCATAAGAAGTCTAATACCCTTTCGGGGATTTACTTTCCGCATCAGGTCAATATGTTCTCAAGCTGGGTAATTAGTACCATATGCTATTTTGTGCAAATTTGTGTGTGGACCTCTATGAGTGCACATCAGATTGTTTAAACCAAATGAACCGAGACAGGAGGTAAAACTGGAAGTCATTTATAAAGCACTCAGTAGGTGCTGCATGTAGGCTATAACTGTCAAGTAAAGTAGGGAAATGTGACAGCACGGGATGCACAGTTCATGCGCCGGGTGGACTACTGACCAGACCATACTCGCGCCACATCAGGACGGGACGTATGCCGCTAGTTAGGGTGAGGTATGACTCAGCGTGTCTGAACTATGTCTGCCGCATATTAAAACCTCACTATCAAACGGGTACGTACCACAATACTCTATAATATGCCTACTCTATATTTACTTGAGTGGACTCATCCCATCAGCCCATGTGGTTCTACAAACATTGCAAAAATGGGAGATTGAAAAGGCCTAAATTCAGTGTTGAGCAACGCAGACTTGATTAGTGAGGAGATTCTAGTCCCCATCAGTAATCAGTGGAGCGTGTTCTGTAAAAAAAGTATATGGAAGACGTATGCACAGTGCGTTATTTCAAGGTTAGGTTTCTATAAGACGTCAGAGTCCAAGCAACTTCTGACTGCACGTAGAAAGCTTCGGCTTTTTAACGCGCGTCACGCACAGATTGGAGTGCACACTTGAAAGGCTGTAAGGCAAAAATAACTCCGTAATTACCATTGGAATCTCTCCCGGGCGAGACAGTACGATTGAATGGACTTCTAATTTATACACGTTCGTTTTTTACTGTCTGGTGTTTTTTGCCAGCTGATCAACGCAGCCTTCTTTTCAATTCTGAGATTGATTTTTGGCGCTGTTTGCCAGTGACTGATGAAAAAATCATCGCTGTCTATCCACCGGCGGTCGAGTAACGTTGAGAGACATGAGTTGCCCTGGAAATTTCTACTGGGTGTATTTTGAAATAGGGTTGCTGTCTAAAAAAACAATGTGCTGTTTCCTGAGCGAAAGCTCACTTTCTATGGTTTCCTTTTTGATGCTCTGACAGTCGGAATGAAATGGTCAAAACGGAAACTTGCATTGTATCCTGATGATTTCTCATCACACAGCACTGGCTAAGACTTCCGCTCTCAAAGCAAACCTGATTTTCTTGTTCAATGAGTTCCATGGTCCTGTGAAACAGACACTTGGCGTAAGCATAAGCACGACCAATATACAGCGGTCGCATCGAATGAAATAATGTATTGATCTACTAACCAACATGCAACCCAGCAACTTAGCAGAGTCAGTATTAGTCCATCTTTCAATGCAATCACATTTTTGCTGTCTAGTTTGGTTCAAATTTCATTTATTTGTATTAAGCGGTTTCTGTGGCTTCAGTTCTGTTACTAGGTGGTAGAGGATGGCACTGGTCTTTTACCCAGATTACCATGTAGTTATCGTGTAAATACCTCCCGGACTTGTCATATGATGAGTCGACGAATTTCTGAAGATAACCCGATGGGAATCACTGAGTGCTTTTATACGTAAATCCATGGATGACTCAACACTAATGTGATGTCCTGAAGGTCGTGTGACGCTTCGGGCTTCACGTCAGCCGATGAACACTATGTGGAACTCCAGCCCTACATCAAATCAGTTCATTAGGATTCCTATGATGCCGTCCTAATAATTTGGTTTGATTGTCTTTTATAAAATACCAAGAGGCTTTAGAATCAGCTTTTGTCAGTATATTCCGCAGGTTGGCCGCGTATTGGGTGCTCTTCTTCCAGACGTAACAAGAAAAGTTGTTTGTAATTAACAAGTGGAACCGCTTTCTTCAGACGAAGTGTGTTTAAAATACCCAGAAAAGTTGAAACGGAAAACTTTGAAGTGGGTGTTAATAGGTTTCGATTCTGACGGTTTTGAAAACGATGTATTTCGTCTGTTGACTGTCTCCAGGTTGCCATACTCCACACATACTACTGTGTGTGTGTGTATTATTTTGACAAAATCAGCAACTTGCACCGGACCCTACCGTGTCCAGCAGGAACCAACGATTTTGTATCCGCTTGCTTTTAAAGCAGTAGACCGAATCTTGTCTTCAAACAGCAAGTTTGTGGGTAGTCACTTCCGCACATTTGGTAAGAACGATAGAATATTCTTTTACAGAAATGAAACTTACTAGCCACACAAGCTGCCAGAAGGTGCGTGGTTCAGAGATAGCTTGAAAAATAAAACCTATCCAGTTTACTCACTTGTACAAGATGAATCTCACTAAAAACGAAAAATGCCCGCTTGGTTCAGTCTCTTGGTATCTGATCTCTACTTTAAAAATACAGGTACTCTGAAGGCATAAACGTGAGCGGATGTCCTGGCTTTCACTGCTACAATGGGTACTTCGTTTAAATGACCCACTCTTGCACGAAGTATGCTTGCCAAAATCAGCGTCAATCCGAATGTACTAGAATTAGTAACCTAACACCTTCGGAACTATGTCAAATTTGTCGTGCGAGCGCTAAATCAAGGCTCAGGATCGCTGGTGGTTTCCACCTGGATCCTAGCATCTCTTTCCGTTAAAACCTAGGAGTCCGTGCGAAAAAATCCGTCCGTCCCTTTTATTCACGGATATCTGATGCTAACCGTCAACGAATGGGTGGGTGGCACTAAGGTACAAATTCAGTTAGTCATTTATTTCACACCGGAACTTGTTGGGTATTTATTGGGTATCAATCCCATGTGACCTACAAGACCTGCAAACTTATGGGTATATACGAAAGTACGCTCACACAGGATCCACCCCTATATCCGATGGCTCACTTACTCTAACCGGTTTATTGCAGGTATTCTGTGGTAAAATGCACCGTGGGGATTCAATTTCCTAAGTGATCTTAGATATCGAGTGCCATTTTTCCCCCCAAAGTCTCTGCTTTCGAAGGCTAGAATTTTACGGATAGATTAGAGAAGAGGCGGAACAAGGACCGTAAGGTCATAACGGACTAATTAAAGTACTCAATATCTGGGAGCACTGCTACGTCATGCCACATCTCATCAGGGACGCCTGCAATGGCTCGGGTAGCTGTTGTACAAACGCCCTACAGCGTGTTGAGACTGGATGTCGTTTGGGGAACGGCGGATTACCCAGTCGCTGTGGACAACATAGGATAAATTTGCCTCCAAGCCGTCCACAAAACTCATCACTGAGGTCCTGTCCGTTCCTTTCCCCTGGGACGTGTAAGCAAGGTTATCCCGTCCGCAAACTGCGAGTTGGGACGCTAGAAGTGCACTAGTCAGCTGCACATGTTCAGGCCACATGGCCGTGCACACGACCCTTGTCTCGCCACCGCCAGTCTGTCGGCGGTTGCGGGTTGATGTACTGACAGACTGCAGTCGAGGGCATGGCCAATCAGAGTGCTAGGACGGCGGACGAATCATCGGTCGACCAACCGGTCGATGTCACACGTGGATAACTGCGTCGTCTGAAGTGGCAGGCGCCATACGGCAATGGCGCAGCCTGCAAATCAGGAGGTTTCTCAGCAATCCGATGAAACGAAGTCGCGAGTGATCCTATTTCCTGTGGATGGAAGCTCCCATTCGGAGCGCGCGTTTGCCTGGTATGTGGACAATATGAAGCAGGACACTGACACTGTAAAATTCGTCAGCGTGATTGAGCCAGTCTATACAACGCCAGCGATTGGGATGGCTATGGAATCTCCCCCCTTACCCGATATGGCTCGTGTGATGGAGGAAAGCATCCAGGCTGGAAAGCGCCTCTGTCAGCAATGCATGCACAAGGCCAAAGCGGCTAACGTCTGTTGCCAAGCTTTCCTGCACGTAGATAGCAACCCCGGACAAGCCATAGTCAAGTCAATCGGCGAGCATAAAGCGGACCTAGTGATTATGGGTAATCGCGGCGCTGGGCTGCTCAGACGTACTTTCCTTGGAAGTGTTAGTGACTATGTTTTACATCACTCACACGTCGCAGTCATTATTGTACCTCCCCCCGCTCCGGAAGCAAAATAATGAACTGCTTTTCAACTGGGACGTCTAGTGTGAATTGGTGCGTTCAGCCCCATCTTTTCTAAGTGTCCTTTTATTTTACAATATTGGCTCTCTCGCGCTTGTTTTGCTCACAAATGTCTCGGTCTTGGTTACATCGCATAAAACCTATTTTCACCTGTCGCTATCAAATGTCAGGCTTTTCTATGTGTGGTGGTGGATTTTACCAGGCAAGTATAGTGCTCATTGCAACCTCCGAGCCCCGCTTATTGCTACCACCACGCCAGTCGTGTCGGCCAGCAACTAGTTGTTTTTAGGCATGTTCATCAGTTTGACTTCAACAATGTTATCGGAGTGGCTGCAGCGTAAAGTATCGGGACACTAAGCTTTCTTCTAAAGCTTTTGCTTGTCTTCTGTGATTCTTTTCAGCCGAACATGTAGCACGAAGGCTAACTCAGGATTCGGTCGGATATTTGGTATTGAGGATGATGTGGGGAATACGACTTTCCGGGGCAAACAGTTGAGGGGGCTTTTCAGTAAAGCTTTATCACGTCCATCTGTCTGACTTACCAGTAAAAAGAATTTCCGTAGACAACCGAACTAGGATTTCTGGGGGGGGGGTCACCACAAGAAACGATGAAACAAGTACATTCAGTTGGACCAATACACATCTCATGTCGTAGCTGACTCATTCAGGCAACAGTTGTAAAGAAAAATCATTTAGCTGTAGCACCCTTTCGGTGCCAAACTGCCATGCAACCAGAAGGAAACATGAGGGCTGGGATACTGCCAGGTTGCCCAAGCCTAGACAGGAAGTCGAGAGGCAGAATTCGGGTTTGAACCACGGACCTTCCGGTCAGTAAAATTCGCGCTCTAACCACTGAGCTATCTCGCTCCATTAAGCAACAGTTGTGCAGGCACTCAGTTTTTATTACAATAAGGGTAGATTTGATGCGCAAATTTTTGGCTCGCAAAGCGCTCCTTGTTTTTTATGCCTTGATAATGTGTCGGGTGAATGAAGAGAATGTTAACATTTCGTCGATTAGTGTGTTGGAATTCTGGGTATAGCATAATCAACTGCTTCTACTGCGAAATAGAGGCTTCTGAGGGGACGTCTTCCACGGGCGCCAGAATGTTTATTTTTGGGAAGGGTAACCAATGAGGGCCTCATCATACGCTTATTCTACTAGGGCAATAAAATCTTGAACGATCCCAGATTCCTTTGGGAAACAGTTAAATTTCACTTGTGTCCGAATGTTTTAAGCGGTGCCTCTGTATGCGAAGAATTTGTTCGCTTTCTGTTAGGCGGCTGAGCATCCGCAACAGATAAGTAGTTTATATCATAGATATCACTAATCCCACCACAGCGGGTTCTTGTTAACTTGACTTGTTATGGCTTAGCAAGTGACTGAGCTTAGGAAACTTATCGGAACATATCGCAGCTGGTTTGCGGATGAAGAATGCTGAGGTGAGTCGATGCATGATAACCCGATATATCTCGTGCTCCTAATCATTAAAATTGTTAATTTGGAATGCCTGTCCGTAAAGAAAGTTTCCTATTCTCTTAAGTTAACTGGCACGAATTCCATCCGGCCACACCACAGCGTGACGGCTATTGCAGAATTTCCCTACGACGCATTACTCACAAGTTGTCTTTTTACACGAAATTTCAGGAAATAGTGGACGTGAATGCCAGGCGGCCCCTGTAAAAAGTACAAACAGAAAGAACAAGACAGCAAACCAAATACGGATGGGAAGTTTTCTTCATCCATCCACTCTTCAATTGAGGACACACTCTTCCATCTACCTAAAGACCGACACAGGGGCTTAGACTAACCAGCGACGTAAGGCTTCCATGGATCGAGCAGCACTACTAACCTGGACGACAGCAAGCTGTCTACTACCCAGCACTGAATGTCCAGGTCATTTATTCCAACGTAACTGAAATGATCCATTTGTTGAAGCAGCAAACGGCGTGTCAGTTTCAGTGATCCGGGTCCTACAAACCGATGCTTCCTGTACCATCTAGCAACTGCGGCATACTTCGTCGAATGATGGGATTCGTATGTATTAGGCTAAATAGTCGTAAGCCAAGCTAAATCCAATGAAACCGCGATCGCTACTGTAGCCGTACTGCATGCCAGCTGCCATCAACCAACTAATGTGACAATCGATTAGTGAAACTGCGTCATTCCTACAAACTCCTTCCTCTCGTTTACAAATTAAACGTGAGACTCAACGGAATCTTTCGTTCGTGCCGGCTAAGCCTACCGTATTCCTCCCAAAAGGTTAAAGCCGGCAGTTTGGTGTCCGGCAGTTCTTATTAACCTAATGAGTAGTGTCATATGAAACATTTTTGTTTTAGCATTTCGGCAATCAGAAGTTGTCCCCCACTTCGGTTTCGGTTAGTTTGTTTTCTTCATGCCGGCTTAACATGGAGGTAAATTGAGCGCCGTCCAAATTGCTTCCGTATGGGTGCTAAACCTTACCACAGTGACACCAAGACCAACTCAGTTTCAGGTATCGCGATTCGAGAGTTTAAATTCGGAATTGTAGTCGTTTATTCCACAGTCCGAATTGATGATCCGGGTTAATGTGTAGAATTCAAAGGAAGTGAGAATACTGCTAGGGAAACAGGTTCAGTTAGATGCGGCCTACATTGGAATTTTTCAGTTTACATGTTTGCGGATGTGGACATCAAGGTTACTATACGTAGGTGAAGGGAGCATAGGTTTACTTTGAATTGACCGGCGGTTGTATCGATATCAGTCACCGCAATAGGGCTCGACTATTTTATATGTTAGTTGCTACAACAAAAGACAAACTGCAACTTACGTATAGATGCAGCGAGAAAAGAACAGACTAACAAAATGGCATCATTTTGCAGTAAACGTGAAAGGCAACATAAAATACAGATTTCGTAGCCCACCTACGTAGATCCTGTCTTGACTGATATAAATTAACCATACTATACTGACTTTCTCAAACTCAAGTCTTTCTACAAGTATAACTTAAGCATATGATAACTGTTCAATAATGTCTCGAGAAACTTCAGTCTGCATGATCTTCCTGGTCTCTTAACCACCCGGATGAAAGTCCAGCTGTGGTGGAGGACTCGACTATTTGATTCTGGGATATTTCCGATTAAGTCGCCATAAGCCGTAAGGATTATGGATTAATTACTCAGTATCAAGTTAGCTCTTTTGTAACGAATCGCGAGATCCGTTATCATATTCTGATCTCTAGTAAGATGCTGGGTACTTAATGTTGCCGTCAACAGTGTACAGACTGGTGGCGTCCCGTAAATCTGCTGTTTGCATTGGGCTGCTGGTGCATTACACTGAATACTGCGTCAGATTCCACACCAACTGAAACAAACTTGTGGGTGATCAGGGAGATTAGTTGAGCAGGTTACAAACAAACAGATTGCAAACCAATTTGGTTTTGCGAGAGACTCACCTGGAACCGTTCAGCATGATCCCTGTAGAAAATGACGAACAAACAGTCAACCTTTTCTAAAAAGTATCTAAGATTATTCCAGGATTATCTGGAATTTTACGGATTCCAAAGGGGACAGCCATCACCATCCGCCCAACACTGGCTCCCAGTGTCGTATTCAAAACGTTTGTTAATCAGGCGAGAGGACTGTCATTCTCTCGATTTTCAAACGAGCCACTCTGAGATCATTTCCACTTCCATGCAGATCACGATACTAATAACTAAATTTTCTGCTCGATTGACCTCGAGATCGCATACTGGAGGTGTACCTGCTTCCCAGGATGGATATTCTCTGACGTAAGTGTATTGATATTTACCTCTCGGGTCTTGTCCGTACGGGTATCCTCTTAGAGCACTCGATGCCTGTCGGAGATAGCTCATATGGAAGCTAACTTTGATTCACATACTTCTGAGCGGAAGTATCGGTGGATAAGACTTTCACGTTTGAAAACATGTACAGTGTCGTTTTGGTGTTCTGATAAGATTAGACCCATACATCCGCAGCGCTCAAAAAACACCCGTGCATGGCTTCCTTTTCGCGCGAGCCACTGCCAAATAATTGTGGTCAAACTGTTTGTTCGACACATTGGATCATATGATCTTGACCAAACAAATCCGAATTAAGTGGGACCTAGAGACCAAACACGGCGTCTGAGTCGATAAACTTGATCGATGCATGTGACTGAATCGTGTTGCTAAAGTTTGAACGAAAAGTCACAGCTTGTCTGGCCTGAGTATGTCATACGGGCTCTTCATCAACAAGTGCATACAAATACTTAGTGAGGTATTGATCATAACGAAAAAGCAGAATGCCTGCCAGTGCGTGATACAACTTGTTATGAATGTGTGCATTTTTCTAGAGAACTATGTAAGTCTTAGCTAAATTCAGGAGAAATGTGAACTTTGTACATGTTCTGCTTGCTAACTGCGCTGGTGTGCTGGATTGTTGTGGTAGTGCATTGGTGACAGCAACCGGTCCACCACTGTCCAGGCAACAAACATCGAGCAGCTAGCTCATGTTGCTCACAGCCAGTCAAAATAAACTCGTCGGCAAGAGTTTCTCTTTATGTTTTAACAATCAGCAGTAGTGAATTAGTGCCATTACCTACGATGCCATACTTAGTCGTTTATTCGTTTGTCTCAGTCGATCTCTCTGTCTTAACCTACAGACGCACGCCAGTCTTGCTAGCCGTGACAAAGTCACGAATATGATGCCCTTAGGCTGGGTGCGTTCGTCCGTTGGCAGATTGTTACTCTTCGGCTAAATGAGCTAGTCTTTCTGTTTGCCGTGGTGCTTACAAACCCATCACTTCCTTCGTAAGCATTTGGTAGTCACTCTTGTTCTCACCGAGACTCTAAGAGTTTGGCTTCTGATTCTCGTTGTTGGAGAATTTCCATAAGGTCTGTAAGATGGAACAATAAGTGTCAGGTCTACCGAAGAGAGAACCGGCATGGGTTCGGTGCGAGTGATACAATTCATTCCTTGTTTTTTTTTGTTTCCCAAGTACCTGATCAACACCACTGAATGGAAGTTATTCAGGTACCTGTTGAACTGGATATCTAGTGGACTTCTTTTAACGGGTTGAGTTAATGAGGGTATTGCTGTCCCTTTACTAGAGTTTAGAAGAAGGTATCCACTCAATAGTTGTGGTCGGTTCAAGAAACACCCGCTTAAATCCTAAACCCGCTTTTTGGTACTTACGATCCCATCTCCTTACACGGGTCCATAACTACATAGGTCAAACACTGACCATTCACCGGCGCTCGGATTGTCAGCGGTTGTCAACACCTTGCTGTACCGAAGATCACAACCTCGAACACAATGCCCCTTTTGTCATGTACTAATCAAGAGGGCTTTCCACAAAACGAAGCAACGGGAGCAACGCAGTAGAGCAGCGTTTGCAAGTGAGTCTTTTGCTTTGTCCGAAATTTAGAGGCTATCCCTTCACTGAAATACGCACGATATATTCAGGCCCACAGTCCTGTTTAAGTTGGTGACTTTCATCTTAGGAAGCTTGTGATTGATGCCTATAGTAATTCTCACGTGCAGTGATTTCACATTAAGCCGACCAAAATCGTCAATCGTACCGTAGTTATTTTCGGAGGAGATTCGACCATCCTGACAAATAGCCTGGAACACTTTTCCAATAGTCCTTATAATATGAAATCTAATCACAGTATTTCTTTTGACGGAACGCTACTCATGAGGTTGCCTAATACCCACGACTGGTTTCGACTCATCAAATAGGTACAGTCCCCTAGTTTCCAGCATTCCTTTTCCGAACTCTGCAGACTCCTTGTTAATAATTTCATCCAACACATTCATCTTGTACTGCTGAAATCCTCAGGCTAATACATTTGATGCGGTAGAGCAAGACTGTAAAACTGATTATGTCCCAAAAGGTGCAAAAACACCGGAGTGAATGAAATTAGTTGGCGAGGTAACAATGGGTAACGTAGTCTCAGGATCTCAACGCTCCTTCAGTGCAAACAGAATCTCAGAGCATTTGGATGGGTTTAGCTGTAGCGCTACATCCTGTGTCCATACGGTTTTCATCTCCTGCGTCAGAACACACTCTGCCAACAGCACTATCGTCCGCGTATTTTCTCAGTGAATTATTCATCATCCACCATATACTTTTTTCTCTCTTTCCACTTAAATGCTTTAATCATGATTAGGTAGGCTTCGTATGGCAGTGAAGTGTCGGTGAAAACGTCCATGTTACTCTCTTACGATGATGATACCGATAACTATTCGTCAATTTTCACACAGTCTGTGTAGAATAAACAGAAACACCGACCAAACAGTACCTTGAAGCGGGCCAAACTCGATAGCAACACGCCTTGACAAATTCCGCCTATCTGAGCGTACTGCTTTCGGTCAGTAAACTTAATATCGCTTCCATGCTTAACAGCAAAATGGCAGATTTTTTCTTTGCACCATATCTGCTTAGTGCTATTTTGGTGCGTCATTTTGAGCAGAAGAGTGCGGTGAACTGGTTCGATAAGCACACAGTGAATGGTTTAGTGAACTGACTGTAAAGTAGGACGCAGGTGGGCGGGTATATATTTCGCACTGCAACTTAAAAGTACGGATCCCACGGCTTGAAATCGCGTAGAGAAAATCCTCTTAAACAACTCACGTAATTATGCATGCCAGTGGTCGATAGGTAAGCATATATTTTTGAAGACTGCACTATTTGCCAATAGTTCACAATAAGGCACTCAGTTCTGACATGTTTATGAAGGCTAATTCCGCGTAGAAACACAGGTCGACTGATGTCTAGTCAAGTGCCTCCACTAAAGGCCTACCGCTAATTTTTCACTCAAGACGACATGCTTCCCCGGGCTACGCTCCGACTGACCTATTGCTGGTCAGATATGGTTTCTACCATGGCGATAACTACACATTTCGGTGATCTGTCGCATTTTAGCCCAAAGGACAGACCAGAAAACTTATCTCTGAGACGCTTGTGGTCGGCTAAAGATAACTCATGATAAAAAGCCGAAGAAACAGATTGAACACTTCAGTTCAATAGCGAATTACCCATCCAGCCACCAAACATGCACAACCATCCACAACTTCTTCGCCATCAGTAATTGCGATGACGCTAGTCAAACGAGTTAAATGAGAAAAGAACCTACTAAAGAAGAAAATGTTTCCTGGTAAAGAAATTATCTTGGCGGAAATCTACAAAGCCTGTCTGCCGGCAGTCCGTGAACCTCTTCACAAGCTGTTCTACTCAGTACCGGGAGCCGAAGTGCTCCCTGTGCATTGGGTTACCTCTAAACTAAAACCGATATCCAAACAGGGCGACGAAACATTCTGTGAGAACTGTCGTGGTATCACCCTGATAGACATCGTATCCACACTACCAGGGAAGTGACAGTCTCACACGAGACCAAATAGGGGAGACTTCCTTGCAGGAAAAGGTTGTGTTGACCAACTATTCACGTTGCGCCGTGTTTCGGCCTACCTCTAAAAGGCCCGGCTTACTTTGACTTCGTCCAGCATCTGATTTACTCAACAGTAGCACTCGTCCATGTTGAAAGCTATTAGCTGAATCTCATCAAAGCCTACCACTCAGATAACAAAAGACCACATCCGATTACATGGAGATGAGACTTCAACACTTGCTTTGAACTTCGGTGTTCCACAAGCCTGCCCGCTTTCGTCTATGCTTTTCAAGGTTACGACTGGACAAAGTCGCATAACCTCAGCGACCTCTCTGTAGTACGGATAAGCGGATCATAGACCTTGATTGCATTGATGATATCGTCGTCCTCAGTAAAGATCGCACGACAATGTAGCCTATCCTGGATCGCATCGGCCGCTAACCTTCGTTGCTTGGACTAGAAATAAATCCTCAAAACGTGAAATTCCTCAACACAAGCATAGAGTCTAGTCTAACCAGCCTAATGTTAACCGACAGCCCGTAAATAAGGTTGATTCCTTCAGACTACATGCTACAGTGCTTGGGACAGTCCTCCGCAAACCAGACTCCGAACTATTTACTCTCACCGTCCTGCTGTCGCACTGTAGGACAGTTATAAACTCGGGTCTCTGCAGTTAATGCAGACGTTGAATTATTTGAGCTGCAGATGAACTGTGGGGTCAAACAATAGACGAGAAACTGGATGCCGTTGTGCTCAGACCTTGCGGCTGATTGTGCTTCATAAGCAGCGGCGATTTGGGGTATTCCTGGAGCCGATTCATCCTTCTCCAGAAGCAAGTCGCTGGTAAGTGAACCATATGTACCATCCAAGTGATATTTAACATTCAGTAACATTTTTGGCGAGATTGTTAACCAAGTCGATGTAAAACAAATTATAAATAACCGCTTTGACTGATGTGATAGTTGTGTTCATTAAACGTCCAAGCATTATCTCAAGCCAGGAAATCTAAAAAATCGGGCTAGGTCTGCCGCCGAGCTCAGCCAATCAACATTAAGTGCTCCAGCTGACTGTATTTGAGCACGAACGTTTTCTTTCCCAGTTTTTCAACTCCCGCTCAGTCGTATATGGCCACTTAGTTTCTGAATAAATTTGGCCTCTTGATCATTTAAGTGACAGGGAAGTTTCATATATCCGTTCACTATCTTCCTCTCTTTTCCTTTCTCTCCTTTTTGATATCACACTAGCTGGTATCAAGAAGTGATCATCAACATCTTGGACCAACTATGGATCACGTAGAACGACCAGATCATAAGAAATCATGAGGGAAACGTACGCTGTTGTGTACACAGCTACTCCATGCGGAAATACAATTTTCTGGTCTAGAAGAAAGCTGTTACAACGAACTTTAGTTCAGTGAAGTTTCGGAGCACTCGTTTTCGGAGCCCTCACCAGTGACATCTAAGGTGTATGGGAAGGTTCCCACCACAGTGGAACTGGAAGAATACAGAGAGAAATAAGCTGTCACCTGGTGCGCCGGGTATATTCGGATGGATCCCTCCAGGTGAATCATCGATATCCGAATAGGATTCAGTGGTCAGCAGTAGTTGAAAGACCGAACATCCGTGAGTAGTTTAACAATCATAGATAATTTACTTGTGGCCGATGACGGTTCCGGTTGCAGACCTTTGACATGCTATAGACCTGAGGGAATAAAATCGGTGGGTGAGCCTCCGCAGACTTGTTGCAAATCCTCATTGACCAAACAATGAGCACCTCCACCGTTTACTTATTTTTGATTGACCTAAGATGATCACTCGTCAGTCCTACTGTGTTTCAAATTAATGTCACACTTTCTCCGTTTTGGAGTCATTCCATTGTTCCTGGGGATCATCCACCAGTCCACAGATTATGGTGGTCCAGCTAACAATGTCTCATACGTCGTACAGTCAGAAAAGTCGACCAGCTCAAAAATAGTTTAGCTAACGTAAGACTGAGACATTTTGCAAGAAATGCAGTAGGAAAGGACGATATAAAAGGTGACAGTAAACTTACGTGGACCTTCTGTACTTTATGATTTAGCACAAATCAGACCACATCAAATCGCATTTCCACTTTTGTATACTGGGACATACACTCATTGGTGTTCAACGGTATAGCTGTATGTTTTTGGGTGGCGTTCATACCTATTTGCAGACTTCCGTCGAAAATGACTGTGCGTTATTCGAGGAACAGAAAGCCTGAAAATGAACATCGGACTACTTGGATTTCCTCACCCACACCGTAGAAGGGTTAACTACAGTTTGGGCCAGAATCTAGAAAACCAAAAATGAATCACCTCACTTTGAGGTACATAATGGCGTGGGACTCGGAACTGATGCGACTCGAGATACAGCAATTGCCGGAGGTCTCGGATGGACCACCAACGTGCGAATATCAGCTGAAGGATGACCGAATTCAGTCACCCCACCCAACTGAGGCATGTTATAAGTGGCGGAACAGATACAAAAAATAGATCACAGGCAGAAGCGATCGACACTCTGGCGTGCCTGTTCGTCCTAGAGCCCAGCACCAACCGAATAAGCACCAAACACAACTAGAACCAAAAGCAGTAATCCGATCAAGAAATGCACCAGTCTCATTCGTCTGCAAACTCTCACATCGTAGTTGTACATAATCAAACAACGTTCAATTGCCTTACTTGTCTGTTACATGAATGATCCTTAACCAATTTGAACATTTCACCAGCCAACCCTAATGATGTACGACAAATGAGGTTCCCTTTTATCATCCGGGGTCACTTCTGGCTTTATACAACACCGCATCTGTGCAGTAGTCGCAAAACCGAAAGAACTCGACTGTAATCTAGGGGTGTGGTCAAACTACAGCGTACTTTCTACCTGCGACCCCACCCCTTCCAACATCATTTAGGAAGTGAATAGGTAAAAAGTACGGGTGAAACTTAAAGAAGTCTTATTTGAATTCAGAACGTGTAGACTACTATAAGTGTTTTAGATGACATTTCACGAAACAATTATATTTATAGATAGCTGACAGGGCTGAAGAGATAATATATGGAGAAATACTGGTTAAAACCCAGTAGTAACTGGCACTCAAATGGGGATTTCACTCGTTCATAGAGAGAATATGTTGGACGACAGAACTAAAACCGGTGCCTTCGCATGTCTTTTGTAATGGATTAACCTGATTGCAATCGACTTTGCAGTTTCTGCTGCCCTTTTACGCATAACCTTTGAACTGTTGGCCGGCACTCCATAAATCGCGAGGAACGATTCGGCTGGGCGGATTTGGTGGTATTTATCGATCAGATGATGTGGAAATGCACTGGTCACGTTTTCAGATTCTCCGATTCTAAGGCAGGATGATAAATGCTCAGTCATTCCCCGGGACGACCTACATACGACCTACATAGTTTGCAGAACACTCAAATAGAGGAGCAGGTTGGCACTGAAGAGTGTCAGACAATCCGTCTAAGTAAAATTTCAGGACAAATGTTGAGTTAACCCATTTGAAGACAAAATAGAGACAGGATATAGGTGCAGTCTTTGGTCAGTGTCACAGTTCACCCTTTTTATTCCATTACAATCCATTTTCCGGAAAATATGATGAGGGTAACGCTATGAGATCGTTTTGTTTTGACACATTCTCAAATCAAAACTATCTACAAATCGGATTCCATTAATTCCTAATAATTGACGACATTTTCGTTCCGTAATCCCACCATAATTATGCTTACTAAGAAACGACTCTTTTCAGTATTCCTTCCGCGGTGTTTGTCGCTTTATTGTTAGAATTTGTTTAGATTTCACTCCTGCCACCAGTTAAGCGAATGCCGAATATATCCTGAGTCCTGTAAAAAAACGTGGAAGATATTAGATAGCTATCGATTCAGAATTGCCGCAGCTAGGAAAAAATAGATCCACAAGATTGGGGGTCACAAGGAAAATTAACGTTGTGATAGAAGCGATATGAATAACTTGATCAGGTCTGTGTGAAAGCAAAACTTTCCGCTACGAATGGACCCCATCTCCAATTTTTTATGCCCAAAGTCAAGGCGTTTCCTGAAATACTCCGTCCAAACTCTTGTAGAACAGCACTAGATGTCCAGACAAGAGCCATCGATTTCGCATACAACGACTCAGAAATGCATCGATGATTTACTGTGGTACGAACTGAAGCCTGGTTAAATTGTTTACATTGGCCTAACTCTCACTGGAGTCTGTCAAGATGAAAAACACACCAGAACTGCTAGGCTCAGTGGCAATCATGTTAATCCGAACTATCGATTTTTGTTTTGTGCCGACGTCATTGCAAGAATGACGTACAGAACGGGGCTCATTTGCATTACAGTTGTAGCTTATTTAACACGTAGCACTTAGAGAAAAAAAATCTGATCCGTGAAATTACACGCTTCGATTGACTTCAAGAAGCATCGTCGTAGAACCGATGGGATTAACCCAAATAGGTATTGTGAGGTATTGTGAAATCAAGGCTGTCCGCTATGGATGAACACATACTCTTCGTTTTCGAAAAAAATCAACGAGCTACCTGGAGAACTCTGTCGGATTTTTTGTGGAATACCGACAAGTATCCAGACAACAGCCGCTGATTAGATACCAAGTCAAGTGATACTCAATCCCACGCCCAGTCGGTGAATTTCGTTTGTTCTCCGACACTACGGTGAATATCTAATACCACTGAAAGGTTCACATTAACTCGTAATACACTACACACAAGGTTGCGTACAAACATCATAAAAGAGAGATTCAGCTGAATTCCTGGTCAACATCCCGTCAAAACCAGATTGATATGCTGACGAGTGCATTTGTCCACATTACCTCTTTTGGCTCGGTCAGATATTCACGACGCATCTCATACACTGTTCACCTCAACCAATTTTGGTCGCTATAGGAGGGTAAGAGGAATGGTTTTCTCCACAAACTTCGCCTTTGTTGCTTAGTCAACCAAAAACTTCCCAACAACACATGAGGCACGTTTCGCTCAAAACATTCCGTCCCGTCAATTCCGAATGATTGAAACTACCAGACTGACTTTAACCAGATTAGTAGGTTTCTCGGAGAACAAAATCAGTGTTAGCCCATTCGGGACAATAATTCGTAGTGACTTTGCAACCGTCAATTGAATTTCAACCATGACAACCCAATATGGATGATGTTCCATTCATTATGGGGAATAATTTTGATCAAGATGAATCACATTGAGTTTGTGGTGAGCTCAAACCGCAGCGACCGAATCCGGTCGATAAAGACCGGACATAATCACGATTTGAGACCACAGTTTATTGCAACTGGACATTCTGCGCTGTTATTCCAGTCAGATTGGGAAACAGTACTCAACAGAGAGTCTAGACAATTAAGGCACTGATGGCAAGCGAACCAGTGACCAAGTTTTCTTCTGCGTGATTCCTCGTTCGGCTGAGTCGGATGGATACTACTGTATGAAGTATGGGTAGTTGTGGACATTGAATTTTGTTAACACTGGTCACCTACATAACAAAATAAATGACCTTGAAATACATAATTCACCGAGAGACCTTAGTTGACTCTCACATTAAAACGAAAGTGCTCATGTCGCATCTTAAAAATTGAGAGATATTCCCATGTATACTAACATTGCTGTGATCGAGTCAGCCCTACAAATATTCACGCAAATCTGGCTTTGAAATATACCAACTGACATATCCCATCGTTCATCAAGTAGGTGTCAAGTTTCGCGGAATACTCGGTGCTTCCACTCTGTTAAAGTCTACTACACACGTAGAACATAAGTTTGACTCTACTTAAATCATGAGTCTGAAGAAGGACGAAACAGGTCTTGGGCGGTCGAACAGCATTCAGTAATCTAATGAGTACTGTATTCCGTCAAGAACACAAGGCGATAGTGAAACCCGGAACGACGGAGACAGTTGAAATCAAGCAATGTTTGCACATGGCGTGCACAACACGAATGCAGCTAACACCCAACGCGCCAGTATGCCACAAATGTCCTGGTGCTATATATATCGCTATATGTGGATGTCACAACTCCGAACAAACTGTGCAACATTCCACCTGAATTGGGTACTCGTTTATGACCTTCAGACAATCAGCCAACGTTAGATATGGTTAACTGTGTCGGTGCCATACTAAAAACTTGTTCAACTGTTTGATCAGATAACTACAGGCGCGTTAAAAAGCAAAAGGTGCATTCACTTCATCATCTAAGCTACCTCGTTTTTTCCAAACTGAGCACTCCACTTACAAACTCTCACACACGGAGATAGTGGTGAATAGCGACACTTGTGCTTACGAATCCACTCATATGTCTGCGTCTACTATGTTTGCTAGAATTCGGTCACTCGCCTGCTCGATTCTAGCTGCCTGAACTTCCAGTCCGTTTGTATTCGACACGAATAGTAGTCTGACCAATTTGTGAAATAACCCCATTTCCAAATCAAGCTAATTTTAAGGGATGACGCAAGTGACCCAACTGAATAATGTCGTTTGTGGTACTATGTTCTGTGATTGCGCCTACCTGTTGAACCTCGAGAAAGGCGAAATCGGTCGTGATTTGTAGAACAGTTTGCAAGGAACTTACAATTAGTATATTCCAACTGTGGTCAACTGTTCGAGTGGAATTCGAGTCTGTTTTTCCTGTGTGTGTGTGTGTGAACGCTTGTGTATTTGTTGTCGTCGCACGGACGCAACGCGAAGCTTCGATTGTCTATTGCCAGTGACGCTCGCCAACATGTCAGCTATGTACTGTGGATGCCACTCGATGTGTCACACGATCTGGCGGATGTGAAACGTTCTCGTTAATGTTAACATATACGGAGAGGTGTCGCAGTCAATACACAACAGACAAGTCAAAATGTTAGCTGCGAAGTCCACCCAAATTCTGACGGACGGTCAACGTGTATCGACTCTGAACAAGATATTTGGGATCTTTTCCAGATAAGCCTTGCCAAAAAACTAACCCCCGCCACCCAAAAAAGATTAGAAGGAGGAGGATATGAAATTTGTATTTTTAGTTTCGATTGAAGAGGCTGATAATTTTGAAGAGGTGATACTATTGAAGAGGGTAGTAATTTGCATGAAAAGGTCCGTTTTTCGGTACCTTCGCCCCCAAACGAATTAACACAAGTAGCTGTACACTAAAGCTCGGTGTTTATTCTGCATCTTGTAGAAGTGCCAAAGAGATTCTGTGGTTTGTGTGTGAGCTCCAGTCGTTGGATCCACAAAGTTTTCGGTATGATTAACCGTTTCATGAGTATAATTCATGTCAATCACCGTTTCAGTTCCTTGATATGATGCCCACATATCGGAGATGATGATTGAGCCGCGAGCGATGCAGGCCTGGATTGTGTCCATCATAGTGGCCGTAGTTCGATCTGGCACTGCATACATGAACACCTCTTTAGTTTCCCGGCAGATCCCACCGAAAATCCACGGCTGGGGAAGGACTCGCTCTGCGTGGTTTTTACGGCGAGATATTAGCGTTTCATCGATCTCGACGTGCAGACCTGGGCTGCCGATAACTGCTGGAGTCTGCAAAAGCCGCCAGGCGCAAACTTCGCGAAGAAAGTTCTTCCAGTCATCAGCGGTCGTGTGGCTAATAGATAATTCCTCTGAGCAGAATTTGATTTTTGCCAAATTTTTGGATCAGCAAGTTGGTGGCCATTGTTGCATAAACGTTGCTGATGGAGCACTCCGTGGCTTTGCAAAAAACGTATTACCGTCTCTTTATCATGAGCGAGAGTTGAAAGCGTCAGAAAGTTCATTTAAGTTTTACGTCCGAACGGAGAAAATTTTTGCACAAAATGAGCCTAGATGCGGATAAGGAATTGTATTCATCAAAAGTAGGTCAAGGTTGTGTGCGTACAGTAAATTGGAGCTGGCAAAAGTGGCGGGGCTTAACTTTTCGCACATGCACTTTTTGCATTAGTGGCGGGGCTTATCTGGAAAAGATCCGATATTTGTAGTTCATATATATTACGTATGCGACTTACTTTATTTAACGGTAAATCACGTGCTCACCACACACCTAAAAACCAGGTGTCCAAATTTCCAAATCACCAGAAGTCATACATCAACTATGGATAAGTGAGACAATGGGGACAGAGTGGAGACTCAACACGTCTTGATTCAGTAAGTGGAAAACACAATGCAATATGTCATACATCCTCATTTCCGTCCACTAGCCTCAGGAAACATTAAATCGGGTTTATTATTTTGTAAACTCCGGATAGGTCACAAGAAGTAGGTAACTCGTACCCAGCCGGTTGCCATGATTGAGGATAATGGTTTAATCGTAATCGTAATCGGTGAGGTCATGTACAGAGGAAAGCAGCAGCACACTGTCACCACGATATTTAATTGAAGAACTAAACGAAAATCACTCCAGTAGAGAACCTAAAATGAATATAAATTGTAGGAAGTCATTTGTCACGCTTCGCAATGCTGTGCATTCAGGCGCCTCATAATTTACGTGAGAATGCAAATCCTCAAGTTTTCATTTGTGCGCTCGAATGAATTCACAGCGATCCCGCCAGTGACATTTAAAACAAATTGCACCTGATCGATGCGATGATGCCAAAATATACGGAGGGTTTTGTGCTTGAAATGTGTACACTGAGGTAGCGGTGATCAGCCGTCTAAATGTGTTCCTAACCATGAATGCCACTATCTGAAGACATTATCTACTCTACTAATTTGAAACCTGTCCCCAAACAGAAAGCTAGTAGTATCAAGGGTTATGAACTTCACACACCCCTTCTAACATCTTTTCAAGTTAATCAGTAGCACGATCGACATTCTACCATAAAATACTATCAAGTTTTAGGGTGTAGCTGAACGAATTTTAGGCCAAAAAGTTCATAGGTCGTATCAGGTTTTGCTGAACACAGAGATCTGGAATTCCAACTGCCCCGCAATCGATAACGTTCTGAATCTCACAGTCAGTAATCGATTTTAAGATGCGTAGCGGATTTCAAGGAAGTTATTTTCTCTTTCCATAGGTTAATCCATTTCTAACAAGTGTGTCTTGATAGCGTCTGAGAGTCTGGCGACATAATACGCAGCAAACGAACATGTAAATGAGTACGCGCAGAAGCTGGCGATAGGTTCCTGTAGTTTGTCTTGAGGATAGAAGCTGATCGCACGCATACATTAGCATAGAATAGCGACGTTACCGTCGTTGCTCTTCCTCCAAGCAAGTCTAAAATCAAGCCCCTTTCAAAGCGTGAGTTGACAGAGAGACAGTTCTCCCCTGTCGGGTGTAGCTACGGGCTCAATTTCGCAAACTGCATGGTTGTTCTAACGAAGCACTTTGGATAGGCATTCATGGTAAATAAGCGCTCCACATATTTTAGTTTCTCTGGTGAACACTGATCCGGAGAGATCTTCATGACCCGTTCAGTTTTAAATCGTAATGGGTTTCGGTTCTGTTTCAATTGAGGCAAAATTGTCCAAGTGAGGTTGAGTTTCATGATACGGAAGTTTGAGTGACGCGTAGGTTCGAAAATTCCGAATATCAAAAAAGAATTGTGTTCGAAATTCTACGGTGCTGTTTACATAAGGGTAAGCGAATGTGTACAACAAACGTCAATTGTTCACGTTCGTAGCGTCAACAAGTTCACAAGTCTGTCACTGACCGGCACAGAGCGGCGTCAACGTCCGCACACCAAACAACGGCGAGTGAAATGTTGGTTCAGTAGCGTGAGTTGCGTTCGTCCCTTCCGCCGACAGTTTCGTGGTTTTCATTGCCGGTGCGATCACGCGGGACTCATGAGAAAACAAGTCAAGACGGGCTCAGCAAGCGGAACACGAATTCCCATGGGTAAGTAGGCCAGCTGCATACATTTACACACAGACGCATGCCAATACACAAGTGTTGGGCGGGACTGACTTTGCGGCAAGGTGAGTGGCGGGCACAGAGATAAAAAGTACATAAGCAGAATAATAAAAATAAATGGGGGAATTATCATGAGGTCAAAATTTTGGGACAAAAACTACTGTCCTCTCTATCTTTCACGAATGGTAAGATCAAATCACCAGGTACATTTTGGGTCCGAAACCTAACGATCTGCACTTCTGGAAATATATCGGATTAGCATAAACAGTGAAGTATCCAACACTGCTGATCACGTTGCCAGAATTCTCTCTCTGACTAGGTTTTCACAGCACGGTACATGACGAAGCCAATCGAAGTAATACCGATATGTACGGTTGCAAAACCGGCGTTGCCAGTGGGATTCATTGCAGCTGCAGCTGACTCCTGACTGCGTGATTCAAACATATATATTATGCAGGTAGTTTACTATATTGCAGGGATCCCAAGGGATGTTTGATAAAGACCCGTTTCCTAGCTCATTCCACTGCAGTCCCCATTTTTCTTTTGGTCACCAAAAGAAGTTTACCAATTAAAATTCACGTAATGAAAATGTTTATGCAGTTTGTTTCACACGAGTATCCTCCGTGCTATTGCAATAATTTACTCCATCAAAATAATGAATTGCGCTGTTCCCCAGAAGTGTTTTCACTGACTTTCTGGTCTTAACATAAGTAGTCTCAAACTAGTGTTTTGGCCATGTGTTATTTTGAACTCGCTGGGTTTCTACAACTGTACTCCCGAATTAAGAAGTGCCGGACTGGGGCTGACTGGGTGTTGAACCCAGCTTAACCTCATGATAATTCCCCCATTCATTTGCTTACTCCGCCTGTGTACTTTTGATCTCCAGTTGTTTTGCTTATTCGTACCCGTCACTCACCTTGCCTCAAAGGCCGTCTGGTCCGACAGTTGGGTGTTGACATGTGTGTCTGTGTATACGTGCGCAGCTGACCTATTTATCCATGCGCGTTCATGTCCCGTTTGCAGAGCCTGCCTTGACTTGTTTTCTTATGGTTCCATGTGACCGCACGTCCAATGAGAATCACGAGACTATCGTCGGAAGGGACGACCGCAACCCACGCTACTGAGCCATCATTCCGCTCGTCGTTGTTTGGTTTGCGGACGTTGACACTGCACTGTGCCGGTCAGTGACAGACCTGTGAACTTGTTGACGCTACGAATGTGAACAATTGAGGTTTGTTGTACACATTTATTTACCCTTATGTAAATAGTACCTTAGAATTACGAACCCAATTCTTCCTTTTGATATTCGGGATTGTCGAACCTACGCGTCACTCAAAGTTCCGTAACGGGAACCTCAAAACTGGGTGTAGAAGCGAGATTTCAGGAACGAATCAAGGAAAACTCACTCGAGAAATACACTCATTTGCAAATCAATTTGGTTTTTGCGAGAGACTCACCTGGAATCCAGCTGAATCTCTGTGATGTGGGCTATGTGCTGCACCAGCCTCATGTTCCAGTTGCTACGATATTCGAGATGTCGCGATACATGCATAGAGTAATACACTACTCATAAGGTTGCTGAAAATTCTTCGACAGCCCATGACCTTATGAGTAGTGCATTACGAATATACATGTATCACGATATCTCGAATATCGTAGCAACTGAACATGAGGCGGGCTGGTGCAGCACATTCAGTTGCCTGAAAACATCACAAACGAGAGATTCAGCTGATTCCAGGTGAGTCTCTCGCAAAACCAAAATTGATATGCAAATGAGTGTATTTCTCGAAAACAATCCAATTTGGGTCCAAGTAGAACACAAGGTTGACGGAAACTCGGGGACTGCGCCTACCTGATGAGCCTCAAGAAGGGCGAAACCGGTCGTGGGCTGTCGAAGAATTTTCAGCAACCTTATGAGTAGTGCATTACGAAAACTCACTCTTCTTTCCAAAACGAAGATGTTCCATACCGGTATGATCCATAAAGGGCACAATTCCGGCCTGAGACAGCGTACGGTGTTCATCCGGACTTGGGGGTAAATGTGGGTTTCAGAGCCTTGTGGCCATGCAACTTCGAAGATGGTGGGCATTCGCCCATTACGTTCGTTTCCACAAACACTACCCCGTACTTTCTTCACTAGTTTAAACTAATCGGGGCCGTGCGCAAGAGCAGGACTGTTCAAACAATAGTGATGTGGATACCCTTTCTACAAACTTAGGAGCATTTTACATTATCCCCGGTTTCCTAGGATGGACTGGCGTGAGAACAACCCTCTTAGACTCAGTACAATATTCTATCAGCCTCACCAAACAGACTCGATTGTTATCAGTTGGTGAGAACAAAGCTCCTAGTCTTGTTATTTGGTAAAAATCCAATAGCTAGTCCCATATAGATGGCCACCTTCCTCGGTTTCGTCTACTCATGTTGACTGGTATAAAATTAACCTATTAAGACTACAGAGAATCGCACAGCATGTGGTTATCTAGTTTAGAGCTCAAACATGAGTTGTTGCGCCGAATTTCCAGTAAAATTACTGGCTATGAAAAGAGATGTAAAATTCGATGACCATGGTTCAATATTCACGAAACTGCACGGTCAAATTAACCGCAGTCTCATTGTTTCCACTATGCATTCTGAACTCTTGTACTCAAAGTTTACGACAGATATGGATGAATGTTTATGAAAATCAGGAGCTTTTCTTGACCTTAGTCGTACGGTTTGGAATGCTCAGAATTTGACTGCCCTTGTCTTAACATTGTGCATAAATACTGAAGGCCGTTCGCTTAGTTACTCTTACAAGTTCACTACATGACGGTGAGGTATCTAGGTGCATGTCGGCAGTAAAAATTAGATCGATGTATTTGTGCACGCAACTCAATGATAACGGACATGCCTTTATTGGGTTTCCAGGTTAATGTAGTTGGTACAGTCTGCTTCATTAGCGACTGGGCTGTTACAGAGAACTTGAAACGGCGAATCAGAACCTCGCAATGTTTCTCGTAAAATACATACTGCAGTGACGCCCGAGAGGGTGAACAGCTTGGTTTCGGTTGTACCTGGTGAGTAATCGCTCCTAGAGAAGGGATGTGGAATATCACGTCATGTCTGACAAAAAGTTTAGTTTGAATTCTCACGTGCAGTGTGCATCTGTCGAAGTGTCTTAGCGTCGTATGAACTTATGGAATGTCTGCAAGAAGTCTACTGGCTGTAAAGAGCATTGCCCCGGTTTATAGTATCACCGCATTTTTATCATTGTTTATAGTTCGCTTGTGAGTTGCATACTTCAGGGTATTAAAAACTGCTAACGGTTTTTCTAACATGTTGTGGCTGATAGTATGCTCGTCGCCGTAAGTGAATAGATGAATAAACAAACCTAGTTAAACGGAAATAAAAGGTTTCGAGGAGCGATTATCACGTTATTTTCCGTTGACCTGATCTGTTCTAGTTAAGAAGACTATGGGTGTTATTCTGCTTGCTTATGTTGCTTGTTTTGTGAAAAAGGAGAAACCACTGTTTCTCCGGTTCCACGAACGGGTCGTCTGCCAAATTTAAGATATATGCCTCTGGCTGCCGTAAAAATTTGAAAATATGAGGCGAAGCTCACCAAACGAAAGCTTAGTCGTTCCGATCCAGCAGGGCAACTCATGAAGCGAGACAAATTTTCTGCAAAAGTGTGGAAGAAAGAACTCCCTCGATGGAAAATCGACTTCGTTTGGACGACCACTATAAGTGGCTACGCAAATTCTGGACAATAACATATATGTGAGACAAATTAAATAGGGTCAAAGATCATTCGTCCTGTTTCAAATGCCCAGATGGACCTGCATTTGCTTAAAACTTTCATTTTACCCAAATTGTAGTAAAGTAGAGCACGAGTAGTTTTTAAATGATGGTAGCCCTCTGTAAAACATCTCAAAAAGAGGGAGCTTCTTGGGGTTATCTCCTGGATAGTTTGTATTTTTAGTTTTGGACAGGAATGCTTTCTTGGTAAGTTTGTGAAATGGTTTCTGAAGAGGTGGTATTGCTTAATGTGCGTATGCCAGCTGTTCGGGCGGGTGTTTGTCTGGACTTCACCCTTGTTCATCGGGTTCAGATGGTTTACTATGAATGAATCCGTTTTCTTACCAGTGAATTCACTCAGTTGTATTCCTCAAACCACGATTTGGGTTCTAGATACTAGTTCAGATTCGCGCGTCTGTTCGGTATTCCCAATATTAAGATAGGCTAAAATGATGGATACGACAATCAGAGAGTCACTCAGAGGAGTTCAGTAGGACAGCTAACCATACACAGGCAATAAAATTTCACCTGTTATCATTGCGTCAGCTTTCTGTGCTTTACAGTTCAAGAGGTCACATCGGTTCGGCCAAGTGCTCTGCTATGAATGCCTGTAGTAAAAGAATTGCGGTGAGACAGTGAAGCTTAGGGTAACTTGGGTCGAAACATGCACACGTCAAAGCACGCGTTTGGCAAACCTGCATTCATAACTTGCAAGAACTTCACCATAGACAGCTTTGCTGCTTGAAACAACGAAGTAGCTGCGCATCTTCTTCAAAGAGAACAGGAAAGATACACGATATTATATGGCTTAAATGCAGATGAAGAATTACCAAAGTGGGATCTTCTAACAGCGTTCTTCTCAAATCGGTTGAATCACACTCCTGTAGTTTTCAGGTTTAATTTTGTCATCTCGGCTTTCCGCCTCCCATATTTCAGCGGGCCGTCCTCGGTCTGCTTGAGTGCGATGCGAACAACTTTAATAATAATATACACTGCATATTCAATTTCAAGATATCAAATGTATATTGTTTCACACGACATTATTGTAGCGCCCCCGATGTGTACGTTGAATGACGTGCGATCTTAACGATCGGAAGACTACAGGACACTTGGGGTGTTTTGTGTAGTGTTTCACTGTTGATTAAGATGCAAACAGACAACAGACTTCAACTTCTCCCGTCATTGGGGCACGGCAGGAAACACATGCTAAACAACAAGACGGAAAAATTCACCGCTCACATATGGGAAGGAAGGACAACTGACAGGTCCCACAAAACTGATAGAAAGTCATAACTAAAGAGGGCAAGCGATGGTTCAGCCAACGCTGTCGAGACAGATGAGGTCAGAAATGAGAGATACAGACAAGTTTTCACGCTACGAAGGGCAACACAAGGTGTGATGGGAAGCCAGATAAGAAGTGGGTATAGACATAAGTAGTCACAGGTGGACAGGCATGAATGCACAAAGAACCAAGTGACAATACAGAAGAAATCGTGAAAGATCACGGGTAAACAGGAAAGGGTCATTTGGCAAGAAAGTCGGGAGAGAACATGGCTTGTCGAAAGGTTCGAGGAATTTACCGTCTTCGTCAACACAGTGCTCGTGCGGTTGGTAAAAATAGTGTCGGAAAGCCCACCATAGATTTGGCTCTATTTATGGACTCATTAGCTCAGCTTTCTTCGGTTTCATGACTGAGCACACCCGGGGGATAAACACTCATGCTCTTTGGTCTGTAGCCCTAGCCCTGAAAATGTATGGACCTAACTATCAGGTGTCTCAGTTGAGGGGTTAACCGTTAAAACTCTTGAAGACCTGTCTAAGATGGTATGGTATGAAGATAAGAGGTTAGCTGCACCGGTTTCAGTTCACAGTCAGTGTACCCCAATTTGTCTAAACTGATGTCGTCAGGTTGGTGGTGTTGACTTCAGTTCTATAAAAACAATAAATCTTTCGATTTTCACAAGAAAACAAGACAAAAGGGACGTGGCTTTACATTTTGCATCTTTAAGATGTTCACCATTCTCACTGGAGCAAAGCATACAGAGTAAAAGTCACAAATCATATGGACTGTCTTCCGCGAATCCGTCGACTGAACATCTAGTCAATGTCAAATAGCATGTTCGACAAATGCACTCATTTATACACTAATTTGGTTTTATGGCAGGCTCAGCTCCATCCTCGCTGAATCTTTCTTTTATGATATTTCTCAACCGGACGTGTCGCACAAGGGTCTCCTCATGTTTCAGTTGGCACGGAATTCGAGATATCGAGGTATAGTTTCTTGAAGGGAGCTACTCATAAGTTTGCTGAAAATGCTTCGACAGCCCACTACCGGTTTCTTCCTTCTTGGGGCTCATCAAGTAGGTACAGACCCCAGGTTTCCGCCAAACTTATGTTCCACTTGAGCCCAGAGTTTGTCGAATTTGGTGCACTTCAGGTTCAAGTAGAACATAAAGTCTGCACCAACCTGATGAGCCCCAAGAAGCGTGAACTCGGTCGTGGGCTGTGAAAGACTTTTCTGCAACCTTGTGAGTACTCTCTTTCAAATAAATCATATGTTGTCATTTGCATGGTCGGAGCACACATGGAATTATATCCCTTGATGCACGAAATGTCAGTCTGTTTTTTTCAGTTGGTCTATTTTTCTTGTTTTTCGCCAATTTCTAAAGTGTCAATCAAGGCTTTTATGATCAATTTATAGCTGTTACGTAGAGAATTCCTAAAACATCAAGTTGGGCGTCGCCAGTATGCGAGGGCTATTATGGCCACTTGATGATCCAGCCAACAAATGCTTCTGAGGTGTGCTGGGCACTTGCAGTGTTTACGGATTCCACTGGCGATTTTTTGTTTTCAAAACTGGAGCTTCCACGATAGTGATTGGAAGACAGTTATGGGGCTTAAATCATTTCATGTAAATCCTATTTACCACGGTTTAACAGATACAGCTTTTGCGCCTGTGGGAATTTAGGAACAAGCACTGGATAGTCCGAAACAAAGCATGGTTGCTTTAAATCTCAGTGAACATTCTCTTGGTCAGTGTCTCTGGGTAAGGCCCCGCCACGAGCGCCACGAACTTAGCTCAAACCAGAATCTGAGGCAGATGTTTCTCAGATTTGCGGGTAACCATATAACGTGTACTTTGCATATATAAATGTTTCTCAGTTCGTCTATTACTGTCAGGTAATTCCAGAAAGTGCCCCGAGCCCATCCATGCTTGAAAAACACGAACATGGGAAACATGTCCTGTTTCACTGGACTGCACATAGAACATAGCTTCAGGTTAGTAGTTGATCTTATATTGTGTAAGCATGCGTGAGAAAACTTGGGTAATCTGGATGCTTCAGGTGACTGGAAACCACATACTTGGAAAATGAATGAACAGTTCACAGACATGTTCATATTGTGTGAATGTCAGTAAGCTAAACCATGCAGGAAAATTATGGTCTGGTCCAGCCTTAGAACAACCTATGATTATCTTCTACCATTTTCTTATGAACCGAAGGCTGATAGTTTAACATGGAAACTCTGATTCGCGCTTCTCAGTTTACGATACCATTGTTTTCCTCCCTGTATGTGTGCTGGACAGGCACCCAAGGCTTGAAAACCATTTAGTAAAAAAACCTGAAACCTAATAACACGTTTGAAACACGTCCTTTAGTTCCGTGGATGGACAGGAGGGAATCGTCCTGGCTGCATCATATGATCTGAACAACGAAATTCTGCATAACATAGGAAGCAAGTAAAAATGCCTAAAGAAATTTGCACGGCCCAAAATTTTCTGATTCTGGCACTTAGTGTGAACGAGCCTTGGAAATGTTCCGTAACGTGTAGCTCAATTTCTTAATTCTATGTCTCCAACCCAAATTGCCAAAGGCTGTAGTGAACAGTTGTCTTAAAAAATTTGCGTGTTCCAACTTGAACAGCAACAAGAATGGGGCAGCTGTGCAGTGTTCCTCTGATTTCCCACGCCGATTTACCTCACTTGCGGGTCACTTCTTCCTACAGTGCTCCGAAGCTTCATGAATTTACAAAATGGGAGTTAGTTACAAGTTTTTACAGCTGATATTTTGCTGTCCATGGTGTTGTTGATGACGGAGATAAACTGAGGATACTCCAGACGCAAGTACTTATTGATTGCGACTGGGATCATGGAATGAATGGTCCAAGTTGCGTCATAATTCCATTTTCCCTTATAAAATTTCTGTTCCTTGTATGAGAACAACTTAATCGCGTTTGACTGTCCACTTTCCAATCCCCTTGGTTACATCCATTCAGATTCCGATGCACATTACCTCTCCAGTCCACAATGAAATCAAATGAGATTAGACTAAACCGATTTTCACGAAATCCTTTAGTTTTCATGTTTTTATGTGCGTCCAAATTCAGTCCACTGTTTAGGCAGACGTCGGCAGAAAACAACCATATATTCAAGTGATGTTGGCAACTTGTCGAAATGCTGCCAGTTCCGCTGTGTCCACTGGTTGTTGATCAGGTGATCTGATCCGTTGGCCAAGCTTGGCATTTAGCTTATACAATTTCTCGTCCCTATTTCACAGGACAACAGATAAGGCCTGTTGCGATTCGTTAGTACGCCATGCCTTACTGTTTTCGGGACAGTTAACCCACCCGTTACAAAGAGACCCATGTGTTTCGATTCCAAATCCTAACGTCACTCTTGGTATTTTCTCGTATGTACTGTATCAGATAACAGAACTGCATTAGTTTGCACTTTGAATTCCATAAATCATAATCTCCAGCATTTTTTCCGCGGTAATGGATGTCCTCTCATACAAACCACAGTAGATAATGAATGAGACTTAAGTAAATGCCTCTGCCAAGTGGCCTATATTAAGATATTTGAATTGCTGAAATGATGGTATTTTGTGTTCATTTGCCCAAAACCCATTTGTGCGTGTAGGTCTACTTTGAAAACTAAAGATATGGACAAATTGCTTGCATACTGTAGATCTAGAGGACAGATGAGGCATAACACACCACAGGGGCCTAAACGCACAGCATCAATGATTCTCTGTATTTCTCTCGGGTCGTGTACGCCTCCGAACATCCTAGCCGTCTTCGTGTGAATATGGTGCATTAAAACTGGTGACGACGTACCCCAAATCAGTGTTGCATTTGTGCGCTTTATGGTATACTTTCTACAGTGTGCCCCAGATGCATCGTGAGTCGCTGCATCAAAAGCTCCCAGTTATTGTCTTCATGGTTGTAAACAAACTATTTTCTATGGTACCCCCAGCCTTACTGATGCTTCCCAATGAGAATGAACCGTACTCGTATATGCACCTTGTGGGCCAAGTAAAATGACGACATTAAGCAGTCTGTGAAATAATGATTTGATAGAAAATAGCCAATTAAAGGTAAACGCAGGAAACCTCACTCGCAAGCTTCAGCCAGTCCATGATAGAAAATAGCCAATTAAAGGTAAACGCGGGAAACCTCACTCGCAAGCTTCAACCAGTCCACATTACGACGAAAAAGTTGGTGCATATCAAGCCCAGTGGCTGTTGATTTCACATAGACTGCGGAAGACAAGTGGCCTAACGCTAGTCGTGTGAACGAGCGTTACTTCATTGCCGAACGTGATAATTAACGGCGCTTAGTGGTTGTGCCCAATACGAATTGTCTACATATTGGACGAAGATTCTGCGAAACAACTCGTTTGCTCAATGCATGGTATGCATGGTATGGTATGGCATCGGTTTGCTACTCCATCTGACCTATGCGGAGTAGATAAAATACGCCGGATTTAAAGTCATAGGAGGCTAGCGGAAGGAAGTAAGAACTCATGATGCATCGCACTGTTTTCCACGAACACCTGATTGGATTCGTAGGCACAAGTGTCATTCTGCGCCACTTTCTTTGTGTGTGAGAGTGTGTAAGTGGAATATGGGTCCTAGATCGAATATGTGTGGAAAAAACGGAGTTTCTCACATGAGGAGATGAATGCAACTTGTGCTTTTTAACGCGCCTGTAGTTATCTGGTCAAACAGGTGAACAAGTTTTTAGTATGGCACCGACACAGTTAACCATATCTAACCTAAACGGTTTGCTTCGAATGTAGTCGTGACGGGCGTGCAGATGCAGCATACCCACACAACTATTCGTGATACTGGGAGTGACGCAAATGATGCATGCAATATCAGCATTTTGAGCATTTCGATGAGCAAAGTTCAAAAAGATTGTAGTGAAAACAACAATGGGGATTGGGTGTGTCAGTCGGAGAAGGGATGACTGTAAGTGGGTCAAATAAGGCTGATTGTAACACAGTCTGTTGATGAGTTTTACGTTCACTGTGTCTTGATTTGTGTGCTCGCAAGAGTATGTTTGAGGTCTGTGGAGAAAGCGATCAGCAGGAGAGGACGATGTTTAATCGACCAAGGAATACGTCCGCCCGAGGATGTAGATAGAGCCCGTTTTCGTTTGAAGCGGTTTGCAATTAAGCGTAGCATGGTATCTCAAGGTCTGAGAGACCGAGCACATGCTTTCATTTGCGAGCCCTATGTGGAAGATTAGAAACCAGCGGAGCAGTTGAAAATCATTGAAGTTCTCGGTACTCGGGCGATTGCACAGAATGAATATTGCCTCATGTTTTGCCGTTCATCACAGGCCAGACCGTCGGATCCATACTTCATCGATAGTTGAAGTGTATACCTCATGGTGTCTGTAAGATGGTTCCGAGGGTTTGTAGTCGATTATGTATTGTGCATCCCCGTGAAAGATTTGAGATCAGTGAGCTTTTCCTGCCAACCGGATTGAGTGCATAGCTAGTGGTTTTGGTGAATTGAATCAATGCTTTATCCCGGTACTACTATCCCCGCATCTGACCACCCCTACTAGACTTGCCCAGTTCCGCAGGCCTTAAACCAAAAGGTGCGGCAGCCGTTGGAGTATACTATTCGCGTCTTTTATATTATGGTTAACTGTTAATGACATGTCTTTGAGACATGAATTGTGGATTTACCCGTAATGTGAGCGGTGAGCTGAGATATCCTGCCGGATGACTGAATGAAGAATCCTCGGGGTGATTTGCCAAACCAATCGATTCCAGGTTATGGAGGTTAATTTCGCATGACATCTCGTGTAAACTGAGGTGTGCAACTGTCTGAGGCGATTTTGACCTGTTCAGACTGATGGTTTTAAGTTGGGAGGCGAAAAGGAAGAAGGGTTCTGAATTTAAACGACATGCACAAACCATGCATTGCGATGGCCAAATAACCTGGGGGGACTCAGTGCGTAGAGCCCACTGAATGGAACAGTTGGCTGATTGTCTGAAGGTCATAAACGAGTACCCAATTCAGGTGGAATGTTGCACAGTTTGTTCGGAGTTGTGACATCCACATATAGCGATATATATAGCACCAGGACATTTGTGGCATACTGGCGCGTTGGGTGTTAGCTGCATTCGTGTTGTGCACGCCATGTGCAAACATTGCTTGATTTCAACTGTCTCCGTCGTTCCGGGTTTCACTATCGCCTTGTGTTCTTGACGGAATGCAGTACTCAGTAGATTACTGAATGCTGTTCGACCGCCCAAGACCTGTTTCGTCCTTCTTCAGGCTCACCAGTTTAGTAGAGTCAAGCTCATGTTCTACGTGTGCAGTAAACCTTACGAAAGTGGCGAACACCGACTCAACCGAATCCATTCTCGTTTGATCAGTCATGAAATCAGTGAAGTGTATTCCGCGAAACTTGACACCTACTTGATGAACGATGGGATATGTCAGTTGGTACATTTCAAAGCCAGATTGGCGTGAATATTTGTAGGACTCACTCGATCCAAGCAATGTATGGAAGTAACTCTCAATTTTTATAGTGCTACATGGGCACTTTCGTTTTAATGTGAGGGTCAACTGAAGTCTCTCCTTGACCCCTATCTAATTTGATGAAGTGTGTATTTCAGCGTCATTCCTGCGGTAGAATTCCTCTGACTCAGCCGAAAGAGGAACCACGCAGAAGAAAACTTGGTCACTGGTTCGGTTGCGATCAATGCCCTAATTTTCTAGCACCTACGAGTTGGTTTACCCGATGAACCAATAGATAATGAACTCATTCGACAATAAAATTGAAATAAAACGACAAACCTACTTCCTTGAATGATCTAAACACATAGTGCAGATTTGACAGTGTGGATCCTACGAAATCGGGAAAAGCTACTTGGACGATGCCTCAGTCTTGAATACCCAGAGGGGAGCCTGTAAAATGAACTATGAATTTGTACCACCGATTGCCCTTCGAGTTGCACCAATTCGCTGTAGATAGCTGCCTTCAAACGAATTCTGAATGGGGTCAGACGTTACACCGAAACCGAAGATACCCATATTCCACTCGAGAAGTACGCAAATGTGTGAAATCAACGCACTGAACTTTCAGACGAACATGTCTTTCTTCGGTCTTGGTAGATGTTCACCTTCATCAGAGGGACATTTATGTAGAATCTTCAAACTGTCTACAAGTGAAGCATCCTTTTCAAGAGTTTTCTAGGTCTTCACTACGAATGCCCCACGAAGGCCTTACTTTGTCCCATAGTCCCGAGTAAACTACCAAAAAAGAATTAACCCAACAACATTCTTTCTGTAATAATGTACTCCTCCTTTATGTCTGGAACATGTAATTTACCCACCACGGTTGATTAAACCGATAGCAAAAAGTTATCACACCTTTTGAAAACGACGCAAATGATGCTTGTTTTCATTAGTTCCTTTGGAGTGGTGTACAACAAGCTCTGCATCTGGTATGGATAGGTTTTTCGCAAACATCTCCAGTTGAAATAAGCTCATGTTTGACCTGTACGGTTCACAAAGTTATCCTGAAACCTACCAGTCTGACAGACCCAGTCGGATTTTTGGTCGGAAGCGATAAAGTTACAGCGTCTTTGCGAATGTATTTGTCGATCACTGGTTGATGTTGCATTCACGGGCAGGTGGCAAGGTATGTTTGGGTGAATTTCGCACATCATGCTAATGCGACCAGCTGAAGGGAACGGCCGTTGACCCGCTGGATTACTGAGCCGCAGGGTATACTAAGTAAATTAACTGTCGCTGATCAGGGTACTTTTTGTCTTCAATATAATTAAAGTGTGATAAGAAAGCAACCCGTTCTCCAGTTTCACCTCCTATTACTAACGTGCCAAAAAAAATGCCGTGGTCCACTGTTGGCTACTGTGTTTACCTACGCCTGCGAATGAAGTCCTCTCCCATGTTGACTAGTCTCGCAACTCTGTTTTCCGCATGGCTGGACTGTAGCAGTCATATCACGTAATGCCATAGGCAGTTGATCCTGCACTCCTGGTGTGTTTGAAAACTTCCAGTTTGTGCAGTGTTGAGCCAATGGTGCGTCTCGCACCTTCGATTCCTTGAGTGCCTGGCGTCCTTTCACTCTGGGATGATGCACTGATGAGCCCAATCGGACAACAGTGATATCGGCCGGAAACTGCACCAATCTTCGCGGTATCCGTTAGCCGTGTGTTCATCTTTACTACTGGGATCGCTCACTGCACTCATGTGATCACGTGGTTCTGGCTTTTTCGACGCCTTCAGTGTATCAAATGGCTTCTGCTCATGTTCTAACAGAAAAAGCGAAAACGTGTGTCGATCTCATGGAGTAAAGGAATGATGACCATCTTGTGACCAAGCGGAGATTATACAACGTTAAAGTCCCTCTGGAGGAGAAATTAGATCCTTTATTACCTTTAGCAAGCACCATAGTTCATATTTATTCATTTGTTTTACATTCATTCAGTGTACGGTAGGGAAGCACGAGTGTTGCACACCGATGTTATGCCGTCGATGATCATGATGATTATTGGGACCACATTCCCTTTTTGCTATTCTCTCAGAAATATTAAAGATAAGTGAATCTTTATGCGGAAAATATTCCCTTTTTGCTATTCTCTCAGAAATATCAGAGATAAGTGAATCTTTATGCGGAAAAATTGCTTAGGTATGCTTGAGCTACCTTTCCGTCCCCCACGCTTTGCTTACTATCGTGCTTAACTTGTGAAACGGGTTCCAACTCCTGCAAGATAGGCATTCGCATTGGTCGAAATAGAAGCGAGATTCACCCCCTATCGCCGGATGATCTTGTATCCTGTTCTAGCCGAGGCGCATGAAACTTACTTCATCAATAAAGACCCCAAAGTCTCCGGATGGCCAACCAAGTAGTCCTGGAGCTAATGAGCTATTTGGACGCCTAAGTCCTTCGAAAAGTTGGAAAGTCTTAGTTTCCTTCAACTGCTATAGTACCAGATACTTTCCCATTTTCACTGAGGTTATACTTTGCTTATGATGGGATGAAAAATAATGAGTTGTCGTGGTCAGTCAGTCTAGTTCACGCCTTAATGAGGACACTCAGGAATGTGTTATACTAGATTATTTTATATCATGTTGTGGCTTCACTCGTGCTGAACGTCTCCTTAGGTTTATTTGGTCATTGCTGCGTCCGACCTCTCATATACATGTTACTTTACTCGATTTAAAAGATGATTCCATGGGGTGTTTGAATTTTTTTTGAAATCATTCAGCCTCATGAGCTTTCAAGTCACGGTAACTGCAAAACTGACTGACTTTTGCACCATGGACCAAAGTAAACTGCAAGAATTCGCGTTTAGACAATTGTTAGTGCACCTTGGTTCGTTTTGCCATTCTACGGTAAACCTTTATTATACGGTACTGTCTCGGTGTTTTAGTAACCAGACGAGAGCAACAACTATGGTGGTCTGAAATGTTCCCAGTCACTCCATCCTGTCTCTAGATTGTCATTCAGTTCGTCTTTGGTTGTAATGCACCGGTTCTCCGGACTAGCGTACATTCACGCTGAGTAAAGTCAGTTTGAGCAATTCCGGGCCAAAGTATGCTGGGGCCAGCAGTAATTGTATGATTTGCTCTTCTGAAACAAACCAGAAGAAGCTTGTCGGACAGGACTGAAGATAATGTGTGTGTGTGACCAAAAACGCGGGATCAGCTGGAACCAATTCTTAAAGAGAGCACAGAATTTCAGCGTTCGGTGAGTGTGAAGGTTAATACTGGGTTCGTCAAAATATAACTAGAAATAACTGAAGAATGGCATCCTTATCACTCAGAAGCAGTATAAACAGGTTCGATCCATATGGGCTTCCTAAGGTATATGAAACAGGCATCCCGTTACGCCTGATGCTAGACATTTAAATTTCACTCACAGTGTCCCGCTAATAAAACACTGTACAATAGTTATGTGAGTCAGCTGAAACTTTTAAGAGTACCACAGTATTACCCTCTGTAAAATTAAAGGACCTTACTCTACGTTGTGCAATGAATGCCCAGTTCCTGTTCAACGGACGTTTTCGCAGATGGGGTAGCCATTGGCTATCCACTCGACCGAGTGTTTGCGGATTTAGCCACTTTTACTGATTCTACCTCTACCCTGACTGTCTTTAACGGGGAACCTCCAGGCAGACTGTTTACTTGTGAATGTCAGTAGGAAGATGAGCTGCTCTTTCTGAAGTTGCTACTTAGAACACAAGACGAGTCAATACAACGTTGTATGTATCACAGACTGACATGGACAAGTCATTATACACAGTTTAGATTCTTTGGTCTCCTTAAATTCAAACGGACTCTTGTTCATCGCCTGTATGACAGAGCATTAAAAGTAGCTCGCGAAGAATTGGGTGTTCTCAGTTGTGCGTTTCAGGAAACTGGCTATCCAGAGCGATTTCTGGTGGGGCACCTCAAAACGAGACCTTCTGGGGGGAGGGTTAACCTAAAACGGCTCTATTCCGCCGTTCTTCCAAAAGCCACATGGTTGATGAAGTGCTGACGCAAAGACTACAAACGACATTTGCCAGAACATTCTATGCTACACGTCTAAATGTAGTTTTCAACAGTTTTAATCAGTTTTAATCATCAGGTGGGGGCGAGATGGCTCAGTAGTTACAGTGCACATTTACTGACCAGAATTTCCGTGGTTCGAACCCGACACCTGCCTCTCGACTTTCTCTGTCTGGGCTAGGGCAACCTGGCAGTATCCTGGCCCTCGTGCTTCCTTCGTCTGTGCACGTCTGTGCACTTATAGTTCACTTCGCAGAAGGGTCAACGACGCAATGTAAACAGTTCTGTTTTATCCCATCTTCTTGACACCACCCACATGGTTGACTTTTAATACCGTTTAAGACGATCTATGAAATACGGGTCAGGATGCTAAAGTTTACAAGAACTAAGTTTCTTCCTATCACAGAGGCAATCGGTAACTGTATTCTCAGGCACAGTAAAGCCCCGTATAGATTTTGAGTACCACGTGACCACGTGTTAGCCTTAAGTGATCTGTCCTCCTCGTATCGGTTTGATCAATCGTAACTATCGACTATCGATCTTAACCGAACAAAGATTTACTCACAGTTTGATCGGATCTGTTCGTTTTATATATCCAGGTAGAAGAGATATCGAAAACGTCACCATCGCCCCAATGATCTTTCTACAGTCGTCAACCTCATCCGAAACCTACTTGATGGAATGAGAGTTAAGGTGTAAACAAATAGACCAAATACAAGTGGGTTCGAATTCCTTACGGGTGTGAAGCAAGGGTCGTCTCTGCCTCCGACTCTTCAGTCTCTATCTAATAACAATTACAAATGTGGTTTTCCTGCTTCGGCAAACCCGTGTACAGACTGAACATCGACTTGCTTATCCTTTATTCCTTATTATGCGTTCTGGTGCCAGAAGTCTGGTCCACTAGACTAAGGTCCGTGTCCTCAAGTTGTTGAAAGACTGTATTGCTTGTACATATGCATGATGAACTGCAGCACCTAGCTGCGAAACACATGGCTACTGCTGCGCACTTTGGCCCGAATATCACCTGGAAGAAGGCTTTCATTCTGCATTAACTTGTGTCAGGTATAATTCTCAGCATTCCTCCGAGCATCAAGATAAACAGATTTCGTAGAATGCTGTGCAGAATTCTGCCAACTCGAAACAAAAATATCTACTGGCTCGACCCTGGACTGTACGCTGAGATCCCGTGTTGCCAACAGTAGAGTGGCTTTCGGAAAACTCAAGAAACGGGTAGGGAGGAAGCGGAGTGGGAAGGAGTGAGTGGAGATGCATAAAACTGACGGTTTCATCTATCCTCTTATAAAGTATTAAAACTAACCGTGAACCGACGACTCTACGACACCTGATCATCTCCTGAGGCTGATGCTTGGTGTTCACTGAACTAAACGATGTGCCCAACATGGCATTCATTCGAGGGGTGCGTTGTGATGGAATGGAGGACACAGTTAGATCCAACCGGTAAATGTTTGTCGAATGGACGGAAACAGAATCTCAAGGCAGCTTCTTTATGGGCGACTGCATGCAAACAGATGGAACCCTGACAGAAAAATCTTCGATAGCTGGACAGTTCGATCTAAAGTGGAATAGCCGCTGATACGGATCACGTGAACTGTGGAGCGGAAGAACAAACCAGGAGGACATAGAGGAATACAATGCGAAATAAAATTCGCCAGTTCAACTGTCGCCAAATTCGGGCCACTCAAAAATGACGTGTGCAATGTGGCAGGGCAGCACCGGAGCGGCTAGAAATTAAGATTGAACAAGCTGGATCTCCAACAACTGCTGTTGTGTTTTTCTGCTGGTTGCGTTGAACTCGTTGACCACCAGCGACCATACACTGATACATTGACGAAAGGCCCGGAGGACATAGTAATTTAACCATATTCTCCCTAGCTTTCCTGGGCAAACAGACAGTTGTGTCTATTACGGTGCTAGAAATGAATGGACTTCAGTGCGCAGACTAACCTGAATAACGGCATGCACTAGTTAGTCACATGTGTGTCCAGGGTGCCTCATATGTGTTGTGGACCAGCAGACGAGTGCCATTACTTTAGCATTGTCCACCGACCTAACCTAAGGAATCCGTGGGTGACTGCCCACGGAGAGGCTCTGGTTTTGTTGCAAGGCTGAACGTTGTTTTTTATTACAAACTGAAGTCTATTTTATTTTATTGTACGCTATCCTAATGTATTCTATTCACGTCTGTTCGCCTAACCTTCCGTAACTGGCTCGTACTGACAATCCGCGTATTCCAGACTGTTAAGCTTACAGCTGTGCCAAAGGTGTTTGCGTACACCATCGTACGGAATTATCTAAATGAGTGTTAGAACTGGTCGGTTATGTGTGTATAGGATACGCTGTCTGAGTGGCGGAACCACCAGATTACCCCCTGCATGCACTGTTGGTCACAACTGTCCTGTTCTATCCGCTTGATTTGAGAGGTACGGACATGAGTTTGTCATGTTGATGCCTTTTTCACTGTCACCACCTGTTCGTCCTCTGCTTTTATTCTTTCGGGTTCAAGCTAGATACAGGGCCTTCAGGTGGATGCACATGCGGCTTGGCGCAGACCTCGTGTAGCAGTGCCTACTGTGTGCGAATGTTCATCCACTTCGTTCGATGTAACAGGTAAATACGGTAACGGATGACAACTCGTCATATGTATATGTGCGTTTATATATATATATATATATATGGGTGTTGTGTGCAAAGTTTAAAAAATGTGTTGAGGAAACCCACTACCCACAGGTTCGCTGAAAACTCTCCGAAGCTCAATGCCACTTTCTTCCTTGGGACTTGTCGAGTGGGCTTTCTCCCCCCTGTCTCTGTCTATCTGATGTATTACTTGAAGTTTTATAGGTATTGCAGGATTTTTAAGACTTAGCCGTCAAAATTATCCATCGCTTCTTAAGAAAAAACAGTGCATGACGTCTAACACAATGTACAGCCGCTTTTGATGATCCTGTCAGTGTGTTCACTGAGCTGCGCAACCTGGTTACAAACGTTTCGTCATCAGTCCAAGTGAAATCCTCAGTGCGCAGTAAGCTAGCGGTGCGTTTGACGGTTTGTGCGCCGTGAAGTTACGAGTCCACCGCCAAGTTGCTACGTACTGAATAGATAACGTTTGCAGCGAAACTGCCCAGCTCAGCTCTGCGCAGCTCGGCGAACAGAACAATGTCTATCTATACGAACTGAGCTACAACACTTCCGCCGATAACCATCACCCAAGTATTCCGGTTGAATTCCTCAAAAACACATCCGCTTTCAACGATTTCAGGCGCAAAATAATGATTCATCCTATTAAAAACGCCATGGCAGAGAACCCATGAACGACGTAAGAAATAGGTGTGATTTCGGTTGCTTTGTTGTGTTCTTCAGGGTTGAGAGTACATTGCCTGCGAGGGGAATGAATCATTTTAGAAAGCCGATATGAATAAAGTAAACAAAGTCACATGTCAATTCAGAATTGCTTGAGGGCAAGCTTCAGGTGGTGTGGTGGTGGACGCACAGGCTGGTCAACACCGACGTGTGTTTGTCGGAAAAATGAGAACTGAGGTTATAACAAGCCAAAGCGTTCAAGATGATCCTCAATCAGAAATTTACGACAAGCATCGAGCACCTTCTTGACGCTGTCTGTGCTGACTGCACACGTGTAATAGAATAAACAGTGCCGCCGTTTACCCAGCTGGTTTTGTCCACTTGGTTTCTGCTTCGTCAGTTCCTACAACAGAGATATGGAAAACAACGAAGCGAAGTACGAGTTAGTAGTTAAAAATAGATTACCAAATTTAAACGACTTATAAATCACTTTAACCACCAACGTATTCCAGAAATGAATCAGTTGGACTTGACGGTGCCTAATTCATGGACTACTAAAAGAGCTGTGTTCTTCCGTCCGAGATAAACAGACCGACTTAACAAATACGACGTCAAACTTTTGCCTCTGAATCGTGAAAATGAAGTAAAATCCATCCAAAATGGTCAGCTTCCTGGGGTGAATACTTTTGGTAAGACCCTTGGACATCCATATCATTTGGCCTGTGAAAAAGCTAGGGCAAACAACTACCAAAACAACTCTGCTTTGTTCAGAAGCTACTGGTTTGACATAAATGTTTCTCTTACCTTTTCTAAGGCTTCAGATTAAAAAAGAACGATATTCGACAGATACATTCATTTGCTATTCAAATTGGTTTTTACAGGAGACTTAACTGAACCTCTCGTTTATGATATTCTTCAACTGAATATGCTGCACAAAGGCCGCCTGATGTTTCCTTCGGTACGATATTCGAGATATCGCAGTATATAGATCTCCCACAAGGTTGCTGAAAACTGTTCGACAGCCCACGACCGGTTTCGAAACACATTCAGTTGAAGAATATCATAAACGAGAGATTCATTTGAGTCTCCCGTGAAAACCAAATTGATTTGCAAACGAGTGTATTTATCGGAATTCCTTTTACCTCTTTCACTCCTAGGAATTCGCTAGCTAAAGTAAATACACAACATATCTTTCATGAAGGCATTGACGTCACTCAAAACGGAGTTAAAAGGTGCGGATTTCACCAGCCTTCTCGTACATAAATTCACCTTCCGTATCTCTCGGGTTGAAATCAGCTGAATAGAAATGGGAGTCACAGCGACGAGTTGAACAGTTACAATTATTTTTTGTTTTAGCTGTGCATTGATATAAAACAATTGAAGGCCATGGTGAAAGTGCATGAGAAATTATAGTTAGCTTCCATATAAACACCACCTTTAGGGACTGTAAAATATAGTTCGCATCTAAAGGAGTGGCAGATTTTCTCACGAACTCAAAATTCACCTTGCTTTACGTTGTGTTATATATGTCGCAACTTCGTATATCTTTAAAAATTGCCTCCCATCTTGAATCCCCGCCTTCCCGGTTAACAATTTAAATGGACCGCCCTTTTTGGACCGGTGTAATTGAACCCTATTTCAGTTTGACAAGACATTTATATTTTCTGTTTTCCTTACCGAGTATATCGTTTTTACCGCTTCTGTTATACTATTTTTGTACCAAAACCTTGGTCAGCTATGAATTTGTTTTAATGCATGCGTTTGCGACCCGATTTCGATCACGCGTTGACTGTTGATCCAAAGCGGCTTTGCTTGCTTTGTGGAGTACCTCACGGTGCCGTTTGTCGAAAATCGTTGAGGTTTGTAATTTTGTATTCCGTGTAACTACTTTCATTTGTATAGTACAGCACATTTGCGTAGCCATTCGTTTGGAGTTTTGCCGGTTTGGTTGCTAACCTTGGTGCTCGTTGCTCAGGAAATCGAAACGGTCATTACAATATATGGTTAACGATGCTTCGTCTGCTTTGTCTCTTACAACCTTGGAAATTTCGTTTCTTTTGTACACCCCATTCGCATGCTTATTTTGCCAGCTCCCTCTAAATGCATACGATTGAAGATAACTTTATGCAACAGATGTGTTAAAACGGCATCAACAAATCCTAGCCTTAGCTGTAGGATTTCGGTCGGAACGATTGATGCAGCGACAGCGGCATCAATTACCTTCTCCTGTAGAAGTTTTATAAAAGGCTTATGAGGTTTCTCATCTCAATGATGCTTAATACTCGTGTTATACCACGTTCAGGTATCGCCAACTAGCCCTATTCTCCCACTCACCCCGATGATTATCATGCTACTCAAATGTTTTACAGTTGCAAGGTGGCGTATTACTACAGTCCACAGTTGTAAGCACCTCATGTAGTGTAACGCAAGGTGATCACGGCTTCGTCCTGGGTGGATGAACGTGACATAAATGAGATTACAATTTTTTTGAAGTTATGCATGTTTATAACTTTCCCGAAGTAAACTCTCCTTCAGGAAGGGTATTCCTATGAAAAGGTTTCAGCCATTTGGCCCCCAAACTAGCAACTGCTGGTCTCGTTAATCAAAACTGCTGACAGCCGCCTGATGTCGTTTGGACTAGATGAGTTTCATGTTCGCCTGGTGTGTGCCTCTGAAAGTCAGGCGTGAGGGTATTTCTTTTCTTAGGTCATGCTAGGTGTTTGAGTTCGGGTTTTCTATATAAGACGTACCATGAGATTAGTGAAGCATAAACGAAGGCGTCGGGAAGCTGCGCTGTGTTGTTTTTTGCGTCCTAACAAGCATGTCACAACCCGCTGGACAACAGTACTAGCAGTATCGTTTTAGCAGTCATTAGTAGACTGTTGAGCTCCAGTCAGTCTTCACACAGGAGAGCAATTTGGCTCCATTGGCATTCAGTCACTGTAAGCTGCGCGTTGATCGATGCGCTGATGCTGATTCTGAACGAGCCTGAAGTATTATTCGTTTTTTAGCACTCCGCAACGTGAGGTTTCAATTAACACACGAAAGGCATCTTGACCGGCCATGTTTCAAACAGCATAAACTTTCAAGATGGGGTAAACCGATGGACTATTAAAGTCGTTGTTATAACTTAAATTGCTGGCGTACCTAATCAATCCTTGAGAGTGTCGAGTGGACCACGTAAAAAAGTTTGCGCGTATGATGTCTATGAGGGCCTAGCACGAGAACGCTAGATAAAGGTACAGTTGTAATAATCTTAGGCGTTGATTCTAAAGGTTCTTAAGTCAAACACTCAAATCCTGCCCTTCTCAGTCACTCCACTGAAGCCTCTTATCTGTGGAGACGTGTCCTGGTTGCACAAGTTGTCGCATAAAAATGAGAAAATTGCATGGTAAAAATACAGAGGACTATCTATGCTCTGCAGTTTATCAGTATCAGGAAAGGTGTCAGAAAGCACGCACTACCCGTAAATCTTAATCGTTTCTTATCTTAGTACTAGTAAATCTATCTCCTTTTTCCATTCGGCCAAACAAATCGAAGGTTTTCTAACTCCGTTTCCGCTTCCATTTCACTAAGTTGACGGGGGTCGGTTTACTTGTGGTGGGTTTGTATGAGAGCAGGTACCAGCCACACTGCACTTAGGAGTCCAAAGGATTTTAGTTAGGGTTTCCAAGATGGTGGACGACTGTTATATTCTTTCTGGAACTCACCAGTCAAGCAACTGGTTTATGTTTCGAAGCCCAATGTATGCAGTGCTAATGTTGGGCTGAATTCCACACGGATCCCGCTTTACCGCTCGCATTCAGGTGCTGCTACGGCCGAGAAACCTATCCCGCGCAAGACTGGCCAGAAGTTCGATGCTTGCCGGTCCGGCATCAAGCCGAGATCTGATTGGTCAAAAGTCTGGACCCAGCGGCCAATCATGACTAAGATTTGGCCGAATGCCGGTTGCCAGTGCTGCATCCAGAAGGCGTCAGAATTTCCAGAAAGTTGTCGCCGCTTACACTATATATATGAAGCGCTGTACAAGTGTTCTTGACTTCGTTTTGGGGGTTGTTGTTTTTGACGTGAACGCTAGCTTGGGCGGCTCAGACCGAGAACTAAGTTGAGGAAAATACCGTTGCTACAGCCAATGAACTTCAGCTAAAGACCAAAAAGCTTTCTGCCGGTTTACGGGTTGTGATCGGGGAAGTTTATATGAAAAAGTTCCCTTACCCCGAAATAGGATGAAGTTCATGCTTCTCGCCTAGGAAAACCAACCACAAAGACGGCGAACTTAAGCAGTCTGACAGTGATACAGTTCGCAAGCTTGATCTGCGTGCATCACATCCAGTAGCCATGCCGTGGCGGCTTTGTGAGTTAAATGTTTGGATTGCTAATGAAAAAAACACACCTCACTGTGTGGTTCAAGTCGGAGTGTGCGTAGTTTCACGAGAAAAGACTGTTCAGTACTTCAGGTTTGTCTTTCTCGAGGATTATTATTTCATGTCCAACCATGGTCAAGGGAGAACGGTTGGCAGACGGAGCCCACTTGTATGCACATGAAGCGGAAGTCTCTTGGTGATGTAGAGTCAGCGGTACGGTTCGTGAGACTTGAAAGAGCTGATTAGGTTGCTAGCTAGGGGGAACCAATTCGATGGTGAACGAGTCTCATGCTCCCTGCTTTAACAAACACACTTACCTGCGTGACCACATTGAAAGCAGAGGTTCAGTTCATTTGAAGCCGTATCTAAGTGGTTTGTTTCAGTCCCAAAAACCACCACGTTTTGAGTCACTATGTTTATTAAGAAATTTATTAACTCACGGATTTGCAATCTCTGCCGTTTCTGTCTTTTGTTTATGAAAACAACATTCCATCAAAGTTGTTTACTTACGAGCGGTCGTTCGACCAATCAAGGCCACCTAAAAGCCTTTTATCCACTCCGTTTTGGTCATCCACGTTAGTGCCGGTTTAGTGTAGTTCGGCTGTCTTAACTTGTGTTTACGTGTTTTGCTCAACTTTACGGTTAACAAAGGTAGTTTGTGGTTACGCATAACATCGTCGTCCGTCACTGTTTGGGTGTAGACCTCTCGGCTCCTTTTATGTGTACAGAAGTCAAGAGCATAGCATGAGAATCGTGAAAGTTCGTCGTTCGGAATTCGAGTGGAGACACAGGGGTGTCATCGAAGTACGAACGCACGTCATGTTGACGTTTTCAGGTTGAAAACGAGCAGGTGACGACTCACACAAGTAATCACCAGACAATGTTTGAAAGAGTTACGGCAGTTACCCGTTAGTACAGAAACCCCTTAAGTTTAGGCTATGAACCAGACTTTGTTAATTCAGTAGGCATGAAGTAAATTATAAACGGTACTTTTTCCGGATGAAACTTCTGCAGTCAACCAACCAAATTATTTCACAAGAACGACACCGGTCAGGCTGTTGACTTAGAATGTAGGACATCAGGCATCAAAACAAAATTTTTTGCCATTAGAATAAAGGGAAGACCATTTGACGATAACCTAATAATTTCTGATGAAGTGAATGAATGAACGACATGGCAGATAAGGGGATCCACTGAACGCTGACGAGTAAAAAGGAAACCATCTCACCGTACTAGAGACTGGCTCAACGTTACGGAGAAAATTAACACCCAAGTGGTTGTTATGGGCCTTTTTCGAAGGATTCAGCCACTGGCAGTCATACACTGCACGGATATGTGGGGATTAATACTGAGGAGTAGGTGTATTACTGCAAGTGCCATCTAGCAATTCAGATGGTTGATTTCCCAGCTCGTGAGATGGATCGGTCGGGAAATCTTACTCACTGAGAACGGTCAACTGTTCACTAACATTATTTTCGCTGTCCATTTGAAAGAGCACATATGCTCCAAGACCATGGAATGATGATTAGACTTATGGGAACCTTTGTACATTCAAGTTAAGAAGTGGTGGAACGTTGAGGACGTTGGTAAATCCGTTCCTATTGTAATCTGTTATTTTACTCGCTGAGCTGGGCAACTTAGTTGCACAGGCCTATTCACCAGTTTTAATTGGCATCGTCAGCGTAGTATACGTACGCTGCGTCATGTCATAGCTGATTTTTGTTTTGTAATGGCTGAGCGGTTCTGCGCTTGCTTTTCTATGCGTCGCTTTGACGCGAGCGACCTTCACTTGTGATTGTTTATTTGAATGGTCGGCTTTGCAACCTCAACAGGCAAAGAAATGTTTGCTAACAATTTGCTCAACCCAGTGTGTGGAATGATCATTCATAGGATGAGCTGTCAACTGCACGTCCCGATTGCTTTAACCCACTGAAGACCAACTGACCAGTGCTTGTCAAGGCAACCAAGTATAGTAAAATCCGTCCATACCACGTAAGTTTGCGGCAAACACCTGGCTGATTTTTCGTAGGCCCGCTACTTCCCAGCTGTATTTTCTTTAAAATTGCTTCTCATTTTTATGACAACAACTTATATAACAATAAGGTGCATTGTTGTCATTCTAACAACTCTTCTTTTCCTCTTCAAACAGAAGAGGTATGTTTTGATCTTTTTTACTAACGGATAAGATTCGGTTATAACACCTTTTATAGCTTTCATTCCGCTTGAAAGACCATTTTCGGCTGTTTCTATAATGGTATCTGTAAACAGGTTTTCCTGTGTACTGTATTCTACTGTGAATGGATGATCACTGAGTAGCTCACACTTTGACACCTTTTTTCAGTTCAGCTGGTCCGGTGTTGATTGACTCCTGGAATGACGAAATCCCACGTGAAAAAACACAAAGAGATGTTTTTCTCTCCGATCAGGTTACACACAATTTATCGGTGGTGAGGAGGTTTTAAAGTATTGAAATTGAAAGTATTGAAATTTGATCTTGCAGTTGAATTTCGTAGAAGATAAAATGCCGAGAAAAACTGTATAGCTGATCTATTTCTGCTTAAGTCCACCAGCAGTGCGATTGCATGATTCTGTGTTGAGGTTGACCGTTGGTAGAATAAGATAACTATGATTGTGATTCCTATTATTTTGCTTTTGATGAAAATCATCTGAGGTGATCGATATGTCGAGTCATAAAAAACTTACAGTTGTCGTGTTTTTCCACTACTAGTCAACCAAAACACATGTCACACACAGAGCACAATCAAAAGTGGCGTTATTTTGTTTTCATTTTTTCAAAATGACACACTGTCACACGAGCTACTCCCCAACCGTCCAGCGATCATACTTTCAAACTGGACGAACGTGCGCAATCTTTATTTTAGACACCAATATCAATCGGTTTTCTGGACAGGACAACTGATATCTCATTGCTTTGACTAACTGGCTATCCGTCACCTACTGTTAAACGAAATTTTTTCGCCGTTAGGTTTGCTGACCTATCGAACCTAGTTTTTGGTGTACAGAAACCTTCATGACTTTTTCCCACTTCTTTGACGATCTCCATATCTGACGACAGCTTACATTTGTCTTTCGGTTTCCATACTCAGTGCAAGTAATCCGACTTAGAATGAAACTGGGCAACGGACCTACCTGGAAAAGGTGTTTGATGTAGCATGCAGTCCGAATGGTCTCACGATGTGGTGGGCGTAGTTCACGTAGGTCAGTGGATTCCAACCCAGCGAGGCTATTTGGCTGTCTTTCAATGTACTGTATAGCCCGAGTGAATTCGTATTGTTCTTCAACTTTTGGGAAAAGAGAGAGAGCAAAGAAAAGACGATGAGGCATCACCTTAATAATCGGGAATAGTGCAATTGGACAATAGGAATTCGTTGTGGTCAAAGATGAGGGCTGAAGCAGAGAAACGACTATTCTGAAAATTCTAAGGGCTTAGAATAGAAACTAGAACCAACTGTACAGCACACTCATTGATATTTTCACAATAGGAGATTTTGTCCTCACTAACAGAACCTAATATAATGTCTATTTACGAGTAGCTGCGAAGTCATGTCGGAAGATTAGAGATAAGTGCTCCTTAAAGGTAAGGTAAGCAGTACACGATTTCTATCCGTCCTAGCGTAGGCAAGCGTCTGGGAAGTCACTGTCTTTTAAAATGACTGTAAATTTTAATAATTGTACTGACTCAACCTAATTTACTCCGTGTGCTTTAGTGAACAGCTAAGCATAGAGCCTAGAAATGACTGTTGTTTAAGTGGTACCTCATTCTGGGGCCAAACGACTCATTCAAACCCAGTGGGGCCTAGTTGGACTAAACCATGCACTGAATAACGAGGTGAGGAACCTGTACACATCCATTAGGTCCCTGCTGTGTTAGTGCTCTGGTCGATAGTGAAATGTTTCTAGTGGGGCCTAAGTAAAGATTGGAAAAACATAACTGACTCTTCTGGGATGGTTAGCTAATCTTCATCAATATTACGCGCATTAAAATATGGCGAAATACCATGGTATGGGTTCATGCGTTCTGTCTTTGGGTGCAACAATAAGCGATTTGAGTTAATCGACAGAAAATGAGAGGTCGAAAATCAGAGTGGCCAAATAGTTCCGGCAACATCCTTTTTCTACTTTTCAAACATTGAGTGTATTCTCTGTTTTAACTTCCTTCAACAGAATGCACACAATGTCGAAAGTTCGAGTGGCTGGACATTCAGAAGAAGGGCCTATTAGTCCCTGTTGGTGGTGTGCTTGGGGCATTGGAACTTGTTGGCAGCCCACCGTCCGTTCCGCTGTGCGTGGTTTTCTCAAGTAGGTGTTGTTCTAGCACTTCAGTCTTCTATCTTATTTAAACGCCAGTCCCTAAAGCCCACTTGTGTAGTTAAAATGTGAGAGGGAGAATCGAAAAAAAAACTTTAGATGAATTCGATGTCTGCAGTTAACCTCCAGTAGCTAAGGTGTTACTTGGCTGTCGACAAATTTGGTCAATATTGCCTGTTACATGGAGGGCATGTCTTACAGTTCCTCATAATATATATATATATATATATATATATATAGATCCTGATAAGAAAAAGGCATTCATTATGCTTTTCACTCACAGATAAATGATCGCAGCACATTTTACACAAAGAATGACTTCTGTGTATTGCTTATATTCACGACTGGTTATAAACCTGATGTGCACCAATTGATTCTACTGATAATAATTAATGCTAATCATTGCATCCCAAGAGCTGAAAGTTCCCATCTTAGCGTGTATAACTTACTAATCACTAAACCAGGCCTGTTGACTGAAATACGATAGAAACTGTTCGGTGGCCTGGGTCCCTGTGGCAACCTCATTTGGCTTGCAGCCAGCTATAGAATCAACTGTGGAAGACAGCTACAGGTCTGTAGGCTGCTAGCAGTAGATATAATGTTTTCAAAACCCCATGAACTGAAAAATTCTTATAACGGGGTTCTCTTGTTACCGCCTGTAACGCTCTAGCGTCAGTTTATTCAACATAAGCCGAATGAGAACTAACTTCCCTCCACAGTGATCTCACAAACGGCAAAGCATAGTCGTAGAAACGCAAGAGAGGGTAAAGTGGATCAGGTGGGCTTGCTGGCACCGACCATGGCAAGTGAAGGCCTCGACACAGGTTTACCGAGCACAGTAGGTCAGTGGAACATCAAAACCAGCGACGAAATCGATAAAGGAAGGGGAGAAGGAATATACCCTCCTTAAATGAAAGACATGACAGAATCTCGGGTCATGATCCTTTGCTCTGTTTAGAGCCTAAACTGAATATCTGATACTGTGTGGTAAGTTCCAGGCGCAGTCAATGGCTTAGCTCACCGTGCGCATAATTTGAACGTTCGTTGTTGCGAATATTCTCCGTAGTGAAAATCACCACGTTCAGCAGGGAACCGTTGCCATTTCTTAGACGTTTTGAAGCCTTATGCTGTCCGCGTCATCTCCGTGGACAGGCATGAGTCACAACCGATCGCAGATATAGCCTTGGGACGGTTGCAGCGGGTTACACAGGTGGGGTGCCTTTATGCACACACACAAAGTGCACCTAGTTTAAGCTACTTTTTGTCTGTGTAATGTTCAAGTGCTCAGTCCCAAAGAGGATGGAAGACTTCTTTCAGCGCCAACGCATGCACACTCGCTGCGTAAATGACGCAAATAACACCTGACCTTCTCTCTGTGAGGCCAGGACAATGCCAGTGATTCAATTAGTTGTTTTTCAAAACTCTAATGGCAATAGATTCGGCTGTTGACAGCATCCGTTCACGGCTCCTTTAGAGTAGCAGTCGAACAGTAAACAGAAGAAAATAGTGAGAACAGTTGTTGGCTGTTCCGAATATCAGAGGAACAGGACCAACAGTCAGTATATTCGTAGTTGTGCTAAAATTCGGTGACACCCAGTCTTCTACTGGTCCCTGGTGGAAATTCACCCATCCGTTGTTGAGAACAGATAATCTATATTTACAATCTAAGATTTTCAGTATATCCTCTGATTTGACCAACGGTATTGTCATGCCGAAACCGTTGACTGTGGCACCAATATCCGCAGCGGTACGAAAGTCGTTTCCTCTACTTACCTAATACTGGGGTTTGATGAAGCCATAGTTGATAAGAGACAACGTTCAGAATGTGCAAGGGTCCAGGTACCTTCGGTCTGACGCTAGGTACGGAATTGTGATGATGTGAAAACCAGTCAAGCATGGAAACATCACAAACGAGAGATTCAGCTGGGTTTCAGGTGAGTCTCTCGCAAAACCAAATTTGTTTGCAGATGAGTGTATTTTGCTAACAGTCAAGCCTGTTTGACTGGAATCTTACAAGACTATGGAAATAGCAGATCATGTGTTTCCCTGGAGCGTTGCCATTCGGAGCATTCTCCTTTCAAAATAATACGAAGTTAGGGAATGGGAACATTGGTTCTTTTTATTGGGGGTTTTCTTTGCTTTCAGAAGATGTTACTACATTTGAGATGGACACGTCGGAAATCTGCTTTTATCACTTTGTTAGGAGGTACTCAAAATACCATATTCCCTCATGGACAAGAAACCACCGGTTTTTTGTGCTTTGTACTGGGCTGGAGGCAAAAAGTTTATTTTAGCCCTAGAATACCGGATTCAACTTTTATTAAGCTTTGAATTGCAAACGCCTCTATATTTTTTCCCCGGAGCTCTATCATTTTTTTAAATCTCCTTTTTATTCCTCGTAGTAGCAAGGCCTCTGTAGGCCACTCAGATTTCTTTTGAATCCATGAGTTTGTTGGAGACCTTGGAAAGGGGGACGAAATCTGGGTGGTAAAAGTGATTTAATGCAAACTTCACATATGAGTACTCATCATAACACAGCTTTGGTCAGTGAACTCATCGCGCGCTTCAAAGTGCTTAAAACACAACATACTTGCGTACGTTCTGTTTCGTTAGACTAACCTGTTGCTGCCGAACTGGTTTCCAAACACATGGGCTCTACCATCCTGCGCACCCTTAATCGTGATCATTGTCCCATTTTGCAACCACATTCATCCCAGATTAATTTTCGCATTGCTTGAATGTGCCGTTTTGCACACTCATTCGGCTCAGAAATTGGGATAGAAACTTGGGATTATGGCTGTATTTGAGTGGATAAAAACACCAAAGCTCGAAGCCCAATGGACTCGCCAAGCCACTGAATTGATTAACTAATAGCTCTCAAGTGAATGCTGGCGCTTATGTTGTGCTAACCTCGATGCGGTAAGCTAATCGGTGATTATAAAACCAGGCTTTGTTACGCCCGCTGAATGGCAGCAATGCATTTGACGCTGAAGCAACTAATGCTTGTTGAGCGATCAGAAGGATTTTGGTAGAAATCCGTATCATAAACAAAAGAAAGGGGACGGTATTGTGAAAACTGCTGTGCATTATGCAAGGTTCTATCTCTCAAGTTTTCTCTAAATGGTAACCATACCAGGCAAACAAAGTGCGCAATAAGTGGCTGTAGAATTCAAACAACAAATTATTCGGCACAAGAATATAGCGGGTTTATGAACCAACATGTTAATGCCCGTCATAGTTAGGTTGCAACGGACACACTCTGTTCACTTCAGCTGTGCCAAGTAGTACATGGTATTCGACTCCTATTTGTCCCTCACTAGCGATCCTACGATTTGAGTGTTTGAGTGGCGGTAGACTGTTTAGTTGTGTATCTGTTACTAGCTTCACTGCACTGTTGTCAAACTCGTTCCGCAAAGGCTTCTGTTCCCGGCGTGGTTCATCACTGCTTTGCTTAGAGTCCAGATATCAAACCACACGAGTGTTCGTATATCTCGGATTTGAGTTGATGCTCTCACTGGATGTCAAAAAACCTGAGAACTAACTAAAAAGTCCGCTAACTCCGGCTGGCATTTTGGTTAAAGACTAAGCAGAATGACTGTACTTACTTTCCCTTCCTTCGCTTGTCTGAGCCTGCTGTTTACTGCCTCTACCTCATAGACTCGATGTACATTTGTAACCCCTCATGAACTTTTAACCGTTGACCTGTCGAACCAGTTTGGTCGATTATTTTTACGCGCGCTCTTTGACCGTTTTGCGTTACCACGTGTTGTGCACAGGCGTGTGTCGCTAACTAAGATCGATTTGCCGTCTTCTCCGGGCTTTCTTTGGACTTGCACTACTTCGTGCAACAATTTAGACGGACACCCCCATAATTTGAGGTTTGTAACCCTTTTGTTACGCATTTTATACATGTGGTACCACATTTCATTGATAAATCTCAAGAATCCACAATTTCTGGCTTGTGATTTTGCGCGTCACTCTATTGGGCTTTCTCGAATACGTCAAAGTATTTTACAAGGACTTTTTCATGAGATCTCGAATACAGTTGTTTCTATGTTGAGATGCGTTTGTGGGGATGTGTTACGCCAAAAAATAGAAAAAAGAGTGGAATAGGTGCTGAATGGTTAGTTTCTCCCAGGGTTTTAATGATAAACAAATTTCAAAACAAAGGTACTCACGTAGCCTTGCTCCACTAGAAGTCAGGAGTGGTGGCGCAATAACAAAGAACATGTGTATGAAGTGCATCTACTTTAGAGAAATCAAATGCCTTATAGATGTTTCTAGAGGTAACGGGAAACCATTAAAACATCTGGCGGTGCAATTACAGCCCGGCGCTTCAAGTTTGTTGTTTGAAAGGCACTATTATAAACCATGTGTGAAATTCGCGTAAGTCAGTTTTAAACGGAGAATTAGCTGAATGCCGCTGGTCGCTCGTTTATGACATTCTGCGGTAGAGTATGCCACCCAGAGGCGAAATCGAACGTGAGCTGTCGAAGAGCTTTCAACAACAATATGAGTTTTGTGTTCCGTCAAAAAAAATATCCTGCGATATCTCGAGTAGTATGTAAGCCGAAACAACAGGTGGCCTTCGTGCAGCACGTTCAGTCAAAGGGATTCAGGCGGATTAATTTGACTACCCCGTTAGAAGCCAAATGGTGTGCCAGTGAGCCTACTTCGAGAATTTTGTGCAATTTGGATCCGAATGGAACGTAAAGTTAACGGAAACTTGGGACAGCACATACCTGATGAGTCTCAAAAATGGAAAAATCAGTGTTAAGCTTTCAAAGAGTTTTCATCAACCTTATGTGCAGTAAGTTCCGTAAAAAAATGCACTTAAAATTGACTTTCAAAAGTAATCCAGCAAATGATTATTGGTCTGATGGTTGAATAAAGTTCCTGACAGAAAATTTTGTGTAACTGAGAGGCAAACGGAAATGCACTCCGTTGTGAAGGATGGATAGAATGCAACTGATTTGCGACCAACTTTTTGCCATAATCTAATTTCAACTGACGACAAGAACAAAGTTAACCCCATAGTTCGTTTACTTTTGCTAACGTTACACGATCTTTATAAAGGACCACATAATTATCATTCCATGAGTTCGGAGATTAATGGCAGTGGTTATGAGACGATGGTGGTCAGTCCTGAAAAAGCGATCCACGGATTCTATCTTGTAGTCAACATGGTAATGTAATACTCAATGCAATGCACGGATTGGTAGAGAAAATCTAACTAAGATTAGGTAAATATTAAGTGGAAAAAGTTGGCTCTGGTGTCCGTCAAAACACATTCATTCATCACTCACTTCCTTACCAGACAGTTTCCATCGAGATATTTTCTCTATCCGACAACTTCGATCAGCGTGAGTCAAGCTTGCCTCTTTTAGAGAGTTAAATGTTTTGATGCATCATCGTGTCATCATCCCTCATCCCTCATCCCTTGATCACTTTCCGTTCGATCTTTCTTTCTGGCTCCAGTAATCGTTTAAGCTACTGAGAATGACCATTGATTGGCTAACTGAAGGGCTGGAATATGTCTGGAACCGAACCAGAGGTTATCGTTTCAGAAGGGTTTAGTAAACAATCCAACGACCGTTTACCAAACATTTCTGAGACGATAGTGGTGGTCCTGGTACACATTATGAAACGACATTACTGCCATCTCACTGGCTTACTCCGTTGCCACAATGTGAAGCGGAAATCGTATGACACGGTCAACAAAATAAAATTAGACGTTGACCATGATCGCTACACACATCACGTTGTTTGATAGACCTGATTTTATGGTCGACAGAGTAGATAACTGTGTGTTATGCCGCACTGCGATGGACCACACAAAGCGAAGTGTGCTTGCGTCGTCATGCCACAAATTGCGCAGGATTGTACGACTAGATGAGGCAAGTAGCGCGACTGACTCAACTTCTGTCGGATGGCAGATAAGTGCGAACACATTGTATACAACACATCAGCTGTCACAACTACGCGGCACCGTCGGGGTTGATAATATGGCATATCATTGACTGGCCTTCGCTTCAAAAGAAACGAAATCAAAGAGTGTTATAATGCTCCGTACACTGTCCCTCTTGGTGGTCCTACCGAGTACGCCGGTCTTAGAAAGAACAGGCTTGTGAGGATATCGGTGAGACTAACCATGTAAGGCAAAATTACATGACCTTGATTCTATCTGGAAGGTAAAATTCATAAAACGAGCGCACCAAGAATCTGTAGAATATGAAAATGTGTAAACTGAATTCTGCCTAAATTCTACTCTTGTACATATCTACACCATGAATGGTTCATTAAAACCTTCATCCCAAGTAGTCTAGAGGTTATTTTTATGACTTACAGTCGGTAAAATGAACACTTGATTTCGACAATGAGGTTCCAGAATGCACAGCACTATATTCGGTGATCTACTTACTGAGAAGAAAGTAGCTAGGCAGCCGTCATACGAAACTGTGTAAAATTGACTACCTAGATGTTTCCCTAGGCTTAATTAATTTTTCGGTATCTTGCAAACCCGAAAGACGTCTCCAAATTGCAGCCAGCACCAATTTCAAGTGTCGTGGCGCAAGAGAGGGACGTCATTTTTGCTTGTCTGAGTAAATAGTTGTACGTACAGTCCACAATGTAGCGGAAAACAAAAAAGACCTTTGTACTGAACGAGCATATTTTAGTAAGAATGAAAAACAACTTGAGGTAGAGATGTCAAATTAACGCCTCAGGCAAAAAATTCCCGGATACCACAAAAGGCAGCAGGTTTTGGACAGCAATTAGGGATTAATTCTTCCCCACTTTATGGGTTTCTTAGTAGGCGGCCTAGTAAAGCGTTGGCAACTTGTGAGCCCTCATAACTTCTTCCAGGTGAATACCATTGATTACCGTAAAAGTGTTTTCTCACTGTTATCATATGCTAGCATGGACGTGCTGAGCTGGGAGGCACGCAATTAGCCCTCGAGACCATGCATCCAATTCGCCCATCGAACTGACTTTTGACGCATGACAGCATTTTAGTCGTTTCGGGATACTGTGTTTCAAATTTTGTGTGGGCAAACTTGCTATGATAAATCATGGGATAAAGTTATAGAATGAACTACAGACGAAATTGCAAACCTGATTTAAAGCACACAAACTACTAGCATACATCAAAATAAGCAATAAATCCCACAGGAAGTGAATAGTTTCCAAAACATGGGATCATGTACGTCTGTACTTCCAATACAGCCACATTTAGGCACAGAATTTTAGTATACTTCCAGAACTTCGGATAGATTGCGCTTACCTGATGGCTCGAACTTGTGATAAGGCGACTGGACTATTACCTGGGTCACAGCAACTGTGCAAGACAGTCGACTCTTTTGTCCACATGAAGAAGGCATGGGGTTGATGGGGATGAATGTAGCTTGCCGGAAACTTCGACGAAATCGACGTATTGAATTTTTAGGCGTCAGGGTATTGAGTGTTCGAGTGAATGAGCTCTGCCGCCACCGGAATGAGCTTTGGGAAGGACGTCGAGTCATTTTTGCCCGATCGTTTGGTGTGGAGTGTTTGGTGGGTGAAGTCACTGAGGAACCTAGGGGCGATCCGTCACAATCCTGAGAGGCGTTTTCGTCTATCTTTCGCAGGACACTTGTGTTTGGAAATCGCGATAAGGGTGTCTGAACAGTTGTCCCATCGTTAAAATCGTTGGTTTGCGAGTAACAACTGAGCAAAGAATCGTGTAGGTTCAAAAATTGGTCTCTTGAGTCTGCTAAGGATGCGGGTGAAAAAACGCTGCTTCGCATTTCGTACATGTCAATCCAGTTTGCCGCAAAGGAGTACAACCGGGTGATTCGCTGTCCTGCATGAATCTTTTCGTCCAGCACATCGATTTTATTCAAGAATACAATCATTGGTACTGACTGAAGGTACCTAAGGAGCAGAGTCATACAGAGGTGAAAAGCACTAGACGTATGTTGAATAATCGGTAAGAATCGATTTCCATCTTAAGTTTTCAAAGATCAGTATTCCACAATTCTGCTACAGCGAGAACTAGAGCATTTTACCAAACGGTGTAGAACATTATAGCTCCGTATTTTCCACATCGTGATGATCACAACAAAGGTTTTCGACTGAGTTTTTCGAATGAGTGTCAGGCGTCCAATCAATTTCATCCAGTTCGCTTTATCGGGTGAATTCTTTGGTGGATGGGTTCAGACTGCCAACGACCTAGTGCGATGTAACATTCTGATCATGAATACTCTTCACCGTAATCCAATTTGTCTCACAATTGTGTTACCTGATGGACGGGCTTGATGCTGCGGCTAAGGGCTGTATGTTGCCAGGATTAAATAGGCACTTGGGTTAACCCAATTTCTGTTTGTCTTTTCTTAGCTTCGCTTCAAGAAAATGTCCTCGAAACGCTAACTTTTTTCCCATTATTTTATATACAGAAGGTAAATAAACTGGATCAAGTAGATATAACGAAAAAGATATATAAATCCTGTAATTTCTGATGACTATCTTAAACGTTGACTTCATCAACACTAAAAGAGCGCTCGTAGGTGCGGGGGGAACTCCCGCGTACAAAACGGATGTGGGTCCCCAAAAAGCACTGTTACTTTTCAAATAAGGCAACCACTTGTTGGAAAGAACAGACTAAATAGTTACACTAATTCTGACGATTCTAGTAACCGGATGTGTAACTCTTAACTGATACCTGGAGGAATTTGTGAGGTAGTCAAGTTTTCATAGAGAAAGCTCTCGAAAAATCACGTGTTATTTAAGTCCCATGCTTGGCATGATGTCTTTAAAAAGAAATCACATTCTTCTTCCAGCTATCCCAAGAAATCATGCCAGTGCCATCAGTCGAGGTTATGAACAACGTGCTACTAATATGTACTTCACTGTGTCCAATTGAAGCTACTGTGGTAAGTTAGGCAGCAATTTTTCAATTGATAAAACGTGGTAACTCAACTTGCGTTGAGTCTACCATGCTTATTTGCTTATCCACATGCCATGAAACAAAATGGAGCCACAAAGTTTCTTGAAAATTCACAAGTTTCTTCTGTGCTTTATAGGGGGAAGTTACCCTATTAGGCCTCTGTAGCCTACTAATTGGAGCCGATCTGAGCTACACACATTAAACGACTGGAGGTGCATCCGCACAACACTTGTAAGATGGAATTTCTGTGGTAAGAAACACCAACATTTTCCGTTCGCGTGTTCCACTGAGGAGTTTCACCACAATGCCAGTAGCTTATTTTCGCATGTTCACTAGAAAGCAACAAATTTTTGGCGGCCTCCAAGGGTCTTCTGGCAACGGGTTAACCTTCAGATCGGAGACTCGTGTAGTATTTGTAAAATGTAAGTCAACAACGCAGACTTGAGAGATAAAATTTAAGCACGCAAAAATATCGCACCTGTGGGAGCCTGGGAAACACCGCTGTATCTGTCACTCGCCACTACCAATTACCCCTACTGATATCTTTGCACCCGCTTCACACAGAGAGTGCACTGACATCAGTGCTGTTTCGCTGGGCGATCGTGTTTTTGACTCAGTCCGGTGTGCATCTTAAACCTGCAAATATTGATCGACTGCAGAGATGGTACAACCGAGGCCAAATATGTGAGTGCATGTTTTGCTGTTTTGCTGCAGTCTGGTGCATTCGATTTAGAGTATTGCTGTTCAAAAACTCCCATTGGTTGAAAGGCTTTTTGTTTAAGAGATTACAAGCACAAATGAATCGGGGATTGTTTTATATTTAGAGCTTAAGTTTGGCAGAATATATCCAGGAGGAACGACTCAACAGAAAAGACAAAGACCAGCAAATTCAACCAGATGACTACATGCGACCAATTCCGAAATGTATTTGCACAACTTTCCTCCATGTACTTGGCGAAACATTTTCAGAGATTTGAAATCTAGGCCAAAAATTTCATGCCCCTCACCGCCGTATCAGACGGGTGAACTGGCGTCCAGAATCAGGAGTCGGCATGATAATTTATCCGAGTAAATTCTGTACTTAGAGCAACTGCAGTCGAATCTGGTTGATTCCTGCTTGCAATACCTCCTATTATCAACCAGATGCCAGTCATTTCATGATAAGGTGATACATACCACCTAGATCCTTGCGAAGAAACCATTGATTAGTGTTATTTTGACTGGCCAAGAAGGTATGGATCATTATGGTGGATAACTTTAACTCCATTTACAAAAAGAACAGCATTCTTTGTAATTGATACAGCTTCCAAAATATAATAAAATCAAGGGACAAAGGCTTAATTCACTGAAAGCCCCCTTTTAAGTCACTGTGATATAGAATGGACTGGACAATTCGATGTCACTATTTCTTGCGCGCTTGCCAAAAATATGCGGTGATTCTTTGATTGTGTGGTCTTCTCAAGGTGAACAGACCAGGTTTGTCGAGACCTACCCTAGACTTTTTTGATTTACATTGTAATGCTTTGTGTATATGGTTTGTTGTTATACATGCAACCATTAGGTGGAGATTAACAGGCTACTGCCTCAAAGACACTTTACGTCTTACCAACCAGTTTAAGAGTTTTTGGTTGTCTGATTAAAATCTGTCCCGTCTCCTCGTTACTTCCCACTTTTCATGAATGTGACGTAGAAGGAAACATTTGACTACGTTTGTGACTTTATTGAACGTTATGGTGGAGAATTTGGTATCCCTACTTCAGAACTTAAACAACTACGGTCACTGTGCATGTAAAAGGTTGAATTCAGACCAGCAACGTAATTCACCGACAGAAAGATGGAGTGGTGGTCTTTTCTCCGTTTGGTCACATTCTGGTGTTCAAGTGATTGTCTTTTAAGGTAGCGCTCATATAAAATTCTATTGTATATGACTGAAGATTGAAAGCATTCGATCTAGGACTAACGCTTTAGTCAGTTTGCCAGAAGCAATTGTATCTTATTCATCTATAAAAGGACAGAACAATCACTGAACTGGATCCTCGGTGACTAGGGAGTTGTGTATTGTCTGCGTTTGTGTTTGATCATTTCACTTCTGAAAAATAAGCTGTCAGCTGCCACTACCAGCCAGCTAGCGTGCTCGTCCGAATGCTCGTGCCGAGTGCCGTATGTTGGCCATACAACGAGGCGCTCATTTGAGAAAAAAGTGAACGTAACCCATCTTCATGAAAATCCCAAATTAAGCTCATCGACGCTATTTTCCGCCTAAACGAAAACTTTACTTATAGATAACAACCAATTCTCTAGCTTCATCCAAAGGATACCCAGAAACTGACTGGAATACATGAACATTCTGCTGTTATCTCTACCTCAGGCAATCAGAAAAGGTTCACTCAATCCTCTATATTCGAAATAGCAGTATTGTGGTGGTGACCTGCCGACGACGCAACCCTGACTAGACTGTGTTTCTGAAAATGAACTGACCGTTTTGACATATTCAGCGTTGCAATTCCTGGTCCTCTTAGCGAAGTCCGGATTACAGTATGCTTGCATACACACTGTACTGCACTAGCTTGATAGCAAAATCACCGACACCGAAGCAAGAGTAGAATGCAGCTTGCTAAGCGCACCAAAGCTCGGTCTACTTATTTTTTCCTTTTACTAGTGAGGGACGTGATTTCAGGTCCTGAGAGTGATCCCGAAAATAAGATGTAAACACGCGAAAAGCTGGAGTGTTTCGGCTGAATGCTGCATGTATTTCAAGCCGGGCAGTGTGCGGAAATGCATGAGTCTTGCTATCTTATTAGCATATCTGTAAAACATACCACAAACTAGCCGCAAGTTGTCTGACAACGTGGATTAAATGAATACCCCAGAGAACAAGTATTGCTGACGTGTTGTCATTATCAAAAGTGATATCGTCAATTTGTCAACTCAACAATAAATCGCTGGACAAGAACAAATCACGACATAGGATTAGCCATCCTGGTTCGGGCGGACGTGGCCTTGACAATCCATTCAGATAATTTGTTGTTATATTGCCCTCATGTACTGTATGGAGGCTGTAAATCGAATCGATACCGTTCAGTATATATATATATATATAACGGAATTAAATGAACCTGTTCTATTACTTTTTTGTATGAGTGGTTCTCACTCAAGAATACTCTGAGTTATGGAACACGCCGGACATCATGTCACGCACAGCCAAAGGACGTGACTCTGTATACTCCACTTATGTGGTCTTGTTAGCTTATCAGACAGTTGAATAAAATTGGGAGAAATTACGGTACATAGCATGAAACAAATATCAACTTTTCCCTGATCCTTTCAGTTACCACTACAGACTGTTCACCAGAAACTGACCATATGGCGCTAAGTGGTTGCCGATAGGATGGCGTACAAGCCATAGCACGGGAATCCCAGCACCGCAGACACTCACGAATTTCAGTAACCTAAAAAGACAGACTGTCGTGTCTTGTCCCAAGTTACGAACTGTAGCCAAGACAAACAAAGAAAACCCAGTGCAAACCCCACTGAAGTAAGAATACCGGTGTTGCTTGCATGGACATTACAGATTTTGCAAAAGTGGATGAATACGTTGGTTAGAGGAATTGATTTAGCCGATAGAGAGCCCCATACAGCTTTATTTTATTCACATGCCCATGTATGTAGTTGAGCTGCTTGAATTCATTTACATGGGAGTAATGAACACTGGTCCAATCGGTAGAAATACCAGCAGTACTGCGTGGTGCTGAAAATGAACGATGGTGCTATGTGAATATTGGGCATTGATAAATTTCTGTTTATCCACTTGATACGTTCAGCAGAGAAAGCTGCATTTCCGTTAACCTGAGCACGGATACACGCATTTCTAAACAGCTGGAGGTTTTGAACTATATGGAGCACTCCACTATACCGCTTCCTTCTCACAAACTACGCACATTATTTTCTGGTGGCATGACTTCCGTAAAGCGAGCTAATGATCCAAGACACTGTTCGATAAACCGGAAAACAGGATAAATTTTCGGAAAAAAATAAATCGCTATTTGGATATGGCGTGTGGTTCCTTAACAGACAGCTCGTCATGTGACCACTCCAACTGGATGGCAATGATGGGATCTCATTCGGTATGGTAGGCTGTGCCGGCAGTGACCCAGTCACTGAATGCTATTTCTGTGGCGTTTTTGTTCATGCCGAGGCTCCGTATCTTCTGTTCTGTTTTTCCTACACAGATGACTCAAACTCTGGATTCAACTCATGAAACTGAAAATGTTTGAAACTATTTGTCCGGTGTAACGACTGGTGTGTGGGAGCATTTACGGTGCCTATTTTTGACTACTTATCACAAGACAGTAGTATGGTTGCTACACCTAATCATATGGGGCGAGGCATTCGGCCTGATGTAGTTTACGAGAGATTCGGATGAGTGTATAAGTCGAGTTTCATGCAATTCGGGTTCAAGTAGAACATGAGGTCGACTGGAGCTTGGGGATTGCGCTTACATGGTGAGTCGGCGTGCTGAACCATTTCATTGTGGTGTCGACCGGGTAGCCTGAACGTCACTCTGGGTGAACTGAGAGTTCAGCAAATCCAGACAGGGCTAAACTCTCTGTTTGGTATCAATGCGCTGGTTACTTTCGACGATCCGATCCCACCGGGCCAACTTAGATAGATATCCGTTCTTCTCTGATGCTTTCATAAGGTGTCTGCTGATCACTGGAGCCGTAGACTGCAAATTCCCTCACGCCAGTTTGCATTTCTACATGGAGACGGTTGTTTGGAAGCCACATCACCGTTACACGCCCTGCTTCTTCACTCTTAAGCAACTGCTTCTAATCTCAACTTGTCGTTTGTTGGTTTCTCGAAAGTGTTTGATTCAGTTTCGCATGACACAATTGCCAGATCTACCGAGGAGCTTGGAGCACCGTCACAGCTGGGAAGAGCTGGTATGGAGATTAACGCGCGAAAAACGAAAGTTGGGGGGTTTGTGGAGACAAGCAACATTGGCGACAGCGCTCTCAGTTGAACTATTTTGCTTCGCGGGGGGGCTCATCACCTTGACATATTTGGGCGTCCCCTTCATTTTCAAGTGAAAAACGTCTACAACCACCAACAGTAGCTCCTTAAACTGCTCCGTTGAAGCTCCATCAAAGAGTGGAAATCGCAACGAACCGCCTGATACTGAGGCTGAAATATTCGCTCGGGCTCGGCCAGGTCCACCGAAACAAGCGCAAAAGGTTGGACAGTTACATCAGCTAATCTATTCGTGGCTGGCTACGTCTACCGGAGGAAACTCCGATTAGCTACATCCACCCTGGTAAACAACATGGGGGACTTTGTAGCTCCTCTGAGAGCGCATATAGAAAAGCTCCTTTCTACCCGGTGGCGAGTACTACGCAATGCACCCAACGATTCCGCATTTGGCGAGATTGTTCGGAATCTCAGCCTTCCGATCCGAGTCAATGGTACATTCGCAAACAACAAGGAAGGGCTGGTGGCTGCTTGGGGTGATAGTCTGCATAACAGCTTTGACGGTCGCGGTTTACGAGAGTTGATCGCTTCCCTTCTTTCAAGTCGATGGCTTGTATTTCCAGAATGAGCGTTTCCTTGTAACTTTATCCGCGGTATTCGGCTCCGATGCAACCCCCTTAGGACGAGAGTTAGCAGCGCCATAGTGGCCAGACGATCCTCTGTCGTGGAAGCTGTGGCCAACCGGAGAGTTTGGTGCATATTCTGTAGTCCTACTGGATCAGCCATTATGCTAGATGTGCTCCTGATGTGCGAGTCTTTACTGCGCTTACCGCGCCTTGAAGAGCATTTAACAATGTTTGTCCTTTCCTCAGTTGCTGATCTTTACACGTGTGTTCCCCTACCAAACATTCTTATATACGATGGGATTCAACTTGTCTGACTGCAACTGTTGGTGGCGCGACTTCAAATGGGACACTTGCCTCCTCTTATTTAATATTCTCCTGTAACCCTTCCATATCTATCGCTCGCATTTATTTTTTATGTTTATGAACATCTTCAAAAATAAGCGATAATGCAACATAAGGTTGAAGGAAGCTCGGGGATTGCGCCTACATGATGAGCATCAAGAAAGACGAAACCGGCCTTTGGCTATCGGAGCTTTTTCAGTGAGCTCAAGAAAGACGAAACCGGCCTTTGGCTATCTGAGCTTCTTCAGTGAGCATATGAGTAGCATATTACGTCTATACAATGTAGCCAGTTAGTTTTTCCATTTCACGTTTGTGGATACTAGGCAAAACAGGTCATTTCCCTCCCCGACTCGGGAGAGCACAGCTGAAACTTAGAATCACTAGTGAATAGTGTAACAAGTCCTGCGATGTTTGGAAACGAAAAGTGATATGCACTGCGGTATGTGAACGCTTCCTTCGCCAAATTACTACGTGAACGTAAACCACGCGGTTTCTCTGGGCTACAGTTTGTTATCCACGAAATAATAGTAGTCGACAAGACAGCGAATAAGACAAGCTGGTCGTACTACAGCATCATTTCGGGGCAGAAAAGTGAGGGCTACATCCACTGATCATAATTATGCTTGTACATAACTAGCAACTTACCGGCAAAAAATAACCTCATATGAACTAGCGCCATTGTTATCCTAGGACCCCATAATAACCCACGTGTCTCTGTTAGTCGGTAGGTAGCATGTATATAAATGAAAACGATTTTCTGTGTCTATGTCACAAACTGTAAAGGAGGTTCCCGTGGCTTGCTTGCCACAACGATTTTATACTGCAAGTTATGAGCGCTCCGTCGGATAAACTTGAGAGTAATGTAGTCCTGTGGCAAGTAAGTGTCGTCTCCGTTTTGACTGAAACATACCTTACTCGCGTAGTTTTGCACAGTATTAATTATATTACGGGCAATGGTTAATTTATTGTATACAATCGTTCAGCTGTGACACCCTTTCGATATATAGCCGAAAGGGACACGAGGGTTGATATTCTACTAGGTTGCTGAAACTTAAATGGCAGCAATCGGAAGGCCAGATTTGGATTCGACTCGCAGACATTTGGATCGGTGACACGCTTTCTAACCACCGATCTTCTTTGAGTTCATTCCAGGGAATGCACATTCTTTTCATTTCCGCAAAATGTAGGGGACGGTATTATCCACTAGAGCTCGCCTTTTTTCTGCACAATACATGAAATGGTTGTGGCCTGCGCAGAGCTCTACAAAGTGTACCATTCGAAAGCGACATCACTTTGCTAATTATATTTGCCTGAACCCTAGTGTGTCCATCAGATGAATTATTAGTTAGGTTGATTCAAGCACATTAACTCGTCTGCCATCATGTGACACGTGACAATGCTTAAAAGCAAACCATATGTTTGTCTTGAGTGGTGACCTTTAAAGGTGAGACAATACGAACCCTATCTACAACTAACGTGTTAGTACAGTAACATTAGATTTGCTTCCGCATCTGTGAGCTAAAATGAGCAATTTGTCAATGAATTTGTCTTCTTACTGTGACTTTGATGAGTCGGAATACACCAAGACTCAGTAGTAGGTGCTATGTGGTGACAGAGTGTCTTTAGAAAAACAATGAAGCAACAATAAGCAACCCGATGGGAAGAGCGTGATTAACTTGTCAAGTCACAACAGCATACGAAGTAACATTTCTGAGCCAAATGTTAGCGGAACTTTTTCATTCTGAGGAAAGTGAAATAGGTGCCTAACATGACGTTCCAAATTCGACAAATGATTGAATGTCATTTAGCACGGTAGAAGCAACGCCTCAAATGAGGGCAACGCTGCAAATTTAACGTGCAATTTAATATGACGATGTGGAATGAGTTGGGCGCAATTGCACAGCCAAAACAAATAGGCAGAAACATCATGTCTTTCAATTTTACACCCGGCGATTTACCTCAACTTATAATCATAGTGGTTGTTACCAGAGCACTAGGCTTCAATTAAAGGTAACATTAATCCTCACCCTGATTATGCTTGTCGTCCCAACAATGGCTTGTTATACTAATGGTAATGTGTAGAGAATTGGAACTTTTAATGGAAATTTCGTCTTGTAAATAAAGCCAGTCTGTGCTGAAAAGACAAGAAGTACTGCACGCTTGTCCCATCTTTACTTAGAATCACTAGCTGTGCTCACCTCATGAAACTCTCGGACCCACGACATCCCGGCCAGTAGTTGAACACCTAACCGTTCGGCCATGAGCGGTTGAGCAGCAGTATGACTGACTAGCACTTAGGCGCGATCTACCTTCACTCATCCTTCAATCACGAGATCCACATCCCGAGACTCCCCAGAGCTTCGCGAGATGCGCAAAGCTGATGGTTCCCAATAAGCATGAAGGGCTATGAAGTGCTCCTAAGCTTTTGAGTATAGACTGTAATTTGGTTGCAGGACGAAATCCCCATTGAAAGTGGCTTATAACCCATCGTACACAGCAACTCTGAGGTCATCATAAAATGCCTGAAATCCCCATTAGTATGGGAACTTTCAGCGCGACAAAGTCACAACACAGTTAATAGTACCGTAGGACTGCTGACATTTTTCTGGTTTCGGTCACCAGTTAGCAAGGAATTCAGTGCCAGATAAAGCCAACTGACCACAAATATGAGATGGTGGTGCATTTCTGGTGGGTATGGAACGACGGGTTGTACTTGTAATACAATATGTATTCTGTGGGTATTCTATTGTGCTCCACCTACGAAAACCCATGGTATCGTAAGTAAAGTGAGATACACGCGCGCTCAGATAAAGGAGTCTAATCATTTCACGCTAAATTTTGTTTCATATTTGTGGTCACATTGGTAATTTATGAAGCAACACAGCTGAGGGCAAATCACTTATTATTGCGAAACCACCACGAGCAGTCAGATTGGTATTAAAGTTTGTGAGCAGCTACTCATAAGGCTATTAAGTAGCGTAAAACCTGGAGCAACTGGAGCAACACTACCGAAAATCGGGTTTAAATCTGCATCGATAAAATGATGCGAAAGTGAATCGTGGTTCATGTTGGTCCAAATGTACTTGTGAGGGCACGATAAAAGCTTTTCCATATTGTATTTACTCTGGGTGTGTTCATTACTGAGAGGTGGTTTTACGTTGTCAAGAACTGTTGTACCAATTTTCTTCATATAGTGACAGGCGTCGTTATTTTGAAAAGGAGTAACTAATAAGGTGGTTCGGAGTCGTTACTCAGTCAGGACAGTATGGCCATGATTATTTACCAATGTCACTTGTTCATATGGCCACGAAGTACGCATATTGCTCAAAATGCGATTAAGCTTTTGCAAATCCCCTGGACTATATTATTTATTATTATTATTACTATTACTATTAAAGGGAACCCAAAAAACAAGTCAAATAATGATTTATGCATAAGCTATTCTTGAGATTCATGATCCTCGAGGCTAACGTAATGGTTTTGTAATTCTTTAACAAAACCTTACCACTTTCTGCTCTTGTCAGTTAACGTGTCAATATGCAGGTATTAAAAATCAATACAGGCACAAGCAAATCGCAACTGTATTAACTGGTATTATGATTGAAGTTACCTGGTCATCTGTTGGAACTACTTCAGTCAAAAACTTTGCGGAAAATTTGCGCACGTGAAAGCCGTCATGAGCTTAAAAATGTTCCAGAGATGCTACGGAATCAGATAAGTACCTCTTCAGCAGCCGGTCACTTTGTTTCGAGGTACAACTGGGTGTTTTTATAACCTTGGTCCGAAGTGTGAATTAAGGAAACAAAATGCGGAACCTTCTCTCATATTCTCCAAAAAACGGCTGTATTAGCAGCTCTTTCTTTTTCAGTTTGAGGTTTTGGGAGTGTCTTAGATGTTTGATGCGCATCCTGAACCACATTGTGCATTACGTATTGAGAACAATCTCAGCCTTCATAGGGTTCCAGATTACTATCATGGTCATCAGTTATGGACAAACCGACGTTCAACTTGGGTAGTTACATTCAGCAGAACTGTTCTTTATACGGGTCATCTGTGCGCACCCTTTTGTTCAGTGCCATTAAAAAGCGGAGTCTATCCACAATACAATCCGTTCATTTGAATTTATTCCAGCAGTTGCTAAATTTAACTAACCTCATGATTTTTATCATTATAATGATGAGAAAAGAAATGAGACCAGTTACAAATAGTGTTATTCCTTGTAATTTGTCGGAGCAAAAAAATGAGGGTTAACCTTATAGTTGAATTTTAATCTAGTAGTTCTTGATAATATTCAGCCGGCATTTGTTTACGCAGCCCAAAGAGTTGGTACTGGTAGACAAATTTTCATCCTAAAGCAGTTAGCTTCAGAATAATTTATCCAAGTTGATTTTGATGTCCATTATTCCTGATACCATCATTTCGATATATTTAAAACGATGAAATCAAGCAAAAATACCATTCATCAAAATTCATGTGAATAATAGGCAGCACTACAGAAAAAAATGAAATTTTATCAGTGCCTAAACTGTATAGAAATATTTTGATGCATTCCTATTTAGTGTTAAATCTAGGTTTATCCGAGTAAAATATAGGTAGTTTTGTTTGGAAAAAATCGCACCGGAAAACTTTTTTGTTCGTAATACTTCGAAGAATACGGAGCGAGGTGCTAAACTAGATTGAACACAATTGGGCAACGTTTTCTTGCAAGAAACACGCTCGCAGCTATCGAATAGTGCAGATTTATATCAAAATAATCAAGTTCCAGTGAGCCATACTACGAAAAACATATTTTCATAGTCTAAATGGGTAAAAACGTGACATCAATCAGTACGGCAACAGTGCATCTGAAGAAATCACAATGGTTTAGATAAAGCCTAAACGAAACTCCAGAGTAGGGTTCGAACCTGAGGCTCCCCGACTGATCACTTGTTCTTCAACCAGTGAAGTTATAATCTGTATGTTAGTCTTTTATGTTGCTTCGTACGAAAATCCTATCTCGGTTGGAACCTGACTGTCCTATCCTTTGTATCATTAGGTCCACTCACCAGATCAACACAGTTAGCTGTTTACGTCTGAGAAGGAATTTTGCCGTTTTCTGTTGCATTTACTTTGCTGAACAAACGAGTTCGATACAAACGAAGCTCTTGTGAAAAAGCCCACTAAAAAGTTTTAAGTTTTTCTAGCCACATGGATCCGGACACCGTTTTTATTATGTGTACCACATAAAGACAAACATTGAGACAGTCTTAACTGCTTGCTCTTACGTCAGTTTTGTGCACAGTAACGACAGTTTACAGGTGCTTGGGGTTGCACATCCACTTTGCCCCAGAAAGAGCAGCAGCACCGAAAACGCTATGCACGACTGTTATCGCTGGTAAACGACAAGCAGCTGGTACAATTCCCAAACCCAGGTGATCAAGAAGGTAAGATATTCAGTAGTACACACCGAAATATTGTTTGCATTCGCCGTAACACGAGGAAGCGGAGGATTTTCGCATGAAAAGTTGAGCAGTTTTTGCTGGCTGTTGCTTTCAACTGTTTTCAAAAATTTCACTATTTATTTTTGCGTTGTGTAGGTATTTTAGTTGTGGACATGAGAGCCATTACATTATTTTAACTCTGGATGAGACTAGCATCGATTGGCTGCTCGGGAGCAGGCTGGACAAAGTTGAGTGTGGCGTTCAACAGTTTTTTCCAGAAATCGAATCTTTACACGCAACGACCTTTCGGAAAATTGCATCTCATATCTGATCATCCAAATTCACAACTAGACGAAGCTGTCGCAAACTTAGGAGTTTATAATAACTAGCTGTAAAGAGGAGATGCTGGCTTTTGGGAGGCTGAATGGACTGTCCGAATCGAACTAATATGTCCTCAACCTTATCACGACACAAACATAGGGTGAGTGGTTTGCACTTAGGTTGGTAAAGGTAACACTTAGGTAATGTTACTTGTGAAAAAGGAGGCTTTGGGTGCGTTTTGCTTCGTTGCCTGTGTATCCTCTAGCCTTATGAGGTGTAATATATAGTTAAGTTTGCGCAATCCTTTTAGAAGATATCAAGAGGTACACGAAAACGTGGGTACCCGAATACCCGACTGATATAATAGTCCTTTGATCAAATATACTCCAAAAGTTTAAGTGGCTTTTGAGGCAAAGTTCGCGGAATAATCGAAGACATTATATGCCATGTGATCGTGTCACTGCGTCATTGTAAAGGTAAAAATCATGATAAAATCTACCCTTGTTGTACCCTCACTCAGCACAACAGTGACATCGTTTTCCAATTCCACTATATTTTTCAGTGTGCCGTTCATTTCTAGATGTTCTCCATTCATCACGAACAATCAGAAAGACGGACGATTCGGTACACGTTGTAGTAAATGTACTTTTTCAAGAAACAACATCCTAATTTAATCGTCACCGGTGGCATTGTATTGTCATTAACAGCAACGCACCGGTGCTTACCTGCCTTACAATCACAAAGGAAGAAAGCCTTGGCAAAGGGTGAAAATAAGAGAGAAGAGTAGGGACTCATTGCGAAGAAACCTTACACCTTTAAGGAAAACTATCAAGAATAAGGCACCTACACATTTGGACAGCATCAACATAACCGTATCTGTGTATCATGTCGAAGTAAGACACCATCAACAGGGCCAACCTAGCACCCGTTGCTGACCTCAGTCGACCTGAGCCCAGAGGACAAAGACAGATGATCTTCCGCCAGGCAGTCAGGTTAGGAGCTGAAGGTCATCCAATTCATCTACACAGACAAAGCGCCCACGATGGATACTGCACTACAGCTCTTATTTCTACACTAGGTGAAGCACTATCATTGTAGATTATAACTGCGAGTTTCGGAAGGGGAAATGCGCTGCAAAACAGAATTGGGGCGGCACATAGCTTCCAACCTCATTAAAGCCAGCTAGACTACTGTACACCTCTGCATGGTCCTCATGAATAAAACGGCAGATTTCGATCGATCCGTTTCGCATTACTCTTCACATTGGAACTGACAACAACACATGTAGCAGTGAACAAAAGTACTAGATGAGTTCCAAAACAGCTAAGCTGGATATTCATCATCGTCTCCATTTTTTTGGCTGAACGAATGAACGCCGCAAATCTACTAACCAAATGTGTGTAACAAGGGTTTTTTTCGCCCGTATTGATTGCCGTCTTTTCAGACAAAAATTACAACGTGCTGCGCAATGGTTGCTAATCAGCCCGTCTGTAACAATGAGCATCAGGCGAAGTTATAAAAGTAACTTTGGTGAATTTTTACTTTAGAGACTTAAGCACAAGTGTAACAAACGTGGTTGAAATTTCACTTATATATGAGGTGACTGACAACGTTAAATCCACCCAAAATAGAATGCAGTGGCATTATTCCCCATGACAACCTCGGCGTCCTTTGTTCAATGAAATACCTACTGCCCTGGAATGAGGGACTTCCGATTGGTTTGTAAACGCGATTCCCATGGCTGGAGAAACCCAAAGTGAAGGTCTCTCTTAATCAATTGGTAAATTTGACCACTCGGATATGGATTCAAACCGTTCAGTTCAGGGGATCTGTACCGCACTCTTACAAAGCATGGTTTATTTTGTATGTGTTTGCATGTGTTCAGATTCGTAAGTGGTAGAAAACAGCGATGATCCTGATTGTGAGTTGATGTTTTATAGGTTTCTAAACCAAGCAAAGCAGAAGAGCCAATAAGTTTGTTTGCCTAGGGATAAAAAAAGGGACAACAATTTTGCTTTGCCAACCGTGTGTTAACCCCTACTGCTTTGCCCTAATCAACATTATCTCTTTTGTTTAACAGGTAGGTGCTGTTCAAGGAATTTTACAAACTGGACCAGCTTTCTGAGTATAAAAGTCAGACCACTTCTCCAGAATGAGAGAAAGCACCTTCGGTTGGCAGAAAGGTCTTACGCACAAATCTGTTTCTTCTTGTGTGAGGCACTAGAAAGCATTTGTCAACTTCTCGGCTGAAAAGTTGATAAACTTCCACTTGGAGAAGAGCAAACAACTCATGTATACATCATCATCATCATCATCATCGTCGTCGTCGTCATAATCACTGAAAGCATGACATCGATGCTCAACACTGATGCTTCGCTGCCGTGATTTATTTGAAAACTCTATGATGAAGAAAAGGATCGGAGACGACGGGGTCGAGACTTAGTGAGAGATCAGTAGAATCATCCTGTGGTTCCTACCCCTCCAGACGCTCATTCAGGCAATATCTGTATAGAAGCTTACAACAAGAATACCATTGAAATCAATTGCCAGCCATATCTTACAGCGCCTCCGGTCAGGTGCAGTTGGGGATCATGCGGTTCTCACCCTGGAAGGCAAGTAGCACCGACAGCCTCCAAATGCTTCGTAGTCTCTTTCATGCCCCTCTGCCAGCTCAATGGTTGACTCATGTATATAGTACATCTGAATTCCGTAAAGGATACGTTTACAGATGGATTCGAATTATAAGCCTTTATCGTGACGATTATTGGTGCGCAATACTTGACCAATAAACGCAAAATAAGTAACTGCACGAGCGACATGCCTTCTAGTGTGACGGCGGTGAAGGCATTCTAATCAAGCACTGTTATAAACTACTTCAACCTATTGTCCAGCTTCATTCGCCAATTCTCTGTGGTGATGTTACTTTAAGGATAGGTAAATTGTGGATTAAGTCGAATCAGACCAAATAATCAGGATCCCGATAACGTCGCGAGATGAGGAAACGTCAATTTTAGTAACGTCAACCGTTGTGAGTAATCCTGCTTGGTTATCCTCAACCCGAAGTTTAGTAAGGAATAATGGTATGGTCCCAAGATGCGGTGCCAACTTCAGTTGATGATCACACAAATTGTCAGACGGCCAGCTGCTTAGATCCAAACAGAGACTACGCTGTGATTGCCAAAGCCCATTATTGCATTTAACGTGAAGTTATAATCATTATTCGTCAAACAGACACCAGGTCATAGACACCAATAGACCATTTGGGGAGAAGGAGGCGGAAAGCCCGAAAAAGGCGACGATAAATCTACGAGGTCTGTCGCTCACTAAGACGGACGACGTTATATTCAAGGGTTTTTCAACCTAGTCTGTGAATGACCGCCAAACCGATAGGAGTCAGAAATAACCTTTCTTTCCCATAAGGGTACAAAGCTGAAGTCATTTCCTACTTGTCGGTGCATTTTGATAGATAGCACTGCCTCACAGTGAAGCAGTGCAGTGATTTAAGCAGCTTAAGTACGCCACTGTGGTCAGTGCAAACAGACAAGGATGTCTGGCATCCGGCTGCACAAAAAAGTAATACAAACTGATCACCAGGGAAACAAGGCAATGTTTCGTCTGGCTGGACACAGGGGTGCTGGATATTCAACACTCCGGTAGCAAAGTTGCCGTTTTGGCCGCAGTCGGCATTTAGGCGAAAATATATCCAGAATGGCTCCATGGGTTCACAAGAAATATCGAGTGGTTTGCTCTCATGTTAAGAACAATGATGTAAGTATATACACAACCATTATGTCTTGGCAGGGGTTTGCAAAATGCACCACAACACGACTACAGATTGGACTACAAGTTTTATTGATGAGGCGTTATGCGAATCGATGCGGATATTAGCCCTGAACTTTGCACACGAGATCTACACAAAAATTGTATTTACCTGAATTGAACCAGTTTGGTCGGAACTACTCTCAGACTACAATAATGCGTTCAGATTCCCTGGACTTAATCGGGTGGCCGCAGTACCAGGCTTGCCAGGCTTGTACTATATGAACTAATCAGTGACGAGAAGTTGGTCACTACACTGTTTGAACCAGTCACTTGGATTTTGATTTTGATCCATCCGTATGCCCGCATTTGAAGCCATTCTAGGATTGTGCCACGTCATGCCAGTAACAGAGGAAACGAGACCACCGATGCTATTTCGTTTCCGAATTTCCCGAGCAGCTCTGGTAGCTTTTCAGTAGTATAATTCTGGCTACGGTGGTTCACCTCAGTTACACAAACATCATCTTCTTCAGAAGTCCCCTCGTCAGTTTCATTTTCACACTTTTCATCTGCATACTAAGCTGGTCAACTGACGCCACAATCCTTAAGGTGACACTGTCACGCAGCGAACAGTTTTCCAAGAGTTATGACGCTGCAGGCCTCATCTCCAAGTATTTCATCAGCAATCTCTTTACCAACAGCTCATTTATTAAGGCAAAATATACGTTCAACCCAAAATTGCGTGATGCACAAAACGGTATCTAAAATTTGTACCTAGACTACCCATCATACCAGTCATTTAGCAGTTTAGCTGACTAGAAGCTTCGTCAGGATTGCCCGAATATTCTGCGAGATAGACCATGTGTAATAAAAGTCTTTTCCCCATCTTGCAAGCTGACTACTTCACGTGCCCAGTGACTATAAATTATCTGAGTTTTTGCGGAAAGAAAAGCAGACTGATACTGTCCCGGTGCTGAGATTCAGGCCGTAGAATAATTCGAAAACATGATTTATTTCGTTTTTTTCAGGTCCATCTGACCGTCGACCTTTCCGGGCCACTTCTAATCATTTCTGTTGCCCGCGTTCTCATTTAAAACATTGCTAGTTTGGACATATTTTGTGAAGCACTGTGTTAGTTAACTTTTCTCGGACTTCTTGCATGCCTACAATGTTCCACTCCAAGTTTCGTCTACCTAGTTTCAAAACAACGATCCTAACTTTCAGCTTAGTTTCTGTCTGAGGAGTACCGAGCTTCATTTGAGTTCCAGTAATCCCCCTCTTTACTGTCACAACAGTAATGACCGCGTCCGTATAATCCGAACCTGCCTGTGGATTGAATAACGTGTACTTTCTGTTCAACCATTTGAAACCAATGCCAATCCGCATCTGAGACCCGTCCTGTCTAGGGCCTTTAAGTATAAGTCGGCGGTAGTTGCCGAGTTTTTTGGCTAATTTTCCTATTCTCTTTCTCATCTTGACACTTCCATTTTCAAGATACAACGCATTAGAGTCTTTCTTAGGTTGCAAACCTCTCTAACTCTCAGATGCGACTACGAGCCAAATTACTGACATATTTTTGCCGTCTCCCTGAAGTCAACCAAATCTTGTCGGAGCCTTGACTCAGTTTAAAGCCGCCGTAGAGATTTTCGAATGTGCATTGTGAAAGCATGAAGACTGGATTCTCGGAAGGACTAACTGCTTCTCCGAAGCACTTATGGCCAACCCTCTTAAATTTCACACTGTAGGTCACAACCAACCCACTACGAGGGTTGGTTGTGAGTGAAATCTGAAGAACTTAACTGAACACTCCAGCCCACTGCCCAATCTTTCCCCAACCGCCAGATGAGCGACATAGACAGAACAGAACAGAACTTCGCTATCATGCACCAGTGAAACTAACCGGACTTAGAAAAATGTAGTGACAAGACGTAACACACAAGGGTCGTTAAATGTGGAGTCCTGGATACTTTTTCATAAACTTGCTACATTTAAAGATATAGTGTTGTCAGTAGACATCTCACAGTCATGTAAGATGTTAGGGACTCGTGAAGGACGCTTATACTGTTGAAGAAAACGTTAGAAAGCTGAAATTTGTCTATTGTAAAAGGACCCTTGAGGTCAAATTTGACCGTAGAAAGGAGAACTTCAAAGCATAAGTGCCTGTATCGAGTAATTAGCTCATTTGGCTATCTAGAATAGTCTTAGTTGAAAATCCCGAAAACCGTAGGTGAAAGCGGGCATAACCTTTGAGTTCAACGAACCATACTGCCCAACACGCGTTGTGGGGCACCGATTGTGTTTTGCTATAGAAGAAACAACAAATGGCTTCATTTTACCCGGAGTGAGTGACAGTTTTGGTGGAAAACAGGTAGATAATTTTAACCAGCTTTCCTTGGCTGCACACGGAAGGATATTTTTCTCCTATGTGAAGCGAAAGCGATGTGGGGTCCAAAATGAATCTCAACCAGTTGTATCTTATCCTGTAAAACCTACTATCTATCGGGCAATTCGGAGAATTCTGGGAATAGCGGAATTCCTTCCAATCAAGAACTGTTATTTTTGTAACTGCTTATCTTGTCGCCCACGATTATGTGGACACCGACATTTCCCAAGGGTTGATTCAGGTAAAAAGTACCATCAGTTGTCAAAACTTTCTTTGGTGTTAAGGCGGTGGGATACACTGTCGAAACCATGTGAAGTGAAAACTTAAGGCTCTATTAAGTAGTTGAATGAGACTAGCCCTTCCAACCAATAATGTTTACAAGTGTAAGCACTGATAAATTTTTATTTACTTGTAAGCCTGCAAAGACTGTTCCACGCAACTCCGTGTGATGATGTACACTAGAGTTAGAACAGCCAATGCAATGTTGCCACGTCAAAATCTTTGAAACTGCAAAGTTTTCACAACAAACCAACACTGTCGCTCTGACCCGGATACACTTCCTATGAGGTTCCGGCATACGGCCGCTAGCTTTAATAGTTCAAGCAATATTGTATTTGACCACGGATAGCTGCAGTAGCAAGACAGTGGGATATAATCATAGAATATTCTGTCAAAACAGCTTTAGAACAAACGAAAGGGAAGTTTCTAAAGCATTCTCTAGGTGAATGCAATAGTTTTGCGGATAGTTTTATTTAACGTCAATTTCAAAAAAATGGACAGATGAGTCTAAAACACCGTGTTCACGGGATTGACACAGAAATAAGACATAACGTACGAGATGGAATCGCCCTATGCAGTCGCAGCACAATCGAAAAGTAACGAAAAAACATCGTCAAGCACACTGCGTATGATCAACACATTCACATAACTTACGGCTGGCGTAGCGTGGCTAAGAATCAATTTTTAGGCGCAAAATTGTGGCCTCTGGCGGGAAATCAATATGCCTGCGATTGAAACAACCGATACAGTTTAGCATTCACTTCACGTTTATTTTGGTTCATATGAACAAACTTGGTCGACATTGTGCCCGACCTACGCAGTGCATTTTCGAGTGTGTCAAGTGGGTTGCGAGAGCCTACTGCTCTATAGCCGAATGGCCAATAAACATGCACAAACATCGTGCTCAAGAATGAGCACGTTTGCTCAAACGATGCAACACATGTCGATTAATTATGCACTTTAGATTTTGTGTCAAATGTTGAAATTGTTAGTAGCAGTAAGTTAGAAGTACTTACTTCAAGGTTTGGAGAGACTTAAGATAAATAAATGACCTTGGTGACCTAAGTGATCACAGTAGCTCCTAAAGCAATTGGCTGAGGAAGCGAAATATGCCTGTTTTGTGATTCTATGGGCTTATTCCTTCAGAAGAGGTCATTAAGCACTTCAAACGGCACTGCTTCTCCGACAGAATGTTTCTTTTGGAAAGTTTAATCATGCGACTACTCTACACTCTCCTACAGTTACTACCATACAGCCCATTTGATTTGAACGATATGAATCTGGCACCAACTTACCAGATGAGTGGAAAAGAATTTTGTTGGCCAGTTGGGAAAAGCTGGACGCAGGAGAAACTAAGCGCCACAAAGTGGAGGATGAAACAGATGGAACTACTTGATCAGTATGAGATGGTTTTCATTCGCATACAGGGCACAGTTGCACGGTCTCATCGAAGTAGTTGCTGTGATGCGTAATTAGACAGTATGCAGCACCTTGTGGCTCTTGAATCCCAGGTTGTTCGGGTATGAGCAACAACGCTTGCACTAAACATTCCTATTTTTCTGTGGCCTACTTGAAGCTATGAATCCAGTTAATCCAACTGACCGGAAATTACTGTTTACACGGAAATCGCTGAATGCGCTTATCATTGTGATGTTTTCCTGCTGTTCATATCATCACCATGATGGTCATTATCATTAACTGTAACAACATGTGAGAACACTGGAACTTCGCAGCCCTGCAACCACTCATTTTATTTGAATAAAGAGACAGGAAGGAGCACCTGTGGCTAGCCTACCACAAACATCCGAGCTACCTACCTACAACACTCGGTCAGACAATATGGATTAAAACTGGCAGCACGACCACTATTGAAAACTGTCAGCCACCAGATCTCCCATTGTCTCCAGCGAAACACAGGGCGGGTCCCGTGAACCCAATCCCGGAAGGCGAACAGCACCAGCAGCATCCAAGTCTTCTGTAATATCTTTCATTCACTTTTGCAACGTCAAATCCTGTCCACCTTGGGTTTCTGCAACTCCAAATTGGGTACAAGAAACACCAGCCTCTTCGGCAAATGGTAACATGGCATGAGTAACACATCCCCCGATTAAATTGGTTTTCAGTTGTGGATGAATTCTTTGAGTGAAGTACCACCTGTTTCATCCAGAATCCGCCTACTAATCACCTGGTTGCCAACTGACCTGGTTCCAGCCGACTCCACTGTCAGATCTAATGCAACTTCCGAAATACACGTAGCGTTCCCCAAAATCTGTTTGGCACCCCCTGAGTGTCATTCATTCTTACAGACATGTTCAAAGACTATACGTCTCACAGGTTAAATTTGCACCTTGTGGGCGAGAAGCGCATTTCGAAGGACCGGATGAAATTGTTGAGCTTTTCTGGTGATGGTTGAGCCTTCTGTTCTTTTTCTCAAAAGTGGAAAAATGTTTGCATATTTCAAGCCGACTAGTCTATCGTTCGAAGATGCCTCAACACTAGGGTTTCGGGGACCTTATGATGTTCGCCTCATTACTTTATCAACAACAACATTCAATAAAAGCGAACAGGGTGGATACATCTGTTGGACATCACTGCCAGTAGAACAGTTTCTTTTACCCAGGTAGAGGCAACTAAGTTAAACAAGCCCAGTCAGAAAATTTCACCTCCACCTTTGAACATAGCCAGTGAGAGTTTGTCAGGACCAACAGCTCGGTGAAGCTTGAGGGGAAAAAGTCATTTACTAATTTCCAAAGCCAACGAGAGTTCCAAGTTCACTGTTAAAGCTGCGTTGGGGGAGGACGGAAATCCGGCTGCGTAGCTTCAGGTTGCTGAAAGTTTTCAGCTGAAGATAGGCGAGCCGTTCTGTTTCCGGGCTACCGGAAGCCTGCTTACTGTGTCTTGCCAACTATGGACTAGTAGCAACCCTGATACTTCTAGGTTAAAAAGCAGTTACCTGGAAATAAATCAATCTCGCTACGATTTTATAATGAGCAGATCAGACTGATACGAATATCAACTGTCATGGACCGTCTAACTCAGAACATTAGGCTGTTTGTCTGAGTTCTACTAAATATATTTTGACTTTATTTCACTTTCCTTTACATGTGTGCGAATGACGCCGACAAGACTGAAAATTCCTGATATTACAACTGACTTTTTGTCATCGTTGAACAGAATTAAACGGATGATGGCTAGCACAAACTAGCCGTGTTTCTGTGTCTCGTGAGTGGTGAAGGCTACCAGACCACCTTTTTCGTACAATGTGGGTCTTAGTTGTTCAGTTCTGTCTACCTTTATTTACCTCTACGGGTCACCAGTTTGGAGTGCTGACTGTTTTAGAACTATCACCCATCCTGTTCACTCACCAATCTTACTGCTTCGGGCTTACATTAGGTACGGTGCGTTCAGGTGGTGGTAGACAATTTTCGTTCGGTCCGAGTGAGTACTACCATCTAAACCTATCAGGTACTTCAGTCATGCGCTAATTATTCCTCCTCTCTTGGTGGAACGGGTAATTTGTTTGCGTTGGGTACTTCTCCATCTACATAATAGGCGTCACACTGCTTTTTTATTGTATTGCTTAGCGTTTTACTGCATTTTATCCCACTGAATTGTGCGGCGTTTTATCCTACGTGGCTAATTTTATTTTCAGTGTTTAATTTACACATATATAAGTGACCCGCCTAGGCACTATAGACGTTCCGATATGTCAACTCTACAGCCGTGTCAGAGATGATGTATACAGCAAGATAAATTGTTGATGTACCTCGTGTGGTGGTAAGAGTACTGTGGACATCCAAACCACCTTCGCATACATTATGGGTCGTGACTGCTCAATTACAGCGGGTACAGGACGTTCCGCTAGAAGCATATATGCATCTTAAGTGACCTACTGTCTGCCTACTGTGTACAAAGATCCTCTGGTGTAGTTCGACACGGAGACGAATGCCTTGCACCTGGTGTCGGCAAAAATCAGGCGACAAAGGTAGACAGAAAATAAAGAAGCTGCCTGCTTTGTTCATAATGCGGTCGATGAATGGAAGGATGGGCTAAAGCTACAAAAAGGGCGATCGAATACGCGAAGTGGGCTGATATATCACCACATCATTAAGCCACCGATGGGAGAATAATATCAACTTTCGTTTCGTGCCAGCTAACACCTTGTTGCTGGCCTGCCTCACCAGCACATCACATAGCTTCACTTGGGAATATACCTAGAACCTATCCGTAATGAAAAAATATGTACTCAGATTTACGTCTATTCTTCAGTGTTTCGCGAACGATATTATTACACGACGTAATACAAAATGGTCCGCACCCCTGACCTTATACCACACACCATCTAATTCCTCGCTGAAGTCCAGGGAACGTGACTGTACCTAGTATCGTTCATCCTCTTTCATGATGGTACGCTACTAACCTTCAAGTATAATCTTCCATAATAGACATTGAATTGCAACTAATAATATACTGCAATCTGGGAGTGTTTCAAGAGGAGGGTTCTAGACGAAGGAGACTCTCTAGAGGGCTCTAGGAATTCACTGGCAGCCTAACGAACAGAAAATTCATCAGTTGGAGTGCGAAGTCCTCTCCAGATTTCTCGACATCATGCAAATTAAGACCACTCACAATTCCTCTCCCACATATTGAGCAGTCACACTTTAATTCGAAAGTGGAACGGTTTTCACTCCGCAATAGTCCCGAATACCGGGTGTCCGTGTATGCCTGTAAGCCACCTGATGGCGAATGCTCAGTCTACGTCGGCTGTATTCGATAAAAGGGCAGCTCAACTGGCAATTGCAAGGAGAAATTTCCCTTGAATGGAGTGAACACTTATTCTGAATCATCAAAGAAATTTGTTCACTATAAGTGATGTTCAACTTTCGGATAAATTATCAGCAAAACTAGTGGCTTGTTCGCTTACCTGGGGAATCTTCAGACTAGCAGCCCGCAATGGTTGTATTCAGTTGTTATGTGACCAGCCTGCGATTGATTTTCTCACAGCGGGCTCGCTTATGGTCAATAATATAAGGTGGTGGAAACCAAAAAGTCAAAAACCTGATGTTGACTACTAAAGCCTCTCAAATAATGCAAATATCGCAATGAAGTTACTCGACATGTTGTGGGAAATGACTGCGGCAGAAGAATCATCTAAGCAACTACAAGCAAACTGGGGAAACTAGTTTTTCTAACTACGAACCTGTTAACCTCCGGTCCAACATTGTGGTTTTCTCCCAGAGGGGAGGCATATTCATTTCGTGCTATCAATCTCTTGAAATCAGCTGAATCACGCCCTCACCGTGGCATTTTCACATTCACTTCCATAAAGCGGAGCATGAATAGATGACTTTCAGCATGGGTAATCCGGTAGAATATCTGCATTAATGTCCGACCGACATAGGAAATCAGCCGGATAGCAACATATGACAAAACTACGACTAGCTTCCGGTCATCGTCTGAGAAAGTATCCAGTTGCTTTCCGGAGATGGCTGTTTTCAAGTCGCTTGAGTTGATGGGAGACTGCATAGCGCGATATAAAGGCTTGAAACCCTCCCTGGGACGATAAAACAAAACATGAACAACAGAGTACAGACGTGAGATTACGCAGGTCACGTGTTGAGTTGGTTCGTTGGTAAGATATTTTTGTTTCCAGGTGCGTCTTCCGATACGTTTGCTTCAGAAGTGAAGTTGTTCTCAGGGGATTTAATGTTGGATTTGGGCTGACAAACCATACGAACATCAATAACATCGTGAAAAAACTGGAATACTCCGTTTTACTATGTTAGTATTCTTTTGAGACAAACAGGTGGATTACCATGGGAACCGCGCTTGTGGAACTGTGCACACACGTACGAACGCATATCATTCTGCGTCTACATTTATTCAACATAAACCATCGTCTAGGAATGAACGGTATTTTTCAAAGAGAGGTGATGAATGAACCGTCTAACTTTTCTTATGCCAGGTAAACGCACAAGGCTAGATGCCTTCAAACATGCAGAATATCGGTTATCTACCAGGGTCCGGGTTATCTTCTAAAAACGCTTCCACACTCCTTAAATTCTTGACTTCTGATTTTGCATCAGTCACTCAAAAGAAAAAATGATTAAGGTATGTAGTTCCAGCTATTTAGAACATCACCAGTTATGTTTAGCTTATGTAATCAGCCAGCTCGCTTGGCTAAAGTCAATTACAAGTCTCATAAGCTATACTACCTAAATATTCATCCAAACATTATGGAAACTTGAGAAAACGCGCACAATTATTTTTCAGGATAAGGTTTAGTTGGATGTGAGCAAAAGACTAGGATATTTGTGTCAGTCTCAACTTACACAAAGAGTGAGTGACTTTAATTGTCTAAAGCTCACCCCTTTCAGGTTCCGGCTTGCAAGGGCTTCACAGATGATCGTTGAGCAAGCGTTTAAGAGCCTTAACCAAAGATGCCATTACTACAAGACCTGGGTGGCTATTCCACAAACTTAGTGTCTTGGAAGATAGAAGGAATACTTGTGTTAGCCTATGAAACCCAGGCTTGCCAAGCTTGCAATTATGCTGTTGCGTAGTCTTTGGCTTTATGTGCCCGGAAGGGCAAGCAACCACTGGATGCTTCCGCTATCTCATGTCCGTACAAATGCGGCGGCATTTGAGGATGAACAAGTCCGGTTTGGTGCAGCAGTTGATGTGACGTGAATGTCGCAATTTTGGCATCATTCAGATTGCCATTCTTTGCACATCTTCAAGCGTTAGGCTATCGTTGGTATTTGATCAGATGGCCGTTGATCTGTTCGCCGAGCTTGGCAATTGATTTGCAGACGCTTCGTCACCATTTGAGGAGACATCTTCAGCGCACTGGGGATGTCTCCTCGAATGGTGACGATCCGTTTGCAGTGGGACTCGTTCACTTGTAGTAGAAAAACCAAAGTTTTGGAGTGCACCCTAGTGATAGCTTTAATGAAGATTATGAGTACCGCATCCACTTGATGGTCCGACCTCACCGAGTTTTCGCGCGTCTATCACACAAATCCATGATGATTCGGTGACTGTAAACCGTTAGTTTGGATGTGAGGGTGCAGAAGGATCTTCATCCATCTCTCGATCACCTTTTAAATCACTGACGTCAGGTCACCTGGTAGATAACTGGTCTGGAAAGGCCTGAGGATAACTATTTTCAACGCGGCTGACATCAATAGCTTCTTCCATTGTTTGATTGAGGATGATTGCAAAAGCGGTTGTTCATGGGGATGAAACGAAGGGATGGAACCCTTCGCGTTGAGGAGCCTTTTATTTGCCCAATATATCAGGATCTCGGTTATTCCATTCACAGTGCAGTTGTACTATCGCTGCTACTCGCCTTTCAGTTTGTGGTCCTCGTGATCCCTCTCTTGCGTGGTTGAAGACGCTGAAAGTGTTCGCTACTAATCGATGTCGGTGGTGTTTTTTTCTGTTAGCATTTCCCACCCAGATTGTCTGAGTTAGCGTCTGGAGGTTATAGTAGGCTAGGTTGGCTGCTTGCGTTCGTTTTTATTTCTTTTTTTCTCAATGCGGTTTTCAAATAAATTAAGTTGTATGGCAGCAAAATGTCTGTTGAACACTGATCTTGTGCTGTCGATGATGACGATGGTGGTGTTGAATGCAGTTGTAGTTATGCTCTTTCAATCTATCCAGGGATTGAACGGATGAACGCCTGCGGTAGACTTAGGAGTAGGTGTGAGATAGCAAGACGCCCATAGTAAAACACCTGTGATTTGACACACTTTATTCCTTAATTAATTTTCCCTCAGTCTTTAATCAAATACTCGAAGTAGCAGTATTTGGAAGACTAGGGCAGACTTTCAGTGATGATCTGGACTTAAAACTTAGGATCACTATCTTGAACTTGAGAATTATACAAGCTGCAGTAGTATTTTGTTGTTTTTAATGCAATAATCATAGAAGAATAGCCGTCCCAATGTCAAAACAGATTACTTTGGCGAAAAAAATACGGTACTGCGGACCTTCTAGGCCCCTTTTTGTCGCATTCATTTTCGAGGGTTTGATTGTATCCGAAACTACTAGGAATTTTCGGATGTCCAAGGTGTTTATTAAAAGACACATTCTAGGATGTGCATACGAAATGCACCCCGGGGATGATTTCCAAAATGGGTCGCAACACCGGTCGACTGGAGGATTCCGGCCAGTTAATTAACCAAACTTAAGCTTAGATATGGAGCTCTGGAACACTGAGCTGTGCAACAAACCATAGAGCACAGCCACACAAATGGAATACTAATAATGATTCAAGAGGACATATTGATGCTCGATGGGGCTTACATTTACTAAGAGCAAAATGCATTCCAATGTGTATTTGGAGGATTTCGTCTCATCATTTAGGCTGCCTCTTTGATATACGACATGTAGCTATTATGGGTATTAGTATTATAGGTATTTTCGAATAAAAGATGCTGTCCATGAGTCCCTAATAAGTAAAAAATAAGTTCATTTGATGGACGCATCAACACTACTGAGTTCGATCTTATTCAGGGAGCAAGTAATGTTTCACATAAATGAGCACTTTCGTGCTGAGGTTTGATGATGTTTCCTGCACATCATCACGCTGTGTATATATCGTCCAAAGATCTTGCTAAAGACTCCACCCAAACATACTATATGCAAGGAGGTCTAATGCCAATACCGCAGCGCAAATATTACCCACTTTTTTCGAGCTTGTATGCGGTTGTTCGAAAAAGTAGACACTTCATTCCGATGCATAGATATTTTGCAGTCGGCCAACAATCATGGTGACTGAGCTCATTCTTTACCGGCTGCGTCACCTCTGTCACAGTTAAGATGGCAAACAAGTCCCGGAATAAAACAATAAGTTTGTAAGTACACTCTGCATTTATATGATGTTCGTAATCGAGTGTTGGCTTTGGTAGCGCACTGAGATTCTGACAGTTATCAGGGGCCAGGGGTCCCTCCCATTATTTACCACTATCAAATTTGAGCTTGGTCAGAAATATTTTCACGTAACAGTTGGGTTGTGGATAGCCGAGAGTTCAGCAGGTAGTGCCAGTCTTTCTCATCCTCGTTAAAAGTCATTAGCGGTGATCATCACACGAGCCATTGTTTGGACACTTAACCATTCGGCGACAAGCAGCTGATTAGCTTGAATTTAGACGGGATATAGCGCCACTCATCCTTTAATCACGGAATCTACATCACGTATTCAGGAAGTGACTGGCTTCGCGAGTGACTATTTCTCATTCATCATGTGAGTTATTTTTTCCTCTGAGCTGTTTGCGGATCTCTGATAGTGCAGGAGATTAGGGGAGTGTTCAGCTTACTAGCCAGGGAGGTGTGAGTTGAGAACGCCCTGGAGTTTCGTTTCATTAAGGAAGAAATGGCTGTACAATGCTTCGTGTTTTTTCAGCATACATTGGCTTAACTTACAGGACCAAAATGTCGGTTGCACACGATGACCACTGAAATCAGGGGTACTACCACGTGAACTAAAGTCCTTTGTTTTGAGGGACAGCTTGATCATTGGGCTAAATATGTGGACGGTGGATCCCCCAACGAGTGAAAACCAGTTAGCTTTGCTTGTTAAGTGGAACTGGGTTCAGCTGCAGAATTTCGTTTTTTCTTCGCGTTGGTTCATATGATTTGTTAGGTTTAAATTCTCTTCCATTTTATTTGTAGCCTGGATGTCAAGCAGGGCGTAGAATCCATGACTTGCAGGAATGCCACTCACGTAATTTTGTTGACAACTATTGAGGCACTAAATCACAGTATCAAAATAATCAGTTAACTACGGGAACCTATCAATAGCACTAATTTGGACGAACTCACTTGTTGTTCCAAGCCTGTTCAAACACCTCTAAAGAATCAACCATGCGATTTTGATTGCGGTCCTCACGTAGAGTTTGGTCAAAACTGCTACTGTCAACCAGAAAAAGGATGGCAGTCACGTTGTCGAAAAGTTGAATCCACTTTTTCCTGGCTCCCCGTTGTCCGCTCACATCGAAAACTCTGTATAACGGGACAAGAGTTGTGGGAAACAGACAAAAAATTTCGAGCACAAGTGAAAATAAGTTAACCATGCCTTGGGCTTTTGTAGTAACAAACTATCCCGTGGATGCTACTTTGAGCCGTTGAAAGAGTTAAATTGGAGTTAAAATGCGAAGTTTTCGTTGAGACCAATAAAGCTGGTACTGGTTTAGTAACGAATGTACTACACTCAATCATTTTGAGGCACATCTGGGAAAGGGCACATTTCACTTGCAAAGTCGTTTGACCCGCACAACTGAAGGCTTGTGAAGAACCCACCTCAACTCGATCAGGGTTAGACGCAAACGCTTCCCTGATTTGCAGCCAAACGTCACGTATGCGGTCCGAGTTTTGTGGCCCAAATCGTGGTCGTATCACTGAAACTTAAGATGAACCATTTTTGACGTGATCAATTTTCTCATATTCAGTGCAATGTACACCAACAATGTAAGAATGCTTGTGGCTCTGTAGTGCACAAATACTCGGTTTGCAACTGGATTTTCATTTCCCCCGGCAGACGTGAGTTTAGTTGTGGCCAAATTTGGAGGCAAATAGCATGAGACGGAATTACGGTAGACGCTGATTAGAAGCAGAAGGAATTAATCCTATGCAAGCGTTCAGGTTTTTGAAAATTTCGCACTTTACGGCAAACGATGGCAAGTTCAACAGAAAACGCAAAAACCATGGTTTCGTATCGAGAAAAATACAAAAAAATTCCATACTGATAAACGGAAATTTCCCGTTCTGTAAAATTGATGATGACTACATGTGTAGGGAATTGTCTCTTTGGTTCTTCACAGGTACAAGCAAGAATAAACCAGCGAAAACTTCTAAAAGTGTATAAATAACCTGGTAACGTACGCGGGACATGGGGTGATAAGAAACCGTCTGATTTCAAACAGATATTAAAAACTGTCTAAGTTACGAGAATATTCACAAGTCTGTCAAAAACGAACGGAAGTATAAACTCCGCATATTTCTTACTTAAAGACAAGTACGAAAGGCTCTTTGCCAAAGTATGTCAATACAATGTATCGGACGTTTCTACACGGCATCTGATACATATTTCCAGGTAAGCAGAGTCGCTGCTTCAGGGATCTTAGTATACTTAATTTGTTGTCTCCTGTGATGAAGAGACATGTCCAACTATGGTATTCCTCACTACTCTTAGTAAGAGAGAATGGTCTACACATAAAGGCAGGTCCAGTAATGTTTGGTTTGCTAGGTCGTTAAGGAGACGCACCGATGCTTCATTGTCATGCACCGCCCGACAAATGCGCACCTGAGCGGCTCCTGATTCGGCTGGATTGCGGTGGTTCGATACAATATACAAACTATGCCAATTAACCGGTTAAGCGGCGGCGGTTATGCTCGTGCTATTTCCTTGTAAAAAACTTACTGATAAGCCCAGGCGTTCACATCTGTTGTGAAGAGAGATCGATATCTAATTGACGGGACAATAATATATTATGGCAAAATTAACCCAAGTAATATGGAAGGTGTGGGTCTGTTTGTTCAGTATTCGGTTCTGTTCTAGCTACAGGAATAACTTCAAGCTAACCATCGGAGGCTGCTGACCTTAAAATCTCTAGCTTGGGCGGTGTTCAGCTAATCGAATGGCTAAAAACGCCCCACTTCAAAGAAGGAGGCATGTCCGGAAAAAGTGTGGGATAACTATCGCCAAATTATCTTCCAATTTCTTTGATATAGGGTTGACGTTTGAGCTAAGAACTTTTCTGTAAGTTCGGTGTTGATGTACGCGGCATCCGCTAAACTAGCAAACAGGTAAAATTTTTATCACTCATCATGTTGATTTTGTCTTCTCCACTCTGAACTTCTTTAAATGTCTTGGGCGGATTAATTTAACACTCCTTAGGCTCTGCAAAGTGAATCAGTTTAACTTCAACGCCTTCGTATCCTCTGTGTCAGTTCAAACAATAAGACAAAGACTACTTCAAAAGAGGTGAAAGGTCGTTCTTTAAAAGTGGATGCAAATCGGTCCCACAAAGGACTGACGACTGCTCAGTTACGATAGATTGCCACCTTTCTTCGCGCCAAAATTCGGCTCACTGTAGGTGTTTCATCACGCGTAGAAATAGCAGAAACACAAAGGGATCTAGAGAATTTACGGATCAACCAGGCAATTCAGCTAGCTAAGGGAAGGCGGAAACGAAAGCACGTGGGAGGGGTGGGTGGGTGAAAGACAGACGATAAGTGTCGTAAAGTCCCGTATCTTGTGCGCATTGTGGCTTTTAGAGTGAACTGTCCTCATCACACTTTGAGTGACATTCTCTCCAAAAGTTAGAGAAGTGTGAAAATTATTTCTTGCTGAGAGTCATGAGAACTTTGCATGTCCAGAAGCCGAAGTGGATAAATCCTAAACTACACACCAGTAACTTAAGTTCCCAGCAAATTTGAACGCACAGACTGTTCCAATTCATATTACAAGGAAACAGGAATACATCAGGCAAGATTTCAGAATCGTTTTAGATTCGACTGACTTGCCCGAGTCTACCGAGAGTAGTATTTTCAAGGAACTACACAATATGTATTTTACGGATCAGTGTCACTGACCAGAAAATGGATTACCCATTCATCCCACACCAGATGAATCCACGTGGGAGCAAAAGTATGATCACCTCAGAGAACTAAGTCGCACGGGACCACGCTGGTCTAACTGACAACTGCATAGATGACGGCAAAATGTAAGCAACTTAGTGCAATAATAGGAGAAAATTTCCACGGGGCATAGCTAAGCTAAGTAGCTGTTTATTGGTCCCTGAACCAATAAAATTTTGTAACTCTGTTTTAATCAACCGCTTTCCGGAGCGTGGTGTCTGGAAAGCATTCAAATCCTGGGCGATATCACTGTGCACTATTAGATTTAATTGTCTGCCTCTGGGACAAAAGTCACTGGTGGATTGAGCGAAAGCAAAAACGGAAAGAAAATACAAACTACATGCTTTTCTACAAAACATCTGAATATCATCCAAGAAACTTGCTTGCGCGCTCGCAACAATTCATGAGCAGCTGCTTGTGACAATGTCAATTAGGCGAGCATAGCGTAGAGATCTCATAGCAACGCGATTTGTTTTCTGATAAAGGATTATGTAAAAAAATCATTTAACTGCATCTTAAAATACTTCGTTTAAGAGTATTGCGTGTTTTTCATTAGATTGGTGATTTTTATTGGTATTTGAGCGTACGATCTTATATCACATTACTTCATCCTTTCATTTGGTTACAGCAATTAAATCGTTACCTCTATGTTGACGGGTTTCATACTTGATTTACCTACGTTGAACTTGAAGAGAAAGAAGTCATTGTCATGGAAAGTGCAAAGCAGCGTTTTTTGCCATTAGCGAACAAGCTCACCATCCATCGAATTAGAGACCTTTTGATAGACTCATGTGAGGGAAAACCGTTACTAGAAAAATTTTCACGTATCATTTAGGATGAGCTTCTTTTTCTTTTGGTTGACCATTCCTATTAAATACGAATATTTTCATCTTGTGGGCTACCAAACCCACTATTGAAGGGACTAATTAGCGCCTGGATTGTTCTACTATTTGGATCTTAATTCGTGCTTTCAGATAATATGTAACGGTGGCTGTGAGCTGTGAGTACCCAATATTTGGATCCGGATGGATATAACTGGAAATTGCGAAGCAGGTGGTAAAAGTTTGAAAAAACGTGGATTAACGAAGTAATTTCTCGGACTACATTTTGATGTCTCCGTAAGGTATATGCTACAAGTCTTGCACATTCGGATGCTTTTTAAAGTTACAATCAAAAAGATAACTTGATGCCCACTTTATTGATTTGTAATTATTCATACCACTCACTGGTTTATCTTTAATTAGAGCTTTCAAGATACTTTCTAAACTTTTAAATCTTGTGAAAATAACATTTTTCACTACATTCGTCTGTCGTTTTAGTCGCCAGATTTCACCAGGTTTGTATGTTTTGTTTTGGGCGAAAGGCTTGTTCATAACTATTCAAAATTTTAGAAGTCAATTCATGTCTTCTTCAGGTCTACCACTGTGGGTTTCGTCATGCTCTCAAGAGAGGAGTAGTTTCCTGATAGAATTTCAACTCAACATTTCTTTCTTTTCGGAAGTTTTGCCAACGTGTTGTCGGCATGGCTCATCCTGTATCCGCTTGGCAAAGCGGAAGCGTTGATACCGTGCAACTATGGGTTATTGTAGTCAATCTATGTGTGTTATTTGACAAGGTCTATTTCAGTCTTTTTTAATTCGGTTGAAAATACCAACAGCTTGGGTGCATGATGCCTGTTTGAGCTTAGCCGGTGAGAAATCTGAACGAAAAGTTTGGCTTATGTCAAAAGTAGATTGTTTTGTTGATACGCATGGTGTGATTGCGTATTACATGGCAACGAATTACTGTGATTACTGAGCGCGATGCAATTCTGATTACAAACTCTAAACTCCATAATGTCACCGAAGCAGGAATATTCAGGAGTGAGTCTGCAACTGCCTAAAAGCAGTCAAAAAATGTTCAGCAGTTTGAAAGCGGTCACGATCCTATTTGCGGGTTGTTCTGAGTCATAGTCAATGTAAAAAACTAAACAATATGTTTTTTTTAGCACACTGGCATTTTCACATCGAGCCTTGGCAAATTAACAGCAGGCTTCGGCATGTTGTCAGCTGATTGACCTGTCAGTTTATTGGCTGTGCGCCGGACGTCAAACTAGATGACTGATTCCTAACACATAAGCTCATCATTCAAAGATACCACCTTGTGTGGGACTGAAGAATTGTAATTGCACTCTGCAGTTTGAGGGAAGCGGAACACGGAATAAAAACACGTTACGCAACGGTTTGATGCAAACACGACTATATGCTTGACGTTAAACTAGCATTACCGGGAGATTTAGATGAATCTGTCGTCTATACTATTCAACTAAATTTTTCCTACAGAATGTTGCCTTACGTTTTCGTTAGATATGATACTCATAAAAGAGGGGCGTTTCTGACGTAACGTGCCCCTTATAAGTTTGCTGAAAACTCTGACCTCTCGGAGGCTAATATGTAAATGATTGTGTAACTCTATTTAGCTACAATTAAGTATTCCATTAGGAAGCGGAAAATGAGGGCACCGGTCGAATACTTATTGGACCAGAAATTATTCACACCATCAGTAAAGCTGTTGTCCTCACTCGATATCTCCCCCGTGATGTTCACACTTAGAGACCTTGAGTACAGTAGCAAAGAATTAACTGTTTACAAAACGCAAATTATCAGTTTATGCAGCAGTGGGACCAGGCTTATTTAGTTCCAATTGTACATGGTGCGCTGTTTTATCGAATTCAGTGAACCTTAACGGGACAGACGCTTTGAACTTGGCAAAGGAGAAGCAGAGTATACACCACATCGCATCTTCCAAAGTATGCGTTCCGGTTCATTTTCACAATTATTTTTGCGCATTTACCTTCCAAATACACATGTTGGATTCACTGGTACCAAGGCCAACTTAATGAACTTAACTCTACAGGAATTGCATCGCGTGCGCTCTAGGATCGTATTTGGCTCCATGTTTAGACGAAGCAATGGGTCTAAATGAACTTTTTTTTACTTCCGATTGGAAGACACCTTTCTCAACCAGAAAGATTTATAATCTTCAACTGGATGAGCAAGTCTTTTAATACGAATAGACTGAATTAATAAAAGCTGACTAAAATAACTACTTTGTTCAACAGAGGAGGAAACACGGGGAAAAATCGCCGTCAATAATAAGAGTTGAGCCAATCCTAGGTAATGCTGTTACGGTGGTGGATTTAGGCATCGGAATTATCCTAACTACACTAAGGTAATGTGAACCACTAGACAGACAGCAGAAAGGGAAACAAAAAATGAGTTACCAGTACAGTTAAGATGAAACATATAACCTAATCTGATAGACTGTCAATGGGATTAATATCCAACTTGCGTTGAGTAGTTTGTGTGGTTGATGAATTCAACGTCTGTACTATTATTGTGGCAACTCATCCGATGTACGTGCAGTCGCTTTCATTACACTAAAAACAGTGATTTCAGCTCCGACTTGGTGCCCAAAGCACTAACAGACACCGCAATTCACAGGTATTGTAGAGAGCTCTGTGTAAATTGAGGACTCTACCTGAAGTGCATGTAGGCGCCATCAACGGAAAGATGGGTGAACCGATTAAAATTGCTCATTGAAAAAGTCGCCAGACACGTTTACTAGTTTGGAAACTCTTATACTTCAGTTCTATTAATTCAACTACTTGAGTTTGCGCTTACCGCATTTGATTTTACGCAAAATATTTACGCTGAACTCCTGGCTATTTTCATAGACGTCATTATTTTGAATATCACTCCTGTGCTCACGATACATTCAAACCACTCATTTTCAGTTTTGCTGTGACGGCAGGTGACTTTTCTTCCCTAGATATATAGGTTAATAACTTGTCACCAGTCACATGAACTATCTGACGTTGACTACTCAATCTTGCTTGCACAATGTCTATACTTAACATCATAGACGTAGCCACTTTGCTGTTATCATAATGCTAATGCGCAAGGCACTTTACATCACGATATTTCCCATTTCCCTAGAGGAGACTTTTTATCTTACCCAGATGTAAGATTACTTTGAAAGGGTTAACAACCAACGGTAAGAAGTGAACGTTTTTTTAGCTATGTATTACATAAAATTCTTGAGTTTTCTGACGACTGAATAGCCAAAGTGATTTAGTGTTTACCAGGGTGCACGAAATATTACGGCAGATTCTATAAACAAGGAAGTTACCACAGTGGAATGAGTGACAGAGAACTTCTATGTGAACAATATTAAATTTGTTCCTCTTTAGCGGGACCACTTTCAAATGAACCGTACCTCAAAGAAGAGTCTTTCATTTACTTTATGAAATATATTTCAAGAGCCAATTGCCTCGCAAGGGAGACCACAATGCAGAAAAGACGAAGTTTATTTGCTACTTGATACGGTTTATCCAGACTGAGCAACGGTAATATCGTTTATAAGAAACAACACGAAAAATACAAGGAGGAGATATGCCTCACTAAAAATGCAATTTAAAAAGGAGCACTTGGAAAATAATATATAGGGCAAAGGTTGTTTGCGTCCATAACCCCAACATATGTCCATGTTGAATTACTGTGATTATTGAGTTGAAGGACATGGCACATTATCCATCTGATTGTTTCGCATTGGTCGGCGGAAGTAAGTTGATAGTTTAACTTGTGATAGGCCACACTCTGTCCCCCTTCACCATCATTTCGGCTGACGATGACCCGGTTGTTCGATGCACTGCACCATATGCCTGTAGCCAGTGACTTCATTATACTCTAAGTCCGTGGAGAACGTGTACACCCAGAAGATTTACTCCACCACAACTGCCAGTACAGTACAGATGACAAACTCCTAATCCAGAGTCAACAGTGTGTTGTCCAGTAGAATCACAGCAATGTTACGCTAAATCTTAGTGTGGATCCCTGTATTTGAAAAGACCACTTAACTAAGAATTACAGAACTGAGGTGCAAAGATAAACAAGTTAAGAAGACTGAAAAAAATGATTTTCTGCGACCGATTTTTCACATTCAAAGATAAACAAGTTAAGAAGACTGAAAAAACGATTTTCTGCGACCGATTTTTCACATTCCATGGCAGTGATCGTTTAGCATGTTACCAGCACCCGAATGGTTACCTCAACGTTTGCTGTGACTTAATTTGCACTGCTCAGACCATCTACATAGTCCATGACAAGCTTCCTTCTCTACTACTTGCGCAGATATAAAGAAAAAAAGGGACACGTCTGCGAACGGGGAGGTTATATAAAGGTCGGTTAGATTACCTAATCCGTCGAAGAAGTATAGCCTACCGACGCCACTGCAAGACTGTCATAGAAAGTGGGAAGAATGGTATAATTTGCCGTTTGAGAAACTCAAGCAGGAACTCCTAGGCGCTTACTTCCCAAACACCGAATCCACCACCTTTATTGCACTGTCACGGACAGCACAGTATCAAAGGAAGTTTGTAAGCTAGGCGACAAGTGAAGATAGACAATGTTTGTGGCTCAAGTCATCTATGGACCTTGTCGTCTAAAGTGTTTTGACATCCCCAGCAAGCTACTCTCCATTTCGTCTAGGAAGGCAGAGTAAAATTTAGGCAGTTTACCCGAAAACCTGTTTTAATGAAACCTTTTGAATGATTATCTTCGATGAACATGCATGACTCGTTCCCGCCATAATTTCACTGGATACTCCACGCGCCTTTTACTAACTTGTTAAATTGATAGTCCGATAACCTTTGACGGAAAACAAGTACTGCCGACATAGGGAGTGGACAGAGCCTACTCGGGTTAATTCATGACAACTTTACAAACCGTAACAATTCGCAAGCGTAGAAAGCCGCTTCATTAAGTGTGAACCGATAGCGGTGTCCCAAGTGTGCAATTTTTCTCCTTTATTTTCCCCACTGTGTGTAAGTGACATTTCATCTCCAATTTGCTAACCCGATGTAAATCGTCCAATGACATAGTAACAGGCTCAAATCTGCAGTTGCAAACTTCACTGAGTGAAACGGTTGGCTAGTCAGATGAAAGCTCTGTCACTCTAACCATCCAGGGATGCCACGGGTTATTTCCGGCTGCTGTAACAATGACCTACCCGGCGGTGGTTGCCTTCCCTGTTTACGTTGCTTCCTTTCCAGAGCTTTTACTACAAACTACCTAGATGTAAACCTACCACGTAACTTTAGTTGGTACCCACATTTTGACTGTCCTTAGTTGAACTCAAAGTCCGGCTTTTTATATAATAAGACTGAGGATACCCTCTGCTCTCCATAAATACTGTACATTTGTTTATTGCTAACTATACACTTCTGTGTCCACTTTTCAGAGATTCTGCGAAGAATTACCGTCTTGCTGTCTGAAGCATTTCCCAAGGTGCAACAGAATTTCAAGGAATGATTTGTTCAACTCCGTAGCCAGTGACCAGCGCGTCATCCTTAGCGCGTAAAAAGATCAGTGTTGCTATCCAGGTTTTGGAGATATCCAGTTGCAATAACTTAGTGCATTACATGGATCAAAATGACATTAGGAAATCTGTACAGCTCGTCGTTCCCTATCAGGCTTCTAGTCTACCTCGCGACGCACAATCAAAAGTGGACACTGTGGGTTGTCCGTTATACCAGCCAAACACCAATTATATCTGTTGTTTTTCAAGAATGTTGTCTGATTTTATGCCCAAGCGCTTGGCTTTTGGCGCGGCATACTTGATGGGGGGCACCATGAATACTGCTTACGTTCATTGTTCCAACATGTCCTCGATCTAGTGTCATTTTTAGCAGGAAGATGGTGATACCAAACGGATGAGCTTTTGACAAATTCGTCTGAATACCTACTTGGTTTTTACAGGAGACACCTGAACCTCTTGCTTATGGTGTTCTTCAAATGAATGTGCTGCACCAGACCCGCTTCATGTTTCACTTGGTTTGATAGTTGAGATATCGCAGCACATAGTATAGATGTGAGAAATTACTAATTAGGCTGCTGAAAACTCTTCGGCAGCCCACGACCAGTTTTTCTCATCTTGGGCCTCACCAGGCACGCGCACTCCCCAAGTTTTCGTCTACCCTATGTTCTACTTAAACCCAAACTACAGGAAGTTTGACAAGAACACTTAAGGCTCAAGTAGGGTATAAGTTTGACGGAAACATGAGCGCTGCACCTAGCTGATGAGCCCTAAAAGGTCGAATTCGATCGCTGGCTGTTATAGAGTCTTCAGCAACCTCAAAAGTAATGTGCGACATTTAAACAAATGGGAGTGTTCGTGACGGAAAAAATTCTCAAACCAGATGCCATACAGGGACGTTACATGTGCAACACTTTCAACTGAGGCACGGGTATAACTTCAGTGGTTGATGTCAACTGGTTAAAGGAGACCTTGAATGACTCCAGTGTTATTCTACCACTGAAATATGTACTCTAAGAATTAGACGACGCCGTGAGCCTTGTCAAGGTGATGACAGATGTTCGCTATCATTGTGGTTGTTTTACTCTAAGTGCGAACCCATGACCAAAGCTGTGGCGCACATACTCTGTTTGTACCGGATGGCAATCAGTTCCAGAGTCTGTGCGTTAACCTGAGTCTCGATGAAATATTTCTTGATACGCCGCAACCTGTTGATTACAAGATATCTGACGTGGTTTTGGTCGGTCGACTGTTATCACCACACGAGTGGTGTGCACGTGTCATGACACGCAGCTCATGTAATCTATTAGTGAAATAGGGAAAACCGAAGCTTGTATGGAGTTACAATACTGCCAATTGGCCTTCACGGAGCGCTTCGAATCTGTTTGTTCTGGCAGTAAGTGTGAAGGATGCGCTTCCTTGGACAGTGTTGCTAGAGCAGTTTGGAAAAACCAACTCGACCGATAATTTTATCCAACCGCTTTCTTCTTCACTATCAGAAAATATGAATTTTGATAGGAACGTTCTTACAAAAGCATGTATTATCTTCATCTCACGAAGAAGTGGCTTAATTCAAGGGCTTGCCGATGAAAGATGACGCATTTGTGCTCTGTGAACTCCAGCAATCCTCGTGCTTATTGCACATATTTTTGATTGTGGCCTATAAGAAACGTTAAAGCAAGTATACAACCAAGTGTAGACAGTCGGTTTGGTGAGTGAAAAGCGTACAAAACATTTCTTCTTTTCTCTAAAGGTACCGGATATTTGTTGCCAAGATTGAAAGCTTAAAATATCAACTTGGCTGTGCACCATGAAGCTTTAGCTTCTGGTTTATGCCTTCTATGTATTAGACTGTTTGTCGGCGAAAGATCAAAGCAGACGCCAGCCGATCATTAGGCGTCTTCTTAAGATTACAAAGGCAAGGTAAAAGCCCAATCCTTGATTGCATACATAGTCTGAATTAGTCAATGTTTAGTTTGCTGGACCATTCTAAACAGTGTGAGGATAAAAATCCCAAGTTTCATGTATATCTTTGTAAGAGCAATCCAAACAGGTGAACAAAGCCAAAAACTAATATGGCGCCTTCAAAAACGGAGTACTGGGTCTGTCTCCACCAAGGCACACCTAAGTCTCAAACACCTCAGTAGAAATTTTCTATATAACGCTGGAAAGCCGGGCTTGAGCTTCACGGTGGATGTTCTAGTTCAACGCGACCAGTCAATCTATTAGTGAGGTGTGATGAGGTAATACCAAAACAAGGAAAATGCTATCCGTTAAAAAAACAGTCTGACACAAAGGGGCTATTTAGAGCAGTTTTAAGAAGTAGCTTCGCGTAGATAAAGAACAAACGATTTACTTCACTAAAACAATGCAGGAGTTTGCTGCTTGGCTCACCAGAAGTGACTTGTCATGCGAAGGGTACTCATATAATGCCATCAGATCAGTAGCACTAAATACCAAAACAATCATTTATAGTCTCCTTCAATAGGATGAGAAAGGAAAATTTAAGGTCTTCGATATACCGTCAAGGATCAGATGTAGAATATCATCTCCAGTATAGAAATCAGTCTGACTGAGTCAGACGGTTTGGATACGGCTTGTTAAATACCTAAACGAGTACATTTGTTTAACTGTATTAAGAAAACTGATGATTGCCCAGAGTAAGCAGTATTCCCACTAGAATACCAACAAGAAACCTCCAAATAGTGACTTTTCAGAACCGCCAGCTTTGTGCAGCTTGCGATACCAATCGTAAGAGTCTGGAATAAAGATCATGATGAACCACGATTGCCTAAAGACTCACATAGAAATGCTAGGTTGATCGTATATCATATATTTGACGAATGTGGTTGAAAAGTAAACCAAATACTCTCTTATAAATATACACATCTTGTAGTTACACTTGCGGGCTTTTACACGCTTTATCAGTACAAGTAGATCGAGTGGGTTGACTAGCGTTAACCAAGTTAACAGAAATACATAGGTCCATTCTCTGTCCACTTTCTTTGCGCATGAACAGAATAGTCTACATTCCAATTGCCAGCAAAATAAAGGGAGTTGAAGTTGTTCACATTCGCAGAGCAGCTAGCTAACCGCAGTATCTAGTACGAGCTGAAGTTTCCCAAAGAAATTACACCAAATATCGAAATGACGACTCGACTCTTTATTGAATGATGACAACTAAAAAACCTTGGAGTGAAAGTATGCATAAGACTGTGAAGCGTATCAGAACAGAATGTTTTGAAGGAAGAACACATTCTTCGTAGTTTCTGGGAGATCAGTGAATATTTTTTGCACAGACTTAGGTTGACTTTCCTTCTGCATCAATATTAACCATAACTAAATGATAACTACAGTTACGTCATTTTGGCTTCTAAGACTCACCACTAAGCATTTGTCTCCTGGGTCACCGAATTCCTCGTAAAGCCGTTACCATTGGTCAATCTGGACTTCCCCATTTAGCTTGGCCAAGATCCCAGCTTCTTTCATGTTATGTGCGAAAAACTAAAAAGCCATTTTTTGATGTTCTTTGTCAGTTTGATCCCCGCTTTCACCGACCTACCTGGGACTTATTTCTATGTTTCACTCGAGAATTCGTAAACTATTCCTCCGTCTAGATACGCCAGATACTTCGGTTTCGATTGAGGGCATTGGGTGTTATTTTGAAGAATACCGACTAGTATATGTAGTTTTATATTCACCGCGCAAGTTTGAGAACCGGGGATAGCATAGCGGTTAAGGCACGTGCTTACTGACCGGAAGTTCGGTGATTGGAACACAACCCCGACATCTTGACTACTCCTACCTGGACTTGGGTAACCTGGCAGTATCTCAATCCTCGTGGTTCCTTCCGGTGGCATCACAGCTGGGCACTAAAAGGGCGTTACGGCCGAACGATTATTTACCTTCTTATGCAAACATGACCTAGGAGCATATAGTGACTGGATGCCACACATCGGTAGCACAAAGCTCTCCCCTAATACGAACATGGCTTTTCTAACTAGCATGCATAAACGTCGGCCTTTGTTACGTTTCCCCAAAAGTGCTGACGATCACAAGTTTTCAGTTTTATTGTAAACGTACAGCTCTATTTCCCGCGTGTCCAGGTAAGCAGTTGACAATCCCCGTGTAGTAAACCTGGAGGTACTATGAATCAAACGAACTTCATTTCAGTTGCCTTTGGTCTCAAAATTTAGACCATAACAATGGGGTTATTGAATCAGCAGTTGGCAACTCACCGAAATCGTACGCTGGTTTTCCTGCCAGTCTGAATGTCGAAGCGCACTTCGTTTATTCCGTCAGTCATTGTTCGGCAGCGGAGAATGTCCTTAGACACACAAAGAATACAAATAAATCAGGCTTCAGCTGAGCGCACAGACAGTCCACGTTTGAAAAAAGAGCGTTAAAAGCTGAAGGCAAAGCAGTTGGTCTGAATGAATCAACACAAATCTTTTCTGACCACCAAAGAAAATATTGTTACATTGTGGTTTTGACCCTCAGCCGTTTAAACTAGGAACAGAGAGGATATGCATTTACGAGCGTTGGTGATCGAAAAGTTGAGGTAATTTAAAGGATATCATTTTAAAGGGACGGGTGAAAAAATTCTCTAAAGGCAACAACTACCAAAGACATAGTTATTGCGCGTGATATTGTGTCTGAATCCTACGAAGTCATAACGGAAGTTTATGATTCTTCTGTATGGCCGATGTCCGATAATGACGGCTGACCCCCAAGTTCAGCTGCCAGAATAACTCCGAATTTCAAGTAATTTCCGTTGATATGGTCCCTTTAGCCTATATCAGAACTCTAACTATCTGTCTAAGACCTGTATTCTAAGAAGAACCCGTTTTATCGTGTAGCTAAGCAATGATGTAGTCACAGCACACAGGGGGATTTAAGTAAGATTCTTAGTAATCCTGGCACTAACGACTTGATGCAAACCATTTTCACAGCCTTTCAAAAGCCACATTTCTTGCTTGACCCATAAGATGTAACATAGAATGGACTTAAGTATAACTCTTAAACTTGTTTCTTTTGATAGTTTTCACAACTGGCACTGAACTACTTCGAACGGGGGAATAGGGTGGCCTCAGAACGTTTGAATCATGCTACCCCCCATAAATACTAAAAGTCCTCTATTTGTCTACAGGGCAAGTCTGTATTATTAAGGAAAGGCTGACGAACTTGAAAAGTTCCAACTAAGTGAATTCAGGGAAAAGCGCCATGCACATGGGGGTGACGTTTAGTGTAGCACAGTGGCATGCAGAACAAGTGGTCCCTTACAGGTATTCGAATAACGTTTAGGGAAGGAAGTCGGTGCATTACGGTGCTATTACAAACGCTGTCCACAATCATAGCGCACCGTACGGATAACGCTTCCACAAGGTGACCGAACTAATGGTAAAATTTAATATTCGGTTGTAGAAATGGTGGTAAGAGCAGGGGGTTTGAAGGGAAACGAAGCATTGTTTATGCCAAACACGTTTATCCGTGTGTGCGAAAACCTGGTAATGATCGAATCACCAAAGCGTTCCATTATGCATTGCCGCTGGCTTGTTCCGGCAGTTCTGTGTCTTACAAACTAAGTGGTTGATGAAGCTGGATGGTGGTTGGATATTATGTCACCTTGGCTCCTCGGGTAATGCAACAGTGTTTTGCACTAGTTTTTCAAGCCAGTACTCAGTTCTCCCAGAGAAAACCCCAAAACAAGTGAATTTAAACGAAGAGTGTAGTTGGAGGAGGACGATGCTTCAAGAAGTGTTTTGACCGGTGGTAAAGGACTGTTCCGTACTTACAGAAGTAAACGCGGCTTCATAACAAAATACTTCAGGTGCCAAAAGTTTGATTCTGAGCGCACCTTTATAAGAAAAAATGAACCAAACAGGTTTTTTTCCACCTTCGGGTTTAACCTGATCTTCTCCAGTCGATAACAAAGCAATCTTACCGGAAGAGTTATTGCCCCTTGGGATCTTAGTAGAACTTCAAAACCCATAAATCAAGAAAATCATGCGTACAAATTCCCAGTGCTTTAACAAAGAAGTCTAGATTAATAGGCAATTATATCATTTTGAACAAATACGGTTAAGGTTCTGGTACTTTTATATTTGGGTATGGGGTGGATGAAGTGACGCATTGTCTCATCAGGAATTTCCGTGAGTGTAATGTCCCTAAGTTCCAGATACCGCTTCCCCCAGATTTACACAAATTTTCGGTGGAGCAGATTGAATGGAGGACACACAAAACATTGCCATGGATGAATAGTCCACTAGTTTAGAATTCGCCGATTCGGTTTTCAACTTCTCCACAAACGTGTCAGTCAAGTTTCAATGAAACGGGGGCCACAAGTAGCTCCTTAATTCTGTCTTGTGAACGTAAGTGACGTTTCGTCGAGAGAGTAGAACCTTTGAGTGGGGCAGGGTTTAACCCAAACACAATCACGCAACACGGTGGATCGTTTCTTTTGGTTTGAACTTCGAACCAAAGCGTTATACCGTCAAACCTTATGTGGATATTAGTACTTTAGCAAAGTCAAACGATCCACTGAATTTGCAGGCTAGCTGGGCAGCTTTAGCTGCCTTCCTAACCACTGATCCAGTATAAGTGTGTCTTCACTTACTTCATAAAGCTGTACTAAGTTCCCCTACCTAAGCTGACAAGTTCTTGAGAATGATCATTCCGACTGAGGGTCGATAGACAGGTGGTTACATAAAGCTACAGTGATGCAAACGTATCCGTTGTCCTTGGCAACCTTTGTGCTCCTCTAAAATACATTTTTCAAAACTAACATGGTCGGTTCAACATGTGGCTTGTAATCCCCGCTCAAATTATCCTTGGATTTAGTTCGTTGAAGCTAATGACTAAAGTACGGCGACAAATGAATGAATCCACCGTGAACAGACGTCTTCTGTCAGCCAGCCTTTCACCTTTTTGGTACCACCCATACTGCTACCGGAAACTGAATTTCACATCGTATCACGGAGGTGTAAGTAGGTAGTCGGTAAGCTGCCTCCGAATCGTCTGGAACTGATCACACTACACCCAACAACTCCCGCTATCTCTCGCCGATCACACGTTAGGAGCAAGGTGAATATAATATTTGGGAGCAAAATGGTCTTTCAAAATTAATATCCCTATATATTGCTCCCGTACCAGTTTTTAAGATTACACTTCGTGAAGATATTCTCTTATTGAAGAAGGATCAAAGTTAAACCAAACAGTATGCAGAGATACAATACTGATTTCTTGATTATGACTCACGACCTTTAATATTTATCTGCTTCCGGAAAGAACCAAAATTATTCTTGTTTGACCCTTACGTAATTGTACACTCATGGATTTGTTGCAGATTCCGACATATAATCTACGACAGTTTCGATTGAAAAATTTCTTGCGTTTTTAAAAATATATTTCAGAAAAATCCAGCAGTTGGTTAGATTGGAATTATTGTGTCTGCTTAAGGGGAATATTGCTAAGATCTGATGTGAGGAGGTTTGCAAGCGTGTTTAAATTCTGGAACGAAACAGGAGATAAGGCATATCAATCAGTTTGCCTTCACTTAAACTCAAATGAACTTCCAAAATCCAATAAAATAGCCTTATTTTTTCCCTATGGTTGTCTTTTAAAAGTGCTCCGGTATCCCAGCACTAACTAAAAGCGAATCTAAAATTTTGTAGTCATTTTTGTGCATTCGACTTACGAAACCCCGGAAGTTTTTGTCATCCTATCATCAACCACACACTTACCAGTAATGTGTGCGTGTGAAGTTACCAGCAATGTGCCTATAGCCAACAGTAAAAAATTACAAAATGGCTTTAAGTAAGAATCAGAGATCAACGAAAATGTCAAGGGCCACTTTTGCAGAAAGGGATTCCGGTCCACATGTTCCAAGTGTTTCTGGTATATAATATTAATTAGGAGTGGACTTCGCCTTGTCGAGGTTTTCACTTAACTGAGAAGTATAATAACTCTTTTTCCTTATATCTTATGTTCCGTAGAAAAGTTTGGCCAAGAGATCTGCCCGTCTGGAACAGAAGCAACTGCATGCTATTCGTTTAATTAATAATTATTTAGATAGAAGGAAAAAAGAGCCACGCACACTAAAAGCTGTGGAAAACAATCGCCAGCAGTCAACGAAAGCGTCATAAATTCCTGAGACGCCAATGCGTCGTCCATATGCCTGAGTATTCTTCAGAATGAAAACTATTTTAAGGGAATTTCGTCGCACTCTTTTTATACCAGCTTCTACTTTGGGAACTGTTGACCCCGATGTAGCACGAAGTCCTTATTATTCGACTTTTTGTCCGTGGAGCAATGACGCAACGTACTTTTTTCACTTGCGTATCCAGTTACATCCCAGGACTTGTAGTATAGAGCTGACAATTTCCATTGCATAAAAACACAAAGGTTTTTCTGTCTAACAGTTTAACTAGTTGAAATATTAATAAGAGTGGTTCATATTTTAAGTAGAAACACCATATAAATATTTGGATACAGTCCTGAAAATTACTCCTACCATACTCCTGATTTCCCTCACCGGCTTTATTAATGCACTTTAAAATTCCAGTCGCCTAAGTTTCACAAATGGATGGATGAGGAACCATAGGTGTGCGCTGTGCATGGCATCCCGAAAACTACAGTTTAAACGGACTTATGATAACATGCTGATCGTGAGTAGGTTTTGAGCTTGGTGAGTGACGTGATGAATGAAACTATGCACTGAGCGTTCCGACACGGAGACGCTGCCAGGAGATGTATTTTATTGTCTATAGCCACGGATATTGCCTAACCCAGTGTTTCGTTTTAGACAGAAGCTAGTTGCTGATGTGACCGATTTAGCCGGCTACAGTTCGCATGCCTTGTTTTGATATGCTGGCCTTCCTTTGGTCTCCTCTAACGCGTGAATGATTAGACAAAAAATGTTGTTCTACCCAGGTGAACCGTTTTAACACAATATGGTAGGTGCAAGCAGTTCATCTATTGCATGCATCGTTTTTCCCATATTAACCGAAGATCATCAGCATTACTCACCCTTATTCACGCTGAACAACCCTAATAAGACATCAACGGTAAATTATCAACTCTTTCTGTAATACAGGTATGCAGAATGTGTGCAATGACTATACGGTAGTGACCACAGCACATTGTTGTAAACATTGCACCTAAGAGGTTAGCTGACATTGTCAAGGACACAGAGAGAACAATGTATGAAAGCTCAGTTGAATTTTCATCTTTCGCTGAGACAAAGGACCACGTGTCACCAAATAGGTGAAATGCTCAACTACAACGATTAGTTACCGGACACCACTGAATGTGGGTGAATTGCGTGGCTACCTCGTAGAAATGCTTTGCACTTACTATATATGGAGGAAAAACAGAAGCATGAAGTAAATTTATACGGTTTATTGCATTTCTACAGGTTTCCATCTGGAAAAGACAATTTACTCCGCACTAGATAGGAAATTCCTAAAAGGCGTTCCAAAAGTCAGTCTTTTCAATTTGAAGTGGTCCGGATTATCGTTGTATGGAGTCGATAACTTTGCCTACACTACTAGGTGTGGTTTGTCACAGAACTTGGAACGGTTTTTGATCTACTGGATTGGCACATTTTTCCTCATAAATTCCAATCCAGCGCCCATAGCGGTCTATGGAGTTAAAGCAGATTATAGAACGAAAAAGGAACATTGTTGACCAATGTTCGCAGTGAGGATGTCCGGATCTGGAAGTAAAATTGTGGTCCACGAAATATTACTAGGGTGAAATTTGTATGAAAGTACGTCCACTGGTTTGAGATTAGCCTGAATAGCACTGTGGGTAACATGACCTCCAGGCTGAAGATAGTTTAATTTCCACGAAATTTTTTACAGCCATTTTAACTGGCGATATGCCCATCCTCATTGTTAAGCAAAAGTTTTTCGTTGCGCAGCTTCTCCTGTTCTGTCTTTTCGTCAATATTGTATTCTAGTCATATCCACATAATCCACAAAGTGCACTCATTTGCAGGCTAATTTACCCTCAACGAGAAACCCAACTAAGCCGCTTGTGTTGATTACTTGCCACATAAATGTGCTTTCTTACATCATATTTGGGGCCACAACCCATACAGCTGTCAGTTTTATACTGTGAACTTTCCTTTCCAACCCCCCTTCTTTGCACTTCACACAACCCTTGGCCCTCTCCATCAACGCTCACTACCCGTGCATATTGCAACCAGGGAGAGATCGATGCCTTAAAATATGCAGAAAAACATGCAACCAGGGAGAGATCGATGCCTTAAAAATATACAGAAAAACGGCATTACACGTTTATTTTGGGCCTAGACTCATGGAAAAAATGCAACCCCCTTATCTGTACGCCATGGAGTTGATTCTAGCTTTTGAGGTGAGCTTGGTGTTTGGTATAGCTTATCACCGATAGTGAGCTAAGTGGAGTAAACAATTCCGATTGATGGAATAGGGGAAGCATGATGTTGGGACTTGGGCCACTATAGTTCTATAGCACCGGATCAATGGCTATTGTGTTCCTTATCCAACCGAAGAATTTACCAACTTGGGACAAAGATTTCATGTTTTCTATTCATAAAGCAACATGGCTAGACAGCTTATCAGTCGGTTTAGTTTGAGTTATTTATTTAACTTGAAGATCCTTCGTCATGATGCACAGGTTCGGTCGACTCCTATGTACCGCACTTTCAGAGACTCCTTTGGTTTTCAGGTATTTACACGTGTCACGACCTTGAATTTTCCAATTCATGTCAGTCTCACTCCAAGTATATTGGATTGGCCAGTGCACATGGCATCTTAGGAACCGACTGGACAAAAGTCATCAAGTACGAGGTTGGGGAGCGTTCTACTGCCATCCAGTCGGAGGACAGGCCGACTAGCCAACTGACAGGAACGATTATGCAAACAGTCAAGCACAACCAAAGGTCAGCATCAGGTCAGCATCTGCTCAGCACCTTCAAAACGATGCATTGCCAAAGAACGATACACTGCCAACTTACCATGCACTGATGATGTAGCCTCGACTAGTGACGAAATTTATTCAAAGGATTTACGGAGTCCTGGGAACAGGACACCGGTGAACTATGACACATCACTTCTTAGCACTCTATGTCGCTCTGTACCCCTAGGTCAGTGCCGTACTGCGGGTGAATTCCGTTGCGTTGAAAGGAGACAAAACGTGCTTTTTTATAATTTACCACTGACATTTTTTTGAAAATGCGGGTCATAAGGGTGGCGCAAATTAGACGTATTAGACCACAGATATCTAACGCACAATTCAGGTGTCCTGTTAATTCAGATTAAAACTTCGTGCTTTAAGAATGAAAGAATTGCTAAAGACCAGTAGCAATTTGAACTAATTCTCCAGCTCGTTTCTGTTTCCGTCATCCACACTCATTCAAATTCTCTTAAGAATTACTATGACCCAAATAGCAGTATAAACTAAGTCAATGCACTGAAACAGCAAAGAATGTTAAGTGATAGGGTGAAATATAGGGTCATTTGAACTTGATGAGCCCTCAAGCATGACAAAATCTACCATGACCCTGGTGTCCACCGTCACTGGAGTAGTGCAGTCTGAATTTAAAACAAATATTCCAGAGATACATATGTTTGCTATTTAGCGCCAGAAATAACACACCAATAAATGTTAACTTTACAGTAAATTTTGTGGTGTTGCGGCCATCAGACAATGAATTAGTCAATTGATGTGCATTAAAGTATGCGCTGCCGATTCCTATGATGGACTGGAGTTTGCCATTCGTCAGAGCGCATAACCCTGGAGCAGAACGCTCGGCTTGAATTTTTTTTTGATCTTTTGTTGTGCAAAATGCATAGAACAAATGCCCCAATTAATTGAATGAATATAAAAAAGAACATCTTTTCTTCATGTAGGCTGGATAGTATCAAGAAGGTCTATGGTTTGTGGTAGCAAATATTTGTTAAATATCTGCGATCGAAAATGGATACACTTGTTGGCAGACAATGTGATAAATTCAGGGGAGGAAAACAAAAGTGCAGCTGATTTCGGGGATATAATTTTGCTCGACCTATCCCAGTCCTTATCGAGCGCTGCTCTTTTCTTTCTACGTCCACAAAAACGGCTCGATTGATCCGGACTTCCGTCAGGATCCGTCAGGCATATAGGTTGTTCAATGGTAGTTGTGGAACTCAACGAAATGTACGTGTACTTCATGGTCCATACCTTACGGAACCAGACAGACAAACATGACACCACTGATTTTTGGTGATTTCAAGATTAACGGTATCCTTCGGACAACAAAGCTGTGCTTGCAAAGCTGTATGTAGCAGTGACGGAAATGACATCTGGAACTTCCTTGACCTCATACAGACATCTAAAATTTTCAGTTCATTTAGGGCCACATAAGGACCGCATAAATGAAGTACGTTGGCATGCTCCAAAAAATGCTTTTTGTGTGCACCTTTTTTGGAAATGGGGGTCTCCTACAGTCTGCTTTTTATGGGTAGGTTTTATTTGGCATTTGAACTGTCTGTAACGGTGCTTTGTCACCGTCATTAACGGTACTAGCTAGTTTTGCATTACACGAGGAGCCAAGGTCATGGTTTTGATTACGGAATAGCATAGAAACGAAACATTTTCATTCCAAATGTCAACTACCTTCCCTCTTGGAAGCATGTGTCGTGTGTGGCATTCTATGACGATGCAAATAAATCGCTGTATGGCGATACGTCCTACACTTTCATTGAATGCTTTTTTATGACTTACCTGATCTGAGGGAATATAATCTGCCTGGCGAATTATTCCGATACGGTCAAGGAAGCTGAGGAAATAAGAAGTAATCTTCAGTCATTTGGAAAAAAAGTAATCTTTCGTTCACAATTACATTTGTGTTTAAATTCGAAATACGACTACACTTTTTTCGAGGTTTAAATAAAAGGGACAAAAGTGTAAACAACTGGTTTCCCCTTCTAAGGATTAATGGCTGAAAATAGGAACACTGGGAAAAGTTAAACCCGCAAGCCTGGGAAATACCAGCTGTATGACTTTTCTTCGTTGAAAAAGAGAATATTCTTCACACTGTTACAGTTAGTTTCTTCTTTATAAAACGCGTAGTGTAACGGGGAAACGCAACCAAATTTTTCTTTTCAATGATGACTTTATCTGATCTTTTTTCTACAGGAGTATGCTATTAAGTGGTGCCTAATACCAAGCAGTTTTTAGTGAGGAAGGCGCCAGTTATTGAAAAGCATTCAATGTTTGCGGTGTACTTGTGAGCGCCGTGGAAAAAATGCGAAATTCGATACTGTGAAAACAGAAACTACAGTACGGTTTTGTAAACGGTTTCCGGGAACTTTAGGTAAGTTTTTTCAGACTTGACATGCATTGAAGTATATGAAAACGCATAAATTACTATGGAAGAGAATGATTTAGCCAACGATGTCACCTGAAACAAATCGATAAGATAAACGTCCTTCGCCATAGCAATAGCAGATGATGAGTACCAAAAGAACGTTACTTTGATCAAACTTTCAAACTGTACTTTTTTGGGGACAGAAACACAACTTACGCCTGAAGATACGAATGAAACGCGCTGACAGATAGGCGAATGTACCATGTAATGATTCTGCGGTGATGCTTTGTCAAGGCGTCGCAAAATTTTTGTAGATTAGTCCAAACCTGTAAGCATACCACTGAGAATTACGAACCTATATTTTGCCACCAAGCAACTAATACGCAACTGCACACAAAGCAGTTTGTCCCTTTATGCTATAGTTTAAAGCATTGAACGTCATCCGTTGTTGAAGAGCAGGACACAATGTAGCCAAAAGTGAGTGAGCGGACAAGGTGACCAAAACACATACAGAGGTGGGCTACTTCGATGAATCCTAAAAGGACTTTGTAGCCAGGGATCTGTAATCAAATTAACATCATGAAACAGCAAAACGAACAAAAAAAGGCAGGACACAAAATAGCAGCTGAAAGTAAAGAGATGACACTTTAGGAACTCCCAGTTTTTGCAGGGACCTCACAGGTTACCAACTGTTGTGAAAGCATTTGTTTTTCCTAGCAAATGAGTTGAGAAAAACTATGACCAGCCAGACTTGTTTGTGTTAAGTTGTTTGGGTTTAAATTCTCCCTTGTTTTGTTACTGAAGGGTGGGCCAATGGAGCGGCTTGAAAGTGGCCAGTAAACCAGGGGAAGGACGTACTGTCTATAGCATCTGACTGGTACTGGGCAAGATTGATAAAGTGTGGACTTGCTTGAATGAGTTTTATGCATTTTGATGAATCAGAAGGCCAAAACATGCCAGAATAAACCCCTAGTCGTTTGAGGATAGAAGAATTTCATGTCAGGTGTTCTTCCTCTGTCCTCTAGATACGATTGCATAGAATGCATTGATTCCTGCTGTCAGTCAATTCTTTGCATAAAAAATTAATAAATTTCTAAGGACAAGCACACTCAGTTTTACTGGTCGCTTCAAATTCAGGTTATTAATCCCAGTACCACTGATTTAAGTGGTCATAAACTAACTTGGAGGCAATAGTTTTCGATTTGTATCCTGACTTTTATGGCTAAAAAGAAACGTCAATGTTGATAAATAGTCGCTTTTTAGACTGCAACGACACTTTTGATGGTTTGATTGATGCTTATTTAGACCAGTCCATAAATGACCTCAACATATGATGTGGCCACCATACATGTCAAAGACTTATAATTCAAAAGAACAAATTACTTTCCTCCTTTTACCATACCTGATGTTATTCATGGGGCGTTTTTCTCCTACAGCATTTTCATTTTACAAAAAAACACGTAACTACACAAAATAGTTCAGAATAACTTTCTGGCCTTCAACTTGTTATTCGGTATGACTGTATTTGGAGTTTATAAACAATTAACACGCCACCTTTTACTGTGTATGCTGCGTTCCTGTAAACCGAGAAGAGAGATTTGACATTTGGGCTTTGCAGCCCAACGAGTGTTAACATTGTAGAATTTATCACCTGCAAAACTTCTAAGCCTGAATAGATTTTGTTCATTAAAACTTATTGCATAGTAATGACTCAGTGAATCGATAAATTATTGAGGTGTTCCCGTTCAATTGCGTTTCATTAGACATAAATGTTAGCCCATTGAAAGTCACCCGTGTTAGAGCTCTCTTCAGGTACACAATTGCTTGTTTTTCTGATGCTTCTTGTGGCATAGCTGTCAGGTTCGCCCCCTATTATGAAGAATAAAATGCGCCACCTTGCCGTGTACAACACATTAAGTATAAATGAAAGCAAAATGTTATCCGAAAGACGAAGGTATTTATTCACGGTAAAAAACCATCCACTGTGCGAAGATAATATGACTGTGAGAGATCGACGTTTTTATTTGAAATAATCTCTTCTGTGTGCTGGCCTAATTTTTCATCGACTACTTATAAGGTAACAGTGAATTTGTTTACTGAGCTTTGCAATTTGTTATTGGATACCTGTTCATCGCGCCAGGTGACGGAATCAGCGCGCGAAAAATGTCTGACGATGTTCCTTTAAATACGGGAAACTGCAGATGCAACTCAGGCGCCGACGCGTTGCACGTATTTGCTCACGCAATACATAATTAACAAGCTACTTGCGCCATTCACAGGATGTCCGACAATCAGTCACAGCCTATGAGGATCCGTCTACCATCTACGGCCGAGTCAGTTGTAGTCTGACTGGAAAGTTCAAACCTTTGTATTCAGGGGAAATTTCTGCTAACTCGTGCTGGCTCATTGCCAGTCGCTCACCCCCAGTGTTTCTGACAACGGGCTGCCTGTTATGACACAGTTAATCTGAGTACATTTGTTTGAGGAATGCCTTTTAACTCACTCATTTTTGACTCACAGCAGACCTATTGTAGGAAGCTGATGACTGATCACAGGCTTTCTAAAATATAGGGACATTTGATTACTGCCACTCGTTAAAAAACGTGTAGCTATTCCAAGCTAACTTGTCTTTAACGTTGCACATTTTAAGAAAGTATAAGCAAAGGCTTTTACTCAGTAGATGAAGCACCCCATGCTGACACGACAGGAACTAATGTACAAATAATTGCTGCCTAATTTTAGCAGGAAATATTACACAGTACCGCAATTAATCGGACGGGCAACAAAACACACTGTTATCCAGCTATGGATGACCAGTAGGAGGTCGGTTAGACATTGAGATTGGGCAGGCTGCTTCACATGTTCTCATTCCATGTGCACACAAAACATCCGACCAGATTAGAAAACCCAGTGACAGCCACATTAACTTTATCCTTACTTATTGCCGTTCGTTGGGCTGGTGAACTCCCGGTCATTTGATATTGGGCTGGAGTGTGCATTAAATCTAATAGCGTGGCCTGTCAGCAACTATTGGGTGAAGTATTCCGTCCAAAACTGTATTCGTTAGGTAGTGCAATCAAGTCTTTCTCAGGATTCGTGAATCGCACATTGCCGATAGTTCTAGAAAGGACCGACTAAGTGAAGCTTGTTTAAAGCTGTTCGCGTCGGTTTACTGCATACACAGGACGCAGGAGCTGTGGAATCAGCTCACATCTTGCAAAAGCATTGCTAGTACTAATCTAGGGCTATACCGAACTATTCAGAGATAACCCATTTTTTATTCGGCGGATGCTCAGTGCTCTCATGGTGGTGTTTAAACGTCTAAGCATTTCCAACTACAACACAAAGCAAAAGATTGAGAGCTATTGGTTCAATAATTGATGGGATACGGGTGCCATGCGTCTAACACCAAAAGAACAGAATTTCTAATGGTACACAGCGTGGTAAGCGTTGGGGTTCATTAATCTGGCTCATTTCCGGATGCTACTAGGTAACAGAGAACCTGTCTTTCGACAAAAATGTTTACCACTGTTAAGCCTATAAAAAAACGGAGGTGGGTATAAATAGGTTACCAGAATATCAAACAAATCCATTAGAATGTTGCCACATGTCTTCACCAAACCGTTAATCTTTTTGGGGAAAATTCTAGCAAAGTTTACGTAGAAAAAGTAGTGATGGGTTTCTATCCCTGAGATTAATGCCGAGGATGTGGATAAGTTCTTGTAGATACAAAATTGAGTCGATACCAGATTTAGGGTATAAATAATGAGTACATCCAGCTCCTAAGAAATGTCTGACTATTGTGTTATGTTCAAATGTTAGCAAACGTTGTGTAGTTTACAGGTGGCTAGAAATGGCCAACTATCTGTCTCAAGATAATGTCGACATCAACGTAAACAGGAGACAATAGAAAGACTCCATCGAATAGGAAAATACACATCCAATTTCCTTAGAAAACTTGAATGTGGTTACAGAACGGTGACATAATATACTGCGATAACTAAATCAGAAAAACTCAAAAGTGTATTACGTGACTGGTTTCCGATCAGAGGGTTGAAGTGGTGTGCGTTATGACCTTACACAAACTACTTACGCTGTGCATTAAGATACGGATGAATTTTTCGTTGGGATGGGTTATTTCTAACGACAGTGAGTACCGCCGATTGCAACCACTTGGTAGTCTAGCCATACGGTAGCGAAGCGTCGGCGTTGAACACTGATGACATGCGATAATGATGATAACGCCAGCTCTATCTCAGAATAATCGCAGGTAGCCACTTCCAATCTCTCACATTCGGAATGTGCGCGAAGTCGTAGGGCTACTGAGACTATCCTGTAACATGACACCCAAGTGGAATTCCTCAGTGCATGTTGCATTGTGAGTAATCTACAGGTCTTCAGCCTCATTTCATTTGGAAAATTAGTGGGTTTTTGTTTGTGATGACTTCACCCAGAAATCTTTTCGTGCATGTAAATAGTAGAGCGGAAGGTTGAAAAAATTTCGGTAGGTTAGTTCAGAAACACAGAAGTAGTGGCATCGGATGAAGTGTCCTAGAGAAGACCGAACAGTATGGTAATAGGCTCAGAAGGGACATCCCCCCGTTTTATCAACGGATGAGCCAAAGCTCTAAACACATCGTGGGTCTGTATTTTCCGTTACAGCAACTTGTGTTAGACTCGTGGTAGATAGCGCCTGCAAAAATCTTCACATCCACTGATCTTCCCCAGTCTTCAACGCAGTAGGGTCTTTAAAAAAAGCCTTGTCAACATGCATTAAACGGACAGAACCAATCCACCGATGGATTTTCACTGTTTACCTACTTAACGGAATGTGAAACTACTGTTATTCGGAAAGATGCTTTTTACTCGGACCAAGGCAAATGCTAAGTGGAACAGCGATACACTTCATGCCATATCATACCACATCTTCTGGGATTCAAAGATCACATGTTCGCCATCGTCGGTGAAGTGTGACGGTTTGTTCAATGACGGTACTTGTGAGCAGCCACTTGAAAATGTCCGTTTTGACAAATTCTTTTATATGGCTGACAATCTGAGCTTAAGGGAGATATGTTGACGTTGTTGTTGTCCATAGTTGTGTTGGTAAGATGGGGGCTGTCACACACCCCTTTGAAGAATATCCTAAACGAACGATGTAGCTGGAATTAAGTAGTCTTTTGTTAAAACAAAATTATTGGGCAAATAAGTGCACCTCGTAGAATGCGGCCAGTTCAGGTTCAAGTATAATGTGAGGTTCGCAGAAACTCGGAGACCGCGGCTGCCTGAAGAGTTTCAGTCTGCCTTTGGCAGTCAAAGAGTTAGAATTGGCCGTCGTTCAGTTGTTTGTAGTGAAGAACTTCGAATCTGGTGATACCGGCTTTGTGTCTATAACCCACGTGATTATCGAGAGTATCGTGGTCGAAAACTACAAAAGTTCTGAGATGACATATAGCGTAATAGAAGCAACTAACAAGGCGCTATACAGAATAGTAGGCTGAGCGGTTCCATAAAGCTTGTAAGACGGTCGCCATGCTTGTACTTTAGTTTTTCTGTTTAATTTTTCCTCTCAAATATCAACTTAGGTTAAGGACAAACTCAGTGGGGAGACTAATAAGAACAGAGTAACATGGCAACCACTGGCTCAGAAAATTTCAAATTGACCATCTTAGCACCTGGAGCTTTATAATGTGCACTCATAGGAGAATGTGGTCGTATTTGTATATTATGGAATTTTATAAGAACTCTTCAGCGATGACCATAACTTGGTAAGTCAAATAAGATCATGTGCATAGGTAAAATTAACAATGAAAACGACCTGTTTTTTCAAGATATCAGTGGAATTGTTTGCGCTGTTGGATACGTCATAAAGGCAACATGTGAATGCCAGAGCAAAACTGTCGGTTTTTAGGCCCCCGGGTTAACTTTAATTCTTGATCTACCCACGTTTTCATTGATCTTGTGTATGCAGGTCTCTCAGTGTATCCTATTTCAAGGACGATCCTGCCATCTGTGTTCTTTACTTTTTTGAGAACAAACTACTTCTAAGTGGCTTTGAGTTTGTTCAAAATCAAGATTTTTTAATTCCATACAAATCACCAGAATAAAATGAGGTTCGCGACACCATTCAAAAGATAGTCTATCCTGGTAATCTAAGACTGTCTCCGAAAGGCATTTCATACATCTGTAACTTACTATTTTGCTGAATCCAAAAGCTGGTATTCGTTGGCCTTGGTGAATACCCTTTGGACACCCTGATCATTCCACAGCCTCTCTACGGCGTCGAAGAACGACTGGAAATGGAAGAAGAGTTAGGTGCTATTAATAGGTAGGTTGGTTATTCACCGTACATCATTCTTAATCGCCTAGCTTTGCGACAGTGTCAGAATCGGACTGTGCTGGAACCCCAGTTAATGTGCTTTACGTAGAACGAGCTTCACCGGGTTTCCATTCATGGGCTCTAGTTTGGGGTTTTGATAAACGTGATTGAGCAGAACTGAAACAAGGTCGACTGACTTCATACTCATTTCGTAAAGGTGGATTAAGAGAAGGATCCTTGGACAATCAACTTAACAGTTTGGATTTGAAATGCTAAAGAAAACATGGGCTACCCCGGAATTCGGCTTAGTTTTGCTTGCCATAAACCATTTCAGGCAGAAGGATATATTTCACTGTCTGGGTGATTGATAAATCCCGTTAACGTTAAACACTCCTTCCAGTTCGTGAGTCCGAGGTCCTCATCAGCATATCCTTTGGATTACGGTATAAATTACTGATATCGTAGTGTTTATGCCCCTTCATTCAACATCATTTAAAATGCTTATATGAAAAGATTCACAGAATGCAGAAAAATGTTTGTTTTAAGCTTTCGAATTGTATCGTATGTCAGCATGATAGTCAACGAGCCGGATAGTGAATGCGCTATTTGGGTCATGTTTGTGGAACAAAATGCGGAGCCTGTGAGCAAACTGATTTTTAGATCAACAAAAGAAGCTTCAAGCTTCGTTCGAGGAAAGCTGGATGCGTCAGATGATGATGTCAGATTGAAGGGTATAATCGCTTTCCAAGCCAACCATCAGCAGGATCATCTCTGACAGACAAGGCTTCTCTGACACATTAGGCATCAGCTATTTTGGAAGCTTGAGGTTGATCCGTCTTCCGAGAAAATTTTGTTTGAAGAAAGCGCTAGTAAAGAAGCTTAAGAATATCCTTTGCAGTTAGTATGCATTTGATATTTACTGGACGCTCACTTGTTATACAAGAAGTGAATGACAGACTGTCTTATTAGACTACATCAGTTTGTCAGTTTGTCTGTCTCTGGCTAACCACTCAGACATATCTCCATTCAAATGTCTGAGAATATCAGTATTAAAAACGTCGTGCCTGTACCAGTTCTGTTTAAGCCCATTTATTGGATGCGAAGGGCCACGTGAATACTGCAAGATTTCGAACACGTACCGAAACCTTCAAGAAACATGTTATAGCATATTAGAAAAGGGTTCTGAAAAATCTGGTTCTGCAAAATCCGCCGACTTAAGAATTCAACAGCATGAAGTTTGTAAAATGCAGTCCACAATGACAGTGGCTTTCAAGAGGTCAGCCAGTTAGGTGAGAAAATCACGTTTTAGATTTTACCCAACCACGAGCTGACCTTTGACCACTGGAATTTATTTTGACTGAAACTGATTTATATCTTGTCGATTTTATTAGCTGAATATACCTGTTAACAGGACGATAAGGTTTATTTTGAAAGCATCTGGTCTCGTATATTTTTTTAAAACTGGCTGAAATAGGTTCAAGTAAAGTTCTAGTTGACCGGTATTAAAAGACAGCAAACCACAGTATAGTCATATTGATAAAAGCCGTCATCTGGACTCCCTTCCGACTGCTCTACCGTTGATTTTACTTCGTGTTAAAGTGAAATCGCCCCATCCCTGCAAAACGTTCCGAATTTCGCCTTTAGGCCGGCGGTTTTAGGTCTGACTAAGTACTGCGTACCAGACAGGACAGTGAAACTGCCTCGATCCCGGAGAAATGTTTCCGAGGGTCCTGAACATAGTATAGCCCAACCAGTTTACAGTCGTCAAGTGAAATTTATCGTGCGCGCCAGCCATGTAGATTAATGGAAGTGGAAGGCTAAGGAACTGTAAGATGCGCAGAAAGCCGGGAATGCCCAAAGAATTTTTTAGTTGATCGATGTTACCGGGCCCTGGGAACCGCAGAGCAGAACATTCACTAAGCGAAATGGGGCAACTATCTTCAATAAAGAAGGATATCTTGGCCACCGGGAGGGGCACACAATGCGATCAGCCACTTGGTGCCATTTAGTCACATTGTCGAACTGCACTGAAACGCTGGACCTCAGGTGTTTATGACTGCATAAATTCTATAGGACGCCACCAAGCAACTGATCTGGATGGCCTCCCACGCTCACTGTTCAAGCATGGAAGTAAACTTAAAGCCCTCAGTCAACTCCTTTCTGATTTATTTGCCTTCACTTAGGCAGGGAAGACTTCCCAACCAACTTCGGAGATGCCGCAGTGACATTCACTTTTCACGAAATGGGTATGCATATGTGGTAGTGGATAATGAGTGAAGATCAGTCCTGATTTCCTCACAACTTATTAAATATGGCGTCTGTTTGGGCAATCATTTTGTTATCGGTTTTCAAAAGGAAACTACTCACCATGTTGCTGAAATCACTTGGACAGCCCACGGCGGGTTTAGCTCCTCTTGGGGCTCATCAACTAGGTGAAGTCCCCGAGTTTCCGTCGACCTTATGTTCCACCCAGTGCACTCATTCGCATATCAATTTGGTTTTCATGGGTGACTCAACTGAATCTCTCGTTTAGGATATCCTTCAACTGAATGTGCTGCCTGAACGCAGCCTCATGTTCCAGTTGGCATGATATTCGAGATATTGCGGTATATTTTCATTAAGGAAAAAAGAATTTAGGAAGCTTAGATCTCTGACTACCATCCAATCATCCTACCTTAAAGCATAGTCTATACTGCTCTTCCCACCTGGTGCAACAAATTTTCAACTTTGCAGCGATATTCGAGATATCACAGTTCATTCTCACAAGGCAAAAATGAGGCGGCTTTTGTGCAGCACATTTAGTTGAGGGATACCATAAAAGAGAGAGCCTCCCATGAAAACCAAACTGAAATGTAACTGTGTGCATTTGTCGAGATCTGTCCAATTTGGGTTCATGTAGAACATAAAGTTGACGGAAATTCCGGGACTGCGCCTACCTGATGAGCCTCCAAAAGGGGACAACGGTCGTAGGCAGTCGAACATTTTTCAGCTACCCTGTGAGTGGTTTTCTCTATGAAACTATACTGCGATATCTCAACTGAAACTTGAAGCGTCCTGATAGAGCACAGTAAGTTGCTTAAAAACATTATGAACGAGAGTTTCAGCTGGCTTTTCGTGAAAACCAAATTGGTATGCAAATGAGTGTATTTCGCGGATATCAGTCTTCTCTAATTTGAAGCTTTAGAAAAATCACGATGCGTGAACCATTTTCGGTGTGATTGCATTTTGTCACGTTAATTGGAGAAGTATGGAATGAACGAAAATGAATGACTCCAATAGTGATCGGTGATACCTGTGTTTACATTCCGCTGCCTAGTCAGGTAATCTGGCTATTAACAAGTGCAAATGCATCACCTCAGTGAAAACATGACCTTGATTCCAGGCGGCTTGTCTTGAACCATTTTCTTACGAAAGAACTACCGGATGTGCACAAAAGAATCCTGGGTCTGCTCATTTGCTTGCAGAGCCACTAATCCTCATATCACTGTCTTCATTTTTCGAAGCCCCTTAATCATGTGTGCAAACTAGGTCGTCGTGTTTGTTTATTATGTTTGCTCGTGCATGTCGGCTTACAGTAAGTCAGAAAGATCGTGGATTTCGTCACCTGTATCAATCCACACGACGGTCTCCCTGAACTGTCAGACGCTTGCCTAATCATATTAGAAATCTTGCTGCGTCACAAAATCCTGGTGTTCTGAAAATATCATGTCATAGGATGATGTGTTCGAGACATAGAGTGTATGTTGTATGATTGATTGCATATTGTTTTGTAACACCATTCATCGAATCAAAAACATGGATTTCCGCTCAAAATATATCGTAACTGAACTGCTATCATGAAAAACAGTAAGAACCTACTGGGGGATATTCACTGTCTTCTTTGAATGAAGTGTCCAGAAGGTCCTTCGCCAATTTTGCATTCTCAGCGGTTCCGAATTCTTCACTGAGGACTCGCATTCCACCCAGCAGGGACTAAATGTTGAAATAAAATGACCGAAATTCAGCTACTTAAAAAAACGAGTATAACCCTTATTTGAAGTTAACATTAAATCTGACACAAACAGCATTCCAAGTTGACTTCCAGGCAATCAGTCGTCGAAATTCCAATAAACAATATGGACTTACTGGAAGGGTGAACCAAAAAGTTGTTCCAGTTCCGATAACTTTGCAGAGCACAGTGAGGACTGGCATGTATTGGAGTCATAAAACGGGACCGTCCCATTCAGTTTACGAAAAGTTGCTTGGAAATGTCTAACAGTTATGCGCCCATGGGTGAACAAAAACAGCAGTCACATCACTTATTACAACGTTAAAACCAATCCGACGTTGCGTAGTTACCCATGTTTTCCTAAATATACCTTAAGACCTGCTAGACCCTGATCTTATTCACGTGAAAAAAATCACTGCAGTTGGTATGACTGAATCTCTGTGTTACGGAACCTCATGCTTTTTGTACACATAAAGCAGCCAAAAGTTTCAAATGACCAGAAAATGGTGGCCAAACATAGTTTGGTGTTCATCACTCAAATTGATCTTCAGCTACAAACTACTGAACCGTTAATCGCCTTTAACTGAAAGAACTGCGAAGACAAAATATCCTACTGAAGTCCTAAAAAATTCAGATCCAGCAGGGATCCATCATGGTCTTTTGTAATCAAACTTACTGGCAACTTGTGTACCGGCAAATCGAACATGGTGGTCAGCGGGGCCCGCTTTAGACTCGTCGACAGTCATCAACACCAGTTAGCTGCAGCTTAAAAATTTGACCGAGTATATTATCCAGCCTGCAAGTCGTCGTTCACATAGACAGTGAGTGCACTGATTATATTCTGAAGCGCACAAGAAGGGATAACGCACGGCTAAAAGTACACAACATAAGACTCGCAAACATCATGTTCCCTTCAGGAATCGACAGACAGCAAACTCTGTTGAAAAATATCCTCGCCATTTGTTTGCATGCTTGGCCAGAAGACGGAAGGTCTTCGATAAACCCAACATGGACCATTCACACACGACTGCTGATGGGCACAGCTTGGTGCTTTACTGATTCTGGTTTCGTTCGAACACATTGTAAGTACATAAACTGACGTATCAAGTGTTCATTTAGCTCTCCGATCAGAAATACCAAACGGTTGTCAATGCAATTGCTTAGGTCATTATTACCAGTTGGGATATTATTTAGAATGTTCACACTGAAGCATCTCTTTTGGGCGTCATGTGCTGAGAAATATGAGATCCACTGACTGCATATCACAATAGAAACCCACTTGGTCACAGTAGATTTTGTTAGGATCCCAACAGTTCCACAGTTCTAGTCTTATCTAATCCCTTAATCTTGGCTGCCAAGTGAATACGGACGTATCTCATAAAATTATTCACAGGTTTGTTTCCGGTACTTGCTGAAAGCCTAAACGACATCGTTTCTTTATGTGACAGAAACAAGACGTAGGGAGCAGGCTCGGTTCTCGTGACACTCGTCAAGCAAACTGCAATCGCTTCGATTTCACACTGGTTGTTAAGACATGTAAACGCAGATGATAGTCTTGTCACCAAAAAGTATCAGTTAACAAGAAATAGAGGGAGGGGAATTCAACGTTCAACGAAACCAGAAAGCGGCTTTTTCACAGATTTGAGGGTTCAGCGCCAATCAGAAAATGGAAGGACGGTCAGGTTATCCGTAATTTTTCTGAGCACAGAATGTTAGATTGGACAATTGAACGGTACCTGCCTTAGTTGTTGTGACGTTTCCACGGATGCAAAACGGCTGTGACTGATTGATTGGACTTGAGGTTGGAAGAAGAAACCCCGGGTAGAGTACTCCAAAAAAGTTACTACGATTACTGAAGATGCATGGGGAGAATTCCTTCTTTCGTGTTTGACAACTATTAGGTATGTTAAATCCACTCTCCCATTCACTAGGGGAGCACTTCACAAGGAATGAAAAACCACTATGGAAAACAATTTCAAAAATCAACCAGCAATATTCCTAAGACCCGTGAAGTGCTTTTAGGAATTTTGATTTATTTTAGTACGATGAAATCAATAATAACGCTTTAGGCATGCTAATAAGCCACTACCAACGACCACTATACGCGCGTAGACGAAACGTGCAATCCAAGTCTACTGAAGGAATGCGCCATCGGATATACACAATATCCGTCTTTTCCATTTTTAAAACATTAATTGCAGGCAAAAGTCAAAAATATTCTTCCGTCTACCGCCATCATTCACCAAGTTAATTATGGACGATAAATCCATGAGGTTTTATGCTGTTGATCATTAAACCCAGCAGAAGTGGCGGCAATTTCCACTGCAGTTCATCCGCATATACAGTTGACTCTAAAACCCAATTTCGCAGTAGTGGGAATATCCGGGTACCGTCTTTCAAAAGGAAACTTCAAATAAAAAATTCCGATATAGTGGTTTTATCTCAAACAAACCTCCGCCTGAGCAATTGTACGAAATTATCAACTGCCTACAAACAATTTCGGCCTGTCTGGGCGCATCAGGCCGACTTAGTCCTCAAATGATGTGAAGGTCCATCAATGACGTAAACAACAGTTTGGCTGGAAGTCCTTTTTTAAGCTTTTACTTTAGTCTCGTGCCAATAATGACATACGCGAAAAGTGATGTTCTTTGCGACCTGACTACTGCGCATTATCAATATCCTTTGATTACGATGGATTCTACCGCGTCTGCGCTTTCGGCGATTTCATTGTGTTCAAATCTTCGTTTGATAATGTGCTTAGAGGACATGCGTGGAAGGTACGTTCACTTAGGAGGTGACTTCCTTGCAAATACTTTTTATAAAAAAAATACCCGGATGGACTAGTATGCATAACGGCGTGAGCACAGAGCACATACCATTAATTTCGGACGAAGCAGTAATTACGCCGGCGCCTATGTAGCGTTCTGTTTGCCAAATGAAAATCAATTGTCAAACTGAACTGAAGATTCAGCGCTCCAACTTGTCATCTCCACTTTACCATCCACTTCACCCATAAACAACAGATTCACATCTGCCCCAATTTACTGTCAAGGTAGTTCGCCGTTTGTTTACAGTTTGGTGTTCAAGTAAGACATGATTTTGCCGGAAACCTGAGGACAACGCATACCTAATGGATCATGAGAAAAACGGAACTGACAGTGGGATACGGAATAGTTTTCGGTAACTTTGTAAGTAGTGTATGAAGGCAAGAAAAGTCAGTATCCAATTTTCTGTTTGGCAAGTGGCGAGCTTATGTAGAACAAGTTGTATTGGCCGCATGAAAAGACGCAGTTACGTTTACCTCTGAATTTCAACCTACTTGCCGAACACTTGGGAGGCAGTAAGATGTCACCTCTGAGGTAAAGCCGAATCAGTGGTCCTTTGACTGCTTAATCCAATCCTTTATTTTTGAATTTGCCCTACATAGGCCGTATAGTTAGCTAAACAGATCTTTCGTCTTGTGAATGGCCCTGATACATCTCCCCGCTAATACACAGTCACCGTCCGCTTTCGTTGAGTGAAGCGACTTTTAGTTGATGTCGACGAAGGCGTTTGCCCCTCAATTGCAATGCCTTGATAAAAAACAATTATTTGTATCTGAATGTTTTCACGTTTCGGTTTTTATCACCTTGAACGTAGTTAGCTTGGTGGTTGGAGCACGCATTTGCTGAGCTGAAGACTCGTGGTTTGGTATCGCTGTAACTCGGCCAATCCAGACTAGGCTTGGGCAGCCTGGGATTATGTCAGCCCTCGTGTTTCATTCAGGCGGCATGGCAGCTGTACACCATAAGTGTGTTAGAGTTGAACGATATATTTTCTCATCCAAGCAACCAGCGTGAGACAACAGAGACCGGATATCGCCCAAAGAGTAACATCAGAATCCAGGTTCTCCAGTGGATGTTGTTTCTTCGAACTAACTCAGTCCACCAAGCAAGACCTAGCCTGTATAATGGAGTTACATAATCCAACCTTCAGCTGGTATTCGGATTATTGTTGCGGACAGTCTCGGTTGAAAAAGTTCTTTAACCTCATTCAGTTTGCACGGAAATGTGCAATTTCCTCAGCACACCGTAGTGTAACTTGCAAAATGATAGCCTAACGATTTACGTATATTCGAGATGTCGTGGTCAAGTTTGAAAATGGCAATCCCTGCCAAATTTTTACTACCACGTGTTGTCTGATCTTAGAATTTTAATTTCCGTCGGAGGGTAGAAGAATCACGCGTTAGGGACTAAAATGTAGGCTTAAACGAGAACGTGAGTGTAAGTAATAAGAAATTGCTAATCGTCCAATTTAAGTTAACCAAAATTATATTACGGCACTGCACATGGTTGTCGTCAATCCTGTTATCTCCCACGATTTATGTATTATTCAACTGAGGGTGCAAGTAGACACTTTGAAACATCAGTTTTGTCGGAACTAGTACCTTCCGTGCTTTCCTGCTCTTGAGTGGACGCGAGTTCATGGTCAGGTGAAAAATGCTAATAGTGAACCACGGCAGTAATCCTAAAACTTTTCATCCCGTTGCGCAATCATAGCTCGCGCTTCCTAGTTTGATTTGCTTTAAGTGAACGCTCAGAGTCGCATCCCTCAAAATAATATGTCCAGAAACAGGCAATTTTCCTGAGGCGAACACATAAGTTTTTTTTCATTTACGGTTTAGCTTTCATTGTATTTAAAGTAAAGCCACTTCATTATAGGCCTTAATCCTGCTTTTCTGAGGCGGTTAGTCTTAGAGCTAGTGCTGCAGGCTAGTTAAGTGTGTGTTAACAGGCTTTACATATCAGGCTTACATGTACACAGAAGTAGTTTAATCTCCCCACATTTGACAGTGGTCTCTTTAGACTGTTAGATGCGAGCAATTTGAACACAACGAGAATTTTAATGCGCTTTTGTCGAATGGTAAGCATGAGCGTGCTTTAGTTCAGAAATCACGAAAGCGTTTACGGATTTTCTTGTGCAGGTGAAGGTTTCACTACCCCTGTCTGAACACAGGTCTTAGCTCGGCCGTCTGTATTTAATCAAGAGCTGCCGACGCATTGCACACGTCAGCTGTTGCTGACTAGTGCCCATTCAAATGGCACATACTGTTATCATAAAATCCTTGACAGGCCTATTCCGGGGAAATGAGGTTCTTGAACAAGCCTGTCAGCGAACCAGTAACGAGCAAATAAGACACGGCTAAATTTGGCAGGTGTTATTTTGATGAGAGCGTAAGTAATTTGGTAACGGACGATCTTGTGACACCCCGGTTTACTCACGCGCACTCAATGCTTCAGCTCACAAATCTATTGCATTAAATAAAGATGCAGTTGGACGGGATCACGCAGGATAACACAAGGAGGTTATTTGGATGGTGTAGACAACGGCTTTGATAGGTTTACGGGGCAACCCATAGCTTCACTAGCGTGTTAGTAAAACGACAGGATTAACGGATGATGATTATGCTTGCCAGTATAACAACATATGTGCACCGTCCGCAACACATGGAGCGTTGCATAACTGCATCACAGTGTTGACGTCGATGATGTATCAAATAACATCGAATTGAATTTGAAAAAACGAAAGAAAAAATAGTGCAACACAGGGAAACGAAAACAAGGTGACCTTCGAATATTTACATCAATAAGTACGTCCTGGTAATTGTGCACGTGGTAGCCCCCTATGTGGTAAGAGATACTAACTTAGTAGAAGTGTTTCTGAGAAATCTTGATGGTAGAGGAAACCCTATTTCGAAACTGTTACATGATCACGTGTGTCTATCCAAATCAAAAGCAAGATGCGGATGGAAGTGTGAAGAAAAGACCTACAAAATGCAAAGTTTTGAGAGCAAAAGACAGTCAAATTTGTATTCCAATAGTCAATTCTGCCACTACTGTTGATTATAACATTTGGTATCTCAACCTGATTGGAGTACAATGTGGGCACCGCAGTTTAGCACACCTACACCGCAGTGTTGCGTATTGATGTAGTTTACAAACCCACAAATATATCTTCTGACGGTTGGAGGGATACGGAGACGGGTAGACCGACCTCCTGTCTTTTTACGTTTTCCACGTTATCCGGATTGATACTTTTTGACAGGAACAACAGACGACCAGTACGTCGTTTATGCCAGACGGCGCCATCCTTCGGCAAGCGGGAATTTAACGAGACCCTATTCTGCAAGACGTTCTCAACATGCTTTCTTTTCATGGCCGAACTACCAGTGAATTAAAGGACTATTTTTAGTGCGGATTTGTATTACTGACCAACGCGAACTAAGCGGTTATTCGCTATTAGATATGAATGTAAAAATCTCATTTGCAAGCAGTTTTTGAGATGTGAACATTCTCAAGTCTCCTGTCGAACATTTCTGTACTTTCTTCAAATGTAATGAAACAGCGAACAAGCATTGCAAAGCGGTTCCATAAATTCCGTGCCGATGTTCCATCAGATATAGGGATGGAACTTCGACGCTTGATCAGACGCTACTCGCGTATTTCATCAGCTGTATACACCGTTGCGCTGCATTTATGATTTCCCCTCGATCAAGTTTGAACCCAGGTTGGTTGAAGAAGACTGCCAATTTGAGGCTGGCAGTTCGGAGATCGACGGCTTCTAGGCAAAAGTAGTGAAAATCATTCGCTGTTTTTCAGTGTAAATGTCCGAAAGTAACAGGACCAACCATTTTTGCGGAAGTGTATAAAAGTCCAGTGTAAAATATGCCAGTGTTATTCTTATACTGTTAATTTAGGAATTTTCCATTCTGAGAAGAAATATTGTCATTTTGTGGCTGGTAAGGAGTAAACTAGGAGTAGGCGATGGACAGATAGACAATAATTTACACAGCTATACAACACGGCTCGAAATTGCAGCCCACAAATCGGTTGGTTTTTAAGGTAAAACACGAGGTAAATGCTGCAGTCGTCTCTCCTGGGTGAGAATTGGCTCGGAAATACGAGGACAGGAACTTTGCCAAAAGGTTAAGGTTGTGGGGACTTTGAGTAATCAATATTATTTTCACATGGTACGAAGAAATAAATGCTGGCGTAATTTGCACTATATTCATTTCCGGACGATAAAAACTTGGGTTAAATGCGTGGTCACTAAACAAGAAGTTTGTCATTACGCTCTCTCTCTCTTAAGTGAACCCTCAAGTTTATGGTAGGAAAAGAGCTGAATTGTTGGCGGTTGCCTAAGTCTACTTCAGCGATCCGGACCAAGTGTATTCTATGTTTGGATGTTTTGGACCCTCCTGCATAAAGGCATTGTGAATGACATTTAATGGCACTAAGTAAATGCCCCGAAACTTATCATTGGTGCAAGTTTGTATTTCTTGTGCCACTTGCATGGGATTTTTAAACTAAAGGGGCCCGGAGGTAAGCTATCGCAACGAAAGACGTGTTAGGTTGTTGCCAATAGCACCTGTTTGACGTCCAAAAGCATGTATGACCCCACTGCCGATTGGAGTCATTAGTATTATCGTATTGGTATCATTTTACTGTACCATATTTGTTAGTTTATTACCATTTATTTGCATAGTCGTGAACTCTTGAGGTGTCTTTTGTTGGCAGCTGATTTGTTTGAAGCAAAGTCAAACTCCTTTGCATTCTGACAGCACAAGCTGGTTGACTAGTTGAATGGAGGTACATAAAAACTTGAATCCATGCCATGTGTTTCTAAACACGTTCAATGGTCTGAAATTCCGTAAATATGTCATCAATGGCATTTGCTCTGTGCATTTATCGTCGATGCTGCGGAACATGGCCAACCAGTCCAAATTAGAAGATAAAACGATAAATTATCCTGAGTCACAGTGACTTAGTGAATCGAATAATAAATTTTATTAATTAGGTAGATTTATTCCAACTTCCATAAACAAACAGAGGAAATAGCGCACAGAGGCTTGTTACAGCAGTTGTGTTTGGCGCTGTTTATAAAAAGCTATTACTTGGTTATCAGGCTTCCAGTACTTGCCCAATTTATTGCAGTAGGCGATGTAACTGAGGCTACAGTCTCAAACTTTCTGTTGCTTTTTTGTGACAGATATCAACCTCAGGCGAGGCAGATTTTTCACAGCTTCTTTGCTACTTATTCTCTACACTGCTCTTTGTTGATGCATGCAATACAGTATACGAGTAAGAACACTGTGACAAAATCATAACGGTTTGTTACCAAAATAAAGTGTGTTTTGTACTGTGCACAATGGTCCAGTGTGCAAGAGTGGTCTTTGTGACGCGCGTTTACCTAGGAACAAATTTGACTTTTGGAAGCAACTTATGATGGCTAGGATAAATTGATAGCTGGCAAACTAAACTACCTTTAAGTGTCGTAACGCCGGTGTCAATGGGCAATTGTGATTGGGATACCGTTAGGATGACGGACAGAATAGAACGAACGGGGACCGATTTACAACTTAATTTGTCGAGATCAAAGTCTGATCAACTGAAAATGGATTTAAGTATATTGGATTGGTTTTTTGAAGCGCCAATATTGTGGATGCGTTTAACTGTGGCTACTGTGCAGTTTTTTCCTAATGGAACAACTGGATGTCCTGAAGAATATGCAACCTTCTTCATTCAACATATAAACCGTTTTGTCACCTCTCATTCACATCAAGATTTTACAGCCACTGTCTGGAATGACTGTTGAATAGCGCAGAAATCCGTATCTCTGTTGGCCGGATGTTAACTGATTTACTCTGTCTGTCAATGAACGCCATGTTCATTTAAGCCAGCAAAATGGTTTCAGCAAAAATGATCCAGACGAATTTGTAGGAATTACATAGTCTGCCAAGACAACTCACCATCATCGCATCGCGAATGTTTTTGTACACGGGCAAGATGAATTCCTTCTTCTCCCTGAAACGTAATGAATAAATATCTAAGATTACCATAATACAAAATAATATCTTGTACCAGAGATCGCGAAAACAGATTTTATGTGTGAGAACTAATCTATCGATGTCAGGGAGAAAATGCGTCTTGTAATGTTTCTGAATCCAAACAAGAGTTGAATATAGCACGGTAATTTGGCCTTTGGTGGGCACATTATCTGGATTAGTCGCAAGGTTATTCTTTCTGGTTCTTACGCATATCTGCATCATATCCAGGAAATGAGGATAAGTTTATCCGAAGTTGTTCCGTCAAGGCAGTGACAAAGTGGACGGAAGAGTGCCTTCGAGTGCAGAGTTAATAAAACAAGAAAGCTGACATGACCTGAATGACGAAAATTCTCTCTCCTAAACTCACGTAGGCATTAGACGGCGGAAGTACAAAATGTATACTAGTTAACTGAAAAGTGGATAACCAGGGTCCAAACATGTGCAGAACGTGTTCATGTAGTTGCCTTATGAGGGGCTCTTGTACCAATCTAGCGAACAGAGAAGTCCAACAGACGCTCATCTGTCCAGGTTCATTTTCCGGCAGCATCCAGGAGTTGAACAGTGATAAGATAAAATTGCCCGGCTCACTGATGGAAGAAAATATGAGCATGGGTATTGCGAAATATTAGGATAATGAAAGCCAGAACTAGTCAGTGAGTGAAATCTACTCCTAATCATATTTTAGCTATGGCTCTTTATAAAAATAAGATAGTGTATCACGTATGCGAAGGTGACTAAGATTGACTGATTTTTTGGTTTCTTCTCTTTTCAAGTTATCCACAGTTGGCAGTCTTTCACCGGTCTTTCCGTTTGCTTTGTGATGCTCCGGCACTCTGTCTAGATTGCCTCAGTGGAAACCGCTGAGAGAGTATTATCCCCATTACAAGTTCTATTCACAAGTAAGCCACTGATTCACTGCACCACGACTGTTGTTTTCATGTTTCGTCAGGAGTTGCTTCCTTATATTTCTTCTACATCTTTACCTAATTCAACATAATCTTGTGAGCTGTTCTGTTACGCCTTTTCGCGTCGTCCAGATGCAGTTTTTTGCTTCTAGGTACAGCTTTCAGGAAAGGACTCCTGAATGCCGTACAATTCTGCTAATCGTCTTCTGTCACCCCAGAAACTAACGACTGTGGAATAGTAACAATCTCAGCTTCAGCAGGTTTTAATACCCATCATTCATTCAAGACCCAAGTTACTCCTTCCTATTTCGTCTTCCTCAAAGGGGTATGTGTGATCAGTTGTCCTCAATATCTTTGAACTGACAGTTGGGCTTGTTTTAGGTAATGTGTCAGGCTTTGGCACTTTGCATGGCGGTTCGACTGTGGGTTATCCTCTTAACCGTAGTCCAGTTTTCTGGTAGTAAACATGTGATGGTTGATTAAACTCCACCTGGACTTCCGGAATTCGCTGACGTGTCTGCTGGTGGCACGTTGTACTGAATAAAATGTTGTTTAATGAATTACGTCACTGTGTAATTTGCTACCACCTAACGCATTCAAATTCACCCTAGGATGTGTAACTTCCTGTGTACTTTGAATGTGTCGATGAGGACTTGACAAATTGCCGCTCTCTCACTCTTCAGTAGTTAGTAGCAACAGGAGCCCGAGTTATTTTTAACATCAAAAAATTTCACAACCAATGTTCCCGAAAAACAAGTCCACACTTTTAACCGTTAGGCACTGGTGTGAAAAGCGGCCAGTTTGCATACTCACTGATGGTGATCTACCGATCTGATCTACTGATCTACCGCTTAAATCGTAAGTCCATCTTAATTTGGCCGGATCGATCATTGTCAGATCATGAAGTTACATGCATTCAAAAGTGATAGACTCGACCAACATGATCCTAGCTGACCGCCGGCTTACACTTTTATACTCATCTCTATGTTTTGATTTTTTAAATTCCCATAAGTGTTAGGGACGGCTAATGAACTTGTCAAAAGGGATTCGTTTGTCCGAAATTTTGTGTACTGATAATTCGGTGACTTACTATGACGTACCCAAAGGGACCCAAACTTGAATCGCCCATACACAATTTGGTTATCCGCTAGCATTGTTTTAGTTTTACAATATGCAGCCTGGCAGACGTTAGTGAATCTGTATTGCGTCGAGATTTTTTATCTTGAATCACAGTTGCCTCCTTTCATCCATCTTCTGTACACCCATCCTCTGGAAAAGTTTCTATGTCTGGTGAAGTCATTATCATCAGTATTGTCTAATATATAGTTAACATATTTACACTTGACACAGTGTTACCAGTTTTTCGAATTGAGATTAACTTTTGTGTTTGGATTGACCTCCACATATGTCATAGAAATCACCAACACGAGCCAAGCCCATCCAAAAGTGCGATCCGAAACGCCACTATCTCTCGGGACGCTAGATTCGTTAGATTCCTCGACAGCACACGAACAAAAGAGAAGAATCTTCGGTGCGCGATTCTGTTTAGCCATTTTATTTAGGCTCCGTAGGCCACTCTTCTATAGGTAAATACTAATTTTATCCATTCTCTACCTGATATGTCCATGTAGAAAAGTGGTGTCTTAATTTCACAACCACACGTTTTCTTATACCACAACGTAACACACCTTTTTTTGCACATCAGGTGCTAGAACAACGCCATACATTCTAGTGTTCCTGGATTTTCAAGACGCATTCGACTCGGTTGACCGGTCTGTTGTTTTTGAAACGTTTGCCCACCAAGGAATGTCCCGGAAGTTCGTAAACATAATAAGCTCTTTGTATCCCCGGACTTCTGGACGTGTGAACGTATACGGCGAGTTCTCCAAAAGCTTCCGTACACAAAGTGGCGTACGCAAGGGGTGCCCACTCTCCCCACTCCTGTTTAACTCCGTGATCCACGAGATAATGAGACGAACGCTGAAGGGTCTCCAAAACCCTGGTGTTCAAATAGCTTGTGACGAAAACCTTGTCGATCTGAAGTATGCAGACTACACCGTTCTTGTCTTCGAAGAGGAGAAGGCGCAAGTGTTTTTGGATGAATTGATCAAAGTCCTCCCGTCCTTTGGTATGCACTTTGCACTCAAAAAGTGTAAGGTCATGCTCGTGGACACGCAGTCACTGAACACGCCACTTAAAATCCAGGGAGAGGCACTGGAAGTTGTGGAGCGTTTTACGTATCTTGGAAGTTGTATTAGTTCTGATTGTAGTGTGACAGATGAGGCAAATGCACGAATCTGCAAGCCTGGGTTGCGTTTGTTAATTTGAGACACCTATGGCGTCAGAGTGGTGTGTCCCTGAATCTCTAGGGACGTGTGTGTCAAGCTACAGTGCGGGCTGTTTTGTTGTATGGCTGTGAGACTTGGCCTGTTTGAGCAGTGGAACTGAGACGTCTTCAGGTGTTCGACAATCGTTGTCTCAGAACCATAGCTCGTGTGGGATGGTGTCGGCGAATCCGTAACGAGGCAGTTAGAAAGCGAGTTTTGGGTTGTTCAACGGGTACTTCCATTGAAGAATGTATCCAGCACCCAGAAACTGCGTTGGTTGGGACATGCGTTGCGCATGCCTAACCATCGTTTGTCAAAGAGAGTGCTGTTTTCGATGTCCAATTCAGAGTGGCGTAAGCAGAGAGGTGGCCAACCCTTGACCTAGTAGAGAGATGTGAAAGAAATCACAAAATGTTTGGGTACTGTAGGTGGATGGGGACCGCATGATCCCCCACTGCGCCTGGTTGGACACGCTAGAAAATGTGGCTGCTAATCGATATCACTGACGATCTTGTTGTCAATTTCTATGGAAATTCCCTGAATGAGTGTTTTGAGGTGCAGGAACCTCGGAATGACTGTAGTAAGCTAGCATTACTTCCCTTCACGGCCCTTCTTTGTTCTTTTGTACACAATAAGGCTTTGAAATAAATCAAGTGTGTACGGCAGCAAAGCATCTTTGTTGAACACCGACGTCATCCTCTCAATTATGATAAAACGTTTTTGGACATTAGCATACATGTTCAATCAGCAGGGCGATGAGAACAAAAAAAGTAGTTATTAGAAAGGGACAAGACGGCTTCATCAATACTGCATCGATTTTAGCCTGCAAATATATAAGCAATTAGGGGAACGGTGGAGAAAAAAGGAGAAAAAAGTAAGTGTTTTTGCATCTCACATGCCGTGGCCGCTTGTAACTGTGTAACACACAACAGGCCTGTTTTGGACTCGGCATAGTTTTCTCAGTATACATCAAAATCTTCTACTCTGTGTCTTTGTACTACTAGCTATTGCTATGTAATACTTTTACACTCTGGTATGTTTGACTGTGATACATTACAAATCAGCATGTAACTTGTCGGACCAATATAAGCGCTGAGAGCTACGTGAGCGCTGAGCTTCGAAGCACTTGGGGGTGATTGTTCAACGTTACTTTTCAAACTTCTTAAACGAGCACACAAACATCGCACAACATGCGGGGATGTTCGAAAGGTTTAGTTATTTGAGGGCGTTGGGTGTACTCTACGGATAATGAAGCAAAACTCCTTGCAGCTTGTCGATTGAACTCCGTGAAAAAAATATTTCACCCCGACTATTGGTTGAGCCGAAACACTGAAGAAATGTTCGGAAGGTTCTGATTAGATAGTAGCGTAACGTTGAATGTAATGCCGAATTTTGCTCGAATGGCAAAAGGATGTTACCTTTTTTAGTGAAATAGAGTGAACTTGTGCTTTGGTGCTCTGGTGTCCGGCTTTTTAGCGATGCTCTTTCTAGCATCTGCGGACTGCATTTGCTTAAGGAAATTACAAGGTAAGTTAACACCAAACTTTGGCTGAGTGCTACACTTCGTCAGGCATGTGAGCCTAACACAATTTACACAGCTTTCCCCCTCTCCAATGAAACTCCGGAATAGGTAATGAGAGAGGGATTAGTCTGAAATTGAGATCAAAGCAAAGCATAAACAAAAGTGGGGAGCGAAATGTAAAATGGTAGATATTAGTCAGACCAGCATGTGTGTGGTTTCACTGTGGCCATGAGAGATTTTCTCCAGGAACGAAAGAGCAACCAAATTACACAAAATGTCATATAAAACCGCAACACCTAGCGAAGATCAAAATGTGCGGTCCTTCACAGGCTTCATGGAGGTGATTTGATTATTCACTGTCTTTTATTGATGGCCTCTAAGTGGATCTCAAACTTCTGGAGAAATTTTATTGGCTGAGTAATAAAGTCGACCCGTTCTTAGAACGTTTGAATTTTTATATGCATAGCTGTTCAAATAAAATAATCGTAACGTGGTTCCTGGGAATTTTTTATTGATTATTAGCGGAGAAATTGGTCATGAAAGTGATCTATATGAGTCATTTAGTGATAAATATAAACTCACACTACCATTTGAAATCTAGGCGTTCAAACAAAATTGTGTCTGAAGGAATCGATGACAAACAGTTCAGTAACTACACTACCCACAGCTCACTTACTACTCTAGCCACAGTTCGCGAACGCATTCCACAAATTTTGTGTGTGAAGACGTTGACTGGTATATTTTGCCTTCCCGCAACGAAAAAGGTTACTACGTACAGAGATCCACAACTGTCTGAAACAGTGAATCGTAAGGAAACCCGCGCATCGTTTTAGTGGTATTCAGGACGACACTCCCTCAATGAGGGCTGAAACAACTCCATCTAGGATCCTCTTGAATAACAGGAAAAAAACAGCTAACTTGAGCATATTTGGACATATCTGCTCATTTCTTGTGAAACAATTTCGGACTGTTTTCCCTATAAAAAATGAACCAGCTAAAAAGATGGGTAGTAAATGGGTGGCTATTGTTATAATGGGCGATGCTAGAAACACAGCAAAGGTATCAAGCCATATTTTCTGGGATGAACCATGATGACAACCAATTTATTAATCTTTACGGTTTTCATTCACGGAGAATAACATTTCGTTAAACAAACCTTAATCTACACATCTACAGTTGCGTTCTGCCCAACGCAGACCAATTGGGACTACAAAGATTGATAAAAATATAGGTTTCCTTGATTGGGGTGCAATCTTGTATTTAACATCCGCCATTCCGGTTTCTACACGTTGACGTGTTTGTCGAACTCAACTACTGCCATGATCCTGTCGATTAAACCGGCATGAAAGCCGTTCCTCGAGTAAAAAGCAAGCCAGAGGGTTGCAGCTGCTGGATAGCCGAATGTCCTTACACTGATAGAAACCATAAGAGGATGACTGGAGGTAGTTTTACTTTGAAGAGTAGGCTGTCTAGTTCAGATGACAGGCATTTTGACCTTCATAAAAATATAATAGCAGCGTTTTTGTCTTTGTACCAACGGGCGGTAAAAGCTTTGACCATACAAAGTCAACTCCGCTCACCCAGAGGTTAGCCATGACAACAGGTAAATCATCCGTTGCTGTCAAGTCACTAATATACGTTGCCAAGAATTCTGTGCTGCATCAGACGCGTTTTGTACACAATATCATTACCAGTTAGGCATCAGCCAATAACTCCCCACCCATTCGGACCTAACGGCTGTGGTCACATATATGTCACGTTGGCCCGCAGATGACTTTCATTTTTTGGATGGCTGATCCTGTTGGTCGGTTAGTCATTCGGTTTCGAGATTACTTGTGAACATGAGATCTCCAACCATGTCTGGTGAACTTTGACTTGACATTTGCCCAGCCGTGGTTGTCACCTGCTCCGAACATCTGACGACGGATATCAGCTTTCTGAACCTTTTCCAGTTCTTTGGCTTTCTGTGTCCACCACACTTCACGGTCAGCTTGCGCGCCCACCTTCACTCGGCGTCTGATAATTCGTCGCATCAAGTTATGTTTGGGGCCGCCTGAGATATTTCTACGAGATTTAAGCAGTGCCACCGTTCGGTCTGATATCCAGTGCTTGAGTGAGCCTGGTGGTGCCGTGCCACAGGTAAAATTCCCAGCACTATGCAAAGAGGTGGCAATCTCGTCCCAGTATGATGGTTTAACATTTGGATGAGACTCCAGAATACGGTTCTGGTTTACCTATAGGTTCGTCTAACATTCGAATCTGCCAGTCTTTCAGTTGCCAAGTGATTTGTCCGCACCTTACGCGGCCCTGGAAAACGTAGGGAGAAACCACTCTGGACGAGCGCGCCTTGGGAATCTACAAATGTGTTTCAAAACGACCGGCCGTCAGTTATTGGTGTGCGCCATCGGTAACTGATGGCAGTGTGGTCGATTTGAGTTTGCGGCCAACATGTCGTTGGAGGACACTATGTGGCCAGGCGACTTCGGCTATTTCGGAAGTTAGTACTGCATAAAAACAGCCTGCGACCAGCACACTGCTGAGACAATCCTTCCCCGCCGTCCGTACGTACCGTGTCCAATCTATATTGGCCTTCTAACTGAGTCTCAGATAAGCTAAGTCTGCCACTTGTGTATTCAAATCTGCGGCAACCACAACGATGCTTGAACTTCAAGCTTGCTGCAACAAGTCATTCAGAGCGTCATAAAACCTGTCTTTGACGGCGTTAGGGCTACAGTCAGTTGGGACGTAGGCAGACACGATAAACAGACATCTATCAGCTTCTCGCTTGTAAGACTCTTTGACAGACTTTGCCAGACGAACCACACAGAGGCGACTATCAACAGGTACCAGTCAAGCAAGGATACTTCCGCCCGGTGACTTAGGACGATACCAACCCCTGCACATCCCGCCTCAACAGCCTCTGGATCACCACAGGTAAGCAGACGGATGGGATTGGAGAGTGATGGGGCGGTTAGTCAAACCACTGTGCCTGCATCTTGAATGCTTGTTTCTGAGAAACAGCACACATCAAAGCCAGGCGAGTCCGGTGTGGGAGCAAGAGCAGCTTGTTGTCCTGCTTGCTTCAGAGTGCACACATTGAAGGTGGCCAGATATACTGGGTGTCGAGGCTTGAAAACTGATTTGGAGATACCTGACGTTGTCGGCGCCATGTGATTAGCAGATGCTGCACTCAAAACCGATGCAAGACGAACGGAGTCATCAGTCCTAAGTGCTGGACCTACAAATGGAGAGCTGTTAATGAGGTGGGGAGAGAAGAAAAGGTATGTGAAATAGAAAGGAGGGAGGCGTCAACAGTAGCCTGCGTTCGCTTACCCGCCCTTCTGTATACAGTGAGTAAGGCGACCCGGCTGATGGCACCACGCGACGGTCGATGTAGCATGAGTTTATTTTTACATGTGCAGTTCGTGGTTGTACGTGGGCTGTGATACTGTTATTTTTACATCAGCTTGACAGGAGGACGATTAGGGTCTTCAACCAGAGCCTTTGGCTCAAAAGCCTAACCGCAAGGCAGCGGTGTTTGGCGGCGAATGCGAGTGAATTACCATTTCAACCCAACAAGTCGCCACATGTTCCAACCCCCAACCTGGAGGATCAGGTTGTTAGTTTGTTATTGGCTAACTGGATTCCTCTGAATTTCTCTAGCCATGCTAAGTTCAGATATGTGTTCGAATTACGATCAGTTCTTGAGGTTAATCCTGTCGTTGTCATCTTTGTTGTTGCTGCTGCTTCCGCGGATGAAATTTTTTGCGCCTCTCTTGATGATATTTAGAGCGCTGCCATTGTTGTGAAATATTTGACATGGGTGGTTTTTCCCTTTCTTAATTTTGCCGTGTTTCGGAGTCTCCTGGCTTTCTCGAAAGTTATGTGATTGCAACTTCTTGTATGGCTTACTGGGTGGTCAGTATGGTGGTCACTATCTGGTCCGTGTGCGCATTCTGCTGACAAACGATATTTTGAGGATTCCGCGTCTGCCGTCCTGCTATACAGTATATCTGAAGACTGGAGTTGATTGTTGTAATTAAAACAGATTCTAAAGTCGATATCTTCGAATGAAATTTTTGGCAGTTCATCTACACGGTTGATTCAAAGATCAGAATTGATTATTGGCAGCACAGTTTGCTCGAAGTTCTACCTTGTTGCTTCGACAGCAGATAAAAATGTTGGTGGTCTTTTCGTTAGATTATGGACCTGTCGACTAGAGGGCCGGATTAAACGGCAACTTTGATAGCCCTAGAACCGACAAGATAGAAGTCAGTGAGTCCCAGAGGTCCAGTTAAAAAAACAACCTAGACAGAGGCCAGCCAGTATCGTCCTTGTACTTTGCGTCATCAAAATTCAGTAATAGAGGTAGGGCCCTTAACTTGAGGATCAAGCAGAACTGTAGATGACTCTTGCTGGCATGAATAACGATGATTGGCGAATGATAGATATCTTAGGGAAAGAAAACATAATCTGCGGTTCATTTAATTTACATAGGACTTGTAAAGTGGTTCAGAATCAATGGTTGCCATTATCCAATGTCGTGTCAGGTGAACAGGCATAGTGAATTAACTAACACCCAAAGGGAACAAAACTGATATAGTGTTTCTTCTTCCATGGGCTGAACACAATACGGTTACTCAATGTATTTCACTATACAGTAATTAAATGCTTTATGATGGGTGGTTTTTGGACCCTTTGAAACCAAGCCCAAAGTAATAAATACGACCAGGAAATCTTCAGCTTGAGGCCAATTGGTTTCACCTGCGTAGTACTGGACACCTTGTTAGTCTCACGTACTCTCCTGCTTGCATTTCAGCCACGTGCCAGCAGAAGTCCTTCAAATGACAACTTTTTGCCATCACAAGAATGTAGTTCAAAACACTTTGGAGGAAACAAGTGGGAAGGAAAATCTTGCTTTCCATAGAGATATATTCTCTTTTCTACGGCAGGTCAGCGTACACTGAAATCACCCTGTTCATTTCGGTGGGGTTATGAACCATGTTTATTGTATAAATAGGGCTTAGGTTTTCAGTGTACACTCAAGAACAAGCTGCGTGAAATCAGCTGAGAAATCTTCCAGCGCATGCTTAATTTAATGCGGTTTCAAGGCCTGAAAGCTAAAGGCCTTTTATTATAGATGAATAATGATTTGTGCCATCAATTGTGGCGTGGCCGCAACTCAAAATTATTATTCAGCTTTTGGGTTCTCACAGGACTCGTGGATTTCCCTGACAAGATGAAAGAGCTCCATAGAGATTCGTCGCTATTCAGCTTATTTGGCGTAAAAACTTTCCGCGCGTGCAGTTACTACGAACGAATGAGGAAGATACTATTAGGCCTACGTACCAGCGTATTGGCACATTATTTGTGTGAATGCTGTATGCTAATTTGCTTTGATGTTGCTTGGCTAGGTGGACCTAGTTTGTGGCCACGAGAAGGTTTGGTGAGGTTAACTGGTAAAACAATGGGACGCCATCAAGCTTCGATTCACTTTGAAAGTAGCTTTGGGGAAGTGCACGCGTAGCCAATGGTGCTTGCAGTTCGGGATCTAAAGAACCAACAACAATAGGCAAGGCTAACAGAATGTCCTGGCCTTTTATTCTGAACAGTTTTCACTCTGAAGTTAGACAACCGGTTTTGGGGTCTTTCTGACTGCTTCTTCAAACAAACGGATTTGATTCGCGGATCTGACTAGAAGTTTCGAGTAAATAGGTCATCACTAGGCCTGAAAAGCTCCCGTCCTGTATTGTCAGAAGTGTAAGATAAACCATTAAAAACGGTCCAAGAAAATTATCGGAAATACTTATTCAGGAACTTGCACCAGGATTCGGATATGTCGGCCAATTTTAGAGTGTTTCAATAAGAGTTAAGCCTGTCGTCAATGGACAAAAAGCAGTTTATTCAGTACATTCTCCTATTACAGCGAACTTTACTCGCCAGGTTTTTGTACTTAAGCACGTGAGATTCTACGTAGCTTAGGATTAAACATCCCGAAGCTTTAGATTTCGATAAGATTCTAATTTAAAGTCCAACTGTACCAAATAAGTTAAATGAGCCGTGTTTTTCTCGTTTGGAAAAGCCACTCTTTAAATTAAGAGAACCAGGAACAAGCAATGTGATTCTGTTCTTCCTCCAAGCACAAATCCTAAGCTGGAGATGTATCGCTTGTTCAGTTTACGCATTCTTTAGATATTCTCAGCATGAAGTTGGTGGGACTACCAATTATTATGAGAAGCATAGAAGTCATAGGGGATGCGAGGAAACAGCAGAATTTGCTTTCTGGTAGCGAGAGAGAGCTCTGACGAATTATTGGGCCAGTGATCCCAACATGGTTTTCATCTTCAACCTGTAATAATTGGAAGAATGAATGTGTCAGTCTGACAGGACACCACTACTGATGCTCCCTTTGGGCAGATTCAGCAGAACGTTGTACTCGAATTTCCAACAGTCCTATAACTTAGTTGGACATCACATCGTTTGTTTACAAAATGTGACAGTATAGATTGTGGCTCAAACAATCTAACTGTGTACCAAGAATTTGGCGTTTACATTTTGCCGATCTGACATAAAAGTGGCTACCTGCAAACAGATAAACAGTATTGTTTTCATTTTTTAAGCTTTGCACAAACAAATAAGACACATTTATGTTGCCAGATTTGTAACACAAGAACAGCAGTTGTGACGACAATGCCAATCTTTCAAAGGATTTTTATTCAAACCCAATCAACTAAGTAGCTTTTGACCTAAAAGAAAGCAAATTTCCCCATCCCGTCAGCGTCCAAAACATGGAGTGATAGGCGATTATATCTGCGATTCCCGACGCTCGGCCCATTTAATTATAATGGCACAGTAACCGAAAGCCGAGTACGGCATTTTGCAAACCTAGTCCTTACTTCCTGTATGTTGAACCGATAGCAATTGGCTTAGTGGTGTTGGCTTGCTTTCAGTTGGACGAACGCAAGGTTGCTATTCAATAATTCAAATGACCTCTAGTCCACAGATAGCACGTGATCCACACCTTGGATGAACCATATGCATTTAAGTTCGGGTGAGAGCAAGAGGCTATCTACAGTGAAAAGGGATCGCGCGGATAACGAATAATAAAGAAGATGAAACGTCTGCAATTGTTGCCCGTTTTACCTATTTCGTCGGAAGACCAGTCGTTAGTTGACCAAAATTCAAAGTGGAAGCGTACTATGTTCAGCAGTTGTTCAGATACCAAATTACTTGATGCTAAATGTGTGCCTAGAAGTGTACACTAATTGCACTGTACAGGTTCCAAGTGAGACAAATGTAGGAATAATAAGCCATGGGAGAGTGAAGTTGGCGGAATCAAGTGGACAGAGTGTAAGGGTCCTATTACTGAGAATGAAAGATTCAGTGTTGCACGAATTCGAACGTACTGATATGGTACTGACGTGCAGTTTAAAAGGTCGACAGATTTTGTGCGTATTTTGCTGCTAACGTGAATATGATAGCAGACTTCGCAGATGGAAGGGCTGAAAAGTGGTACTCCACATTTGTATGCTACTCTTGATATCTGGTTAGGGGGGCTGAACGTTTCAACGTGATAGCCCGTTGAGATCTCAGGTTCTAGGTGTACATTCAGATAGAAAAAACGAGGAAACAGGTGTTCGCTTGGTCAAGTGGTAATGCACACCTTGTGGGTCCAAATATAAGTCATTTAGCTCCAGGATCGATATCTTGCTGATCTGCAGTCACACAAGCAACAAGCGTACGTTTACATAAACGCGAAACGTGCACCCGTGCGCCACAACATGAATGCTTAATCTCGGTGGAGTTGTCCGGATAGCGTGATTAGCGTGGTTAGCGGTAGGTTAGATGCGTACTCTGCTTTGTGTCGCTAAATCTTATTGCAATAACAAAATAGCTTCACAACCACGCCAGCTTCCAAAACGATAATCGGGACAACTGGACAATTTGTTTACTTAGATGTTTCGCCTGCCCGTGAGACAGAAATATGTTATCAAAGATCTTTAGGCAAAATTGGAAGGAACTACTGATTGGAAGCGAGAACGCACATTGTGAGAACCTTTGTAGAGACTGAAGTACCTTAGTTACTCACGCGTGAAAAAAATTCAGAGATGCTGAGCTGCTTATTGACCAGTTAATTTGGAACAATCGGATCATCAGCGAAAAGCTATCTTGAGTAAAAAATAGGTGTTTTTCAGTGTGTCTGGATCTTCCAAGATGCGCTGATTGATACCATTACCACTTGATGCCGCCAATAATTAGAAAATATGGTTTGAAATGATGTTTATTGTTCTAGGTTTCTATGCTTGCTGCACACCCTCAGCTGACGTTGGAAAGATTACTTCATAAAAAATTCAAGTAGTGGTACGTGACGCCACCCATCTACATAGTTGAACCCATTTCAGGCATTAAAATTTCAGCAATTCACCATAAGCCAGGCCCCAATCTGAACAAAATATCCCCTACTTTAGTGGAACCGGTCATGCGCGTGTCAGACAACCTTTTCTCGTGTTAGACATGCACTCTATTCAGTCACTGTAATCCTGAACTTATCACCATCCCGGAATCCGGTGCTCCAAGATACGCAATTGGTACGGTCGTACTGTCTCAGACTCCAAGAGCTTCAAAAAGTTCAGCTGATCATGCATCTTGTTCAAACCGCTCAGTGGAGAAGGATTGCAGTCAAAGTGAAAAGGAAGCGATGCCACTTATTTTCGCTGCGATGAATTCACACAGAATTTCGCAAGGCCGTCATTGTAGTCTTCACACAGCCTATTATTGGCTATCCATCCATGCCATCCATGCAATCATGCTTCCGAGTGTTCTCATCACTGGGCTACTTTAGCATGGAGTTGCGACTTTTTCGAATTCTTTAATCTGTTCGATATCTTCCAGCCTCTTTGCAAGCAGTGGTTTGAGAAAATACGGATGACCCTTTGCTTCAAGATGTTATTTGATATTTTTAATGACTAACTAATGGAACTAAAGGATGAATGTCAATAGATGTTGCTTTGCACAGATGCTCTTCAAATCGCGGGTGAATAATTTTGGGCAGCAGTGTTTCCATGCCAACAAAACTTCAGCATTAAGTATTGAGACACTATAGCAGAATTTAAGCCACCGTCCGAAGCCACCGTCCACTGACTCCCTGTTTGTAGAACTTGTATCTGCAGTCAATGCATCGCAGCAGCGAACTCCTCGGAAATATCTCAGTTGTCTTCTTTGCTGCGGCTCAGACAGTCATTAGGCCTGGCTGGTTTGCTGTAAATGTATACGCTTACGTTTACACTTACATTCCTTTTCGAAGTTGGTCAGAGGTGGTTGTGGGAAGCTGAGCTTTCACTGCAGAAGATATATCTTCGTTTTCGGATCGTTTGCATGGTTTGCAGTTTTAAAACTTCTTGTGACAGATGATGAAGCTCTGTACTTGAGGCTACACAGTTTTTTCGCTTCTCAAGTGATTCAACATTTGCGTAATCCAAACAACCACACTTGGTCTAGTGCCCAAGCTGAGCACCTTTTGGTATCCGTGAAGGGAGCTTATGAATATGTAAAACGAAGGAGAGGTTAGACAAAACGTGCATAACTTTTTGTAATTCTATCAAACATTACTGGTAACTAGGCACCAAGTCAACTGTCTTCAGGATAAGCTTTCCTGAGCAGACAAGTGCGTTTGTCCCCGAAAGTAACATCACCCACGAAATATAATACTAGGAGAAACCAACACATAAACAGACAACGTTGGAAACTTCACGTTTCTTCACTTCCAACACCAGCGTTTATCTGAGAGATTTTTTGGAAGGTAGAGAATAATGGGGGACTGGGTTGGTTGCACAACATTGTGGAAATTTTACCCCAATAAGAATCCGGTACGGCCAACTTACTGCTACCACCCCATTATTCACGCCTGTGTTTTAAGCGGACACGATAATGAGCAAATCACCCAGATGGAGAACTTAGTCATCCAATGCCTGTCATGCCCCAGCTCACCTCTAATTCGGTATTTCTCACTCCCTCGGCCACCCATCCAGAGAATTACTATGAATTCTCGTTTCAATTCATATGATGAGTAGCCAAACACCTTGTAATTTCTTTTCAAGAGAAGTGATTTTCGGTGTTTGTATGCTCCATTGGCCTGTATTGACAGCATCATGTGTGTTCAAAAATACATCAAATATCACCACGTATGGACTTTCCTCCTTAAACTAGTCGGATAACAGATCTTCACGTCACAACCTCTATGTAGAGAGAACTGAAATAAGGCTTGGCAAAAGACCCTAGGTACACTCTGAACTGTTTGAATTAATCCGACAACTGTCTACTTCTGGCTAGAGTCCAGTTTATTTTATCGCCAGACATTTTAGTAACAGTGGCCACTCTGGTGGCATTGCTTCAGCCGTTAAAATCGTTACAAGTGCGAAACCCAGTGACCTGGCTCCATTTCGGACCTCACTCGGTTGTTCTCCGTTGCCTTTTAGTTGATATTTGTGTTCTGAATTTTTAATATTGACTTGCAAGTTCTCCTGCATGTTGCTTACGTGCAGCTTTCTAATTTGAACAAGAGATTTCAAGATAATACCATTTTACAAAAATATCTTATTTTTTATTATAATTTGGGTATTCATAATGATTTTCCTACACCTTCGAACCCCAAGCGCCAACTTCAAAATCAAATGTCCGTTGTGATGCATATCGCACAATGGTGGTTGATCAGATGGTTGTAGATCTATTTGCCCGGCTTGGCAAATGGCTTGCAAAAGTTCCGTCCCCAGTGGAGGAGACATCGTCAATGTGCAGTTAAGTGGGTGCTTCCTACGTACCTAGTTGCGTTTATACAGTCTTTGAAGAGTATCCAGTTACCTCTCGTGTGATTGATTAATTGGTACATACCTTTCTCGTAATATTATTGACCCGATCGTTATTTGTGGTGCTATGTGGTCCATACGTCTCGTGTGCAATCGGTTGGTTGGATGTTGGCTTTGGGCGTTTCAGGCCCGTTTTTGATTTGCCCGTCCCCGGTTCGCGTTGTACTGTGGTCATTCTTCCTTTTATTTTGTTGTATACAAAGTATGAACGGATCAATAAGACTGAAGTAAGGAAACCATCAAAAATAGAAATCACCATCACAACCAAATTTACGGAAGGATGAACACAACGCAACAAACCGGGGATGGGCAAATCAAAAACGGGCCTGAAACGCCCAAAGCAAACATCCAACCAACAGATTGCATACGAGACATACAGACCACATCGCAGCACAAATCACGATCGGATCAATGATATTACGAGCAAGGTATATACCAATTAATCAATCACATGAGAGGTAACTGGATAAAACTTCAAAGACTGTATAAACGCAACTAGGTACGGAGGAAGCACCCACTCAACTGCGCACTGACGATGTCTTCTACTTGAGACGTAACGTTTGCAAACCAATTTCCTAGCTTGGTGCACAGATCAAAGAACGTCTGATCAACCACAGGAGAACACACACGACCTATCAGTATTTTGACACATGGACAACATCACACTATCCTATATGATGAACGCCTGAAGGTTCATAATCCAGCGGATTTGAGTACGCCTTTCCTGTTTGATCGCCTTGGTTAGAAACAATAGTGTACCCCCTATAACCTAAAGTTTCAACTTCAGATCTACCAAGTTATCAATAGGGAGTGATATTTGTTCGTGCGAAACGTGCGATGGAAGTTATCTGACTTGAAATTTGTTTGAGTGAGCAGGATAATGGCAGGTGCATCAGATTATCGGACCTTGAAAAAGATAAAATGATAGTGGGGCAAAACGGGTTAAATATTTTAGATAAACCGACCTACACTGGAGAATGAAATCTGCAGACGGCCATACTAGTCGGAAGCCTGAATACGGGAAAAGTGCTGCTGTATGACAATAAGCTTTTGAGTTGGACGGTCACTATATCCCAGTGTCGTACTAACATCATCTCAGAAAAATTGAAATTTTCAGTGACCAAAGCCACTATAGAAGTTCACCTGTAATGTCGAAACCGAGATTGGTGGCAAATGACTGCATGGCGGAAATTCTCAATCACATGCTCTTAATTATTGTTAACACTTCCGGTGCAGCACGCGTCCCTAAAGAACACAAGCGGCATGAAATGTTTCTTGTCATATCACACTGTAATAGGCTGGATTGTTCTGTTCATTCAAACCTTAGCAAAAATGCCAAACAGATCCTGACAAGAAGGTATCATTTTGACGACCAAGAGAATGAGGGGAAAAGTCATAGAATAAAAAAAACAAATAAAAAATACGAGGTTGCGTATCATTTTGACGACCAAGAGAATGAGGGAAAAAGTTATAGAATAAAAAAACAAATAAAAAATACGAGGTTGAAAATTTGGCGAAAGGATTGGCAAATATATATATATTGATTAAAAATGGGTGTCAGGTGGTCAGTTAAGTCACGGTAACAACTGACTCTAAATGGCAAGGCCTGGACCAAAAAGCCTTGAGACTAGATGCGTTGCAGTGGTGCAAAACAAGTAAACCATTCGGGAGGGACTGAATTGCCCTAGTGGGACGTGGAAGTGGAACAAGTTCGTCCGAGTTCCTCATGAACACCTGCCCCATATTGTTAACCTTAGACTTTACTTACTATCCGTACGGAAAGTGGAATACCACTAGGCAATCCGATACTCGCTTGAGTGTGATGTAAGAGGCGACAGCTTAAATGGTACTGTAAAGGAATAGACGTATGACACCGGTAGCACGACGAATAAGTGCCGGTTCCTACGGTTATACCATCACACCAGGCCGGCTGATGGCTTGCAAAAGGCCACCGTACGTACGTCCGCCGATCTTATTTCCTCAGGTTCACGTGCGCACCTAGGAAGTGAATGTCTTACTCAGCAGAAAACACCTGTGGCTGCCCTAAATGCATACGCTTCTGGTGCTCCTCACAACTGTTGGACGACAAATCCGATTTGGGTCCTAGCCATTCACTGAATTATGGACTTAGCGTGCTCTGGATGCTCTTCCAGCTTGGGCAACCAGCTAGGAATGGGCGCAACTTTTCCACGTTTGGATGGCCCAAATTTAGCGAGGGACAGAGATATTTAAAACGGTTGGCGGTCGTTATAGTACCATTAACATTGTTCTTCAACCACCAATTTTGGGAGGATGGCAATACAAATGATTGTACTGGTGATGGGGGTTGAAATGTTTGCCCTACAGGTTTCTGCTGCCCATATGACTTCATTCATCGATGAATAAAACTCCAATTCGGCCCAGTGACATTATCTTTTTCCTGAAGTTTACTTGGAAAATCCTAAGAATGAACTGTCGGATATTTGGATTTTTATCGATGCATCTTAGTTTTTGTACCTAGCTTTTCCCCACAGGTAAAGCTACTATCACATTTATTCGCTCTTCTACGTAGAAAACCGAAAGCATCGGTGGTGTGCTAAAATGACTACTAAAAATTTGTGTGACCTCAACAGGGAAACTCCATTAAGCTCGCAAACAAACGTCCAAAAAAGGCGTATCTAAGCTTCCATTAGATTATTCTAAAATTCGCAACAGTTTAATGCCACTACGCTAAAAGAGACATATCTTTTTATTATTCGTTCTTTCCATGATAAGTATTTCAGACTACGTCCTGCTTTAATAAGCAGATTTCGTGGACAATATTGCTGCCAGTCTGCATCTGAACGTCCTCTCGCACCAGCCATATTTCTTGTTTGTCTTGCTTTCTAGGCTTGAAGGCTATTCTGTTTCTCCTGCCCTTTGATGCCCCCATCTGCACGCCACGCACATCTTCATAGGATTTTCAAAAAGTCCTAAAAGATGTGATCTGCTGCATGAATACAGTTATTCTAAATTCTGTCCTCAACTGATACACATCTAAGACACGGGACTATTTATGGGGAGGGGAAGAGGGGACCACCAATTATCGCACGACCACTGATCTGCCTTTAGCTTGGAGATTGTCGATACAGCCTTATCCAATCAGCTATTCGGACGCGTCCCATTTTCTCAAGATCCTGCTAATCTCCATTTCATGTCTTACCGTATTGGTTTCACGTGTTATATTTTCTGTTACATTTGGTAAAATTATTATGGGTTACAAATTAGCCCTCAGCGGGTGTATGAAACGTTTGTACATACTATACTCCTCTGGCTCAACTAACAGCACTTTTGTTTGTTGTATGCAGAGCAACATGAAACGTCCAACTGGTGTCTACATTGAGGGATATGACACATTGATTTGAAACCAAATGCCCAAACTTATGTGCATTATTTAAATCTCGGATGAATAGGGGAATTACCGCTGTGCATTTCAACAAAGCTATTCATGAGACTACTCGCAGCTGCATACATAAAAGCCGAGGAAAATATAAAAAGTAACCGAGACACAGTGATTTCCACGAGCTGCACTGGTATCTTGATCACATGCCTTACTACACTCAGAGCCTGTGTGGTGGGAAAATGTGGCTTAAGGTTTAACGCAAAGGAATATAGAAAACCTTGCCAACGTTTCTCTTTTGCATCCTTTATCGAATTGTTTTACGCGATACTTTTCATGATATCTAAAGACTAACCGATGGCTGCCCTGATTAACGTTTAAAGTTGTGAGTACCGGGGATGTTACACATTAATCACAACTGGCAAATTGTCTTTAAAGATTTGGAAAGACAAAAAAACTTTTTAATTACCTGCGCGAAGCTGACAAACAAAAGTTTCAATGCAGTCCTGGATAGATTACTATGGTTAGTTCAAACCAATTAGAAACGGCACTGGAGTCGAGTTTTGATCTCATTACAACTCATCAGCCATGGCAACGTTTAACCCCGGACGGCCAGCACACTAGCCGCCTTGTTGCTTTTCTGCGGCGTGCACCGGACGCAACTCACTTGCCACATTTAAACAGGAAAAATTTGGTAACATAAACGTTGTATTTAGCCGGCCCGAAGCACTCAGTAAATACCAGGTCAATGAACGTTTTACCGTTCGGCGTACCTCCCAGCTGTAGCACAACAAATATTGCAAAACTGTTACATAATTTTGTTTGACTACTCACAAGCATTTGTCTTTCGGTTTAAACTAGCATAGATAGTCGTGTAAAGACAAGAGGAAAACCATTTAGATGAGAAAGTTTTGCATCCAAAATTGTCTGTTTAGCGAAACGGGTATTCAGTGTTTGCTTTGCGTTAACCTGACCACAGTTTGGTCTCAGTTTTGTGGCAAATTAGGCAGCCACTTACCTGATACGGAGTAAACATTGTGAATGATGTTCGCCCAAACGATGCGGAGGGTAAATAATTGTAGAATGCTTTGAACTATTCATGAGTTATAAGTAATATCCACTTCATCAAGAACACACCCGGTGATCTCTAGTTTGCTAACGCTCTCAACTAGCCTGTAGTATTTGATGCTTTTTGGGTTTGGCCATTCATCTAACAGCAGAATTGGCTTGAAGACTGATTAGCTCGTGTGTTCCGAAGTGGTTAATTCTGTTTTATTGTCCTTCATATTGTTGAGGGTTCCGCATACTCAATGTCTCGGCATCAGGAGATGACTGACAGATGATCGTGGATGCCATGGAAGTTCTGGCCAGTTGTATGCATTTTAGTACCCCTTTAAGCACCAGTTCATATACTTAAGCTTGCACCTACCACTGTTTCTTTTCCGGCGAGGATTCACAACCTGTAAGTAGCTTTGGGATCGCAGGAAGACTAATTCTGTTCTTCATGAATCGTTTACTCAGGTCGCACTTCAGCATATTTTTCATTTATTTCAGGCTGATAATCAGGTACACCGACATTACTATAACTTAAAGGCCTCAATTTTCCTTTTTGTATAGTTTTTATAAATTCCGAGAAACTCGTCCGTCTGTCACTTTTTGTTCTATTGGGATTCTGCTAGTGGCTCTAAGCACCACCTGATAAAACTTTAGTGGGCATAAAATGGTGAGTCGTAAACCAAGAAAACTAAACTCATTTTGACGGTTCATACAGTGAAGTAAGCCCGTGGTCAGCAGCTGAGCATTTGCACACCGTAATTGAGACGAATAGGCAATAAGGAACAAGTCAGTCAAAACCCAGCATCAACGAACAAACATTTCGAACCTTTGATATATCTGGCTGTGAGCCACCCGTGAGGCATGCTGCTACTCCGAATCGCATCTGTTTATCATGAAGCGTACTGGCCAAATTATTTAAAGATTCCGAGGAACCCACAACAGAGCAACACTGGTTGTTTACCTTAAGTGTGCGCATGTTTTGCCGACCACAAAGGGCAAGGTCATATGATCAAGCAGGAACGGTTTGTGTGCTTCATTGCGCTGCATACAAATGAGACACTGCGGAGACGACAGGATTGATTGCCGAACTCAGAACAACTTAATTCCTCTATGTGTGTGGTGCATATAAGGAATTGTAGCTGTGTGGATAAAGGTAAAACTCTCAGTCAGCAATGCAAGCAATCACGATGCAAGCATGAGGTAGATATGACGCTCCAACGGAAACGTTTCGGCCAGAAAATCGAAAGGAAACCCAGCAATGTTTTCTTACCTTGCACAGTCAATCGTAATTAAAACATAATACTATCTTGCTTTACGCAAACCATAGTAAATTAACAACAACAACAGCTAACTTTAGGTGGTATTTATCAGGCACGCCCAAAACTTGTGAGTACGGTTCATTGGTGTTTTAGATAAATTCACTTGGTAAGCGATGCATAAAAGGATATGGAATCACACAAACATGCATACAATCAACTCAAATACAAAGGCACGTTTCCATAAAGAAAAAAATTGAGTCCCGGCTATTTTCATATTTACACACAAACCTGGATCACCAGAATGGTTATCTACTTCCATATCAGTACAAACGACCCTATACATGTTAATCCAAACATTTGATAAGATCAGTGCGTAATTTACTGCTAATATTTCCATGACATCCGTGAAATTATGATTTATCAATGTTTGGTTTGTGAGGTTTTACAGCTATTCTTCCGGAAGCAATGGACACGGGACCGGCCTGAATGGTTATTTCAGAGAATAAAATTAATCCCCAATACAATGCTCAATACATATGGAAACAGGTCCAATCAGTATGGAATAACATGAGACTGGAATCTGTATTGTCAAATCACAAAACTACTTGTCATACCTTGCAAGTGGCATATCACTTACCTATATATGTACTGATTTGTTACACTAAACCAAATGACAAATTACCCAACTATCCAGCAGCAAAATTAATTGTTGTTATTAATGAACACCTGCATCCTTTTAATTCTTTCTAATTCATGTCAGTTATCGAGCTTTGGTTTTACAATTTTACTGTAAATGAGAGGTCATTGCAAACGGAACATGGCCTTCAAGGTTGTCTGTATTAACGCATAAGAACACTGTGACCTTATGAGTTACTTTAAATAGTGTCATTACTTTCCGAACTAGTAATGTTTTTCTCAAACACAGAAATAATGCTGAGGATAAACCATCACCACCTTCATCCTCGTCATCAGTACTGAGAAGATGACATCAGTGTTCAACACTGATGCTTCACTGCCATACAACCATGGTTTATTTGAAAGCCTTATTGTAGAGAAAAGAATAAAGTTGGACGTGGAAGGGACTTAGTGCTGGCTTACCACAATCCGTAGTGCCTACAACTCCAGGCACTCATTCTGTTAACCTGGTTAAAAAATGAAGAATATAAACCCTTTATTTTAAATCCGAATGGAGGCAAGTCCTTCTGAAGTATACTACGTAATAAATGGGAATAGAGTGATCCAATACCACCAGTATTTTAGGTTCCTTTGTAAATATATTCTCCACCGAGTTGTTGGGGATAGGAATTTTCAGACCGATGAGGCACTTTCAAGGTATGTAATGTAAAGTTCCTTGAAGAACCTTTCTGGGGACGGTAGACCACGGGGACGTTTCATAGCAACCACAAAAGCGAACCAGTAAGCCCCTTCAGTCGTGCTATCGCACAAAGTCTTAGGTTCCCTTTAGGTATGCTAGTTTTATTTCACCATGTGAGAAAGCCTGTCAGCGCTGATATGTGATTGGTTGTGAGACTTTATTGTGGAGCTATTTAAAGCCTGTTCCACTGATTCACTTTGATAACTGCTTTGGGATGTAATTTATATAACGTGCCGTTATCCGTTATTTACTTGCTTGCACCGCGTCAACAGTGTATGATTCCAGTAACATAAATCGGTTGTAACTTCGAGTTAGGGACGCCACTTCAGGATGGGCTCATCGGCTTGCTTGGTCGTGAAGTTGTGTATAATCCCAGCAATGAGTGAGGAGAATCAGTCTATGACTCTGTCCTAGACTATTAGCACATGACGGTAAAATGTTCGGTTCAAGTAGTAAGACTACTGTAGGTGTTGTAAATTAGAAACCATCGCAAAAGATCAAACTCCTTCAAACCGATCCGAATAGTCTGTACCTTTCTACCACTCTGGTTCCGAAATAGATTTGCTGGTAAACAAACCAAAAAGGGAATTAGTATACAGAAGAAAAACATTTGTCCCTGAAATTCACTCAATATTAAAAATTACCCTGTATACTGCACATCCCTAATAAGACAAGGAGGACCTAATCTTGATGGCTCAAATTTTGAAGCTTAGATTTTTTTGAATGTTAAAATAGCCGAGATTATTCTCAGAACGCACATTGCAATGAATTATTCGCGCAGTTTATTAAGCTCGGCTATGTACGCAACCAGCTGGATTTCAAACTGTATGCAGAGCTTCTCATCTTGACCGCAGGCAGTCCGGCGCGAAGCCCTCAGTTCTTCCCTTGCCATGTCACGCCGTAAACCATCTTGCCCGGTCTTTAACCGGCAAGGATTTGCCGTAGATAGCGGGGTACTGCTCGGTAAAGAGCCCGGTCTTTAACCGGCAAGGATTTGCCGCAGATAGCGGGGTATTGCTCGGTAAAGGGTGATTTGACACGCGCATTTATGGAAATTCTTAATCCTGCGATAGGTATTAAGCGCTCGTGAGGGTCAGAGTGATTACTGGGAACAGCGGTATTTCCACAAAACCATTGATGTAATCGTACGGGAGAGGCCAATTCTGCAGCCATAAATCAAGAGCGGTAGCACAAGGTTTTTACGTACATGATTTTTGAACTTGAATAACTTACATTTCTGACGCAAAAGGTGTCAAATTGATGAATACTTGACTTTTTAGGGTTGTATGTCGCGATCAAGTCCCGACTTATGCTGAGGCAAAATTTGAACCCCAAGGTGATACGCTAGGATTATAATCCTTAGATCAGAAATCTTATTTTAAAGGGGTAGAACGCATAACAAAACAGGGGGCTATTGATGGATTAGTTATATTAAACCGTGTGTTTCCATTATCGTCCGGGTAAGTGTATATTTTCCTCATACGTCACATGCTCTGGTCCTTATGAATGTTTTTGCTTACGGTTTTTATGTGATCGATTTGCATATCGACATGCACACGTACTTAGTTGGCTGTTTAACCATGGCCATCCGAAAGTTTTGTAGTCATTCTCTCTAAATCACGTGTAAGTCACGTTTTAGTCACAAAAAAATGAGGTGCCGAAGAACTCTAGAAATGACATCGATCTGTGGACTGCATTCAAAATGAGGGAGAGGGGCTGGCCGAGTTGATGTGCATCATCATGTTGGACCTGAGTGCTCTTCTGAACTCGTGCCAAACCATAAGTTCTGCCAGAATAAATTCAACGAGCATTTGCATAATCAATTTTGGACGGAAAAATCACAAATATTGAATGCATTTAGCCGGAAACTCCTCCACGCTGGTTATTGATTATGATGAATATGTTTTGATCCATGACTTGTGCATTATTCTTAAAAGCAGTTTATGGTTTCCTCGTTGTGCCAAAACTGAGGCGTTCCAATGTCTTAGTGAGTTGATGCCACCTCTTGGTGCAAGTAAGGTCCTATAACTCGTTTGGCATCGTAGTGCAGCTGGACATGTTGTCTCTTGTTTGCCTTTTAAGTCGTGCAAGAATGACCCGTGTGAAGAACGGGAATCACGAGATGCCAAAGACTATTTACACCTACCACAGACAATGACTTTTGTTTATCTCATTTGGATCGACAAATCCATGTTTGTTCGTGGTTTCCGAACCGGATCTGTACGGCGGTCAGCTCTCCGATCCATCACTTCAATAAACACTGAACTCCACGTTACTTTCAGCCGTTCATGCATATAATACAGTGTGCGTCGCTCACTTCTGTGAGAGACCGCGAGTTTGTTTTTCTCTTTTGTGTCGGATTTACTACGGTTTTATCCGCAGGACATTGGTGCACATTGGTGTACATTGTGAATAGTGCACAGTCTGTGAGTCTGCTGAGGGCTTCTGTGCCTTAGATGTGCAGTAGATGTCGCGTCTCGTACTATAGACTCCCGCGGTACCCTCACCAAGAGTTCTGCAAGTCTTTTATTACTAGAAAATTGTCTGTCATGAAACGTTTAAGCTTGGGTTGCTGTAAAAACATTATTGACAAATTTTCCCGACCCGGAGCATGATTAACCGTTTTTTCCCTAATGGCTTCATTTTAAGTGTTAGAGGATTACAGAGAGGCTTTGTATTTGTCCGATCTTAGTGATCCATATCATTTTTAACCCCAAAAGATTTTATTCTATGTCACTGGGGTTCTATTCTTAAATTAGGCTAATCCGCACTCTGATTAGTGCACTTCAGAACCCTCATACCCTCACAGAACTCGATATAAATTCAGGTGAACGTTTCCGTAGGGCAGATGGTGCAATTGCTTCACAGGACAGTGCTAACCGTGGCACTTTTGTCGACAAATTGCATTTCGCAGTGATGTTCACTTGCAAAATTCCAGTTTAAAGTTATCATTTGAACTTATGTGCAAGTGCTAAGCAATGAAATAAGGAGATCTTCCGAACCTACTCCGATCACTGTGGTGTATTTTACCCAGAGTTTCTTTGACTGTTCCTCGGGAAAACGAACCCTAGTTTTTGAAATGGTGACTGATTTGAGATTACTCCGAGAGGTTGGCCTAAATCGTTGGTACGTGCCTAATTTTTATTAATCACACACCAGCAAAAGCAAAATCCTGATATGTAACTTAGGGTCACTGGAAACTTCTAATGCTATATTTGCTCCCACGAAAACTTCACCGTCCGTCTGAGTCCTACTTATTGGCTTTTCTGAATTATTTATCAGTGTCGTGTGGAACGTTGTACTAGTACGTTCAGTGATCTATAATTCACAATCCAGGGCGAAGCTGAGTATTTATTCCGTAAAGTTGCCCGTACGGTCCCAATCAGTATCTTTTCTCTTAACTCAGTGTGCCAGCAAAAACCTACACCATGTTGAGTAGCCACCAGTAGAAAAAAAGTTGTCCGCCATTTAATGAGTAAATGGACGAGTATGCACTTAAGTAAGCGAATTAAGTAAGTAGGCAAATAGGTAAGTATGCAAGCAAGTAAATGGCTAAGTAGTTAAGTAAGTAGGTTTAAGTAGTGCAGTGGAAGGAGTTAAGTCGTTAAGGTCGAGCAGAAAGCATCGAAAAATAATTTGTTTCCCGACCCAAGACATAAGGTCTGGAATTTATCTGTCAACAAGGAGAAGTCGATAGAGAGTCCTATTAAAAAACTTTGTGTCCCCATTTCCCTCACAGATATCGAATAAACACGGAAATTAGTAATTAAGAACGAAATTGGTTTTCCACACGTTAGGTGATCCGCCACGAGTAGGTAATTGTGGGTCCTATCATGGATTATATGCTCTCAAAACGCTACTAAGTCGCGACCTACACTCGGAACTTCAGACTAACGGTCGGCTAGCGTGATCGACCCTGGATTGCACAACGGATTCCACTTAAGCGTCATCAATTTAACGCTGGGACGATAGATGAAGCATAGATTGAAGAAAGGAATACGTCAACGGACAAAAAGGATATTCCTACTAGCTTTTTCGATCCGATATACTTTATGCTATTTATTCAGATGCGTGATAGCTTGTTCATGTTACCTCGACAGCTTTTCAAGCGAAAAAAGCTCCTCATCAATGGACATTCCGTATCTTTAAATGTTCTCAAATTTCAAAGGACATCATCTGACCTGCAAGCGTAAAACCTGTGCTAAATTTTAGAATGAATTTCGGAGCAGAGTCAAGTTCTACTAGATTAGTTCACTCATTGTGATTGCAAATTAACGTACCCTTATCGGTTATCGATAGGTAGCTATGGACCGTAAGCAAGTTTTTATAAAAAAATTATTAATAATTATCTAGCACATTTGAGTGGGTGTTGGTTTTGAGCAAACCAAAAAGAATATATCAACTCAAAAGTTTGCTTTTTAAACTGAGAAATAATAAACAACTAAAAAAGCGGTTATCTGTGGTGGGTATCAAAACATGAAATTGTATGTCACAAAAGTTTGCATAAGAGGTTTATTTGCTGACGAAAACGTCGGTTAAACGTCTTTTTTACCACTAAAGTTTCCTGTTAATTTTTCCAGGTAGACTCCGACTGAACTATCACACCGTCTTCGAATTTCGAAGTTGGCCATTATGCCAAAGCCAGCTAAACATACATGATATGTTTGATTAGGTGGGTTGTGCCGGTAAATCACACTACTCCAAACCACGTTGTTTGATTTTTTTCGGGCTTAAGGAACATTTTCGGAGCATTCCTGATACTTCGCAGTGTTGTGACGATTTAGCAGTCGGTATAGAAAAGTGTAGTGTATTATTTACATACTTATTATATATAGTTTGCTGTTACGTTGTAGAGTATATGTATATAATGTATTATATGCATAATATAGCTGTAATATATATTGGGCTCCGCCAGGTTCGCGTGTCGATACATTTAGCCGTTGATAACAAGAGCGAGCAAGATATCTTTCTTTGAATTTAAGACGTTTGTTCTTTTAAAGTGATAAGATCGGCTGGTTGGATATAATCAGGATTTCCATGGAACTTCATAGCACGTGGGAACATGAGATGAACACTCTTCTGGAAGGAGCTCAGCAGAACACATACTGCTTATGTGATCCGAGACCAAATAACGGAATACGCAAAGATTTTTACTGTCTCTGTAGTAGAGTTTGTAATGTCACAATGACTGGGTTATGAGTACCGTTGCTCACTCCGAAGGTTGACGAACTAACAAAACAGTGCATCTTTGTACCATAGGGATTTAAACGGAGGAAAATGCGTTAGAGCTCCCTAGGTCGACCAAAGCACGCAATCCCGCTCAGCATTCCTTTGGTTTCTTAAGGTCAGCCCCACTATTTTTCATGTATGTCGTGAATGTAAAAAGCCTTTTTGAATAGGAATAGAGGCAACCACCGTTTAGGAACAATGAGCGATTCAACAAGTGCAATACCTTACTTGATGCATGCCGCTGTCGTATTTGCGAAAAAATGTTACGTTTCCTTTAATTTACCCGGTCGGATGTTTTACAATTAGGCCATCCACCGAAATAGGCTGAGCAGAATAGTGTTTGTTTTAACCCTGTTTTGGGGCAAATAATGGAGGAACATTGTGGCGCATGATTATTAAATCGTGTTATAAAACAAGCCGGGAATGATCCCTTGAGCTTTCGCTCAAATAGAAACTCTACGGTGTTTGGGATATTGAATTTGTATGTGTACTTATCTGGGTGAATGACCTAGTACTTGCAATGTGACTGTGGTGGTGCTATTTAACTTTATTCACTAAACATTTATTTCTGACGTTGTAGACGGAAACTTTTCTCTTAAAATCATGGATGAATTTGACATTGTGCTCTGACCAGAGAAACGTGATAGTAACAGAATGTATAGCACTTACGATTCTGTATAGCCGTTTATGTGAATAATTTTCATCTGCTTGAGGATTGTGGACTTTCCTGATTCTCCCGTACCTAAAATAAAAGTTGCCAGAAGCGTCGAATTTAAAAGGTGAAAAGGCAGAGAACCAATGAATTTTAAACTTCATGCCTTTAGCTGAGTAAAGAGTGCTTGTTGCAAGCACCCTTCCTAATAGCATCCAACACCTTTCTAAATTATAAAAGTTTATTTTCGCCTTGGTTGCCACGGCATGTCAGAAGCTTACCTTGACTCCTCAACTGAAATTTTTTCAAGGAAATTTTGTGCTGCTAAGTTGCCAACATTTGACTGAGTCTTGCCCATTTATCTGGGCAAAAATGTGGACCAAAATAACCGCCTTCCAAGTAACTTAGGCTGGTAGCAAGAAATGGACAGAATTTTGCCTGCGTGATATAGCAAAAAAGTTGTGCCTTAAGAAGCACTTATGAAAGATCCCAGTTTGGTGCAAAATTTAAAAAAAATTTAAGATGGCTTAAGCTGGACGATCAAACAAGAAAAGTTTCGTCAGCCCCACTGCGCCTCTGAGGGGATCAAACCCGGCCAGTAAAATGTTACAGCCTGAGCATGTCTCCTCTGCTGTTTGATTCTAGAATGACAGATAATGCTTAATTTCACAAGCTTTATTGATTCGGATGAAACTGAGTCACAAGTGAATATCTATCCTTTTTGTTACAAATTGCATACTTTGACTTGTTCTGACCGACCGATAAGGTGGTTTGACAGCTAATCTACATTGGATTGGTAGGAAAGCTATGGGCTGCAATTTTTAAGTATCATCTAGCCGATCCGATGAATAGCTGACTTCCATTGTAACCCTCGGGGTCAAGTTGAAACCAGCAACGTAGAGTTTTACCAGTAAACAAACTGCAAAGTTGATGACTGACCAGGACAACTGATGCTTCAAACCGAATTCCTGAAGTTTACGAACAGTTTCTTCATTCCATGGAAATAAACAGGCAGATATTTGACTAATGATATAGTACCATGGTGGAAGGCAGTTTTAGTTCAGAATGAGTGATTCGAGGGGGTTTTCTCGACCCTAATTCCTTATGTCAAGATGAGCGCTTCTTTTCCTCTCCCAAGTATCGTTAACATCATTTACGACAAACCTACCCGTGTACGCATCGCCATGAAAGCCTAAATAAATCGCGTAGAGGACTTAATTTTTGGCTTTGGATATAATAAAGGCAAGTTCACTTGCGCAACCACGTGAAGACTTTGGACTTACAAACAAGAAGTGGCTGCTCTTTGATTAAACTAACCTGTATTTCAGAAGCCATGGTCTACGAAAGATTACACTGTCGAGGTCAAATTAGTCGGAGCTCGTTCGCTGCTGACTTCAGCGCTGCTGACTTCAGTGCTGCTTGTTAGTAGAGCTAGGTAAAAGTAAGTAGCCTCTATTTTGAAGTTTGGGTCAACTAACAGGAAGCAATTTACTGTTTCTTAGGACAACGCTGTCTTAAAGCCACTGAATGTGGTACTAAATGTAGCATCCCACTAACCGTTTTGTGTAATCAATAAACAAACTTATTCAGGTAATTAACAAGCAACCGTGTATCTTCCCGATCGATCGCTTTTCACCTGAGAGACGACAAGTGACTGCTCTATGCAAAATCTTCCATGATTTGCTGAGAAACACAAATTATAGTTTTTCCTGGAGAATGCAAATTTTCTCCATAAGTCCTGAGATGGTATGCAGAATTTAAGAACGGATTCAATTAGCATCAAAAGTGACCTGGACGCGGAAAGTTCCCGAGAAGCCCGGCTGTCTATTAACTTGTCCGTTCCGAACTCAGACGAACGAAACATGCAGCTGCTAAATCTTTAGTATAAAAAACCGTTACCAGCGAAGTACAACCAAAGCGCCTAACTGACTGGGACAAGACGGTGAATCAGCGGCCAGTTTTCATTCAATCGAAATCTCCGCTACCATGTAGAACTTTTCAACAGAGTATGCAGTCAACGCATACCTTGAAACATAACATCAAACTGCGGCATCCGAGTCGGTGAAAAATCTATCCAACCACCACCTGACTCCAACTATGTCATTACGCACAATTCTCAGCGAATGGGAGAGCGCAATGTATTTCCCAGACCATGTTAATGCAGCAAAACGTTTCGTAATGACCGTAAACCAGAGAAACAAATTTACAGGTGACCAAACGGTTTGACTTCCGATCACATAGGGAATGCACATAAACCTGGGCCCGAGAAATCAAGTCAAATTCTGGCTACGTCTGCTGCAGTGATTAATTGGATTTGTCGTCTTTATGGGGGCTTCCCACACAAGTCAGTGGACAGTTGGGATGTATGTAAAGCAGCTAACCAAACAGTGCCGCACCGGATCTTAGTCGAACTAATCATCATTCTCACACCAGTTAGTAGATCATCAGCAAGTTCACAAATAATGAACACTGGCACACTAACCGACAGTAGTATCGTTTTACTTTCCTCTTTATGATTTGGCTTGCATCTTAATGTTAAAAACTGCTTCTTAAGCACGTTGTTTTCCTTCCTCTGAACGTTTTCCCCGCAATTCTCTTTTCAGGTTTAACGTTTTAAAACCTGTTCTCACTAACCTCCGCTTCAAGCAGCTCCAACCAAAACAAAGCCTGCGAGGTTGTTGGTGGAGAAAGGTGTGGTTTTTCTGGTGCGTTATAACTGTAAAAACTGTATAATTTCAGCTCAGCCCTCGTTACCTAGTGAGGAGCACCGCAGTATTGTCATCAGTTTGTGAAGCCTCATGGAGAGCGCAAGCAGTGTGCCTGAATGTTCTTTTAATTGATTTAACCACAGAAACTCTATGAACATGTCAAACTCAGATCGACGGAATTCATAGTGTTCAATGGTCCCTGTAAAACCTATATGAATTTGTCGTGAAGGCGAGACCTCTTTCAGCTGTTGACTTTTTCCTCTAAGTTTCCATGAATATCCGTATAGATCGGTTATATCAGTTTCACGATATTCAAGGACTGAAGGTAGAAAGCAACGCCATCTAATCGCAGACCATATGACCGATGGCCGTCCGCATGTGCTGCGTAAATGTTTCATTCGTTACATTACAATTAGAACACTAAAAGCGCACTGACGAAGTGTTGCTGTCAGGTAGGTTGACAGGTCGTTACTGATCTGAATATTTGACGTCACTGACCTAATTGCGAGCAAAACGATTATAGATATTAATTTCTTTTTGCTAATGGATATCACTGATATGTTGGCAGGTTAATTTTTTTCAAATTGCAATTATGACATTCCCGTTAATGAAACGGGAACCATCAGCATCTTTTGTTAAAACAAGCAACAAAAGGCGGAGAATAATTTCTTTGAATCTGTAAGCAATTCCCTTCCTTTAAGTAGTGCATTCTATCAGGAGTTTTAACTTGTGCTTAGGTGCGCGTACCGCTTGAACACAGGTAACATTAGTCATTGTCAGTACAGTATGAATTGAATGTCTTGACATGAATTCAGAAAACAGAGTAACCGAACAGTAAGCACTAACCATGGGAATTACGGAAAATGTTTGTTTCTGGACACGTAAACAATGTCCAGCTTGTTAAATTTTGTGTACGATTAGGGCTACAACTTCCGTCGTTGCTATTCCTGAAAGAAGAGCACATTCTAACGCATTTCCAAAAGATACCGCTTTTCTAAAGTAATCGTGGACGTTTCTCATTTTTCCTTAGTTTTTTGCTGTTAATCAACGTTTGTTTGGCCAAGTTATGGTAGTTGGCAAACTTTTGTAGCCTATGATTTCCCCGAAAATTGAGCCATTTTTAAAAATAAGTTGCTGAAAAACTATTTCAATACGTTTCAGAATATGCTAAATAGTACAAAGAAATTGTGGTATTTTTGTGCCTTCATATTTTGATGGATCACGTTGTATTCTACTATTGGTTGCATCCTATGTTAGAGGGGCGAAACGGCTGATTGGTTAAAGCGCGAATTTGCTGACCGGAAGCTCTGTGGTTCGAAACCGACCTCTGCCTCTCGACTTCCCCTGTCTAGGTTTGCGCAACCTGACAGTATCCCAGCACTCGTGTCTCCTGCTGGTATGGCAGCTAGGTACCAAAAGGTTGTTACAACTGCACAAATTATCTAGTTATTTATTTGTTTATTTTATCCTATGTTGGAGATCATGGATGTTACCCAGGAAAAAATGGTTTTAGCAATTTGAGGAGCAATTCTCACTTTTTTCCTTCACATCATAACCTGGTTGGGCTGAATCTTTGCGGGTTGTGTTCGCCTTACAACAGTATAGCTATAACTTACAGAGATTCCATAACATCAGCGTTGACAAGAGTTCTATCTGCAAAAATTTTTGTTGGGTCAAAGCTTCCTTTTGTTTGCAACTATAATGGCTATCTAGTAATGACGCTTATAAGTGTTGTTGTTGTGCAGAATTAAGACCGAACCATACTAAAAGTATTCATGAGTAGGCACACTGGCTATTCAAAGATTATATACTTGTGACAATGTGTGGCCTATGGAACAGACAAACATTCAAAATTTTATGCAGCCTCAGATCGTAACACTTACTACTGTCTCTATTGAGATGACGCTAAGTGTGTTGATGAGAAGAAAACAACTACAAGATTAACTGCGTTTGTGATTACAGTCTGAGTTGTATCCAGGAAAAATCTATGTAGATGCCCGGGCGTTTTCACTGGAATTTAAGACCGAAGAACATCGTGAAGACTGCACAGGCTGATTTTATGCCGCTTCCCAGCTTATGGAGTCGGAGATGCTTTCGTAACCTAAAGTCTTGTTAATGTCACTCAAATGGTGCTCAAATAAAATACCCTTTACATATTCACAGGTAGTGGTTTTCTCTAAATTCCGCTGGCTCCATTTTCGTTATTGCGATTTATGGAATCTCGAACCCGCCACATCCCAGCTAATAGTTTGAACACTTAACTATTCGGTCACGAGCTGCTGTTTAGCGGTATGATTGGCTCACAATTATAGCAGTTTTCAACGCAGCGCTTAACTTTATGTACGATCTGTCTCTTTTCTTATTCTGAGATGAATTCGGCAAAAATTTAAGGGCCACACTTATTTGATAGCTTTTACTGAAACGAAACCTCAAGTATTCCAAGAGAATTTTGTCGCTGATATCAGAAAATTGTAAAGAGTTTTTTGCATGCGGTCATAAGATGCACGAAGGGTTTCCTACCGGGTGCATTTTCACATAAAAAATAACTTGTCTTTGGACAGCTGTTGTGGTACCCCACAGAGTGCTTGATATTCTGTGTATCTTTGTTATTTTCTTCTTGGTCTGATTTTAAAAAAAAAACACTTCACATCAAATTAGCCATCATGCTGATTCCTGTCACAGATTTCCTCAAGAAGACCCAACTAATTCGCCTGTATGTTGATAACACGTTCGAAATTATGAGGACCGACACAGAGTGAATGATCAATCACCACGTGATGGAAGCCCAGCCAACAAAAAACAGGAGGATGACGGCCAATCGATAACCAGACAAGAGCGTGCTCTAATGCGATATCAAAACAGGCTCGATGGCTCAGGCATGTCCGTTCATCCAAAATAACCAATAATTATGGTTTGGATGGATCTATGGATCTATTCCACTATCCCCGGTTGTAACAACATAGCTCACCTGGTGCCGCATGACAACACTGCGGCGAGTTTTTTTAAATTCATTTTATCGCACTCTGTTACTCAAAACGCCATCTTGTGCCCGACTTATGGGTGGATCTAGACGGGTATCTACACAATTATCCTAGATGTTCTGATCAATGTTTGCATTACACACATCCAAACAAAATATTCGCTAAAGATTGACCGCTTGTTGCACTACCTTGTGACTCACCGAAAAACCTAAGTATTTTAGCTCAGAGCTAGTAAACTTCATAGAACGGGCAAATGCATTTTATCTAGACTTTGATTAAGTTGTTTCAGATTGCTCAAGTAGTCCTATCTTTTTTGTTTAGATGATATCAAAATCAAACCCTCCTAAGCAAGCTGCAAACTATTTGCACATGGCATCCGCGAGGTTTGTGTGTAATTTCCAAGCATTGATAAACTTATTTAAACCAAAGCAATGCACATAGTTTCAATTTTATATTGTATGTTGCGCATTACACTGGGATATAAATTAAGCTTAAGGTGGTGAACGGTGGTCAGCGATAAAATTCGTACACGAGGAAAAACTAAGAGATCAACAAGACCGTAAAGCCTGTGTCAAGCATGCCTAAAAACAAAATCTTCTCAGTAAACTCTAGCTCCAGCTCCAGTTGGAGGTACCAACTTACCAAGCAAAAGCAATTTCAGGCATTTCCAGTCGGCTTTCTGGGATTGTTTCAATCTTTTGTTGATCGACCGGGAAACTTTTTTGGCCTTCTTTTCACTCTCCTCTTCCGGTGAATGGGTTACGGCACAACAAAGTAGTGTCATTCAGTCTTTTTGTACGAAAAGTATCATCCACTGAAGCTTTTGTGAATAATGCGTTGTATGCAAATCAGTTCCGACAATTTAACCCGAAATTCACTACTTCTGATTTTCTGTGACCAAGCCGCAGTTAACCCGACAAATCCATGCAGCGAAGCAACAGTGTACTCAGTCAGAAGTGGGCAGCCTATCGGCAGATAACGTGGTCCGCAACCTTGAGATTCTTGTGCCATCCAACATCCATAAAGTCACTTTCGCTGAGTGATCGGTATTCAGGGCTTTGTGCTGATTGGTTCGTTTGCAGCTGACCACACAGTCGCCACTCACCAGTCTTTGGCTCTGTAAGGAGCGTCTGAGCATGTGTTCTATCCGCAACGTGGACGCGTTTTCTGATTGGATGCTAAACCTAGACTAATTACGCCTAGAGCGTGTGCACATAACAAGTAAGAAATTCTTCTCAGAACAAACGTTTTAAGTGCATGGAGTAACTTTTTCTACCTTGGTTTTTTAGAGTTACACAGTGAGGAACAAGGAACGCGTCCCGATCATCTGGCTACAAATAGGTGCCAGAAGCATACTACACAAAAGAGTTCACGTGAACACCTACTTTCTCACCAGCCATTTGTCGCCACTACAAAGATACCAAACGTGGTTCAGTTTTCCTCTCAGTGCAGTGCAGAAGATGAAGTGTTAGGCCAAGTAAGAAATGCTGAGTTTCACGAGATTAACAACACATCCCTGCGGAAACTCGATTTATCTAAAACTTGAATGAACGTTGTTTGCCCTATAGCCTGTCGCCAAAATCTCTCCAAGGAGTCTAGTAAGAGCGACCCACTTGGTTTCCTTTCCAAGGTCGCTTCTGCTATACAATTTATAGTTTTTCTCTGGATATCAAGGTACCTGCTGTTCCAGGATAAGGTCAAACTCGATTAGTTCGACTGTCTTTACCATGCATCCTACCAATACTGGTCTATTGGAAGGTGTTTGATCAAAGTACATGGCCAGGCAACGTGATTATCAGATGTTGTAAAGACATAGAAAGCCGAACAGTTGGTAGGGATTGGAAAGCAGGGAAATATCACGCCGGACGATTTGTATCAACAGACTGTAAGACAAAGCGTTTCCATAGAGAATTCTAGGATGCCTGACTGACGCAGAGGAAGGATTACCCTAGCTAACTACTGTTGTAGCATATTAGTGTCAGAAACAAATGAAAGCAATTTGGTGAACCTGTATAACAGTCTACAGCTTTTGTCACTAAGAACAACGGACTGTCTTACAACCTGACCTGATTAGCATTTTCACCGGGACAATAATCTATTACAGAGATTTACATCGCCATGGCGACAAAACAGCAATCGAGAGTGTTGGTTGGTTCGATAAAAATTGAATTACCATCCCTTGTCTTGTCCTATTTTCAGGTTTCAGCCTCTTTTTTGCTTGTCCAAAGTGTAAGACTGACGTGTTCAAATGAATTTTTTTCTGCGAGCGTCCTAAGAAATCTTATCCGTCACACAAAGTGATTTTCAGTCCAAATGAAGCTCGCCGATGTACCTGGATAGTGTAATATTCGTTCGTGTGGTATAACTGTTTTGACGGATGGCAGACGAATAAATCTACGTTAACCTTCATGTTAAGAACAAATCTACTAGTTTGCCGAGGAAATAAAAGTAGTTCCTGCTCATCCATGAAGAGTCGTTTCTTGGGTATTAAATTACAGTAATTTAAGTGGCTGCACCACTGTCCAACTGGTGGAGGCCTCCTCTATCGAAAAGCTTATCAAAGAAACTATAAAGGTATTCAGTTTGTTTATCCCATGAACATAACTTTAGACCTCAAGTTATTCACACAGTCCAAATGTCTGCTTTGTGTATCCTAATATAATTCCGCTGTTTATTCTGTCTGTCTGTGGACCAATCCGTTAAGATTTCGAAGTCTCCCCCGAGGGCTAGATAGATCTTTGTGCGGGCTCTTAGACCGCACAAGAAGCAACAAGGATTGCACGTCTTTTTATGTATCTTTGAATTGTATACATCTGAGCTGCACTGAAACAGGTTACTTCTGAATATACATCCGCATTTTGCTTATTCATTTGTGTTACCTGCAACTGCGGTGCCGTTTTTTGGTGCGGTCTTTTGGAACAAAACTTGGTGGAACCTAGTCCATGTATCACCGTGTTCTTCCACAAGTAGTGCAAACAAAGAATCTATCTGGCAGCTCCGTGAGACGTGACTCAACCGTGTTGCGTCTGCGAAATAAGCTGTGGAAAACCATCATCCTCTGTGCCATAACCTAAGCTACTAAAGCATAAAAGTTGATAGAGTGATCCTTCAAGCGGCAAAGAGATGCCCTCGTTGTCTACATGCCGCTAAGGCAAGCAGTGGCTTAAGCGTAGTGGCAGCTGAACAAAATATGCATGCTCTGTCACGTTATCTTGGCATCATATCCCCCCTTTAAAAATAGTCGTTTACCTAAACGAGACGAGCTACAATGTTCTCTCTTCAAAGGTTAGTTTGAAGAAGCAATATCTGCGATAGAAAAACACATTTAAGGTTTCGGGATATCTTTGCAGCGGAGATCTAACTTGCAAACAATGAAAGTTGAAAGTTGATGAAATCTCATTTAAAAATTACCTCACGGTATCATCAGTCAGTTAGTAGCTCAGAATTATAATTTCGCAAGATAAATGAGACTTCTATCTCGGAAGTTGTTACTCAAAGAGCCATTTAATATGTAACCACTTGGTGTGATTTCCGTAAGTAAAAGATGTGTGTCGCTATATCCCATCGACGTGCGAGTCAGCCACCCGTGGCCAAAAGGTTGTGTTCAGGCTAATAGCCGTGAGGTTGCGGGTTCGAAACTCCCCTGAGTTTTGTGAGATGCGCACCGCTGAGCAGTTTTTCGGAAATCAGCTTAGGTGGCTTCGCTTACAGGACGTGGTCACAGGTAAAACGCAAACATCTGCAAACATTTGTATTAAATTGTTCTTGTTGTTGAGTTTTTCTTCGCTCCAAAGAAATTTTCCATTAGCGTCATTTAGTTGCTCATCAAGCCCCTAACTAATCTTGATGTTGTTTCAGTAAAACTGCGAAAAACGCAGGCTAGTTTAGCAAGTAAGCATCACCGTAATACTATTTTATTAGCGTTGATAATTTTGGTCTGAATGTCATTAGCGCAAAGTATTCTGTAGTCTTGAGAAACTGAAATTACAATTTATTAGAAAATTGTCTCAGTTTCCAACAACCTTAAAGCAGTCACCGTAAGATTAAGCTACAAGAATTATATCGATTTCCCTAAATTTCCCTTGCTGCACTTACGATACTTTAAGGCGAACCTAAAGGCTTAAAGACAACACTGTGTTAAATAATCAGTTTTCCAGTTTGGGCATTGGGTTAGCCATGGAGTAAGGAATAGAAAGTTCTTAATTACAATGGTATACGCCACATTACTATATCTACCTTAATGAATCGCATTAAATTTTCTACAAAACCAACTTTAGAGACAAACTTTCGATCATTAGGAACTTACTGTAGTTTTCAACTATTATAGCCGAAATTTTGCCAGTAGATTACAGAAGCTGATATTTGAAACCAGTGCACCTCGCTCCCGCTCCATTAGGTTGTTCTCATAGTGTGTTGTTGCGACCATCTCGTCCTTGCTTAGTGAACTGGGGATGATGATTTGTAGTTTAGAGTGTATCCATCTTGCGTTTTCCCCATTATGAAGCGATTTTTTCAAGTCTGTCTACTATTGTGCCCATCTTTAAATTCGCCTTTCGAAAGAACTACCGTACTGCTCCCATTCACTATGCGTTCTGATATCAGGTTTTCTAGAGCAGTGCCACTAGCGTCATACGAAAGTTTCATCATTAACTGTAGCTACAGCACGAGCCAACCTGGTAACGAAGGTAGGCATATTTCCTCTTCCCTTATTGCAAATAAGCATATCTTTTGACCAACAAATTAGTTAGTCAGTAGCTTCCTCACAAGTTGCATGCTACTAAATCGGGTTTACTAGTTGTAACGTAGTGATTTGCGACTATTCAGTAGACTCAGCCTAAATATTGACTGGTAGTTTACTCCATGTCATGTTAAAGTTGCTGGTCCATCCCTATAAGTAACACTTGACTAAATTATTCAAAATTACTAAAACATCATCAATAAATTTACCTAGAGGGTTGAACTGGACAAATAAGAAATAAGTAAGTCTAGATTTCTTAGAACAATCCTGTGATTTGTCGTCACTGAACTGAGTAACAGTGGAAACTACTTGAATCCATGTACAAAAGCTTCAGTTGTTAGGTTCAGAGAATTTTATTTTTGGCTGATTGCATTTTTCAGCAAATGTTTTACACCAAAGTACAATCTGGAAGCCTAATATAAATTATATCGATTGTGGTAGCCAACCGACAAATCCAAGTGAGGCTGGCTTTGAGCAGATATCCGAAAATTAGCACAATCACAATAAGTTCTCCCGGATAATGGGGAAAGATTCCTCCAATTAATCTTAGAACATATTAGCGCATCTTAGCGCACCTTTTTACAGTGGTCATCTGTCTGAAGCTACCAATTTTCGAACGAGCAACCATCCAGCTAATAGCAACAGTGACCCCTAAAGTTCACCCGCAATTGCTTTTGGTTGTCCCTGCGACGTCCAGCATAGCAAAGAAATGTCAATAAATCTAACTTACGGTCAGCTCGAAATCGCACATAAAAGTTATAAGGACGAGAATGCATTTGTATCGGAGTCCGTAAATTGTAGCGTGCTTTCGTTGGACAGAGTTTTGGCTCGTTAGAGTGGCCATACAAAAAAAAGATTAATCCACCTCAATCGAGAGGTTTAAGGAACTTAGTGCTGTTCCGCAATTTCTTTACTCTGATATAGTTGCTGTTTAATTTTCCGACCGGAACAGGAAAATCCGCACATGGTCCAGCTCAAATAAAACCACCTATAGGAAGCAGTGTGCTTCACATGCAGTTTCGAGTTTAAATGTGGAGATAACATGTATAAGCTATAATTATATTTAGTTCTCTCTTGTGCACCACGGATAGGCTTTCGTCTGAAGCGAGAAATTAAACTCATGGTCCTAACTTTTTGCAGTAAAGAAACGATGCACAAATCAAACTAACACCACCTTATGCGCTTGTTCTAGATTGTCCACATATCTCATGACTCCCCATAGAAAGTGAGTACATTTTGGGAAGCAGCTGCTTGCCAGCCATGCAAATGAGTTTCGCTCAGCGAGTTGTGGAGCTCTGCACATAAATCTAGTTCGTGCATTACGTTCCGTGTCATCCAGTTCGAAATAAATTCTGCCCAGCGGCTTAAACCGGAGTCGTACTATGTTGAAACCGCCCATATCCAAAGCCGATTTGTTTTTTTAGTCGGTCGGGCATCAAGAACTCAGGAAAAGAGATTCATAATCTCCCGCTCAGAAATTACGGATTGGTGCAACATATTTTTCTACAGAAATGTTTCCAAGTGCAGTCTCATAAAAGAATGTTTTGTTCATCTTTTGAACGATACGGCACTTTTAATATCGCTAGAACAAATAAGCTAATAAACAAAAAATCATGTTTTTTAGTGTCTTCTAAAAATTCTAGCCACCTATGGTTGAATGGAATGGACATTTTTCTCACAGCCAGTTTATATATATATATATGAGGCAAAAGCTGCAACAGGAACAAGAAAGCTACTAAGCTATACTTGGTTCCTAATAAAAATAATTTTACTTCTGATGTGGTAGCGGCTGGCCGGTTAGTTCATCAATTAATTGCCATGGATATTTGTAAACCAAAACGAGTTAATTGGCGTTTGGAAACCCTGATGAAGTGATGGTTTTGAGGGGTTGGCTTATGCAAGACGACAGAGGAGACAATGGAGACAATTAACTATTTCGGCCTTCAAGCGTGTAGAAAATGCTGACAGCATTAGGTGCTGAAATAAACTAAGTTTTTCAGTGTTGCTATAGGAAACTACCCGAATGAAGTAGCAGAGATATGACGTAAATGTGCAAACAAGAAGTTGAATTTTAATAAGGTTGGTTTTGACCAAAAAATAAAAGCTGGCCTGCCTTAGATTCCGATTTTTGTACTTCTACTTGATTACTGTTGGCTTCAAATGTGTCAGGTTTTCGTCTTTCTCCAAGGATAGGAGTGCAAAGGCTCCTCTTGAGAGGTTCGCTCTTGGGGGTTTGATCCTTTGTTTAGTTTACTGCCAGAAGACAACAGCAAAGTTAGGATTTCCATTTCGGTTAAACGTTTCTTGAGATACTTCAAAACAACTCGTTTTTAGTCCTTATATTGGTAAAGTCTCCCGTTTTAATGCCCTATATTACCACCTGAAATATTATGATCGTTGGTCGCCGAGAGTAATGTCTTTCCGATCTAGTAAACCGATAATTTACAGCATCCCGTACAGTCTAACAGATATGATCTTTTGAGTTTTTCCTGCAGGCTACAATTATGGATTGCCAAAATGCTTTTCCTTTTTCTTTTATGAAATGAAAAAAATTAACGTAAATCGTAACACAAACACAAAATCAAAATTATCTCAAAATAAGGACAAAATTGACATCTTACCTAACTTACCGCATAAACGCAACTTACCACTTATGCGTTAGATTTTGTGGTCTAACCTTACAGATCTATTTTGATTAGGAAATGAGGCTACCGAATATCGGACTGCACCACAAGCTGGGTAACTTTGTGTTGTGCTTACGACATATACGTCATTCAGCGAAAAAAAACCAGAACAAGGCAAGCTTGACAATCATTTACTTGCAGATGGGTTGATAAAACTGAAAAGCACATCAAGCTGCATTAATAGAAGTTTTTGCTGAGTTTTGTCAACCACGTCTGTTGACATCCAACAGTAAGCTAATTTTTTTCACCCAGCACTTTTGTATTGGTTTTATCGGTTGCTTGATCAATCGCAAATAATGGGTCAGACATGCTTCAGAGTAAGCTGACTTGTTAGGCAAAAGGTAGGCAACGTTTCAGGCATGTCTGATGCCTAGGAGTAAGTGAGGTATTTTTGTCGTGTTATTTTATGGGGAAGGTTTGCATGCTGTTTAATATTCTTGGCCTAAACCGGAAGGTTCAGGACAAACTTGTAACAAACAGATGCACACGACATTCAATCAAAATCTCATTATAATTCTCGCAAAGACTAGACGTTTACGCCTTAATCTTTACGGTTCAGCTATTTTGAAATTTCGTTTTGGATAATGCTTTGTTTTTACTGAGGAATTTGACAAAAATGTACGCAAATCTACGTGAAATACTGGACAATCAGGGCCGTTGTAATTTCACTGAAGCCAGCGAGTATTAATACAAGAAGTTAAAACCTATCAGTAATATGAAACACAAGAACACTTAAGAAAATATTTTTCGGTTATATATTTTTTATACCTTGTTTCTAGAGTTACCAAGATCGTGGCTCAAGATGGTGCTGTAGTACAATTTCATGTTTGTGCTGCAACATGTGCACTCTTGAAAAATCAATGTCACTATAAAACAAGTAGTTCTGAATAAATCTTACTCCGCTTTTTATTGGGAAATCAAGAACAACGTGTTCTGTTGTTGTTCCTCTTAATTGTAGCTATTCAAAAATCAACAATGACAAAGTAACCAGTTTTACAGCTGCTGCTGATGACAGTTTTCTTTTTTTCTTTCTTGTCTAGGTGATACCGGTAGAATATCACCTTATAACATGACGAAACCGTGCATACTCTGTTATTCTCTATTCTTTTTGGCTCTTTGCAGCTCAATTGGTTGCTGTTTGACGTCACCAACAAAGTCTGCGTACTATTCAGTTTTCGGAATTCCATCATTTTGAAACTGGCTTTTATTGTTAAGTTTTAAAAATCTCGGAATTCGAGTGGAACGGTACCGAGCACGTTTCCAGCCTATTCATCTCCAGGGCAACCAAGGCCAAAAAGGCGTGTTCAGCTCTAATTTTAAACTTGAAACTTCAGTCAGTTTCTCCCATCCTTAAAGCTCAGATTTGTTCTGCAGACAACCTGGCATCTTTTGCTCAATACGTCATCAAATATATCACATTTGGCTTCATCGGTTTTTTTGTAGATATAGTTGTCAGATTTTAGCAGGGGATTAAGATCGCCGTGGTTTTCAAGAAGCTATTGGTTGAGTCTTTATACTTGTGTTAAAAATACCAGAAAATGGTAAAAAGACTGACTCGATGGTTATATTTGTTTTCTTGTTGCAGTTATCTCAGAGATGTGAGCATGAACGCCACACGTGAATTAATTTTACGACCTTGTGTGTGTGGAAGCCGTTTCTATTTTCTAGCAAACCATTGAAAAGCCAGGAGTTTATAGTACCTAAATGACTCGAAAATAAGCTTTCCTGAATGCGCTGGACAGAAAAACCAGAAGCAACTGCAAAGACAATAAAGCATTACCGTTTTTACACCGCTCTTTCACTGGGTTGGCCCAACCCCCTTTTCGAAGATTCAGTGTACAAAAGAATTCCACGTAATCATTGGTTGCTACTCCCGTCTGGGTCAAACGCAGACAGTGCGTAAACTATTCGGCAAATGGATAAACATTTCCATATAGGCTTAGTCCACCTGACACGTGACGATGACCATAGTGATTGCACGATCCACGTTAAAAGCAGAACAAAGAACCATGCTTTTATTGAAACACATTTTGCAGCGATCGGATAGCCGTTTCACTAGACAGCGGATAAAGAATAATGAGAACAAACTATCAAGCGACTGCTTTGTGTTGTGCCGGGATGAAATATAGCGAATACAGAGTACTTTCGTAATACAGAGAATGGAATTCCATGCTCAGCATTACCGCTACATTTCACATGATTTCTGAATAAAATTTCCATATGCCTAAACAGGAACTGGCGAACGACTATGTTTGTTTAGATAAAATTACGGAATACTAGCTGACAAAAACTGTGGACAATCCACTGCCCTCCTGAGGACATATCAGGTAGATTTAGACCAAGATTTTTGTCACTTCCGAGAAAGCTAGTGGTGTCCAACTCCAACGAAATTTTCAATCTGGTCAATGAAGTGTAGATTTATGATGCTCCATTGTACCTGATTTTTAAACTGTGACAGGTAGCAGTGATCATAAAATAAGACATAACTTCTATCCCCGCAGATGTCAACTAACCAGAGAAACAGTATAAAAACTTCCTGAAGTACGATTATTTTAAACACAAGCTAAGCTGAACGAAGTTCGCCTTTTCGCTCCCAAATATTTAAATTTTTTATACAGCCGAATGGTTCATAGGGTTATATTTATGGTTGTGTACTTCTGAGCCGCCCTGAAGCATTAAAGAACCCTTGAAATTACGTTTCTATGAAAAATAATAGTCTTATACTGGAATTCGTCCGTTACGTAAACCGTTCTCAGATGCTGACCGGCGGTTCAATTGATCGCAAGTTAAGGACGTACATGGACTTAGAAATGAGCCTGAGTTATGTTCAAAGGTAAGAGGATGGGTCGAATTTTCAGCGGCGTCACCGTCCTGAATGTAGGATCAATGCATGCTGGGAGTTCAACACTGAGGCTCATAATTCTTAAGCAGCATCGTTATTGTAGATCTCACAAACCTCCGATCTCGCAACCCCCTGGTTAGCAGCTGATCAGTAGAGTGATTAACTCGCACTCTGACAGAATATGACGCCATTCAGCCTTCTTTCATGGAATTCTCGTTTTATGGTCACGTATGAACTGACTTCCCTACTAACGAGTTCTCAGATGGAAGGTTCAACCATCGTGTGAATCTTTCCATTTTCTGGAAGAGTTGTCATTTGCAGGTGGTATGAAGAGAATTGGGAAAGTTTTATCGAGACTTCTTCCCTAACTAAAGTAAAAACCAGGAAGCAATGGACAGTTGTTTTGTGGGTTACTGAAGTCATCATTTTTACCTATCTCAAATTCAGCTGACCGTTGCAGTGCCAGTTAAATTCAATCTTTGGGAAAAAAAGATCCAGTGTTATACACTTTCTGGACTTCTTGGCAGATTCGCATAAGCTGAGCAAACAGGAATGAGGGACCAGAAGAAATATGTTTGCATGGTCTGAACATCTGTCATCGGTTCCCTTTCCTAGTGATGTAGAGCTGGTTTGCCTAACCGTGTGCGAAAACACCGATTAGTTGTGAGAGGAAAGCAGACAGACAATATTTAACCGGTGAAGAGTTTCGTTTGAAGTCGATGCGAATTAACCCAACTACTCACGCCAGAACAAACATACGGCCACACATTTCTTGTGATAGGTGATGAATATGAAGCTTATTTGGTGGTCTAATTTGCCAGTACCCTACCACAAAGTGTCCGTTTATTGTAAATTAGTTGATAAGTGTTTGGTTCTGTCTGCTGATTAGCAAATGTCGATCAGCAATGCACGCTAGTAGCAGGCCACATCTAGCGTGGTCGCAAGTAGGCATAGATTTAATAGCACCTGAAATAAGCAGAGTTTAAGAACGCGGATAGGAAGCAGGCTCGGAAGTAAACTCGAAAGAGTGATCTGTTGATTACTGTATGCTGTCATCCTGGCTACCAGGAGCAATTGCCCTTTGTAACAATAATGCACTCGAACGTAATTCAACACATTTCATAATATAGACTTGCACTAGCGCCTTAACTCAACAGCAAGTGAATTTCCAAGGTGCGAACCTCAAAATCTCAAAATCTTGTATCACACTTCTGATTGGCCGTTCGTAGTCGAAAGGTTTAGTCTCTAACCACGAAACTCAACGTTTTAGGTATAACTGTTTCTCTCTCTCTCTCTCTCGTAACTCGTAAAATGTATACTGCTTGTTCGTCTGCATGTTCAGCGCGAAATCTCAATTGGAAGCATCCCAAACATTTTCATACTATCACCAAAAGGCCTTGATGAGAAGTTGCCACGAACGTTTACATCACACCAATCTGAGCAAATATTACGCCTAACGCTTGCAACAACCAAATTCGTCATAAAGGTTTTAAGCAAGAGAAACGTTTATTTTCTGCAGGTTTTGTCTTTTTACAAGTTTGGAGTAAGAAAGGAACACATAAACACATATCTACTTTAATCTGGAGAGTGAGTTGATGAAGACCGCACAGTCTACCTTTAAGTAATAATGCATCACACAAGCCCAAAGAAGTGTATTAAATTGACACTCTATCATGTTAGTGTCTTTTTAAGCTGTGTACTCACCAGACAAGTCTTATGGATATTTGTGTCAAGTTTTGGCAGGAATTTAACTAGTCTTTCTCTAAAGATAAAGCATACGACTACTTCGGCCACCAGGAACTGAAGGCACACTAGTTATCCCATACTTTGAGGCCATTCAACTGATTTTACCGGGGTTGTATGTTGCAACAGTCTCTGCGTTTTTTTCATTTTCTATAAAAGTGAGCCAGATTTGGGCAGGCTGAGTTAGGGTATTAGGTGACTTTATATTGCTGATTAGAAATTCGTGCATTGTGATTGGACCATTGTCCTCTGTTTATTGATAAAAAACCATCTCACGATATCTAAAACGAATAAGTAACCGGAACTTCTGAAAAGTAAAGAGGCAGCTGGTTTTAAAACCGCAGTCATGTAAAATATTAATGATTTTCTAATTGCTGACATCCTGGGACTGCTCAGGCAATCTCCCACAGGAACTCAGTGGTTATTGATTTCTAGTAATTTGCCACTGGATTTTGTTGTGAGTACTCTGAAACTTTCCTCTTCTGAGAATACCCATAATTACAAATAGGGATATCGGGATGTATTTGCTAACTTACTTCTAGAAAGCACACAAAAACCAAGAAGCCATTTTTCTGAGGTTTACTGTGGCTCGAAAATGTGACATTGCCAGAGGGTACTTTTCAAAAACTACTGTGTGAAAAATGCAAATTCAGAAGGAAACCGGCCCCCATTTTGCCTAGCCATGTGAATCACAATAGAACATGCTATCATGCGAAGTGGGTTTTTTCGCTGTCAATGGGTGCCTGCTAGTGACTAAGGGTGACGGAATATGGCAAGTGCCAGAAAACGCCGAAGGTGCAGTTCTGCAAGCCAAACCACCTGTTTTCTTTGCTTTGCAAGTACCCTAGAAATCAGTTGCTTTCTCCATGAAACTAACATGCTTGTAGTCACCTTAGCAGACCATGAAAGAGGAAATGCAAATTACCCTAGATTTGGCAGCAGAGTAGTTCAAGGCTATTGCTATGTCCACGGTATGTGAACAGTTGGTGTACTAAGTAAGGGTGCAATTCTAGTGTGAAGAATGACGCTGGTAAAACGATGCTTTCGGTTGTTTGAGAACAGTTTGGAGGATAGGCTGAAGTGACTAAACTGGAGTAAAATATTCGAAAACGAAGATGTTTCTTTGAGATACTAGATTTATCTAATTGCAAACCGCAAAAAAAGGTAGCTGCACAATCCGATGCCACATAGTTGCTGCGTGAGCTCGAGTGTGACCGACCAATGAACGCTTTGGAAGAAACACATACCTACAACCCTGGTTATATAGCTAATAAACGTGTAATTTCCGGACTGCTTTTATTCAGTCTGTTCCAGTGTGAAATTATAGTTGAAGAGCACCGGGTAATTCAGTTGGGATTTCTGATGTCCTACCACTGCAATTTTCTTAGTGCGTTCTTGTTGGTAAGTCGTACGCGAGACAGAGGAGCAAAGGATGTCCGCGTTCATTATGTTTGAAAACCTAGTTGTGTGAGAAAAAATGTATGTTGGATGCGGCTGTGCCCCACCCTTTGTATGTTTGGAGAGGTGCGGGTTGTCACGACATTAGGAATTCATCTTGGAATTTTATGGTGCCTTTCATTTCGTAATTATTAGTTTTGCGTAACTTTCAAGGTAATTTACTGCTTTATAATCCAGCGACATGGGGTGCAACACTACATTCATTGTAGAGATATACTCTTCAAATGTGACAAAAGAGACGAGCAACGTCAATATATTTATCTCAATATATTATTATATATGTTGTTCACTATCAAAAAACCAGGCGGAAATTTACGGGGAGTCTACATTGTTACCCGGAAACGGCTGGACCATTTCAGTAGTTCAACCTGACACAACAATTTTATGCCAATAATCTTGACATGATAATCTCATAGGTTCACGTAGGTCCATTTTTACGTGCGCGCAGAAGAAATACAACCTCCTTGCGACAACTGTGCCGCTGCACATCCGAGGGGCAGGTCTCTTTGGTTAACGAGAAAATTTTTATTACTGAATTTCACAAACGTTTCACTTTAACCAGCAAACTTGTATTAGGGGACTACTGCAGTTAGTCAATTAGGCCACCGTGTCAGCTTTTCGTACCACCCAAAATGCGGGGTAGTTCGACGGCTTTGCGCAAAACATTCTCCGGTGGGCAGTTTTTCGCTCCCCGGTTTATGCTGAAACGGTATAATTAATGCTCGACCACAGAAAGCAGTAGCTGGAAATTAATCCATTTTCGTAGAGATATGAGACGACACTTGCTGTAAAGTCAGATGGAGTCAACCATTTCGCTTTACCAGCGACAAGTCATATCAGGTGAAAATCAATGGCTGCGGGGAACACAGGACTTAAACAGCTTGTGGAGTGTCCGACTGTCATTAAGTCGGAGACAGGGGCAATATTTTCGCAATAACGAGTCCGTACAGGACTGCTTCATGTCATGCAAAAATAATATCGTGAGGAGTTTACGATGAGTCGCGTGCAGTGATCCACTGTTTTAAAGTTTCCATCCAGCAGCGAACTCTGTGAGGGAAAACCGGTTATTTCGCCCCGTAACGGTATGAATATCTTCAGCTCCCGTATGAACTAATCAATCTAGGGAAATCGAACAGTCGCAGTTGGGTTAATGAAAAAACTTGCATATCGCTCATCATCTCGAAATGTAAAATGGTGTTCCAATACCTAAAAGGTTCTTTGATGCAATTTTTCTTCCAAAGTTTTCAATAAAGAAATTCGCTCTGCAGTGCTAGTTCTACTTTCGATATCTGTTCGGCAAATATTATGTAATTATTCAAGGGGCTTAAGATATATGGCAAAACGCTGCTCTTTTAACTACTTATTTTATTTTTTGTCCTTGTATGCAGTGAATAAGATTATTCGGAGCAACTCTTGTTGGTCACTGGTCCATTTCAAACTGGATTTTTCTTATGACTACTCAGGAGATTGAAAACAGCCGAATGCACTTTTCGATAGCTTTTGCCTACTGGCCTGGAGCGCAACCTCCTTAATTCAACCGTCCTTCACACCGTCTCCACACCGGTGTAATATTCACCCACCTTGGGTGAATCGCGTTTGGCCTGATGAAACCAACTTGTCGGACGTGAGTATCACCACGCTGGAATAGTGTGAGTTTTGCCGGCGTGGGAGGCCGAGCTAAGTTGCACATGTATTTGTATCAATCATAGATGAAGCACGCTTTTCTGACGGAGTAAAATGTTCTAGACAGCTGTGAAGATTATGGTTTGTGCAAAGGGTTTAAGTTGCACGTCGGCTCCGTACAGGTAGACGACCTTCTCAGAGGGTTACCCGGAATTTTCTCTGGAATTTTATCCGCATCTTCGTGTGAGAAGCCTCGGCTGCATGGACCGTAACCTGCATAACCAGTGGCAAAAGAAATTTTTAGCACAATTGGCGAAACGTAACAACATGGTAGATATATTAGCATTTATTATTGACAAAAAGTAACCCAAGACAGAAAAAACCTTGAAAAGAAAATGTTTTCTGGTCCCGGTTTCTCCCGTCATTTCCTGTCCAATAACATGCATTTCAACATGCATTTATTGTAGCAGCATCCAAATGACTACAAAAGGACATTTTATGGCTTCAAATTAAGTTTTGACATTCTTGGAACACATTAAGATGCTGCTTTTAAAAAAAATTACATAAGCAGAAGACTAAGCTATGACTGTCATATAAACTGTTGGTAGTTTTAAAGACTGAGGTTATACCGTTTAAATCTCGACAAACCCTACACCTGCCATTACCCGCTGTTTCCTGCGTCTACCTCATCGCACCCGTAATCCATCATAAACGCTTGACCCATGACATACCGAAGCAATTTGTCAAACTTTTGACGCGCGCCTTTTACCCACTTGTTAGCATTTGAGGGTGGGCAGGTTTCTCGCACATTCAAACCGATTTGCTGTTCTCTCCGGGTGTACTGTTTTTGTAGCCTTTTTGTAAGTCTTTAAGGTTTGCTTTGGACTAAGTTGCGCGACAATTTAGACGAAAACTCCCATAATATGAATTTGGTATCTTTTTCGTGTATTTATTTTTGTTTATATAAAAAATAATCGGTCAGTTGTAACACCCTTTTGGTGCCTAGCTGCCATACCACCCGAAGGATGCACGAGGGCTTGGATTTATTGACAAATCTCTAGGGGTTGCAATTCTGGGTTTGTGATTTGGCGCGTCACTCAAATATTGTGCCGAGATCTCAATCTCAGTGCAGTCCTACATGGTCACGATTACCTGAAAGTTGGAACACTTTGAGCCCTTGAGCTTGAAGACACCGTGACTCAAGCTGGACGGTGAACCCCATTTCACGATGCAAGCCTTCAGACCAAAACGGGTACTGCGTGCACAAACAATGAACCCATTTACCTCGTACATGTTTACGCTAGCGAATATCGGTCATCCGCATGCAGAAGGCAAATGGAATTTGAGTACCGTAATCCGTCAATACGGATCTCTTGAGGAACCGTTTTGTTGAGTTAGAATAACAGCTTTTATTTTGATCAGTAAGCTTATTTTTTGGGCCAAGAATTGGCCGTCGTAAGACGCATTTTATTTCGGCTCCACTTGATTTTAGATAACCTCATATGCTGGGCTTTTATGTCAGCTTGAAATTTGACATGGAAGAACCATTTGACTTATATAGTGTCTGGCGTATGGTAAGTTAAATTTCCGGTTATACGTTAAGCAAGGTACATAGTGATATTGCAACTTTAGCAATTAGTAAACGCAAAAATTTTATTGAATTCCAGGCTTACCGACAGGATGAAATTCTTCCAAAAGTAATGCACATATTAGAGTAAGAAAAGCCCCAAGATTTACCCAAGCAACGCAACGCCGACGAGTTGCACACCAAAAAAGTAGAAAACAATTTTTTTGCTAATCCTCCAAATTTTCCCAGAATAAGCAATTTTCTTGCTTGAATGTGTAAGAAAAAATAAAATTTTGGATGATATCTCTGGTAGTGATGTGAAGTAACTCCTCACAAAATAGCTCGGATAACCTGTCTTCTTAACAGCATGCATCTGCAGGCAATAACCAGTGACAAAGTAATTGGTTAAAGATAACAAAACATTGTGATATTTACAGAAAACGTCTTTCTGAAAAAAGAACAAGGCGCGTTTAAATAGGTGAGTCACTTGGTAGTCGTTTGGGGCGTCGCTCACGAGTGAACACTCTTACCTGTATAGAGGTGGTAGTTCAGGTGAGTCTAACAGGCGTTGATATTGTGGTGGTAACAAGCCCCCATCGCATGTCAGATGTCCGGAGTTCAAACCTCGGCACGGTCAAAGATATACCCTGCTGACGATCTCTGATAAAAGTGAAGCCCATCTCGGGTGCTTTTCTGCTCCAGTGCGGACTCACCAGAATGTTTGATCCACGACAGCGGGAGGACTGCTCAAAAATAGTAATGTGAAGCTGAATTCCACCAATCCCACTGTCACCTTTAATTGCTAGAAACGGTTTGTTTGCTTCGTGACTGCAAAAAAGGATTTTAAACAAACCTCCCCCGCTTTTTGACAATTATGAGATAGCCAAGTGGCTTTACCTTGAATTTATAAACACAAATGTACAAACGCTTCTTTAAATGTACGCAAATCGTACACCCTTCGCACACTTATCTCTCCCTATTGGGTTTCTGTCATTTGGGCGTAAGAACTAGAGAAACCTGACGTCAAGGTTCGGCCTGGCGCACTGTTTACACAGTATCTTTAGAAACAGAAATCTCTGCACAGTATTCATCTCCCAAAAATATTACTTTCGGAAACACGTTTATTTTACGAGGATGCTTTTAAAATATACAGTGCGACTCCACTGACATACCTAGTCCCAGAAAAAATCAGTTTACCTCCAGATTCACCTAAACTATTCTGATTTCTGTGAAATCCTAAGAAGATACAAACATGTTGTGATCGAATAAATCTCACGGAGAGACCTCAGTCAGTGCTGAAAGGCAAGCTGCGCTGTGTACCTGGTTCATGTATACAAGTAATCCTTAACGCTACACATGTGAAAGCGTCAATGAGGATTTGAAAGCACAACGATTCAGCGGAAAAAGCTATTTTCGCTTTCCATCTCCCAGTGGCACGTTGGTTGCGCCGTTGAGTTGTAATCACACAGAACACGAGGTCTCTAGAGCCAATGGCACAGTGCTGATCGTAGGAACTAGTTATATTTGTTGACCGACTACCGAAACTAAGGAATAAAAAATAGAAGAGAGAACAGTGAGGCATCCTGCTCCTAACCAACCGACTTCAGAGTGTGTTATTTCGCAGATTTTAAAGGTCGAATAACAACTGACCTTTGTTGTGCTACCAAGGTGTCTGAGCTAAGATGCGGCTATTATTTTTGTAGTAGACTTGAATAAAGTTTGGAGGAACTTGAAGTAACGGAAACAAGCGGAATTTCAATGAAAACTGCAAGAAAAAGTCTCATTTTTTAGTATCAACGGCATATTGTTAAATAATACAGCAACATTTTTCATCATTTCTCTTTAGGCTAAAAGCGCACAAAAAATCTTAACAAATTGCGGCTCTCCACTTTTGGGAAAGGCTCCGTCATCTGGAGCACATCCAACTTATGAGGACTGGTTAACAGTAATCCTGAATATTTACGATACCTTAAATTGCAGTATTTAACCCTGTAAGATAACTTCATGTCAATGTCAGCTTTGATAATTCTTTAGAAAACTAAATTATCGTAGTATTTTTCGTCAAGACCTAGTTTTAGACATTCAAGGCGCTCTTCTAACCCGTTAAGTTGGCAAGGTTGTTGGACATCGTTTTGAAAGGTAGATTGCGGACACCATAATTCAACTTCTGTTCATTAGAAGCTTAGATCAGGGATAAACTTGAATGACTCGGATAATCCCGAGGTATTCGGCGTTGTTCTTCAAGATTCCTGTGCCCAACGAGATAGAAATGGAAGTTTAAATGATTGATTGCTTACCAGAGCTTGTGCATCTGAACCGGGAGAAAATAGTTAGCAGACTGATTTGCACAAATATAGCTTCTATAAACAACATAGGGTGGTAGGGGATGTTTTCGGGTAACAGGTTGAGCATGCAAACTGCGCATTGAACTCGCCTGCTTTTATTGGTTGATTACCAGTGTTTGCTTGTTGTTCATTGCACGTTACCCAAGGCTAGGATTTACCTAATACAACATGTTTGTCACAGCACCCTCTGACGTGAACAACCTGTGTGAATGCACATAAGCTACAGAGTAGGGAAGTAACTTGGTCAGTTCTACAGAGACAATCTAAAAGTAGTAGGCTGCTTTACATTGCTTGGACAGGGACAACACTAAAATTGAACAATCCTGTTCAGAGGACAGTAGAGTTAGTGCGAAATATCTTACAATGCCACAACTGTTCACTAGAGCACATCCTCATATCTGGAAGGAAACATTTTCAGCCTCTAGGATGGTTGATATACTTTCCAGGTAAAAACTTCAGAAGAAAAATCCCTAATTAAACCAATCCTGTCTCTAGTTAATTGTTAAATTAAGAAAATGCTGGAATAACAGGCTCGCCAGTACCTTATTAAGTCACAGATCTGGGTACTTCTTGAATACACCCGACTGAAATCAGACAGTCTGGCGTGTCAATCGATCGTCACAACCAAGACGGTTACTGGGTCGTCGTTCAATGGGTCGGGCACACCAATCACATCGCTCAAGCGTGAACACGTTCGCCTGTTCAGACGTGAAAATTCAGATGGGTCCAACGTGCGTTGGTGGAGCAGTGGTAACACGCTCGCCTCGCATGTCAGATGTCCGGGGTTCAAATCCCGGCACGGCCACTGGATATGCGCTGTTGGTGAACTCTAATAAGAGCAAAACTCGACTCCAGTGCTTCCCTTTGGTGTGGAATCACCGGAGTAATTACGCCAGAACAGAAGGACGACCGTTCAAACCAGAGTGGTGTGAATATGAACAAAATACCTATCCCGCAGAACCCCCTAATGAAATCAGAGGACTTAGCCTACAACATCAACATTTATGTGGCAACAGAAGTTGGCAAATTCAACGTAATCTGACGGTCTCATTGAGTTTCTAAAGATTCATAAGGTTAGGGAATATGCAATTTATGTATGAGCAATCCCATTTGCTGGTTTGTCATCACAATAAACCAGGTGGTAGATAATGACAGCCGTCGCGGTAGTATCAGACACTAAATAGGTGGTTTTAGGTGCACCGAAATTTTTTAAATTGTGGATACTAGATTCCCCGCAAATTTTGTCCAAACTAAGCACAGTACTCCCGCACTCCCTTACGAGGCGTTTCAAAAATTTGAGATCACTAAAAAATCACTTACCTAGAAAGAATGGATGTGAACCGTTCCCTCGGGAAGTCACTTCGCTGATGGTACAGCGTGGTTCACCTGGTGGGAATTTCCAGAGTTTTTTACCAAATGTGTTGTATTCAACCTTTTATGTAAGTGATGCCGGAGCTTTCGTAATGAAGCTTACATTCACCGAGATCACTCAGTTTTCGAAAGTGTAGAACAGGTTTACACAGGTTGGACAGTGTGCCTTATTTGGTAGCTGCAAAACAAGCCTTTTGAAATAGTCAGAAAAGCTTTGTGCATGGAATCAGATTTGGCGGAGAAATGACGGATGGGGGTTCATCGCAGAGTTTGACCAATGGCTATCTCATCTAATTTTTCAAAGATGTCGATCAGACAGAGTGTAGACAAATGTTTTTTCTGCTTGTGTCCTACAAAATGCATATCTCTTGGAAAGATGAGAGATGAGATGAGATGGGGATTCAGTAATTCCCTCAGGTTTGTTTGCATCGAACCGTACAGGAGATGCTATTCTGTATGTCTACAGTCAGAAATGTGGGTGTGTTTTACCCCAAGCATAGAAGAGCTGAGTAGTTCATCAACACAATGTAACGTTTGGAGGGATATCATCAGTTCCAAAGCTTTAGTGATAAGAACTGTCAGGGGGCAGAACGTGAAGTGTTTCTTTAGCTTTTTTGTTTATTCAGCTCTATCTTCTCCTCGTCAAGCTTTCGTAAAAATTGATTCGCTGATATTTTCAAATTTAAACTTTTAGTAAAGTCGTATTTTATTCAAAGTACAAACATTACTTTGGGAAGTCGTAAGAATAGAGACAATAGTCATGGTTCTCTCATCTAAAACAGTAGGTTTGCTCAAGAAAATTGGTTCATCTTTTCCAAATCAAAGGCAAGTCTTGCATTCTCTTATCACGTTAATTCTTTTGCACTGTTTGTCAGCCGTCTGCTTACTACTGTTGTACTGTTCCTCCCATTTTGTGAAAACTGGGATTTGGTGTTGTTCGGTGCGATCCTAAAGGGAAAAAGGTCGATGTAAACTTGCGTTCATTTATACGGGGTGTAACCTTACCATCACACAGCGCTGTTAAGTAACCAAGTAAAGTTCTTGAGTTAGTTCCAGCCCTGGCTTTTAGACGCAGCGTAAAAGACATCTGTCCTCATTAAACATGTAAAAAGTATGGCAATTTTTAGCAGGAAAATTGTATTGATGAGTGCTTCGTCACTTTGTAACAGTCTGTTCTTATTAAAGAGCGTGCAACATACATATGACAGCATTTTATATCTTGACAGGCTTAAGAAATTAGTTTGGCGATGCACTTTGAATGCTGAGTCCCTGTTTAGCGGGGCATTTCACAGATATATCGACGAAGTGAACAGGGGCTCCCCGGTTGTTCCACCGCCTCAGATCATATACATGCCCAGACTTGAGAATATACTGTTAGCCAATGGAGGCAGAAAAATACTAATTTCAAGGTGATTTGTTTAATTTCATCTTCCTGGTGAGAAGTACTTCCGTTGACCCGCCATCTAGTTTGGCCGCATTTATTGGGACACATCCAGATGTTTTATTCACTTTTGGAAATTAATTGCCTCTTCTTGATGCATTATTGACCTGGATGCACGATGACTTTACTGGGCGAAGCGTGTAAGCCGTAAGCTCACATGGACTGATCAATACACATACTACGACGGCATCGCTCCGCTTAGATCCATGCAGAAGTTGATACGTTATCTCTGCGGTAGGGCTAAGCATATCTTTTCCAAAAATAGCCTGGCATAGGACATGGAACTCTTTGTGAACACTCTTAGCGGAATGTTTATCCAGACATAACTTTAGGGAAGACTTGCAATCCAGACATCTCGGACGTGTGACTCATAGCCCGTAAACTTTTATACCTGCGGTCACCTTTCAGAATTGACCCGGTCAGTGACAGATCGGTCCGAAGACTTAACAAAGCTGTTGAAAGGGCCTCCAGTGGAACCCGGTTTAGAGGGTTTTTCACTACGCACCGCTTCATAGAACAACAGATGAAGTACATGCATTCTTGTCTGAGCACCTTTATGTGTGCATTCCAGTTTTGCTGTTCCAATGCGACAAGTGAATCGGGCGATTAACAAACCAGCTATCCAGTGGGGTGTTTGAACACGTTCCGATAAGATTTTCCAACAGGTAACGGCTAACCATCGCCAGTTCAGTTGTAGCGCACCTGGTAGACATCAGAACAGCTTTGCAACTGTCTTCAAACCTATCTGTGAAGTTTCATAAAAGTCGCCGGAAACAATCATTTCTGGGATTTTTGACACTGCTAAAGCCACTAGCATTTATTCGCAAGCCTGAACGTTGAACTTAAAGGCCTTGTACAGAAACTAACACTCACTGGTAAAAAAATTACATTTTAAATTTATCTGACTTCCGAAAAACATCTCAGTTCCGACGAACACTTTGATCATTTACCACTGATTTTGGGCTCGATTAATCCCAGTTCCCTCTGCCGATTGATTTTAGCTGTCCTGTTTATGCCTAAGTCAGTCGAAAAAGTATCGAAGGGTTAAACTTCGCTCACAATGCGTTCTTCTGAAAGCATTTCACGAAGTTTTAAAGGCTCTATTGCGTAAGCTTTGCTAAACATGTTAGTGTATTTTAACTTGGACAGAATTTCACTGTTTAATACCACTTTTGTGTCAAACCATATGTGAAAGCTCCAAACGATATTTCTCCGGGTACTGAACACTAGAAAAAAGGCACTCCTGGGAAATGACCCGCGAGTTTTTTGAAGCACAAACAATGCACGCGAAATAATGTACATTCATGGTATCAAAAATACTTGCAAAAACCAAACAAATCTACAGGTTATCGTCGTCATCATCGACAGCAGAACGTCAGTGTTCAATACTGATGCTTAGCTGCCATACAACGACAATTTATCTGGAAGCTTCATCGCGGAGAGAACAAATGATAGTGGCTGGGGATTGGACCTAGGGCCAGTCTACCACAATCATCCTGTGGTGCCTAGAACTCCAGAACTCCAAAATTTCAGACTCATTCTGAATAGAATTCACATCCAGTTTACTCTCATTCAAACAGTTCCCTTTCTGTTCCTGTGCAATCATTCTGCTGAGTCTAGACAAAATGGGAGGAAGCACTTTACTGGAGTTTTAATCCAAATAGAGATCATCATCAATGCACATCCTCAGCCGTGCAGAGTTCGAAATATGGACATTTGAAGTGCGATGCGAGCATGGTACCGCTATTGCACCATCAGGCATCTAAATTATCGCGTATGAAGAGGCGGTGGTTCCTTTGCCGCACGTCCAGGACGCTGGTCCAGTCACTGTCCTAGCTGCGTCGGTTGACTGACCCACCTGTCAAAAATTATAAGTAAGGTAACGCCACGACTGTTTGAAACCTTTTGGACTACCTCTTGAGTTGTTGGTTCAACGTATCTTTAGAGTGATGTGAAAATAAAATCTAAAAAGTCCGCAATCGAATTAGTAATTTGAACACCACTGACAGAAATTAGCAGCCATAACTTTCGTCGTCTCCAACGACGTACAAGTCAGATCACTCGGACCACATTCCGAAATGCGCGTGAAACCGGCAGTACGCGAACTTTTCTCACTCGTTTTCATGCCTATCTTTCAGGTCTCTGGTTAGCCATGTCTCCGTTAGTGCTATTATGATTTGAACACAGAAAACGGTGCTCGTTTTGGAAAACAGTGAAACGGCGTGTGCAATTCGTGACTAAACCATTACATATTTTGGCACTCATATCTCATAAAATAAGCTTAAAGTTCCGATCAGAAATCCTTTTGATGGATCACCCGAAATTTTGATGTTTCTTAGCCCTCAATCTGGTATGGAGTTTAAAAACAACAAAAATTTGGTTAAGCGCAAAATCCAATCAGACTCAAACGCTGCTACGCTATTTAATTTAGCAGACACCAGGCAATCTGCTACGAACGACAAAATGAGAGGGATTTACCGAGTTATTGGTTCGTGGAAAGTGAACGAATAGGAAAAACACGCATATTCGTAAACAAGACTTGTACCAGATTGACACGGCATACTGACAATCAACAGGGAAGGAACAAGAAATAGGTTAGGAAACATTATAGATAGTTTACATACATACAAATACATGACACTTAGTGCCCGTTGACTCCGTTACGCGGCGGCGAAATCATTTTCAGCTATCATAGCTTATTTTGTAGCATTCCTCAACAGTTCAACGATCATTCTGTGCCCTCCGATACACTGTGATCGTATACAGGGAAAATGAAGACAACTAGCAGGACGAATCGTACGGCATAACCCATACTGGAACGACTTACATATAGGGAGATTGATCAATACTCACCAGCCGTCTGCTACAAGTTTCGCACTGTTTGAGATAAGGTGAGGATAGTCCACCAATTTTAGGGTACGCTACATTCATTAACGAGTTTGTTCAGTTGTATGGTTGGCGGGTGTTAATGTGAAGTGCAAACAAGTCCCGAATAATCATCCCATTTATACGCCTTAAATTCGGAAAGAGAGCACGAAAAACTAGAAAACAATCCCACCTCTATTAGGAAAATTTGCGCCCGATAATGTTGAAACCATTTTAGAACTTTCAGACGAGCTTGATTTAAACGTATGCTTGTCCAAGTTGTATATTTTCAAAACGCATTTTAAACCTACTCGTTGTGTACAAATTGGTCTACGTATATTATGGACGTACAACCCACCTTTATATGCTTATAAGGGTTCAAGTTTCCCCCGTACATTTGTCAATGAGCGCAGAATACAAGTGTACATAAAAAGTCTTTCCGTTCCACCTTATTTCTCTTTGTCTTGGCTCAATTCTGGCTTCGTTGCACGCAGCATTAGTGCGGTTTTTATCCACTGCGTCTTAAAATCCCCTCGTTTCTTTCATTGGTTTGTGTCCTGGTTCAGTTTTTTGTCTTAAGTTTGATTATTCCGGAGTTTTTTTGTCTTGCAACGTGACGGACACAATCTACCTCTTTGTGTTTGTCAATGGCTTCATTAAGAGAGTACCGGGCTCCACAAATTTTCCTTTATGATGTAAGGTTGATCATGGTATTTTACGGACTTCCTTCTGTTGAAACTAGTATCTTCCTGACTTTATGTATGGAGACAAATGAGAATCAGCTGTCTCTTAGTGTGAAGACTGTCCTGATAATTTGGTAGATAGCTTTACTCGTGTATGTTCCGTGCGGTGTTTCTCCACGTCCGGAGTGGATTTTCTATGTAATATCGAACATACTCGCGGTGTCCAGTTTTCCTTCAGGTCTCCTAAAATGTGTTCCCAAGTTTGCAGACCGTCAATCCTTAGTGCTGTTGCGATATTCATCTAGTCAAGTCAGAAATGCATTTTCTGCATCAGCGTACACTGTTTTTACTCCCTTGGTGACTTTACTGGTGGACTTGCATGTCCTCTGAGTTATTTAATTAGGATTTCTCAAATAAACACTCTTTAAGAGAATATTTATGTGGGTTCTCCTGCTTTAGCTTTGAACTTTGTGCTGATTTAGTCAGCTCAAACAGTATTCGGATTTAGCTGCACTTGCAAAAGCGTGGGTGTTTACTGCAGTAATTTAGCACGTGGTCTGCATAGACCTCGATTTGTAGGTGTCCATTTGGCAGTCCGGTGCTGTCTCGTCGTATGGCATTCAAACCTTTTAAAGCCTGTTGTCAAGCTCGATGAACAGATCAACCGTCACCTGATCAACAGCAAACAAGCGCACCCGAGTTATCAGTAGTTCAACACCTTGTCACCAAGGCATATTAGGAATGCTTGCGGTTCTACTAAGTCAAAATGTTGATTTTAAGTAGCTGGTGGACGCAGCACACATGCCGTAGGTCTATTAACGAAAATAAATAATATCTAGCTTACAGACTACCATGCTGTAACAATAACCGGCGCAGATCCGAGATTTTTAGCATCATTCTTAAAATACATACAATATTTTCATGTTAGCAGTGCCAGCAGACTTTATTTCGATCAAATGCTAGTATTTGGAACATGCCACCCTCAACTGTTACTGTATGTTATAGTGGTTTCCCTTCACAAGAAAGTGGAGATAATAATATATGAGTTGAAACTGTAGGATAAATGGAAACCAGTAAGCGCTCGCAAAGTGATTAGTTCTGTATCGATGAAGTACATCTTCCAAAAAAGAGGACGCTAGTTGTGATATCAGTGGCAAGTGTCTGAGAGGACTTCTTTGTGATCCTGTTTATCATCAGACGCACATGCGAGCCAACGAAGAACAACGAACAAAAACCGCATGATCGGTCCAAACCCCTCACTACGTTTTGGAAACAGCGCTAAAAATGGAGCTCCAACTAGCGCTAACCCATTTTAACCGCCATTGGAGGCATTAGTTTGAATGCGTGCTGAGAGACGGTCAAAATTGTTACTGTCACGGTAGACCCCAGGTTGGATCGAATAAAATCTAGCGGGTATTTTCGCTGTGCTTTGAAAGATATTTGCCTGAAAAGTATTGAGAAACTTGTGGCGCATGACTACCAATTTTATGCTGAAACTAATAAAACCACATTTATTTATAAGTTGTCAAATATTAATTAATGGAAATTCAATATTATACGAGAAACACAATGCAGGCTTTGGGGGATGATTTTTATTGCCTGAAGCGTTTAATTTTTGTTGGGTTCATCGGTATTTCATTGTCGATTTTGTGTTGCTAATGCTGTGTTTTCCCTAAAGCGGATAAGAACTTATGCTGTTTTTATCGATTTCCTGGTGGCACCCCAACTATCACACACGCACACACACAAAAAATCATGCCAACGAAGGTAATATCATTTGTGATGAAAACATTCTTGACGCTTGGTTTTCTACGTATATCGAAAAAGTATGACAAATTCTGCTACTGCTGAGTTTTCCAGTATTTTTTCATAAGTTCCTCGCTCACTTGGGTTCTCTACTTGTATCTTCTGACTGTTCACTGTTGTTCATAGCCATCTTCAGATTTTCTAGGATTCATTCCCAACACACCGCGCTCTACCTCGTCCAAAACCGTCTAATACCTGCTAACTCTTATAAACCACTTCCTGGTTTTACCTCGATTTGAGTTCACAAAATTACATCAAATAACCCTTTCCTTCAAATCAAAGCTATCATTATTTTGCTATAAAAATATGGATTTAGCTGTCTACCTCGGATCAGCGAGCCGATTGAGAGAGTCTTTGTTTCCCTCGGTACAGAACTATCAATAAACTCCACTTTTAGCAATCTGTCATGCGTGTGTCTTGTTATTTAATTCGTCTCTAAAATTCTGTTTGCATTCTTCTAGTTCATTTTCAATGGAACTCGCCTGGTCTTTTGTATTTACCGTTTGACCGAGTAGTCACATTGTGGTGTTTGATTTGGTGGGGAGAAACACATGAAGTAGCATTATGTTCTTGTCCAGTCACAAATAAAGTAGATGCCGTATAAAGATTTTCCTAACGTTTGTTTTATAACGTGGATCGATGCAGCACATAAGTCGAAAAGAGGGTGCCTTCATGTACACCAGTGAAGTAACGTCTTTGGAAGGCTAGCAGCTGCAACGGTGAATGTCAGTAAATTAAGCTCAAATTACACTGCCCGACTTTACTGTCTCCGATTCCGGAGTGATAAGCTTTTTTCACTCACTGATGATTTTCTATCTGATAACCGTCAACAACTGGGTACAGCGTGTGCCCTAATCTTATGGCAGGGAGTTTCGTTAATAAGCCGAAGGCCAGGCAAAAAAAGATTCCCTCGTGTGGAGATCCTTTTTATGGATGAAATTGTTAGAAAGGTTGAGCGTGAGTGAGTGAGCTTAAACATTTAGTCTGGGCTAGCTACCGCTTTTTAAGTGATTCACGAAAAACTATTTGGAAGCGAGAGCGACAGTAGAAGCCTACAGAGCACTGCAAAACCTACATGAGCCAAAAGACATGTAGGGGAAACTCAACTTGGTGCACACTCAAAATTCGCAAACCTGGATGAGACAAAACGTAAAAAATATAAACCCATAGGCTTTTGAATTCGAGCAAATGGTACGCTGTTCTGCACGCAATCAGCTAACAGTTATAACCCCGGGATCATCGTGTATAGGTCAGAGTTGCCCGGCTCGGCTAACAAAAAAATATGTGAGATTGCAGGAGTCGTAATTTTGAAGGAAATCCAAGGAAGCATGCACATTCAGTAAAGGAATTTCACTGCTGAAAGAGCTTGGTCGGAAGTTCTCAGCGATAAGTAGATTTGTACATAGCTCTCGGACGCTGCAGTGGATTTCTTATTCAACAACATTCCATCATGTTGAGCCTGTATTGACTTGTACTTTCTTGACGCCCGCTTGATCGCACCGCCAATCAGAATCACGAAACTGGGCCCAAAAGATACGGCTGCAACCCACACCACCATATCAACATTCAGCCTGCCTCTCTCTAGCACGCTAACTTTGGTACCGCTCTTTGGCAGTTGGTGGCAGATATACGCACGTGTTGACGCTTCAAGTGCGGACAGTAGGGTTTCGTTACACACTTTGGTTACATGTGTGTTAATAGTACCCTAGGCTTTTGGACAGAAGTCTTTGATATTCGGGATCATCCGGCCTACACATGCACCGGAAAACCTCAGCAGTGAAGAGAATATGGCCTCATCTTTTTGGCCCTAACAGGTCCAGAACACAGCAAAAAATTAAATCATAGAGCATCGGTTGATCAACCCCATTAACTACGACTCATTGTCAGGAGAGTGGCTTGCGCCTTTAAAGAGGCTGAAATTTTCGAGAAATACACTCATTTGCATATCAATTTGGCTTTTGCGAGAGACTCACCTGGAACCCAGCTGAATCTCCCGTTTGTGATGTTCAGGCAACTGAATGTGCTGCACCAGGCCGCCTCATGTTCCAGTTGCTACGATATTCGAGATATCGCGATACATGTATATGTAATGATAAGGTTGCTGAAAATTCTTCGACAGCCCACGACCGGTTTCTCCCTTCTTGGGGCTCATCAGGTAGGGCGCAGAGCCCCAAGAAGGGCGAAACCGGTCGTGGGCTGTCGAAGAATTTTCAGCAACCTTTTGAGTAGTGCATTACGTATAGGCTGAAATTTTGTTTATTGCTGCTACGCAAATGCTGTTACTGAGAGACTCTCGTACCAAATTTCTGCTCACAACAGAGCAAGGTCTGACACCATTGAACCTTTCACAGCACTGTTTTATTGGTGCAAGAATTTAAAAGCTAGGCGAAAACGGCTTTGGTTTTTTGTTTTACGCTCAAACAGCGTGTTCCAATGACTGGCGACTTTTTCTACCCCTAAGCCAAACGTGCCATTTTTTCTCTTGTGCATGTCTCATAACGACTGCTTCCTGAATAACAGGCTGTCTGGTAATTTGGTGCTTAGTGAACTCTACTCTGGTTGATTCATCAAGAAATGTTGTCAAGGTGAACGCACACGGAACCTCGTTTCTCGTCACTCAGCTCTTTGGCTTGTGTGTGGAACCGAGTGGTAGTTGTTTCATTTTTCCAATGCTTATTTTATCAAGTAGTTCAGCCAAAGGGCACAGCCCCAGACTGACCTGAAGAAACCTATAAAGTGGCCCAAATACGGAAAATCACGGCGAATGTGCTGATGTGTTCACTCCTGTCCATCCTGGAACTAGGATTGGCTATTTTGACCTGGTGACGCGAAGTTTACAGAAATCAAAGATCTAGGGCCACTGCAGGCAAGGTGTTAAACTTAAAGGCGCAAACTGCGACAGCATATCTTATTGTAAGAGAAGTGTTGTTGATAGTCGAAGGGTTTGCTACTAGCCGTCATGCGGATACACCGATCCTCCTATACTGTGACCTTTGCGGAGCTACATGTGCAGTCGTGGCCAGCTCACCAACCAATGGATGTCAACACCTTAGAACAGTGAAAGGAATGGCTAATAATCTGCCTTACGAATTATCGGCATTCTCCTGATTATAGATAACAAAAACCTTAGCGTCAATCCGGCAGTAACGCCAGCGCCCTGAAGGCGGCCTTATCGAGTTCGCTAAACTGCTAGATTTCGGTTTTAATTCCACATAATTCAGAGGTAAGGCAGGCGGTCTGTGGTGACTCTGTCCTAAACTGGTACTTCAACCGGTTGTCCTGCATCAGTTGAGAGGGAGGAAGAATGAGGGAGAAGGTAGCACCAGATGCGAGATTGCTCCCTGAAATCTATAAGCCAAAAAGTAGCCGCCGACCTGTCGTCTGTTCACATTTACATGCCGTGGACTTTTCAAAGAGTTGTTGCATATACTTACTACCTTGCGAGTGACGCAAACGCTGTCTGCTTTTTTCAAAGCCTGCTTTTGTTTGATGCTTACTGAGGTCTTCGGTATGACGCATTTGTGATAATGGACAGCAAGCATCAAATGGGTAGTTTCCGACCGTGGTATGCCTTTTCTACAGAAGTCAGGTCCAAACGTTTTGTTTTCTGCCTTGATGTTTGCATGTTTATAGAAAAGCAACTGCCTATTTATGAGGTTTGTAAAGGCCTGGGAACCACCTGGTCGGCTAAGTGCTACGTTTGTCCTGGTTCGTGAAATTAGTCTGCTGTGTAGAAACCGAAAGGCCTGGGAACCACCTGGTCGGCTAAGCGCTACTTTTGTCCTGGTTCGGAAATTAGTCTGTTGTGTAGAAACCGTTTTTTGAACTCAGCATAGAATTATCTGTACAATTTGAGAATAAACACAGGAAGGCCGAGAATGAGGGCCTGCCCCTAACAATAAGACCTATACTCTCCCCGAACTAATCGGGAGATTTTACCACAACTTTATTCACTGCGAACATGTGCAGCTTCAGACGCTTTAGGACACTACCCGTTTCCTACCGTAGTTCGAGCCAGTCTTTCTCTGTTATTACCGTTCTTCACAACTCCAGATCGTGTGCGCATACCTGTCGAACAGAGCAGCAAAACCTGCCGTCACTGCTGTGAACTTCAGAAGGTCCAGGTTTTAACGTAACTGGTCCTTCCGCTAATAGTGCGTATCAGAAAAAAGCAGGTTTTCACTCAGAGAAACCCCTGGCATGTTTCTTTATTCAGTGGAAAACAGATTCTTTCCTCCTGGCTTGTACCGCACTTGTGCGGTATGCAAATATTTGTATCTTTGACGCACTCAACACAATTTATATCCCTTGAATGGACAACCAGAAAAATACGGCAGAGTAAAGACCAAGTAGGTTGTTTGCAGGCAACATGTGATCAGTTAACTTACTGTTGAAGACACTGGGAAAGCGGTTTCCTTATTGGAGAAAAGCCTGTTGGAAGTGCCATTTGAGATATTCTCTAAAACCTCAAAACCTGAAGTACCGTCCCAAAAAAATGGAGCAACTGGCTACAGAAGCCGTTGTTTGTTGAGGTGCTCTACTTGGCCGGAGATTTTATCCGGAGAGAAGACAAGTTAAAGCGTGGTGCAATAAGTCATAACACAGTATTCAAAGCGCTGCTTCAGTAAGATTCGCCATATCAGCCATATATCATTATTGTTTCTAGGTGACAAACTATATTTTCACTATTATGGTAATACAAAAATCCAGAATTTCTCATCCTGTATTTCTTTTACCGTTGCGAGTCCACTTGGAAGACAAGCTGCTTACTAGAAGCAAACAGAAATTAGCTTCGTCGAAACTATGGAGTTTTGGAATTTCTGAATTTTGCGCGAAATCAGTCAAATCCGGTTGCACATTTCAATTATATGTTGCTCATAACATTTTGTTTATGCGAGTTCATTTTTAAGGTCACGTTCACCGCCGATCTGCACATGGTTGCTAGTTTACGAGTTGAGACATAAAGTCAAATCTAAGCATTTTCTTTAAATGAGTTAACATTTACAAAATACCTGATGCAAATTCTACTCGGATGGATAGTCGAATAACGTCAGCGTGCATTATACTCGTCAGACGTACCGAATTACATGAGATCGTTCGGTAACCTAACCGATTTTGGCCGCTAACCTCACGTTCGGTTTAATAATGACAGATAACGAATAGAAATTTTATCACGCTCTTTCGACTTTTCATTTTTGTGACATATGGACAGCTCGCAAAATGCTTCGCAGGATTTAAAGTTAAAAATAATGTTAACATATTCAGGTTTATGTGCACTGTACGAGGGCTTACAAGATTTTGTTCTAGCTAAACTGCCTCATATATAAGTTTTTTATTAGGTAATCTACTGTAACTTACATGCATGCGGTGCAGTTGTTGTCGACACAAATCAGTGACACTTAAAGCACCATCCAGCGACGGTGCATAACGAAACAGTCGTGAGGTACTTATAGTGTGGGTACATTTTGCGAGTGAAGGAACAACGAGAAATTTTTCGTGATACGTTGTGCAGTGGCAATGCAAGTACAAACTTCTGCGGATGGTTCCCATTCTCAGATATGCAGAACTAGTGCGTAGATAATGCAGCGATTTCAGACACCTGCATATGAATTACCAACACAAAGACATCTTTCTCATTGTGGATACTGTCGACCCTAAACTGGTATACGTCATAAGGCTCAGTGCTAATGTCGGAAAGGTACTCCAGCCCTTGCTTTTCATTATGATAAGCATATGCCTGTCACTTACCTTGGCTATACCCATAACTGTGCTCGATGGTGTTTATGGGGCCTCAACTACGCATGGTGGTCTAATCCAATGGCATAACGACGGCCCTTCATAATCATAACCGTGTCGTCGCTCCGCAATTTCCGCGTTTTAAAACTATAAAATCACCATTATCAAAATCTATTTATTTTCTGAATGGACTAGTATGACCATAAAAATAGTCGCTCTATTTCGCTTTCCGTGTTCCACTTCCACTCGACCATGAAACAGAAATAAAAAATGCGCATTTGATTTAATCTCGTTCATAGCTTAGACAAAAATGTCCAAACGTCTTACCACCATAAAGATAAGATTACCAGTTGCTCAATCAGTCACGTTGACGATTATAAAGGATTCGTGTGTACATCAATGTTGCGATGTCAACATGCAGTGCTCACACCTATTATCAAAAGCAGCAAAGTAAAAGATGAAAAGGGGTGCATACATGTCATTCGCAACATCAATTGGTATAGACTAGATCCCTGAGATTCAAGGACACGGTGCGTCTCCAAATCTTTAACCATTAACGTAGCCGTAGCGACGTTCTAATGGGTGGACTGGCACTTAGTGTCAAACCTGTTCCTATAGGGCACCAACTCCTAAACTGAGTCTTTTGCATTCCTCCGCTTTTACCCCGTATCTTATTAGAACCAGCAGCCACGTCGTCTTCAACATCACCTGTAAGTGGGACATACTCAACCACAGTAACACTCTCACCAACTCGAGATCCGTTGTTGGACACGGATTATCGGTGCTTGCGTTTGTAAACTAACTCTTTTGAATTCTTAACCATACAGGCGATAATCACCGCCATCATAGACAGCAACATCAGTGTTGACACTGATGTTTCACTGCCGTCCAACCATAAAGGTTATCTGATCTAGGTTATCTATCTAGACTGAAAAGAAGAGAAAAGAAAGGGTAAGTGAAGGGACCTGTTACTGACCTAAGTCAAGCAGTCTGGGGTGCCTACACCTCCAAGCGCTAAGTGAGACTGTCTGGAAAGAAAGTGACAGCATAATGGCTATTGACACTGAGCAGTGGCCATTTTTGCAGTGTCTCCAGCCAAGCGCAGAAGGGGTCATGAGGACCCTATCCTGAAATGCTTACCACACGAACAACAATCAAATTACCCGTAATCTTCTTCACAACCTTCTGCCAAGCCATTTGTTGTTTTAGGTTTGCGCGGAGAACAACAATCGTCTCGGTAGACTTCATCCCGGCATGCGTAGCACATGGCCGAGCCACCATGATTGATGTTTGGTGTTTGATTGATGTTTTCCGCGATTAAATTGCCTGCTACATAGCCAAATATCTGTTAGCTGATCACCTGGTTATGAATCCGTTGATGCCATCCATGACCGACAACGCTTCTGAGCTAAATACAAAGTAATGTAAGCTTCAAACAGGATTGCAAGAACCGTCTCCTTACACCTCTGTGCTTCGTACACAGCTTCATGGACGATAGCCAAACTAGCTACGCTGTTCGTCGTCCAACGTTTAACTAATGTACTTATATTCACATATGTCCACAAGCGTTCACATCGAAATCATACCGCCGTTTTCCACTATCTCTACCTGAATATTGGCAAACATTTTTTGAAATCGGACAGTGTCGCTAACCACAGTAGATAGACGCTCTAACCACTTTAGATGCCTGGTATTTCGGGCCGCAGTTGGACTTAAAACCTAATGCTCCCTAACAGACCTTTAACAGACCGTACACCGTACTTTTTGAAGCCCTAGTCTAAATAAGACCGTTCTATTACCTCGCTTAAATGGTAGCAGTTAACCACTTCGGGCCCTCTATGGACCAAAAAATATCTTTGGTTTATGCTGGTCTCAATTTCTTACGATCCACTTGACAATCGCAACTACCATGACAACCCCTTCTGACTCACCCTAAATGTTCATATACGGGCTGTCCACGAACCCAACTACTACGTCGCTGACGTTTCCACGACCGGCATACCCAGCCCAATGACTTGCCCGTAGTTCACCGTACCTCTGCTGTTTCTTGGTCGAGCTGTATAGCACAAGACTGTCCCGATCCGCTGGACATGTGCCAGGACCCCAAGATATTGCCTACCCCATTGTACTATCTCCTTGTGCTGCCCACAAACCCACTAATTATTCCCACATCACTATCAATTCTTCGGTCTTTTGGCGAAGATGAAACATTGCCATGCTCCGGGCTATCTTGGAAAAATCTATCAAGCTTACTTTCTGCGACGAATTTCTTCGTCAGGCGGGAAGCCTGACGCAAAAATAGAAAGCTTTTTCTGCATTAATCACAAGAGGCCGTCCAACCTTGACTTTGCGCGGACAAAAATAACATAACCCTTATCCATGTATCCTTTCAAAATATTTCCAGGTCCAACACAGGAAAAAGCACGTAAAGAAAACTTTTCGAGACGCCAATCCTTAGATGCACTTTCCAGGTTTCGCTGAAACAAAAGACTGAACGGAAGAAACTTTAGTTTTAGCAATTGACGGTATTTATTCAAACCCTTAACCCCCCCAAGACACTGGAATTTCAATAAAAGTTGTTTAAACTCAAGATGTACTTCCGCGTGGCGTTTAGGTCTATAAGGGCTGCCAGTTGCCAGCACGATTTATTCGTGAAGTCGTTGAGGGAATCTGTGGAAAGGTTGGTGATGTCTCCTGCATTGGGCTTGAAAATATTATGATAAACTTATTATTATATTATTATTGTAAACAACAATCACGTGGAACTATGGGCAAGACACCAGACCGGATATGGTGGTCGCGGTCCTCTCACCGTGAAGTTGTATTTGGGCCTGTGGACAGTCCCACACATGAGCATCTTGGGTAAGTCATTTGGTGTTGTGGGGATAAATCAGATTGGCCAAGAAATCGTGACAAATTAAGATGGAGGATATTCTTGGGGGCATTGAGGCCGCAGGACGATTTTTTGCTGCCGTTGGACTGCGGCTCGCAATGGCAGACAGCTAAGCATGATCACAATTTCTACCTACCGTAGTAAGGCCGGACTTGAAAAAAGGTGACCGAAGTTCTGTTGGGAATTGTAGGAAATGGCAGTATGCTGCCGTTGTAAAACGGCCTGATCATATGCCAAATTGTGCTCTGCTAATTTCACAGCCAGTTATGTAATCGCTCACGAATCTGGGTGAGGAAAGCAGACGTGCGAATGTACGGTTTCCAAGACCGTGTTCAAAGCGTACGTGCCTATGTAGCTACCCATTGTTACCGGCAATTTATCTTGCAGGCCTCCGGAGAGCTAGTTTTATCATGTATTTGAGGGCTGTAGCGAGAAATAAAAGGCTAAAAGCCATCATAGACAGTTTTTAGGACAGTTCAGTTTTGTTAATTCAGAAAATGGTCTCTTGGGCTGCAGTTACCAGCTTAGGACAACGGTAAACGTTAGAAAACTAACTACTAATGTAGATGGCTTTCTGATAGTGCGTGCTGCACGAAAAGTAGCGCTAACTGGTTCTAGAATTAGGGTAAGTCTAGAAGAATTAGGTGTTCATAGCATCCAGCTAGAAGCGACCGGAGAAAACGTGAGGTGCCTAATCGCCTTGCATGTTTGTAGGACGGGATGGCATCAGACTGTCGCAATTACAACCTAAAGAAGGGGCTAATAGCTTTGCGAAACAAACCGCATGAAAACCCTCACACCGCGTGCATTTTGTGGGCATCTTTTGACTTACACATAAGATAGCATTTTTACTCTTCTATTATATATGTGTTGGATTCACAACTCCTTGGTATAAACGCTACAACCGTGGCAAGCTTAATACAGGCTTTCGAGGAGAGCTGCTTCCTTTCAATTTTCCATGAAGTTTTGAAATTATTGATTGGCGAGCCGATAATTTAAATCAGGAAGTTGGTAAAATCACTTTTGGTTTGTTTTGGCATTTTGGGAATTTAGTGCGAGAAGTGGTGTCAAACGAAGTGTGGTTCACTTGGTGTGTGTTCAAGGCCGATCAAGGTGTACATAACACTGTGGATAGAACAGTGAATGGAGGAAAAAGAAGGTCCTATTTCACGGCAGAAGGTGGGGTAACCAGCTAGCAGGGCGTTGGGAGGGTAATTGAAAACAGCATGCAGCTGAAGGGAGAGTATTCCATCATGCAGTCTTAAGCACCATCGGGGCCTGGGTTCGTGAATGTGAAGGGCATGGTACAGGAAGATTCGGCGGACGCTTGGGGATGAGTAGCGGACAAGGAGGCTGACCGAGTGGGACGAGTGTGGACGGGCAGTCAAAGCGTATTGTGTGATGGCCTTATGGTAAGTCAGGGTCGTTCGACTGCCCAGGGTACAAGGACGGGAATGATAGCATTATCATCATGTATGACAGTTGGATGTGGATTGAAGGAAATTTATCTGGAGGCAATGACATGTCATAAATCTGGCGGCACCCCGTTGAGTCGCATCCCGAGTGGCTGTCTAAGCCGAGTGTGTATTCGGATATTCCAGACATTATTGTGTGTGAGAGGATGGGTGAGAATGCGTTGGCATGAATGATGAGTGAGGTGAGGCCCATGCCCATATGACAGATATGGAAAATGGCCTCAGGGTAGTCTGAAGTAGCAATCGGGTCTCAACATGCTGGGCGTAGCTTTTTAACTCCAACTTGACGCTGAATGCAACCACCAGAGCTAATAAGCTGCGTTCAAGAACAAAGCCACAAGAGTGCTATTGCGGTTGAGTATGGGATGCTTACGAGTTTTGTTGAGGGCGACAAGGCTGTTGTTTCTATTAAGCTACAGGGTAAAGTGACGGCAAGCAAAATGAAGTGAATTTTGGACTTAACGTTATAAAGTGCTAAAGTACACCAAGTACCCACCCATTCATTAGCCCGTCACTGCGGCTACACCCGTGGATACGCGTTTGAGGACGCGTGAGGTCCCTGAATTCTAAGGATAAAGTCTATAACAATTTGGCTTACAACTACCTGATCATTGAATCTTACATTTACAACATCGGTATATACACGTATCTTTCATTACCGACATTGTGACTAATTGAGCTGGTAGTCAGTGTGTCTTTTTGCTAGTAAGATGTGTGAACAATTTTACCTAAGTGGTGTAATCACCTATACATCGACCCTTTCAGAGTCCCTGTCGAGTGAACCTGGCATCCCGAAAACGAGGATCAGAGTGACCATTCCTTACGTTTGCACGGATGCGACCAAATAATTTAGACATATAATTTGCGAGACGTTTGTGTACTTTTCAAGCGTGTCGATGACAGATAGACGTGTGCAAATTAAGAACTGTCGTTGGCTTTTGGCTTAGGCTATCATGCTTTGGTGAGGCCTTATAGCCAGCGTCGGACATAGACACCGGGCTAGCAGTTACCATAAGTTGCCAACGTAGGCGGCAATGCGTGCGGTTATCATGATGAACGGCAATGGTTGGTCTCATTTTCTCACAACATATTTGGGCTTCATGGCGTACTTCAGCAAACAAGCGTGATTATTTCCAATTGGCAATCACATGCATATATCTCATAACGCTGCAACATCAACTAAATAGTTGTGCTTATGTGGGAATGGGATGATCCACAACGATCACATTCCCATCACAACTACACAAGGCAACAGTTTGTCTCGCATTATGGAAGACGAGCTTCCTAAAAAGCGTTTTTGCGCTGAAGTTCGCTGAAGGAACCCATCTCATCTGTTACGTCTGAGAAGAATAACGTATGCAAAAGTTGCGAGCATATTTACCTAGGTGGAATATGCACTGTATAATTCAAAGGGGGTTATCTCACTTTTATCAAATGCCCCAGAACTCTAAGTTATGCTAATTCTTGATTTCCTGTTTATTCTCATGCACTGGGATAAAATGCGAATCGGTGACCGCTACCTGTGTGGGAGGGATAAAATTTTTACGTAAAAATGTTCCGTTTTTGCTGCGTCCGCTGAAGCCAAGATGCACCCTAATCTACCTTAATTTTGTGCGATTCGCTTTAATTAACCCCCTTTCCTATTCATTGTCACGCATTCTATTTTAAACCTGCAGCACAAGGTCTTCAGACACTGCTTCAAATGTGGTTTTCTGGAATTTGGCGGTTGTCCGGTTTTCATTCTTGACGACATTTTAGAGGGTGTTAAAACAATACAATAATGACAATTTTAGTTGTGCGTGCTGCGAGTAATCGAACAGAACTCCACCATATAGAGAATCAGCGGGGAAATGCATTAGACAAGGTTGCTCTTGACTATGAAAGGCGCTCAGTATTCGCACAATGGAGTTGAATTTTCGAAAGCTACTACGTGTCCCTGATATACTAAAGGAGACAGATAATTGAATTCAGAGCACGAGTCTAATCTTTTGAACCCCATCTGGGCATCCCGGAGTCTCAGCGATGCAAGGAAAGTATTCCATCAGACTTTTCCGCCAGAGGTATGATAGCTTCAGTGGACAATGAAACTTAGTGAGCTGCGAAAATATGAAAGTAGATTAAAATAGTTTTCGGTTTGAGCACACACGTAACAAAATGCAACATTTTGGGGTAAAATATTTTATTCCACTCGCAAAGGTTTTACAGCTAAGAGTATTGTGCGGCCACTGAGTCCCACTACCAAGTGGAAAATTTTAAAACATGATAGTTTTCAATTCAATCGTAGTGATTCAATTCGACGAAAATCGAGCGCCTTGATGTATGGTTACGGTGCAAAGCAGGTTTGAGACAACAACCGTAGCATTCTGCTCTTTGAGTATGCTTACGAGGTATGCCGTTGTTAAGGAGATCTAATCTCATCTACTCCTGCCGTTTTTCACGTAAGTTCAGATTTGTTTATTTTGATCAAATGACAGACAGCAGGACGCTGTAAAATGCCCGCGCATTTAAATTGATGAAAATGAAGCGTCTGTTGTCGCGTCTCCACAAAGGCAAACGTTCACGTAGTGGAAGCCCTTCTGATTCAGTTGGAAGTGCAGATGTTTCACAAAACATCAGCGCCGCCATTCGAGGATATTCTTCTGTCCAGGATAAAGAGTGGGGAAAGCTACACAAAGCTGTGTGGAATGGAGATATCAAAAAAGTCTGTTTGCTCGTGCGGAGGGAGCCAATGACATGTGATTCAGAAGACAGGTAAAATTTAAAATTGCTTTTTAAAATTGGGTATAGGACTCCACTTCATTTGGCTTGTGCCAGGGGTAATGTTGAGATCACGAAAGAGCTGTTGGAATTTAACGCAAAATTAAACGTATTGGATAGTAACCAGCACACCCCACTGATGAAAGCGATAGAAGCAAAAAGTTATGCGTGTGTGGAACTTCTGATTGCATACAGAGCGGACTTGCTGGTCACTGATGCAAACGGAGACAATGCCCTCCATCAGGCCGCACAATCCGGCCATATTCAGATAACGCGCAGACTACTGATGGCGGGCATTTCTGTCGATGTACAAAACTCGGTAAGTCTTTTTCATTTTATTTAGTGTACAATTTCTGTTCCGTGATTGTAATGGAGAGACAGCGCAAACAGTTTTGTCGCAGTCACTTTTAAAATCCGTTGTACGCACGCAAATAGAATACTGCGCGAAAGCTGTTCAGAGCTTACCAGCATGGAAGCTCGGTTTGAGCACTAACAAACACAATTCAAGCTTGCAAATTAGAGAAGAAAGATTATTTTCGAACAGCGCCTTTTATTTGTACGAACGAAGTATATGCCGAAGGAACACAATTCAGCGGTTACGTAAGGCTGATGCGACTAAACACTGAAAGAACTTCAAAGACAGTTCTGAGTCAGAGGGTTGAATTCAGCAAGCAACATCCATTTATAAAGGGTCGGTAGTTTCAGCCTTCTGAAATAAACAAGAAGCACAATTGAACGGGACAATGGTAATGGTTAGGAAAATTTCGCACACACTGCTGTAATACAAGAAAAATAAAGTCAGCACAGCAAATCTGAGAAGGTGTAGAGAGGCCATCAATTCCAACTATACCTTTTTCTCTGGCGTTTCAGTTAACGGCTTTTTGTCACTCAGTACTTTGACTACAGTGTTCAGGAGGTTGCACGATGAATTCGTACTCGGATAACTGGGTGATGAAAATTCGAATTGCTAACCACTTGCAACCACGCATTTGAAGTGGACGTGACTGCACCTCTCGCTCCCTGACTATTCCAAAAGCATGTTTCACGAAGATGAGATGGCTTTGTGCAAGACAGCTCCGTTAACCAGGTATCCGAAGAAGAGGTGTTCTAGACAAGGTGTACAGCCAGCTCAGGGAGCATCCCAAGTTTCTAAAGAAGTAAATTCTCTATTCAACTATTTCCTAACGAAAGACGATTAGTAAGGGTATCAAACGTTTGGGAACTTGGTGGTGTCAGCTCATGAGTGTTTTCATGTTAAGCTTTCGTGTAGTGATGTATTGAAGGCAAAACGTTAGAAGAGTCCCGCGCTGGAAAAAAATATTTCGAAGATTTTCTCCCATGTTTGAGGTTGTTGAATAAGAAGCATTAGTCTAGTAAATGCGGAAAAAACAGTAAATTTACAGTAGTAATATGAATTGATGCAAGGTAAAAAACTAAACTTGCCCTCAAATCGCCTCGTTACGAATTCGCCGACAAAACCTACACGTTTTATGGTTCTGAGTCTACAGTTATCATACACCTGAACAGTTCTCAGTTCTACTGCTCGAGCGGAAGTCATCGGGGTGGATCTTTCACAGATGCCTTCGTGACACTAAGGTTTCCAACTAAATTTTCAGCTTATGGCGGTAAACCACCTGCCTATATATTTTGGACAGCAGTTGAGATCAATCTCGGAAGGGATTGCTCACTAGCCCGGTGCTTAGATAATCGGCTTTGCGGGGCATTTTTTGTCGACCCACAGGGATACTCACCGGGACTGCTTAACGCTGCTTTATGCGTCAATTGTATCACTGTTCATTGAAACTGGCTCACCTGCTGTACTAATACTGACGCAGGCAGTCGGACAGGGTCCCACTTCTGCAGCCAAAGCATAAGCATATTCAGGTAAAGATTCCTCAACTAGAGACGTAACCTGTACATGAAATTAAGGAGGACACAAAGGGTTGTCGACGTGTATTCAGTTCTTTGCACCGCCCGCATGATGTGATTGCATAACTTACCACTCACTTTAGCAAACTAATTGCCTTACGTTCTTTATTGAACGCTGACGGACTGTAGCATTTTGTGCGAAACAATGAATTTTTCGGATTCATACTTATCCGTCTTCGACAGAACTTGGATGTAATGTTAGGCGACGCGCACAGCAGTTACAGGCAATTGCGATAAGAAATGACAAAACTTCTCATACTCCTAGAGCACTTTGGGTTTTTCTAGTTCGGACTTATGTAGGCCAATTGTGTCAGCTGGACTCAGGTCCAATATAGTATTTGCTGGGTCGGTGACACCATCGAGACTGTCAGTACACGCATGTATATCTTCAAGTCATATCTATGAAACTTAACGGAGGAATAACCAGGGGCGAAGCAACAAAGTCTATAGCAGCAGAATTGGGAAAAATGGAGCCAACCAACGAAAAAATCGTGCAATTGATTACAGAATTGCTATTGTAGAGACTCGATTTAACCAGTAGGATATAGACTGCAGCTCGAGAAAATGTATACGAAAGACTGTTAAGGAGCAATAACCAATCAGTATATTGCGGGTGACAGACAACAGAGCTAAGCACGTGAGAGTAGGGCAAGTGGACTATAGGAAAGAGAATAAGCGTCACAGTAGACCCAAAGCGTAACGCTTTGGGCAAGCATATGGTGAAATGTTTAAAGACGGATAACATACGGAAGCGAAAGTTCAGGGGTTCAAATTTAACACCGGGCCTGTGTTACTAACGACAAACCTAAAATTCCGAAGAACAGGTGGATTATTTGGAAAAGCTTGTTGGTCAGCTGTGGTGATCTTTCATCGTATTGGTGCGTTTTTATTTTCCTTTTACCCAGCGCAATCGGCGAATAGAAATTTAGATAGGCCCTTTAGCTGCGGCAAAAAAAGTAGCCAAGTAGCCATTTACCACCCGGAGTTACAATGTTCCTATTTTTATCCTAAAAAGCGTCACTGAAATATCTGTCTATTATTCGTCTGTAACTAGGTACGTCGTTTGTGCTTTCTCATACATTATCAACCAGTTTTCAAAGCAACATTCCTTATGCTTGGTTGAGTACCTTTGAGCTGTCAAACGAAATGCCAGCGTTTGCACCGTGTCTCGCGCGTTGCGGCCTGTGTTTTACATGCGAGCACACATCAAGTAAAGCAAGAAATACAACGAGGAAATCCAAATGAAACTGACAGGGTCCACGTATTTGTCGAGAGTTTGCTCATCTATTCTCTCCCCTGGCTTCATGGAACACCGGTAGAATATGCCGATCAGCATATTAATTCCAGTGGCTTATTTGTGATATTGTGAAACGGCTATACGAACTCTGCAAACTTTCAGGTGGTAACAAAGACTTGTTTAGAGGTTTGCCACAGATACCCCAATTAAGGAGGATAGAACTTTTATAATTCCAGATAAAAAACTATTACTTCTAAAAGCTTATTCAGCGTTTTGTTGTGCGACCCGGCCGCTTTCGACCTAAAGCAATCTGTTGAAAAATTAATGTTGTCATATTTTCAGAAATATGGATAGAACAGGAACGCGCCGTCAAGTATATGGCCGTTAGTTTTGTTAATGGATTTAAAGTAATGCTTCCACTACCATCAGCACTAATGATAACCATGTGGCCCACTATATTTGCTGCAAGACAAAATTTTGGAGAGTTTTGTTTATTTAGTGGATGCCAAAATGACTGTTTTTCAGAGCGGGAAAACAGCACTTCATCTGGCAGTCAACAACCGCGATACAGCAATGGTTACATTTTTATTGGAATGCAACGCCAGTGTCAACTGCTTGGATTGCGATGGACGGTAAGCAGCGTTATTGTTATTTTAATCGGAAAATATTATTCTCTGATAAGAATTGCAATCAAACCATCTTCAGAATTGTTCAGAAATGAAAAACTTCTGACAAACAACACCATAACTAGATATTTTGGCAACATCAGTGTTCAGATTGAAAAATAGTGAAAGCTGTGCAAGAAAGCATAAGGTAAGTAGCAGAACCCAAGTAAAAAAGTCGAGCCACATTTCGCCTTGCTAAATTACAATTACATAACAAGTGAGAGACTGCCACCTGGACGCTATCATGCTCCGCTAGAGCATAACCCACATGCACTTCAACAGAAACGACGCAAATTTTTATCCTTCAGAAAAAAACTCACAAGCCTTTTGTCGCATGCTGACAGCCAACAAATAGTTCGCACTAGCAACCAGAACGTAATCTCTTATTAGGGTCGCTTCTCATTAATCAAAACACCTATCAATCCTCCGTCTTTATTTAGTGATGAAACTTTGAACAATAAACCATCTTTGTTCGTTGATTTACTCCAAGATCGTACTTCAGAAACAGACAGTATCTATAGGAGTGATTAGATATGACCTTTTGGTCAATAAACACTCATTACTCCTTTATTTTATAGTTTTGTTATACGCTCATGATCAACACAAAACTATCCGAATGCAAAAAACGTTTTTCAGCTAAGTGGAATGTGTGATTTCCACATTCATGTGGAAATATTCTCCCTTAAAGTCACTACTTTCTTGTTTATATCAAATAAAGATCCTGGAAGTTGACAAAACTTTGGTCGATGTGTAGATTTACCGCTGCGGGATGAACGAAAGTATGTTTATTTTTCCTTCTGGGAGGACTGGTCATGTCGAAAAACATGTTAAGCAACCAGTTAAAGGGGCAGTGCGAAATCCTAGATTAATATGGAAGAAGGGCAATTAATGCGATTTCCTCAAGCATCACAGCGTCAACCAGGGTTGTGATACAGGCAAACATTTTAATTTTTAGTCGCCCATCTACTCACGCAGCTAGTAGAACAGGTAAAAAAGATTTCTTCCCCAATCAAAGGACCGTTGTGTATTTCTTTCTATCGCACCAAATCATGATATCTATTCTCTCAGAACAGATTTGATTTGTTGACCAACAAGTGGACCAAGCTGTAGGATCAAGTGTCAAGACAGGCTAATAAAGGCCGCTAGGTTGACCGTAGGTGACGTACCAAGGCGAAACAGATTAGTTGAAAAACCAACAGGACAGTCACCTAGAAACCACCACATACGGTGTCAAGTAGGACAAATATACCAAACATGCATTGACATTTTCACCATTCTCAACGGCCTGGAACGAACTAAAAGTTTTTTTGCCCCATAAGGCAACACAGTCGCCTCCAGTTCACTGAATAGATCAACAACCTATGACTGATATGTATACATCAATGCTGATTGGTCTTCAAATTTAAGTATTTGTTTCGTATTTGATTCTACCATTTTAGTTCCCCAATTATGTTGGCTTGTATCGTTGGTCATCTTCCCGCTGTCGAACTCCTTCTGCGAGCTGGAGCTGAGTTAGATATCAGGGATAAAGATGGTAAGTGCAAGCATTCAAGTAAGTTTTCGGACGAATTTCAGGCACGCTACCTGCTAAATTATAAATGGTGACGCGTCTTAGCAGAAGCTCTTTGGTAGTTTCAAATATCGAAAGGTGAGATGCCCAGCTCAACTACTGAACCTAGAACGCCGGAATTATCTGGTTTTACACAACATAAATCTTAGTTTGTCCATCAGTCAATTGAAATTAACAAAATAAAATGCTCACATCTTTGCGTACCTCTCCTTTGTCACCCTAACAACCAACAACTCCGAGTAATAGGAGATTCGTTTTCAAAGTTATTATCTCTATAGTGAAAACCAAAATGTGGTCACTTTGTGGATTATCAAAGAGACCTGGAATAATAGAATTCTAAATGTGGTAGGTGTGAACCCTTCCTTTGCATGGAACACGCATCTGTCTTCCTGTACTTGGCAGTGCACTGATGATTGTTGAAATCTTCTTCATGGAAAGCTGGCTTGGAAGAATTTTTCCTACTTTCCCTGCTTTACTAACTGGTTTTTCTTGTTGCCTGATTATTTTCCCGATTGTGAGAAGTGTGCGCCTACATAACAAACACATTGATAGCACTACTGGTACTGAAGTTGCTCGTGTGGATTACACATTCATGGGTGGTGAATATCGGTTACATACAGAGAGGTTCCGTCACGGAGGGCAAGATAATGATGAAGCAATGGGGACATGGAGCTACAGACAAGATGGAGAGGGACATCGTTGTGGGGACGATTGTCGTGGTGATTGTTGCTGGTCACCTTTTTAATGTGCTTAAATTATTACAACAGTGGTAGTTTTTAGAGCAAACTTCTGTATCGGACACACATAATGAGACTCACAGGAGTGATATTTTTTGTAAACTGGTTGGAATGGCTCGAGCTAAGCAAAATTGCACCTTAATTTCCTATACCACAGGATGGAATGCAATTGACCTAGCACAGGTGCATCGGCATGATGAATGTCGGACGGCTGTTATACAATCAACGCAACAATACAGGAGGTTTTCTAGATTTTCTCCTAACGGTTGGAATGGCGCACGTGTCCCTCAAAACGATTCTACGGGGCCAATTGAAAACAGGTTGAGAAGCGGCAGATCATCTGACACTCCAAGTGGAGGCATGACGCCAATATCTCCCCCAAGCAGAACACCAATAGATAGGAACTATGTCCCGAAAATTGTTATCCAAAACACGGATAACGGAAATAATAATACTTTTGATATGTTCATCAGCGACAGCGAGGACAGTGACAATTCTGCGCGAAACCAAGGTTTTCTTGGTGAAGTGGCCGAAAGTGAACAGGAAGGGCTGGAACTGATAACAGATTCCGTAAACAACTCTTCGATTCGGCTTCCAAGCACCTCTAATCAGCGGAAAGAGGCCTTTGCACGCCAAACCACAGTGTTGCCCCCATGTACACTGCTTGAACTTGTAAAGTCTTCTAACACGAAAGCGCAAGTTCACAAATCGGAATTGGTTACAAATTTGAAATCTGACTCACGGCGAAAAATTATTTCACCTTCCGAAATTCCGTCTGTATCTAGACGTAAGTTACCAATGATTCTTGATTGTTTACGCTGGAACGTGACCTTACGAGTCCATTTTGAGTTTGTACGTCTATAAATTGCAAGCCCTTGTAGATTTGTTTGCTTTGAAATAATTTTGGAATGTAAAGACAGCAGAACGGATACATGCTAATCACCTCGAAATGCAGTATCTGACTTGCAGGTGAAACTTCTTAGTGCCTCGCATTTATTCCATAGGCCCTTAGTCTACTTAATTCCGTTGCGTGTGTGGTTTCCGAATTTTGTTTAGTACAGTTGAAATAAATGGATGGTCATTTTGATTATGAAATTTGTATGCAAAAATTTAAACAGTGGCTAGAAAACAGAAACTGAAAGGTCAGAGCTTCGTAAGGCCATAAAAACTTCACTATTCTGACATTAACCACCAGGAGAAAAGTATGTCTCGCGTAGCGTTCCACAAACAGTGTCTGCTATGAGCACCCACGTTCTGGGTTGTTTCTTTGGTTACTCAGCCTATTCTCGTGAAAGCGATTCTAGCCACAGTTTCAAATACTCCGGGCACTTGTTCTGAAATTCGATAAATAAATCCCCATAATTTCTTATATTTTTTGGTTTTTCAGATTTTAGCGCAGCGAAAACATATTCAAATCTTTGGGGTTTCTTCACCATGGATGTCTTAACACGCTGCCGTTGGTCTCAACCAGCTGTTGCACCTAGGTCATGGTGCGCAATATGCGCATCTTTCGCGTACCGTGACCGTTCAGTTGAATGTTGACATGCAGCAGACTGATGCATCGCTAGACACCGATAGAAAGACGCACTTGTCACGCACACCTAGATGGCCTTAATTCGAACATTCTATAAGGCACCTCCAATATTACTCCTTATATCCACTTCAACTATTTTCGAAATTCCATGTTTAAAAATTGGAGTCATCTACCAGAGAAAGCCTTAAACAGAAGGCAGGACCGTTTCAAGAGCAGAAACCTAGGTTGTCATCCACCAGTTGGAATATGACAAGTTCTCTTCAGCACCCGCGATACCGTGAGCTTGTCTCTAGTCCAAAAGCCCTCAATTTGTCTTGTTCTAAAATATCTGTTTAACTGGCCGTATGCTTTCATCTTGAATGCTGGATTTCGCCTCTTAAATAAAGCAGCAACGGCTATTTCCGAAGTACCAATCAATATGCTTCGGTCATCTATTCTGGCGTCATACGCAACCACGAATCAGATGTTAAGCCTTTGTTATTCTCAAGAGCCACTGTAACCAAACCCTACAAAGAGGTGGATATAAAAAGAACAGTTACAATTAGCTGCAGGATTTGGAGAGTTTGTCTGGATAGTCCTTGTTTTGTCCAAGTGTAAGTAGTACGTCTAGGTCGGGAAGTAGAGAGCTCCTATCTTGCTTTGATTGGAGCTCACTAGCAGTGGACACATTCGGCTGTGCAATGATTTGCGGATTAACCATAAGCACTGTGGCACCACATAGGAAGAAAATTGACGTGCATGGCTGTAGCGGCGTAAACCCGAAGGGATAAAACCGGGAGGCGAACAGTAAAAGGCAGTTCCAAAATCATCAGAATGTTTACCTGTTAGCACCAAGTGGATACAGTTGAATAGATTTGGAGGTTTCTGTTGGGGCTTTCGTCTTGTAAATAAAGCCAATTAAGCTGGAAACCCCCAAAACAGTATATTTCTTTCACCCTTATGGGGCATCATCAACATTTCACGAAACTCCATGAGTTCTGGAACCTGCGATGGTCTGACCAATAGATTTCAACACTAAGCTCTCTAGCCACGACCGGATGATCAACAGTGTGATCAGCTAGCGCGCAGGCAGGATAGAGCGCGGTCACGTGTTGACTGACTCCTCGACTGAAATATATTCACGGAGTAGATTTGGTTGGATTATTTTAGACGTCTATGTATTTAAACATATATATCAGAATGCATCGTCTCAATCAGGATTGTGATGAAAATATAATTTTATATTTGTCTACAGCAAACCAGAGCGTGGGTCAGTTATTCTAACACCAAAATTTGATCGTGAGAGAATGTGGTCAACTTTTAAAAGTGTTCATCTTAAATCATTAAGCTCTGAGGATGATCAACAGCTGTGAGCCAGTTCTGGATGTTGCACATAAAAATTCAAAATAACTTTACCAACGGTGATTTTGGTCAGATTCTCTTACTGACGAAAATTACTTGGCATTTCCAAAATTGACGCAAGGAAAAGTCCGTGTAGCAGTGTTGCACGCTTGCAAGAGGAGGCACAGCATTTTTTCTTACAGGCGTTGGCAAGTTTGTTTATGGAGCACCATGCGAGATTAACGGGTTTTTGACAGCTTTTAATTCAACCGGGTTACCGGTGCGTTCTCAAATCGCTCGCAAATTCTAGATTTCTATTCCTCTAACTCTACAAATTTCACCAGCAAAACTGCCGTTGCCTATTATTAAATTTCTCTAATTTTGGGAAAACCTTTGGGCAATTCGTAAAGGGGTAGCGGATACGAACGGGTGTAACTCACTGTGCATTTTCTTGGAGTCTTAAATGCTTTCAAAGATTCAAGGAAAGTTTGTTTCAAAAAGATATTACCTCAAAATGAAGCCTTCTCATTTGCCCACCCCCGACTGAAACAACATGGCGACGTAGGTTTCGTGCGCATCAAACACGCACATCTTTAAATCACTTGAACTAGAAAGCTTCCAATATCTGGGTACACTGATCGCAAAATATCCAATAGCTGAGACGAATGACGCATAAATTCAAGTGTGACACTGGTCGTTCAATTTAGAAGCCAGATAGTCTCAAAACTCCTATTGTGAGCTTGGTCCCCTCCCTAAAGTAATTAGTATAGGACGACTGGTTGAGGTCTGCCTACTACAGGTTTCATACTGTTCGGGGTTCATCAGGTAGGCATAGCCTCCGAAAGCATGGAAAATCAATCCCTGAGTTTAACAGCAGTCTGACCAAGTGTTTATTTTTAAGGTATCATTTAGGCTTTGAATCACTCTTGCTGCTTTGGAGTGGTCTGGGGCTCGTCGTCTTGTATGCCCACAACACACCGCGTATTCGATGCGCGTCAAAAATATCATTTTGCCATGATCACTTCTTAGCCACCGAATTTTTGTTTGATGTTCCAGCTGAATGTTAGTTTGGCCCTCAGACTGTACTGATGATTTGGTAAAATTTTAGCCCAGACTTGAACTAAAGGTATTTCATCGAGTCATCTTTTGGGATAAAATGTAGAATATTTTATATGACCGTTATCCTCATTACTTTCTGGGCGAGAAATCCTGGGAAGATCTCGAGTAACGCACACTTGGGAAAAGTTTGAATTAATCTCCCAGATTATACTACTTGTTAAGCAAGTTTGTTGATGAGAGTAAATGTGCTATTCTTTTTGGGAATCTGTGTTTCACTCAACCCTTTGTATGAGTATCACTAAACGTCACAAACATTCTGCTGGGCTCGCTTCTTCAGCATCTTTTTAACGTTTCAGCAGATCAAGAAGATATTGAATCCAAGTTACATGAGTTTCCATGTGTTGATCAGGGTGATAAAGTAAGTTTGGCGAATATGTTTGTTGTTCAACTGATTGATGTTTTATGGACAGCGGTTTTTTAAAGTTGGGTTCAAGTGCACATTGTTTTGCACTAGGGCGCAATTATGGATAGCAATCAAAGAGACCTTTAGTTCATGCCTCTTCGTTTCACCGCTATTACAGGAATCTTCATTCTAAGCCACATTCCCAGAATTTGTGGCAGACTTTAAATGTAGGAGCCATGGAAAGTTCACACTTGTGGGCATATCTCTGAGTATGTTCCCAACAGAAGCTGTTTATTCCGAGGGCAGTGAGAACGAGTGTTATGTTAGTATGATCCGTAGTGTAATTTGGAGAGTCCTTACACTGTAAGCAAAATAAAGCACCGTTGGCTAACGAACAGTGCTCAGTATATAATTAGACATGTTTAACCGAATTAAACTTGGGCGAGGAAGAATGCTTTTTGAAATGTGTACTTGTAAGGTATTTCGGATAACTTAAGCGGAATGCGTTCAAGCACAGACTGATGCTGACTGGTTTTAACAGATCACCGATAAATAGTCTTTACACGTTCCACTCATTTTTGGGATGGAAAATAACGTCAATGGCTCTACGGTGTCACAAAATCACCCAGATGAGCACATTACAAGCGGACCGAAACCCGCAGCCCTGTGCCTCAGTATAACGCCTACCTCCATAGAGCGACAGATTTTTGTCTGCCATCAGCATTTTCCAAGTGTCACAATTATAGGGGTTCTTCTTATGTTTTCATTGCCAACTAACACGTAAACTTTACACGTGTGGCACCAGTTGCCTTGTTTTCACCCCGGAGTTGCTTCTAACTATTAAAGTTGGAAACATTTTATTGGAAGGGCATGGGTTACACCATCGACGGCGTTTAATATTGTACAAGCGTTTATGACCGTTTTCTCCCCGTCACCGGCCGTTTTGGAGGGCCCTCATTTGTGTAAGGGCTACATAAAAACATCCCTCATGTCTGAATGGATCTTTCTCTACTGCTACTGTAAAGACAGCAGCATGCAAAGTGCTTCCGCACAACCACACACAAACTGTGAAGCGCATGGCTCTTAATCTAAATATTATTCGATACTTGGGTCAGACTAGTTGGAATCGTTTCCAACCCCTGCAGACAAACGTCAGTTGTGGAAATCTCCACTAATTGAGCACAAAATACTGAGTTTCCGAAGCAGAAGCCCTGATATGTGTTCGCCTTTAATGTTAGGATCTAAACCATTTGTGTTCTCATTGCATGAAAGATAGGAATTCAAAAATCCCAATTCAAAAATAATCCTTCAAACTGTCTTTGGATTGTCCTGGCCAGTATAAAAACATGCACAGCCTGGCGAACAATCTTCTTTGTTTTGCCTGTGTCCAACTTAACACATACGACATGTGACTACGTGGATTTTCCGGGAATCTATTGGTGTAATTCTTCACTTAGTTAGTCGTTTCCAATTGGAACTGGAAGGTGACAGTTTTACAAGCAGTTATGCCCTTAAACATATTTTTACAGTGGTGACATGAAAACCTCTTTAATCCTTGCAGACAGATGTACGGCCCTGCAGTCCAATCGGGTCGGAAACCAATTCGCTGCATTCTAAAGGTGAGTGGTATAGCTTGTAATGTTTTTTCATTAGGTGCACCCCAACTACCCGCTGGTTGCTCGACACGTGTTTTGCTTGCCAAATTTCGAACTGTGGCTGCCTAGACGAGGCAAAGTACAACCTTGCAGCCAAGCTGGCAATTATCCGCATATGTCATCTTAAAAACAACCAAACTCTTAACTGGCAATTATCCGCATATGTCATCTTAAAAGCGACCAAACTCTTAATGAACACTCGCCTTCAGAAAGTAGGATGAGTTTCTGCTTGTTTTGTGTATTCTGCAGATAAATTCCCGCTAGGACCATCCTTATAACCAAACATAAATAAGACTGTTGACAGTTCAGTAAATGGTGCCTCACGAATATTGGATGCATATTTATTGCTACTTGATACAGTAAAGCACATTGGATAGGCAACTGAAAACCGAAACTGTTCTCTGGCAACAGTCGATAGGCAGTAAAGTTCAGATGAAAATGTTCAGTCTATTAACAAATATCGGTCGATTTTTATGCTTCCATCATCAACTTGTGGCTTCTGTTTCTCAGAAAAAGAACAACCCGAACCATCCATTCAAAAATTGCCATCGTCATGTCCTCAGGAAACACCGCCGCCAGGACTCATGAACAGTCTTCCACAAGGTCAGCGTCAAAGTCCTGACGGAGGGAACGTTTCCACCCCTAGCTCACTACAAAAAGTGGCATTAGATTCAGAGGCAAAGATGAGAAATGGATTAGACCAGGTAAGCTGTGTATGGTTATACTTAAAGAATCAATTTCTATCACACTACAATGTACCTGTCCTCTGTGAACAATCAATTAACGACGAAGTACCTCATGTAAACCTACAATTAGGACACTAGTTCGAGAACAACTTATTGACCAAGTGCATGAAAAAGTGGTTCGCCAGAAAAAGGCGTGGATTTTCAAACGAACTAAATTAATAGTTCTGAAAGTGAGGAAACCTCTTTCAGGGGCCTCTTGCATGTTGTCCACCCATTCAGCTTGTCGCTAGTGGAATGTTCGGTAACAGTTTTTAGGATCAAAAAGCCGAACTGGCCCATTTGGAGCCTTCATTGCCTTTATTTCATTCTATCAAGGAGTTGCACATTTAAGTTTAGATATAACCTCAATAAATGCACAAATCACAAAATAGCTGCTACAAAAATGCAGACAACAGGCACGCTCGTCAATCTTCCTACACTTGGTTGCACCTTTCAATATTTTGCTGCATTTTGGATTTGGAGAAGAATGACCAATTGGGAATGATTAGACAAACGGGCATCCGGTGTAACGAGATAGAGTGCCGAACACAAAACAGCAATCCAAGTATTCAGCAGTTGACAAGACATTCAGAACTGCTGAAATAAACTCACACTATTTTCAACCGATAAAACAAGACATTCAGAACTGCTGAAATAAACTAACACTATTTTCAACTGATAACATTCGTGAATCATTAGTTCGTTTTAACGTAACATGCTACCAACCTCAGAGAAGCAACCAAGCGGAAGTCATAAGACCATCAAGTCGAACCCCTGAGGTCTCCTACCGGAGATCGCCCGTGCTCGCCCCACCGCCAGCGTCGGAGAATTTTGAGGACAATTCATGGAACACGGACACAAATTCCGAAGACCGAAGGCAATTGGCTGATGTGGAGGCTCTGATTGGACAAAAGATCCGAGAGCATGTAAGTAGTTTGATTCTAAACACTTTTGTTTATTATTTTCCCTTAGTCAATGGGTTCAGTTGGTGACGGTGATTTTTTAGTTATCACGATGCTGAGAACTGTTTTGGTTCCCGAATTAAGGTTATTTAGTTTAGTCAGGACCACCAGTATTCCAGTGGTGTTTTTTCCATCCTGACACTTTCATTTGGACTCATGAATTCAAGTCTACCGAAACGCTTCCATATTTCAGCAATCAACTGGGTTCTGTCTGAAAAGAAATTGCACAATAAACTGAATTTTTATTAAAAGATAGTGTTTGCTGGTTCTACCAAGTTGGGGATTCTTGATATTGCATTCTTCTATCAGATATGGCCTTGTATGCTTCCACGTTACATTACTGAAGCGAGAGCTCTATCCACAAGAGATAAGTGAACTTTTGGGCTGTTTCCTTTCAGAACAAGGACACGCTGACAGGCTTTGTGATTTTGTGCATCATTTGGCAGACTAAACAGAACATTCATCTGACTCTAAGGGTGATAGCGCCGTTGACAGTCAAAACGTAGACATTCTTTCGAACTTTGTTTCATCCCAATCGTTCCTACCCAAGTGACTGAACGTAATCGTTTGACAGATAAGCGTCTCTGTCCCATGTTGGTCTTGCAGGCACATGCGTGAAAACCTTTTTTCCTTCAAAATTACGATATTCACTCTCGGTTTATTCGTGCCGAGATGTCACAGAGTAGCTATAACGAATAATATAATAATACCGACCACCGTGAAGGCTCTTAGGGAGAGACAAACGTGTAAAAACAAACATTCTTTGTGTTTACATAGCACTACAGCTGCTGAGAACTACCTGACGACCCACCACCTGTTTTGCCATTCTGGTGGTTTACCAAATAGACTTAGTATCCGAGTTTTCATCACGTTTGTTCGCAGGTGCATGCCAGATTATGCATGGGGAATTAAAAAAACAATCATTTGCAAATCATGTTAGTGTCGTACAACCAATTTAAATTTGCCCGGATCTCTCTTTCATAGTTTCTTCAACTGACTGTGCTGCACAGAGGACGCGTAAGGTGTAAACGGTAAGGTCAGGTGACATCTACCGGTAATGTCAACTCAGTTTACTAGTGAGTGTTTGTCGCAATATACACACAATTTCCTGTTCAAATTGGAACTGAGGTTGACGAAGTCTCAAAGACCAGGTCCACGTGATGAATCGCAAGGATAATGGAATCATAATGCAAGTTTCCAGATTCTCGCCGACCTCATGCGGAACATTTAAAGAGTTGTGGAACATCCTACTGCTGATGATCAGTGTCACATCATATTTTTGTGGCAAAATTATTTACAAAAAATCCTATTGTGAACTGCAAATAACAGACAGTACACTGTTCGCGCAATATTTTTCTGCTGTTGACACTTTTTGTCGACATCCGTAGAAGAGCCGTAGTGAGATTGAGGACGTTGGTCTACTTTCAGCCAAATTTGCCATGAAATTTGCCACCGTTTAGACGACCCAACTAAAGGTTTGGAGATGGAAGTATACTAGGATGTTTACAGCAAGATCTCCTATCGTTCCCGTAGCTTTTGTATCTTAAAATGGCACTGAAATATCATGATATTCATTGCTATTTCTGTCAGTGGTGATAACAATGAGTTGGTACTAAGCAGTTAAGAACCTACGATTGCTCATTATCTCGTGGACTGTTTTTTTTAACTGAGTCTGATAGAATCTTATGAAACCTCTACTTTTCACACGTTTATTCAGGCTGGAATCAGCTTCTTATCGCGCTCCACGGCGAAAGCGTCAACACCAAGCTCCCCAGTGACAGCGCCGTTTCAAGAAGAATTATCTGCTTTAAAATTGAACAACGGTGGATGGGATTCCGAAGAGAATTTGGAACAGGTTCCATCAAAACCTCCCAGGCTAAATGACGTTGAAAGTAATTACGACCACGCAATGGATGATGTTAATCATCGCTTGTATATGCTCGCGAAACCCGCTGGTCAACTCGGCTGTCAAGTGAGAATTTTGGCTTAGTGACTAACTACTTTCTGTCCACGAAAGCCTTCTTGTCTATATCTTTGAAAGTAGTGGATTGACTTTGTACAGAGCCAAGAAAGATGGCGTTGCGACTCACATGTGTAGAGCAATTTTGAAAGGAAAAGACAGAGGGTCTTTTTGTGTGGGCGAATTCCTTCATTTCCTTGCGGTGATAGGCTGGTTTGCAGTCTGCGTTCCTTTAGTTTTTAATATTTCTTTAAAGTTTACCAAGCCAGCTCGGTCTGATTAACTCTGTTGCCAAATTCTACCAGGTGAAAACCCTTCGACGGATTTACCAGTGCCCCCCGTGACGTTTATGGCACAGATATTTATTAGAAGTCTATGTTTTACCTTCCTGTGGAATGAAGTGTATTCCCATCCGCTTCGTCTTCTTCAGCGCATCGTGATTATTCCCAGCCATCTTGGTTCTGACAGTCATTGGTTTACTGGGATGAGTAACAAGGAAAGTAGTAGCGTCACTTGGCTCAAGAGCTAGTCCTTTTCTCACCAGACGCGTCTGAATAGTTTTATTGGTATAACTGTTGAGTCAAGTTTCCATTTGCACCTCTACTGAGAAATTTGTCATGGTAACGAAAGATAGCCAAACAAAAAAAGCAAGGACAGCTTCTCCGGAATGAACGACATTATGTAACGGACGGAGTTAACGTCATAGAGTCTGGACCGTAGTGTTACGCAGTGGCCAAAACCAGTTGCGTAAAGTCATTCAACTGACAAATTTTTACTTTCCCCTTATATTTCTTAAATTACGTGCTGTTGATTGCAGCTACCAATTGTCTCTAAATGGACTTGAGCACAAGCGAAACGATGCACAGATAGTGAATCTACTATCGTCTTCCACTGCTAGCGGACAATAAAGTTTTGCCTGCAGCTTTGATACGATGGAAAGATATCTTGCTTAGTTAAACAATCTATAACCTTGAAGTATTGCATTAACTGTGACCTAAAATCTGTTTCATAGGTAGCATAATAGAAAATATCACACCCCTTTGATAGCGAATTTTACTCTAATACACGATTTACTGCAGAACCGTTTTCTCGCTTATAAGAAACCTTCTTGGGAGTCACCAACGACGTTTTCACTTTGGGGTAGGGCTTACTGTACACTTCACTCATCCATCGAGAAAAACACGCTATACTTTGCCGCAGTTTTGTTTTCCTATCGTTTGTGCTAACGTGAAGATGTGGATTTATATCCAGGCTTTTTGGTCTAGTTCTCATTTGAGAAGTCGAAGGTTCTTGTACATGAAAGAGCGTGAGTATCCCTTCCAAAAATAATCACCGATGATAGTCTCTCCTTTAAAACAACATTTTAAAACAAGCACTTACTTACCCTTTTCATTCTCATATACATATCACTGAAATTCAAGGCTTTTATCCCGCAGAAAAAAGCGCTGATTTCTTCACGGATGAGCCTTGTTTTCAGCATAACCATTAACCCTGCCCTGCGATACAACCTGAGGTCCTGTGTGAGTTCTGCTCGTCACGTTTACACCTGTACACATTCTGAACCGGTTTAGTTGTTTTTACATTATCGAAGAAAAGAATCTATTGCTTACCCGTCTGAGCCATCTACCAAGATGGCTGCAGCAAGGCATGTAACTGTACCAGTCCCAGTAAACACCGTCTCAAGGAGTAGTAGTGATTCACCTAGTTAACATTGTTTCGGCGTTAACTGGAGCAAGAGAGCTAACAGCCATAATAACTCGGGAGTTGATAGGTGTTCATTAGGACACTCCTGCGTCAACTCAAATTGTGTTCAGCAGCTTGGTCTTAGTTCGCACACGTGAACTAAACTGCCGAAACCTGACGAAATCAACAAAAGTGTGGATGTGTTGTGCGTTGTTTCCCCGACCAAACAGAAAATCTTGGTCTGCAGCTGTTAATCCTCTGTGAAGGGCTAGCTTTTATTGAACTTAAACGCGCCAGGAAATGCTTCTTGCCCAATTAATGTTTCCAAGCGTGACCATAAGTGTGATAAAACTACGAAGCAATAAAATTTTCCTTATAATACTTTGGAACAAAGGTGCATTAGATGCGGGACTACGAGACTTATCACACTAGCGGTTCTATAAACAAATAGCGAACTTGGGTTGCGATACGGAGATGAGTTAACGGATATGAGTTAACCCGAAAAGAAGTGGGACAAAACCGTGCAATAAGAGTTTTCTGCTCAGCTTTTTAAAAGAGATGTTTTTTTATTTTGTGATTTATACGACTTAAAAAATAACTATCGTAAATTTCAGCACAAAAAATCCACACCCCAGAGCGAGTGGGATAGCGCCACAAATTCAGCGGCTAACCATTCCACAAATAATCCTGCTAATCAAGAAACGAAGTACGCTTGCGGCATACTAAAGAAGGCGGTGGAGTGGGATTCTAGTTTGGATGACACCACGTCCGTGGATTCAAACGCAGAGGATTTGGTTGATTGTCTTGACATGCAAGTGAATACAGTTGAGAAGATGACAAATTGCGCGAATAGTCCACTCGTGGATTCTCGTGTTCTCAAAAACGGTGAAACAGTTGGGGTTATACAAAACAATACAAAAGCTGCAGACCGATCAGAACCACGGATTTTGGATGGTCTTACTTCTCCACATTATTCTCAGGTGAGCGCATTCGTATTTGGCCCGGGCGCCATTCACTATATTGTTTCAAAAGGTCAGTAGAAAATATCTAGATATGGCTAGCAAAACACTCATTTGTGCATTATCTTGGTTTGAAAGCGAGAGTCATCTGAGTTCAACATAGTCTCTCGTTCTTATGTTCTCATGAAATGCGCAAAAATTCCAGATTGATAACTAAAAGGTTGCTGTCCGAGTGAAAGGAGATTAGTTCACGGATTTGCTTAAAGTAAACGCGGTACTGCTTGCAAAGAACGAATAAGTTTGTCTAAATTTGTCACTAATATCATTGTCAGATTCGCTGCCGTTATGTGGTGACAAATGGTTTAAGGAAGGTTCATCTAGTGGGCGAAAACGCAAGCACTGATTATTGCACGTGGTGTAACATGCTACTAATAAAATGTTCTTTTGGACGCAAACCTTTGTCAACACTTTGTTTTCAGTTCTTTCTGATGCGAGAAAATTCTGCATCTAATTACTGAGAAAAGAGACGTCGTCGTCTTCTAAGTAGATTGCACACGGGGATATCGATAATACCAAAGCTACCGGGTATAGAAAGATTTGTTTGCTCCATGCATTTTTATGCGTCCACTGTATACAAACAATGTTTGGTTCATTCTACCTATTTCAGTAAGTGGGCCAATCACAAATATAGTAGTAAAATAGCACTTGATTGTGATGGACAATTTCAACAGAGACATCGAGTAAGTCGACCGAATACTTCAACATATGTTAGAGTAAACTAGATTATGCCATCATCATCCTCTTTACTTTGAAAGAACTGTGTAAACAGTACCGTCATTCGTCGCTGGGAAGCTTAGACACGTTGAACAAACGTGAGCAAACGTTACTGGCACCTACTAGATGCCAGCCTTTCCGGATGATGAGACCGCCGACACACAGATACAAGTAACTAGTACGCGAAGCAGCTCTCGTAAACACCAACACAGTATTCTTATGGAAGTTCACGTGCGATTTTCCATTAGGTGTGCCAAGTCGTAGTCCCCGACATTTTTTCATCATCTATTTTAATACATGCAGGCGTGTGTTGTTACATGACAGAGTGGTATCTTTTTCACACTTGACAGACCCAACTGCAAACCACCAGCACGCCGGTGAAGGGACACGTTGTGGTTAGCATCCGTTCAGGCGCATCGGACGTAGATGAGAACGAGCCAGCCAACCTATCTCCAATAGTTGAGGTAGCAGAAGAGGACATAGGTGTTTTTAGTTGGGTACAACGTCCATCTGAACGTCCAAGACCACCACCTGTTGGCTTAGCTGACAAGACTAATGCTAACATGAAACCGGAAGGGCGAGGACAGCAAGGGCATGTAAGTTCCTCTCATTAGTACACATTTATGAAGAGTTAAGGAACCGGAACTTCCACTGCCCAGTTTTTGGCAAAGAAATCCTCCCGTCGGTGTTTTTATTGGTCTACTGGACGTCTGACTGCAGTGGAAAAAGTAGTGTTTTTGTCCTACTAGTTATCCAGTTCTATTTTGTGTTTAGTTGTCGGACATATAATTAGGATTGGCTTCATTGCAGGGATATTAATTCATATATGCAGTAGGATGATCCGGAACTTTTACAGCATAACTTCAAATTCCCAACCAAGCTTCTCAGTGAAGAGATAGTTCATTTGTGCTTCATTCAGCACACGTATCATCGCAACTTACAAAGACGTAAACAAGAGTGCTTTTGACTATTCCTGACAGATAAAAAAAGCCTGAAAACTTTTGACATAAGCCAGTTTATTTAACAATCTCGGTTTACCGAAATTTTTTTAGAACAAATGATGTTAATTGGTCTACCATCTACTTTGGATAATCTAAAATGGTCTATCCCACAGGTGACTATCAGAGAAAAGGTGTGTACACTTTTCTACTGGTACCTCGAATAAGAGTTCGAAGATTTGTATAGGTTCTCGTTGTTTTTTCCAACAATTTAGGAGTCCGTTCTGCTCGCTTCGAATCATACATCGCCGAGATTTGTGAATATACCAGAGCTAGTAACGGATTCATCCCCACAATCTTTGCACTGTAATGCTTCAAATCAACCGCCAGAATCCACACACAGGAATAACCTCTTGCAAGTGAGTATAATTTGCCTCACTGTGGAGCCATTGTCTACCTTGCCTTTTGACGTGAGAGTATAAATAGACAGGTGTTTTAGAATCGTAGTATTGTTATACCGCTATGTTTCCACGGTTTCCTGTTCTACTTTGCAATAAAAAGCCTCAAAAAACTTTTCCGTGTTTTTTGGCATTCACTTCCTTTAAGTGCTCGTCTATGTTTCAGTGACGGATTACTGGTAAAAAGAAAATGCGATGGGACAAATAAGTGGTGCCGGCAATGGACCACTCAATGACTGGTTGGCAGACTCCATTCTTAAATCTCAGCTTTGTTTAAAATCAGTAAAACTGCCACTCCTCCTACAACCAATGCGGATTGTGTTAAATTTTCTTTCAGCCGTTATGTTAAAGTTCTTGTCATTCCTGGTAGCAGATTGTCTACAGTTGCGTGCAAATGAGTGCGGTTTCCAACTGGTTATGATAAGAGGCTGTGTGTGGTCGATTAGATGATTCGTTCGGACTGAAAGGGGGATCATTTCGGGATGGTTTGGTTTGCCGATTTGTTGAATCTTAATACTCACTTGAAAGATTACCGCTTTCTCAAATCCTCCGATCCTTGTTTTGGAAAAAAAATTGATAGTTGTGACCCATATCCGATTACACGGTCTTTCGTCAACCAGTTAATGATTTTTCATTCTTCAGACGACGGAAGAGATGGATGTTGATTCCATCCCTGAACTCCCTTGCGATGACACCAGGTACATCGATGCACACAAAGGCGAGAATATGGCTTCGCCAACAAACAACTTCTCGACTTTTTACGGTATAACCACGCTCTCTGATCAGCCAAAACAAACCGAGGCCCAGTCACGTCGTGCGCTTCCACGGATCACTATTTGTCAACAAAGAATCTGGAGAGAAAACACATGCATGCACGAAGACTCAGATCATTCTTTGAGTCAAAATGAACCCAACCGGAACTCAGCAGATGCGAATGAGATAGGCAACGGTGATGAAATTTTAAACGATGACACCTCGATGGAAGATCCGCACCTGACTATGAATGACTATACTTTGGGTGATGTGGAAAAGTCCAGCACAAATAATCAGCCCACTGATATCGGACAGGACGGAGATGGCTTCGTTAGCAAAATAGAAGAATTTCATTCCAAGTAAGTTTCTGTTCCCCATTCAGCATGAAATATTCCAGATGAAGGGGTCAATGATTGATTGAATTAAGTGGGCCTCAAACAAACATTTTGTTTTCGTTCGTCCGTGAATAGATGAACTCAACCTCTTCATGTTTCACCTGAATATAAGTGCTATTCCATAGTGGTATTCAAAATGCCTGACAAAGTTTGTCATCAAAAATCAACTGTAGGATGTGTGGCAAAACGCTCCCCTCGAACACAGCTTTTTTCCACGACTTTAAAGTTCCATGATATGAACACTGAAGCGCTGCTGGGAGGATGAGATTTTGTGACACATGGCCCTTTTTTCCTCACCAACAGACGCTTGAAGTTACGTGTGTGATACAGATGAGTTTGCTGAGTCCTGATTGGTACATTTCATATAAACTGTCAGTAGAGTAAATAACCCATAAAACCCCACAAAACAGGTGATACCGTGCCACACCTGCTCAGGGGAACAAAAACGAACAATAAAAATTTGACTTTTATTATAAGAATAATCCTTATCGAGTTTCGCCCGAGGCCCGAGGTACAAGGTTCTCTCTTTGGGTTTTTTGGACGCTTTCACAAAGGCAAATTTAATGGAGTTTTACAGCAGACCATGCCATCTGGCACAGCCCAAGATTTAATGTTCAGCCTCGTGTAAAAACAGAATAAATTCAGTTTGTTATTTTACTTAATGAATCTTTTGTGTAAACTGCGAGCTTCTGAAACAAAATTGGAGGACTTGGAATATCTTTTTTATTATATATATATATCACCAAAAACCCTGCGTAATCAAGTATGCAGCCTGTCAGCGCATGAATAAGCACCTTTGTAGGCGAGGAACGGGCACACTTAGGAACCGTTATTCCAAATTAGGTCCAAATCTTTTTGAATGGTTGCCTACTATAAGTCACTTAGTTTTCTGAATTCAGCAGAATCCGGTATTCGCAAGAAATATGGGACTCACCGTGTACCACTCATCTGTCAGTACTTCAGCTTGTTAAGACATGACAATTCACGTGCATTGGTGATCGTATCCAGTTGTCCTCGTGTATCTGACGTCCAAAGTTCGAATCCTGGAGCAGTCAGAGATTTGTCCAGTTTATAAGCTTTAGTGACAGGAGAAGGCTGGTGCAATTTTCTACCCTGCATGGTAAATCGAGCTGGAAATAACATCACAATACATGGAGGGATCTTAAGAAACTGATGAACAAGCAAATCCGGCTAGTGGTAACATAATACAAATGGAGTTTTCATCACTATGAAGAAAGCACGCTTAGCTAACACTGCTCAATTACTTCTTTATTGAAAGTACGACAAGATATATATCCTGCTATCATGAACTGACTACGACCGGGATTCAACTGACTAAGATATTTTCGTGCCCCTTGTTTGTTTAAAATGGAAAACGATGTTACTTCGTATGGTACCCTACGAGCTCGGTGAACCGATCAAGTGATGTCTGAACAACATCCGGTAGACTCACCCCGAACAGCCAATAGTTAATCCTGTAGTTGGTGAAAACACGTATTTATAATAAGAAATAATCTTGATTCAATTCCAGTTCTCTTCAGTTGCCCGAGTGTGCCCCGCGAAATCGGCGTCTCCCGAAATCTGTCCATTACGATGTATTACCAGACTCCAACATTAAAAACACCGAATCCACGACTCTGGGTTCCTTTGCAGGGTGGCAGCGACCAAACCACTTGATTGGACGCGCCAGGTACCGTTTTCTCCTAATGAAATTGTGTTATTCTACCAGTTTTTGCGCGTTTTATTGACAGAATGAATAGAGTATTTTGTTCATATTCACACCACTCTCGTTTGAACGGTCATTCCCCTGTTTTGGCGTAATTATTCCGGTGAGTCCACACCAAAGGGAAGCACTGGACTCGAGTTTCGCTCTTATTAGAGCTCATCAGCAGTGCATACCCAGTGGCCATGCCGGGATTTGAACCCCGGACATCTGACATGCGAGGCGAGCGTAGTACCACTACTCTACCAGCGCACGTTGGATGCATCTGAATTTTGACGTCTGAACAGGCGAACGTGTTCTCGCTTAAGCGATGTGATTGGTGTGGGTGTTATTGTCACTGTTCTGATGAGTACTCGCAGTTTCCCAGTACACGAACACAGTAATATAGCTCCTTGGTAAACGTGCTAGAAATGTGATTAGATAAACTGCGTCCAAATCAATGGAATGTAGCCAATTACCCAATACTGGTCAATATTACCATGGATAGGCGATCGGCCCTAAACGCTCGATAAAGTGATACGCTTTAATTTGGCGCAATTGAAATAGCCATGGCAACAAAGTGCTTTTCGAGCCACGATTTGTTATTCACACTATTAATTTACTGGTTACCATCAGGTAAAACTGAATAGGTAGGACCTTATTCACCTTTTAGACTAACAGATACTACTCGCTTTTAGGACTTATCGATAACTAGAAAGTGATTCACTTTGGAATATTTATGGATTTTGTTCAATCTGGTCTAAGATACATGTGTCCGACGCTTATCAGGTAAGCGCAGATCATCAGTCATTATTTCCCTCTCGTTATCAGATAATTGGATATTTAAAGTTGTGCACGGAAAAGTGAAGAAGAAAAGAGTGGGGAGTTACTCTTGCTTCAGTCAGTAAGGCACCGATAATATCTGGTATATGTTATTTATTCGACAACGAATGCAAACCTGAACGGAACTCTCGTAGTTACGTAATAATCTAAGTGGATCCTAATATCAGGCACTTTTCGGAAAATCTGACATAAGTAAAGCCCCTAGTAGTAAAAGCTCTGCTAAAATCGGAAAGCTGCGAAGCTCGGCGAACAGCTCAACTGCCATCTGATCAACCACCTAGGAAAGCTGCGTTTGATCCTGTTTTTTCCTGAATTTTGCACTTCTGCGCAAGTTTAAGATTCCCAAACCGTTCAATATCCGTGCAGTAGGAAGAAACAATATTCCGGCAACTTGGGGAACGTCTGCTTAGACTACTTAGGAGCAACTCAGAAACAATACCTCCACAGTTGTGCACATACCGTTCCGTATCTGATGCATCAAATTTCAAGGTAATGTACAAAACTTGCTTCCATGTTGCTGAATATTGAGCTATCGTGCAGTGAACCTGAATGTTTTCTCCCTATTTTTTCTTTCAATTCAAGCAAGAATATTGTCAAAGCGTCATTGACTGGCATAGGGATGCTAGTCTGTCCGTCGTCCTTAAACGAACTGTATACATCCCGCCATTTGTCACTTAGCCATGTTCTTAGATGCACACTAAAATATTAATTAAGATGCAGCTATTGACACCACTAACTAAATACAGAAGATCATAATAGCATGACCTCACGGTGTTCAGATTACGTGAGTTCATATCCAGACCTGAGACTAGCGACTTGCATTGACCAAGGGGTGGAATCATCATTCCACAGGTGTATTACTCCAAATAGCACTTTCTCATTGGGCTTGTATTTTGTCTACTCATAATGTTGCTGAAAGCTCTTCGACAGCCCACGACCGTTTCCACCCGTCTTGGGGCTCATTAAGTAGGTGCAGTCCCCAAGATTCTGTTAAGCTTAAGTTTAACATAAAGCGGGCCACCCTGAACGAGAGATTCAGCTAGATTCACTTGACTCTCCACTCATGACCAAACCCGTGTGCAAGCGAGAGCACTTGGCGTGCGTTTTTGTTCATATAAGACGAGTGGCTTAGCGGCTTATTTTAGAAGAGTTATGGATGATTAAATCCCATCATTTCATTCAACAAATGCAGCCCTGTTTGAATCGTACCTAATAAATACCTACCTAATAAGTAATATTTAGAAATGAGAGGACAAAGCATTTTCGTTCCTTGTAATCCCCTGCTAGAAACTTAAACCAAAATGTATTGCATTCAATTTTTTTTCAGCCCAACTAACGAGGATACAACGTTAACCGAATTAGATGACAAGTCTGTTAGATCGGGTACATCTTCAGAAGTGAATGCCTCTATGAACGACGTGGATTGGCATCAGTCTCCAAGGTCTAAAAAATCGACTAATGATGGCATTAAAGGATGGGATCAACAGATTTCCCAAAAGAATCCCGAAGGTGAATCCATGGAAAAAGAAGGACGAGTGGAAAACACAGCTTTCTGTATACCACAAGTAACAGAGAACGGTCAGTTCGAACCCAACTGTGATTGATTTTCTGCCAGTAGCATAATAAGTATGTGGTAATTGTGTTGGAGGCTAACTGCGTCAAGTTTTGGACCGAATTTTATTCAAGGTAAATGTGTCAATATAAGTTGCGGTCTAGCTGTAATTTAAACATTCGTAAGAACGCTATATTTCAATTCCCGACTTAAAGCGGCCACCTATACAGTGTGGTCGGGGTTGAGTGTTGCAATGATTCTGCGGGCTACGCTGGCTGTACTATCGTTTCACGAGGTACAACCAGGCCAGGAAGGCCAATCGGGAGCAGTCCGAACATGAGCAGCTAAACCTCACAATAGGAGTCATGGTGCTACGGTCGGTTTGGGCTAAAGTCATACTGTCCTTTGCGAGATGAGTGTGAAGGCAGTAAGGTGTTTCTCTCAGAAGACTAGCATGGCCATATTCATGGAAGAAGTGCCACTGCCTTGCCCCGGGGAAAGAACAGGTTAAAGAAGGACGGCCCTAAATACCGTACACTCCGATGGCCCAAAGGTTGACCGTGACCGTTGGCGCATTACTCAATACGGTCGAAATACTTTTAAAACCAGAGTCCGTTTCTCCTGAAAAGACTGTCATTATGCGTAGCCGCCTCGGGAGTGAGACAGTAATATCTAACCACATTTACCCTCGGATCAAGCAAGGAACACTGACACCATGATCCTTCGGGCGATATAAATGCCCGATCCGGTCGTCTGAGGTCTTTGGAATCACATCTGGGGGGCCGATTCGGGGTTGATCATCGTCGCGCAGACAATGGAGTGTGACTGCTCCAGTTGTGTACGGATCATGAACGGTTTCTGGCTAGTACGAACTTCCAGTATAAACGTTGGCGTCGCGTAGCCTGGCAACCACTAACTGCGAATCAACCGTGGACCCAGCTGGATCACCTGGCCATCAGCCACTGGTGAAGAGCCACAGTTTAAGACTGCCACTCCTTCTGAGGTACACAACTTGATTCCGATCATGCCTGGGTGCGCGCACGCTTGACAGTTAATTTCCTTTCAGGCCATCGCAAGTCAGAAAGAAGGATGCCAATCAACCATCAGTGCTGTCTGCCCGACTTCTCCATATGACTGGCCGTAGGAAAGCAATATTCACTGGAGCAATAGGTGAAAAAGGCGACCAAGTAATTCACTCGCAAAAACGTCGACTAAAGAGATGGGCCGACCACTTTGAAGAACAGTTTAGCTGGCCTGCAACACAGCCTCTGAAAATACTGCTTACAAACGAATGGAATTTAAACCTTATTCGCCTGTCGGAAGAAGAAACGAAGTACGAAATATCGGTACAGAAACCTGAGAAGGCATCAGGACCGGACCGGTTGTATCCAACACTTTTTAAACAGGGAGGAGACTCATCTAACGTAGCTTGTTGGAGCGAGATGGATTGAAGAGGAAGTGCCTGCAGAATGGGGCATCTCAACAGCTATTCCAGCGCTCAAAAAAAGTTTGGTGGACCCTGTGCAAAAACCACCGTGGCATTAAACTGGTAGATGTGGCGTCAAAGATGATTTCTGGTCTTATCCTTTGAAGGTTGACTGAACACTGGGAGAAACGGATCCGTGAAAACCAAGCTGGGTTCCGTCCCGCAAGAGGATGCATCAATCACATTTTTACCCTTCGTCAGATTCTGGAACATTAACACTGTTCCAAGCGACCAAAAATAGTTGTCTTTCTTGACTTGAGAGCTGTCTTTTGCTCTATCCACTGTCAGACACTATGGCAGTGTCTGTGGAGCGAATGTGCTCCCCATAAATTCTTAACCCTCCTTAAGGCACTGTAACAAACTCCTGCAAACTCATGAAGGTCTACGGGAAACCCTCGTCTGAGTTCACCACATTAAGCGATGTCAGAGAAGGCTGTTCTCTTTCAACTTTCCCCTTCAATTTCGTCATTATTACGATTATGGATGACTCACTATCAACCTTTGATGCCTGTGTGGTCAAAGTGTTCCCGGGCATCCACTCACAGATATCGAGTACGTGGACGACGTAGCTACTCTTGGATTTGACGCCGTGGTGATGCAAACAATATTAAATAATCTAAATAATTCCGTCTCTTAGTTTGGCGGTTTCTTCACACCTTCAAAATCAAAAGTGCTGCTGCAAGATTAAATGGGCTCGAACCCTACGTTCATGCCTGCGGATTAGCGGATTGAAATAGTAGACAAATTTGTCTACCTGACCAGTTGTATCATTCTTGGTGGTCTCACGAAAGATGATATGTCCATCCGGATTTGGAAGGCCACAGCAACTTTTGTAAACCTGCATTACCTGTGTCGTAAGCGTGCCATCAGCTAATCCGTTGTTTTGTTGCGGTGCACTTCATTTTATTATGCGGGTCAGAAACCTGGCCGTTGCGCGCTTAGGTCGTCGAATGACTCAGTGTTCGACCAGCGATGTCCTCGGAGCATTGCCCGAACACCGGACCAGTCCGCTGAGTAATTTTCCGAAGGTGAAATGGTCACATTCTATAGGTTGCGCTGGCTTGGTATGAGGGCACGTGTCTCTCATTGTTGTGTACAGATAGGTTATCAAAATATCGCTGGTAACAAAATAACAACTTTCGTGGCTAGTGAGTAAGAAAACGTTACAGACCATCAGAAAATTAGAATAGCAATCAGTCGTCCTCCTGGAAGTTTGCTAAGATGCTTCTTTTGCAGTCCGAATCGTTAAGGTTACCTTATTCCACACTGTGGTTTTAATCTTATTCATGGCGCAAAATCATGGGTTGGACGGTTTGACCGAGACCCGTTTTAACGTAGTTCATGGGTAAAATGATACGTGCCCGTGATGCGTGACATTATCAAAGGGATGAAATTTTGATTTATCAAACTGCATGACAGGCTAATTGGTGTCAAAAAGCTGACAGACAAAATCATGCCTGGCAGACTTGAATGGCACACCAGTAGGTGCCAAGTCACATTACGTGAGAGGTATTAGAATATCACATATTACTTATATTCGTTGTCAGCAAGATGGACCCAAAGTCTACAAACAGGGATCGTATTTTTCAAGTAATAGGGCAGTCATCCCTCACCGAAAATTGTCTTGACCGGTAGAGATGCTACAATACGATGCCCTTGGGGGTCGTCAGCAATGCGCTCAAGCTCCTCGTTCGTCAGAAATCTTCTATAATATCCCTGTCAGGTGCAAGCTACGTGCACCATACACTAATTTTTCACTCTAAGGAACACGTTTAGCACGCACTCGATGTTTTATGCATGTTAAATTTCGGTAGCTTAGGATTATTTACTGGGCATTACCACTTTCTTCACCCCTGTTATCAATGGACCGCTCACTAGGCCGGTTCGTATAACGGTTAACTTCCTCTGTGTTGAAGCAGTCCAGGTTGTATGGCAAACAGAATGAAACAAATTTTCAGTCTCAGTTAACGTTCTAAGAGAACGTGATTTATTTGGTTATCTAGATAATTGGAGTACATGTGTGGTGTGCGAAACCTCATCGAAAGTGAAGTAGGCGTAATCGGTTATATCCATCTCAATCACGAATGAACTGCCTCATTCTCATCATGGTAGGATTCTTCTGGTTCGTCTGCATGGCTGCACATGAGTGAACTCGAGTTTTATCCTCATTAAAGTTGCTCGATATTGCACACTGTCGGTTTAGAAAGCTTGCGACTCCGGCATAGAGCATGTAGCAAGCACGTCACTGGTTCTTCAAAAGCAGGTACATCTGAAGTACTACTTAGCAGCTGACACATATGCCCACATATACTTCTTCCCACTAAAATTTGAGGAACAGCATACACGATGAAGGACTACAACAATAAGAGTTTTGTATCTACGACAACTTATATACTGTTATATATATATTAGTTTGAATAGTTTTGACAGATGGAAATAAATTTATGTTCACAACAGTCTCTCGTTCCAGAGCAATTATTTTGAGGGTTTACACAAAGGCACGAAGCATCAAACTCCAGTAACGTCCTTATTGAAGATAACCAACAGTGCGTATACTTAGCTGTGTCGAGATTAGAACTCCATACGTCTAAATGAGGAGGCCAGCATTTACCTACTCCACCATCAAACTGTCCTTGACTGAGAGATGTGACTAGTTTGACCAAATTCCCAGTTTTACCGACTGACTTATCGGCCTTTCAGGAATATCCAGTTCGGGAGCTCCACAGGCGCCTCGAAATAAAGCGGATTAACTTAACATAAACGCAGCAATTTATTTAGCCAGCGCATCCAGCAAATAATATCGATGCAATTTGATCACGTTTAAGGTGATGGTTGAACATCACTTATTAATTAAGTATTAAGTATTATTGTTACTTGTTATTACTGATTATCACAATTGAGGAAACACCGCGTTTAGGTAAGGACTTACTGGTATGACACCTTAGGCCAGTCCATTGGTGCAGTTTGTTCATTTGAATGTTAGAGTCATCTATTAAATGGGGTTGTTTATTACTCTCAGTATCATTTCGTTTTTACATATTAAAACTGCCTTTCGACGATCAACAGCTGTTTTGCGATTAATAAATTTCATTTGTCCTTGCATTTTATAGCCACTGCAAACACAACTTTAAACGTGCCTAAAGAATTGTTGTGCGAAAAACTCATCCAGGCACTGAATGCTCTGAAGAAAGAACACTCTTCACACGAAGAACTGCAGCAGGCTTTAGATGAGGCAGAGGCCCGTATTCGTCTGCTGACTCTAGAGCAGGCCAATCTGACTGTCAACAGTGAACGAAAAACGCCAGTGAGTTCTGAGCGAGAGGACGTGGCATCGCTCAACAGACAACTGCTTGAATTCAGGTAAGTCTCAGTTATCCTGTTTAACTGCCACAGTTTTCGTATTTAATGACGGTAGTCCTATCAGTAGCCACTGAAAACATTCCGACAACTCGGTCGTTATTGCTATTCACTAGATTCAGATTGGCTGAGGAGGCCGATGGACGGGAACATGCAGAACAAGCACTTCAACAAAACAAAGGCTGGTTGGAGGAGAAGGAGGAACGAATGATGGAGTACGTTATGCTGCAGTCCATAATTTCTATGTTTTCACTTCCTCCAAAATATATGACAAAGTATTTATGTATTTTAGTGTATTTTAATTTGAAAATATTGAGCCTTATGGGAATTTTTCAAAGGAAGTTGTCAGATGTTGTGATTGCTTGAATGTTGCACTTGACAGCACTTGATTAACGCATCACCTGCGTGATACTTTACAGTTTGACAGCTTCCTAAATAGAAGCATCTATTTTTCACATATTTTCTATTATACCCTACCTCTCCAATTACCCGAAACTTTACCCTGTCATCGAATAAACAGATCCGGTGGAAATGCAATTTGATGTGAATCCTTGTGACGGAACCAGAAACGTTTGTAGCCTCAAGAACCAGTATTAGTCTTTCTCACGTTTATGACTAGATGTTTCCTAAAACAGCTACTTTGCTGTCAGTTTGCGATAGTTGTGTTACAGAGACTATTACAAGTTTTGAACAAGGTAAAGAGTTGTTGGAACGAAAAGCTTACGGCACGGTTAAACAACTTCCTAGAGTCTATTGAATGACATTGAGAGTTTACTGAGTCATTTACTCCTCTGCGTTTATTTTTTGCACTATGTTATTAGACACTGATGTCAGAAAGAACGAATATCAGTCTTATCAAACGAACATATTGTCTTCAGGATACTTAGGTAATTTCCGCCGGAGTGTTTTCGTTCCGTCCAGTGCGCAATGGGATTCACCTGAATTATTACATCTGAGCGGACAAACGTGTTTCTGTCTGAGTGACCAACAAAATAACGAACGAATTTTTAGCCCAAGATTTCCTTTGTGTGGACACACCAGACTGATTGCACAAGGATAGGGGAAGGATGTTTCAAACAAGCTTGATCGGCATACAAATTTCACGGGTCCCGAAACCACCTGTATGAAAGCCACAGAATTGTAGTTGTAACCCATTTGCACAGCAGATTGACGTGAACCGGATATGTGAACTATTATCTAGTGAGTGTCTCATTTAGTCCGTTCAGCAATTGGTCGAAAAACACAAAGGTCGCTGCATGGTTCGTTGGATTGACACTAAACTTATTGAAGTGTTGTTTGCTGTAAATGATGATATAAAACCAAAAAATAACGAGCATCTCAAAGATGAAAACGTTTTCCAGGGCCTAGAAGCTTCGCGTAGTCACTTAATTACAACCAATATTCTTTATCTTTATTGAAAATCATCCGACTGCACGTAAGTCAGAGCTTTAAATGTCGGAAGTTATAGTTTCTCATGTTTTACCACTAATGGTTGCTGAATCTAGCAGTGAAGATATTTTGATGATGGAAGCTTGGAACTTTGGTTTTTCGAGTGGACGTTTGCTCAGACTACGTGTTTTTATCATGGCCTCAATCCGAAAGAGTTCGAGTAAAACATGTTTGCCGCAGATGTGAACCAAGCATCAATTTAGACAGAATTAGGCGTTATAACTAGAAGCTCGTAAAGGTCAGGGACTACTTATATCACTGTTCCTAAAATCGAAGTAGGAGACGTTTAATTTTACCAAACGAGCCACGCCAGAAATCTCGAAGTGGGTTGGAAGAACCAATTCTGCAATAAGCTTCTTCTGACCGAATTCCTCGTTTTAGGGTAAGATTAGCTGAAACGTATTCATAGATGCGGGGAAACAATCCATTCCATAGTACAAACATGTAGGGTACAGCAAGATGTTTCAAATGTAGATTTTTTTGTTCAGCAAGTATCCATAAAAAATATTTTTGTACCTCATGGGAACACCTTAGAATAGAGCAACTAACTCTGCAGAACCACAGTGGAGTAGTTCTAGTAATTTCAAGTGACAGTGTATCAAACTGGCATTTTTACCGCGATAAGACGGGCACGTCAACGTCTGCTGACACCTGGGATAATGTTCTTTGAAAAAGAGGTGCCGAATTCTAAGTTTAAATTGGCATTTTGGGGAACTACGTTCTTTTTCTTTGCCAGACTTGAGAAGCAGAAACATCTGGCAGAATCAGATGTGCGCCGGTTAATTGCTGAGCTGAATGAAGTCAACGAGGAGAAAACAAAGGCAAGTTGTTGGTTTTGAACAGAGATCTTTGCCCTGTTACTGATTGATACCAGATATATTTGTCCATCGTGCGCAAGGAGACACAACCGGCAGCAAAATTTATGATGACATTTAAGCACTCTATTCTAGTCCCATTTTCCTCCAGCTTCATTTCAACAATACCGATAATAATTTTATGACAGCACTGTAGATGGCTGACTTTGACATTTCTTAGGATCTTGATCATGCGCCTGATGAAAACAGATGATACTGGCATGATGATACAGGACACATTTTGATAGCAGTTACTGTTCATCTTTCGGTCTTCAAGAGTTATTGCCTTCCACTGGTTTTCGATACGTAGAGTTTTTTTGTGTACTCCGGCTTTACAACCATTCGATTGCCGCTTCACCACTTTTGCAATTCCTTTATGCGTATCCCGCGTCGTATGTTTTCGTATCGAAAGCGACATTTTACACATTTTCAATCTTGATTTGGCAACGGATTACCAAGTTCAGCAGACAAAGTTCAACAAGTTTTCTCAAGTTATGTATTGGAAATCAAGACAAAAATGCTATGTATTGATGGAAGCCCATGTAAATATGAATATCAAGAGATGCATAGAAAACTTTTGTCACTCAAATTATATTCCAAATGTGTGAAATGACCCAGAATGCCTGAAACGGTCTTGCGGGATTCTGTTGCATCTTGAAGGCTTGGATAACTTTGCAACTGTTGCTTTCAATCCAAAATCCCTTATATCACATATTCTTATCTTCATACTCGAAAGATTTTTTGAGCAAAAAACCAACGAATTTTTTTTAAATTTTTTTTAGCTGGAGATGTCCACTGACGAATTACTTAAAATGGTTGCAGACAGTAAACAGGTTGCCCACCACCTGGATCAGCTCAAAGTGGGTCCTTGTCAGTTTTATCCTTTAAACCAACTCTGTCGTAACACATCAACTACTGATTTCAAACTGTGTTTGTGTGAACGGATGCTTGCGTACCTTGAGCAAGACATTTTTGCAAACTTTTTATTTTATATTCAAGAGCTAGGAGTTCTTCTCTTTATGCTTATTGTGGTAGAAAGTAAACTAACGGTCAACCGTTTATGGAGCTTGGATGCTTAAGCCTCGTCTTGATATCTAAATAGTTATATCCACTGCTTCAGAACCAGTTTTTTGGTGAGTTGCACAGCATCCACAGACAAATTAGTAACAAAATGTCTCGTGAAAAAATTGGATTGGAAAGTAAATTTAAAATGTGACAACCCTCAATTTAACAAAACCTAAAGCTATGATAAGCTGAAGCCAGTTTAGTCGAATTTTGATTGTGAAAAATTTAAACCTTTCAGATAGCTAGTGGGAATCAGTTGCTTACTCGCAACCTGCACCTTGACAAGTCAGACGCCTCCTAGTTCTTTGCGTATGTAATTTGTGACTTCAAACCCATCAAAGTACTGCAACAAACCACATTGCTTTTTAAATGTTTTATTCGGGGTATTTTTGTTTAGTAGGACTGTGAGAGATCAACGCAGTTTCATTACCTCCAAATATAACTGACATACAAATTTTGTTTTAATCTGTTTTAGATTGAGCTATCTGAAATTCGCAAGCGCCTGGAAACAGAAGGAAGTCTATGGCATAAGGGAATGTGCGAGTTACAAGACAAAGTAGCTCACATTAGGCAAAGCGATACAGTCTGTCGACATTGCGACGTGAACAAGATAGACCAGTGTCAGCAAGCTACCGAGGAGCATACTGTACGTATTTTAAAGCATTTATCGTCTTTTTTGCAATTACACATCAATAGAAAAAGCTGTATACTGCTTAGGCACGTATTTGTGTTCTCTCTCCTGCAAAGTAACCGTCGTATCACTTTGTTACAGTGTCATTAGCGTAACTCATTTCGCCTCTCGTTTTCAGCTGCGGTTTACAGAGAATGCAGTGGACTGTCGTCATTTAATCCTCAAGTACGTCACTACTCTTGTGCAGTATTCCATGTTTTCTGATGGACAGAAGTGAAGCTTTTACTAAAAGAATTAACTTAATCTTTCTAGGGACTTCAGTTAAAGCCAGATAAAAAGCGGAGATTTCACGACTAACTACTTTGGATACTTTTGGCAGGTGAATATTGAAACCCTAGTGTTTACCAATTTTGGTATTACGTAGCCCCTATCCATACTTTTAAGCGCGCATAGAAAGCGTGACTTTGACAATCACCTTATATTGTTCAGCACAAGTGCCTCAACTTGATTTGCTGTTTTAGGTCTGAATCGGCCACTCAGTTTCCAGATAAAATGAACAATGCGACGGATGTTCCTCTTGTTCGTGCAACGGAGAAGGTAGGCAAATTGTACACTATGAACAACCTATGTTCCTTGTGACACCAAATTTTTTATTGCCGGACGCGTCCTTCATTGTATAACCATATCATCTATGCTCATTATGTTTCTTTTGCCGTCCCGCCTCATTGAGGATGACACCTGGGTCTCCATTGATCAAGCAAAGTTTACCAGCGCTGGGCAGCTGAATTCCCATACGATCGAAGAAAACTTGATGGGGACGATTGACGAGGGCCAACTTGTTACCCTGAACCCACTAGAAAACAAGTAAGCCGTAGTATGTTATACAAATGTATTCATTCCATCTTTAGACGACTGCTCCTAAAGTTGAAACTGAATCGTAACAGATTTCAACCTGCACATGAATGTAGCAATACTGGTTGTCTGAAATTACGCACGTGATTTATATTAGCCTTAGCTTTAGAACCCTTCGAGTCAATGTGGAACTAACACCTTCAAAACTGGTCTACTGGACAATCACGTAGTTCTCGTGCACGTGGTTGATTCTGCAAACTGAACTTGTTCAGTTGGTAAATCAAGTTACCATTTATTTATGTCACCCCACACTTGCGGATCTCCGCGGCAGGTGTTCGAGCATATGCGCATGAAAACTCTTTTATTTGATGACGCCATGCGGAAAGAGGTCCTGTAAAAGTAAATTTAATGACAGAGTAATAAGAGCAGTGCAAAGTACTACATAAAGATGTCTATGAGCTCAACAGTTTTTAGAGGCAATGGAACCAGCTAGTGAAAAGTCCACGATTCTGACCTAACCCTGACTTTTGCTTGTTCCTAATAGCATCTCGGTTTCCTGTCTCATTTTTAACGGCTCAACATCTGTGCACCATGGGCTGCGTATTTGGTTGCCATCGCCTAACTAGCAATGGCTGTTACACTAGACGCCTGCGCATCCTAGGGCAACCAGAATATGTTTGCACAGCCTACTATCGTGTCACGCTCGAACCGCTGACGTCCGTCCAGACCGGAAGAATTGCGGTCCACAAACAGGCGGGATACTGCCGAGACCTACAAACTGGTCTATTCGCGAATGATAATAGTATAATGGTTTAATAATGAGTGCCAGTACCAAGTCCCTTAAACCCAGAGACTGAGTTGCATTTGAATCCCATCTATCGAAAGCAAGCGCAAGTGTATTAGCAAAGAATGGCTTAATACTTATCACGCCGCGATTGCAGCTCAGCAACGTGTCGAAAATCAGTTTAGTTCACAACCAGGTCAAAGCTGAACCCCAGCAATTCGTAAATTTGCAGGCGAAGCCCAATTAAGACACAAAAACCATGTTATTTCAAGGACAAATAATGAGGACAGAAATTCTGCTTTTGGTCCTTCTACATTCATTTGCTTCATCATATTTTGAACTGCTGGGTTTAGACTAAAAGCAACAAACGTTGCAAGTTAGTATGAGTATGAAAATAACTTCGATTGCCGAATACCCATTAAATCTCCACACCCCGTCTTACGCAGAGAGTCAAAGCGTGGTGTTACTTCTTGCGAGCCTACAACATATGCGGCGCAAAATGAATGTCCACTGATGTTGGGCCCGGACACCCTGAAAAGTATGACCGAGAATTCCAAGGTAGGTCACATTATTCTTTCACGGCACGGTGATGACTATTGAATTCGACGACAAGTTCCTTCAGAATCTCTCAACTACGGATTCAACTACTCGTTTTCTATCATAATTGTAGTTTGATCGCGATTTCATCCAATAAGTAAATGTAATTTTGGCCGAAAAAAGTATAGCCAGTGTAAAAACCTTTTAACTTCATTGGAACTTATCAATAGAGTGCATTTCACGTATTCCCTGAGAGATTTGAGCTTGCAAAATCCCAATAGATAGTTGACAGCTGAGCCGTTTGGCCACTTGCACTTAGAAAGGATATATCGCCATTCACCTTTCAACCACAAAGTGGTCACATGTTGGCTCCATACCCGAAGGACGACGGTCTACATTTTGTTGATCGTATGAGTTAATTCAGGAGGCGAAAACAAGGTTTTGTTCTGTAAGTGAGACCTTGGAGCCAATCTGCGCCAAACTTTGAGATTCACTCTACGGCTGTTTCTTTCTTACCGGAAATAGTTCGCACTTTACATCTTTCCAACTGCCGGAGGAACTCGAATCCGCGGCCTCCTGGTTAGTAGTTGAAGTTTAAGCCGTTTGGCGGTTAGTGGCTTATTATAAGTAAGATTAATTCAGTTAGGATAAAGCACCATTTGATTGAGATGATTAAATCCAATGACAAAATGTGTGGACGCTTCGAAACAACCCTGTCTATTATTTAGCTATTTAATTCGATCCAAGAAAATTTGATAAACCAGGTGAATTGACTGAAAAAAGGCACAATAAATGACCAGAATTTGCATCTTGGTTCAAATAATTTCTTAATCAATCTACTCGTGGAGGTATTGGCGTAATATTTAGGATAGGATCTCTTCAGCTGTGTCCGCAACAAACGTGAAAGTGAGCTGGGTTTCTTGGACTGTATTCTTCAGGATCACTTTGGTATTTCCGATCTCACAAGAAGATGGCTTGGCTGTCTGATAAGACCTTCAGACCATGTGGAATGTACCCACTATTTTTCTACCTATGTGATAAAAATGACGTTCACAACCAGTCACTCACCAGACTCCAGAACTGGGGACAGTTCTGCCTGATTACTCAGATTATTTATGAAATTTCATTGGGACGCATCTACCACGGTGTGATTATAATGTAAATTAAAACTAACTGACGCATCGAGTATGAAATATGAAGCTAGCCGAAGTATTTGAATTCAGAGTGAGTCATCTTCCGCACTCCAAAAATGGCTTAATCAAACGAATGACCTGATGAATGGACTATTTACGTGAAGCATTCACCCCTTGTTAAGTACACCAACGTCCAGGAACTCCGCTCTTGATAGACAGCAAATCGTACTTGGATACGAAATGACATGTGACGGTCTCCAGTCATCAAGCAACATTTATCTTCTGTTTGCTGTGTCCTATGTGGTTTTCAATCCGATAGTCACATACGACAAAAGTAACGATATAACCTCAGTATAACTTCAGTGCACACTGCACAAAATACCTACGTTATGCTCTTCACTAAACTTTTCTTGTCCTTTTTTGGATTGTATAAAAGACTGTGATAAATCGTGTTCCTTTCAAAAAAAAACGATTGATCGGCACACTTAATGTTCAACCAGATGGGTGCTTTTGTCCACAGAAGGACGTATAAAGTGAAACTTCCTATTCATCAGTTGTCGTGATGTGCTAATCATGTTATCAGTCGTGAACCAAGATCCATACCATTCTCCCTCGTTTACGTTGGCTGTTAAAACTGGCTTGGGTACGAGCGTGTCTACAAGCTGAAGTTCTAACCAAGGGGGTACATGATGAGACCGGTCATAAGTTATCTAGAAAATCCGGTCGCAGTTGCAAACCTTTTTTCGGTAGTTATTAGGTGGGGGTCAACGACCGCCATTTGTCAGTACCTCTAAGTACATCATTTATGCTCAGTTGCATCTGACTTAGTACAGACGTTTCGTTTACGTAAAACTATGAAGCCGGAACCATTTTTACTCAGTGCTCAAGGTCACGTTTGAGAAATCAGTGATAATGATGATGAATAACCATTAATTAATAATAATTACTAAAATTCACAATTATGTTTCACTTGCAGAAGGAAGATAAACAACAGCTCCTCACTGGAACAACCGAGGCAACACTGTCTCACCTGCTTGCTTTGGTTACTTCAACCGAAGCTCGCGTGGCTGAGTTGCGATCAAACTTTGAAAGTGCCAAGTGTAGCCACAACTCTGAGGTGAAACAACTGCGGGAGAAACTTAGTTTGTCCGAATCGCACGTGGCTGAACTGAGGGCTATGATGAAATCCCTGGATCAAATTCAAGTAGGCTTTCCTCTCGTATATCTGATAGGAGAATACTGTAGGATAAAACATTGGTGTTTTGGTTTTAGGATCAGGACGATAAAGAATCGCTGCTGGTCACTGTGTTATTTTTATGCTTTTGCATATGCTGCGCAGTGGACAAAGTTTCATGAGTGAAGCTTCGAAATGGATGCGTAACTGAGCCAGGAAGTCAAACGGATTTTGATCTTAAAAGTGAATTTGAATCAGCCTCAGAGTTGGGTTTGACTTGCGTGCCTAATTTCACTTCGGTCACCTCTTGAAAGAGAATAAGCCAATTTGCTGACTGCCTGCAATCGCAGCTGCACATATGCAATGATATTGGAAAGCTCTCTTAGCCATCTAAGCAGTTTTCCTCCCAGTGGCCTAGGCTGCGGATAACCCGTAGATTCAAACGTACAGCATTTGCCTAAACAATCTTAGTCCACGTGTTCCGTGGACTACCTGAAAGAAAATGTCATTCTTGGCGCGGTGTCAATGTCCTTATGCGTGCAGCCAGAAAGCGCGCAAACCATCAAGTCCGGCTTCACTGGGTTAGCTGCCCTGGGTCAAGGACAAGAAAGCATCAACGATGAACCCGTCCATTGGACAAAGGGGCTTCCGGAGTACTCCTGAGATATCTCCCAAATGCCAAAGGCAAAAAATCTTCATCTTAAAATGTTACAGGCACACACTGGCCAGGTTTTCATAGGGTAAATTGAGACAGATAGAACAGCAGAGGGATAGGTTCAAATCTTCTTTGCCATAGTGCAGTCCTTAGACTTAAGAGCACCCAGCGAGTGTTGTCCAAATGGATCAAGACTTTATCCCGGAAGAATAGCTGAGCCGAAGCATTTGAACTCACGAGCTTTTCCTGGTGATATTGTAAATTGCCTGTCAGAGATGAGTGCTGATGAAGGGAAATCCAAATTTTCTGAGGTGATGATCTCGTGACCGATAGAAGATTCTATATATGACTTTAAGATTTTATTTAAGACCTGCTGTGGCAGCGGGGAAGACTGGTTTCCGCGAATTCAACGTCCATGGTCAATGCATTCCATCTGACCTCCGCGCTGAGATTCAGTCCTTCTGTCGACGTAGTATGGTTGCTAGGAAACTAGTGTTTTCTTCGTGAATTCCACCTACTGCAAATGATGACTGTATGTTAAAGTCGTCGAGGACTGCCTTATTTTTTTTCCGGAAATGGACTCATACAGAGATTGTCGCCCATCGAAATGGTTCAAGAGGCACGCTACGATATATCGGAAGTGCTGACATGGTACTTCCAAGCAGTTTTCAGCCGAGTTGTCAGCTGACTCCTAAGATTTGCTGTTAAAACAGTATCCCGTTTCTACTCCTCTGAAGGAAGGGGAAACCTGGAGCACAGGGTTCACCTGGATTCCACCAGGATATAGTCAGCCCAGTAAGCTGCATGGGTATCAGTTGCATACCACAATAAAAGATGCTTCTTTGCTGACGCTAACCAAATAAAGACGGCAAAGGTGACAGGCCTATCATTATTCTTACTGCGATGGCAGTAGAGTTCCACCAGGTGCCATTTGAAAGCACTCCAAATGGATGCAAAGGGTAAATTTACTGATTTCTCATGATACCCAACCTCGATTACGCTGAAGTAGTAAGTGGAGAATGTGGACTGCGGAGTGAATAGTCAGTCTAAATTTCAACTCTACCGTCGTGGCTCCGGCCGATTTCCTGAAATGTGATCATTTATTCATGAGTTACATTTGCTTCATGAGTGAAGAAATACAGGAAAACTTCGGGTAAAATTTTAGTAAAACCTTAACTAAACATAGTTTGATGCACCGATTTACAATATTTTTCTACTTAGCCAATGGCTGCTCTATAATCAGAGATTGTGAAAAAAGACAATATTTAATAGGGTCACCGGGAAATATCTAAAAAAGTGATTGCCAAAAATATAAGAATCAGTAGTGGGTATCTTGCCTGAAAATAGTGAACCCACAATCTCCATAACTCTGCAGACGTCCTTGCACAAGCGTTTTACATCTCGTTTCCACTGTTCGTGTAAGGGACGGAAACCCGAAATTTTTGTGGTAATCCTCCTGGGAAATCATTTAGTAATTATATAGAAACATAATTTCAACATCCGATAAGCTCAGCAGGAAAACCAGCGGTAATAACAAGTAACGAACAACCTCAATAACTTGGTTTGTAACTTTGAAACCGGAGCAAAAATGCTGAAAAAGTTACAAGCGAGACCCAATAGAGTAACTACAGATACAAATTTGTGAGCAGATTTAAACATCCAACAATCACCCTATGGTGAACAGTCATCAGGGTATGGCTATGTGAATTCGGGATTCGCGCTTCTTGCTGAGGTGAGACACCGTTTTCTTCATAAGGAGACAGTGCTAGCCAATACTATATTTATAACACGTAAACATACATAAATACATACATACGTACATACATACATACATACATGCATACATACATACATACATGCATACATACATACATACATGCATACATACATACATACATGCATACATACATACATACATGCATACATACATACATACATGCATACATACATACATACATACATACATACATGCATACATACATACATACATGCATACATACATACATACATACATACATACATGCATACATACATACATACATGCATACATACATACATACATACATGCATACATACATACATACATACATACATACATGCATACATACATACATACATACATGCATACATACATACATACATACATACATACATACAGGTAATTAAAGCAAAGAAGCCAAGAACAATCTGAGTTTAATGACAATTCCTTATATTTACACTGTTCTCAGAAGTGTTGATGCGTCGATGTGACGTACTGTGCACGATAATTATACATGGCTCAGTACTGACGATTCACTGTACTGTAATATATATTTGATATGTACACCTGTTTTACACTGGTTACAGACGTGGTTAGTTCCCATAGCAAGGTACATTCACTTCAAGTTGCAAGTACGAAGGCACTCCATGGGAGTAGCTGAAAGCAAAACTTCTGCTGCCTCAGTTTCGTAATGCTATGAATGCTTCGATTAAGGTATGTTTGAAAGCGCGGAAGGTAGACGTGTACAGGGGTTTCTTCCCAAATTGGATACACACTCAGCTATGCCTAATACTAAGTGACTTATTTATTACTCAACAAGCTAATTGATCTGGAACCAACAGGGAATAACGTTTTCGGACATATAGACGTTCAGGTGGTATTACTGTAAACCTTACCGTATTATATAAAAATCACACGATTTTTATCTGCGTTCTCAACTAGGAGTGATATATTTACTAGACACCTCCAGGAGTAGCTGAGCTATCCAGCATACATGTATTTCTTCGGCAGGCGCTCGAATCTCCATGTTGTTGTCAGATTGAATTAACTTGAATACTCTACTCATAAGGTTGTTGAAAACTACTGGGCAACCCACGGCCGGTTTCACTCTTTTTGAGGCTCAGCAATTACTCGCAGTCCCCGAGTTTCGCCCAAGCTTATGTTCTACTTAAACCTAAATCGCACGAGATTACAGAACTACACTCATTTGCATTCTAATTTGGTTTTCACTGGAGACTGGAATGAATCTCTCGTTTGCGGTGTTCATTAAATGAATGTGCTGTGCATTAGATCGCTTCCTGCTTCAGTTGGTACGGTACGCCTGTTGCGGCACATTCAGTTGAGGAAGAGATTAGGTTGCGTACCCCGCGAAAACCAATTTGGTGTGCAACTGAGTATACTTGACTAACTTGAATGCCGTTTTGTCGGTTTGCGGATGCATATAAAAGCTTACAGACCAGACAAGACGCATAACTCCATTTTTTCTACAAAATGTGCAACTCTCAAAATTTGCCTTTATTCTTTGCGACGCTACAGGACCTAGGTGTTTCTTGTGAGAAATTTTTTGTGACTCTTCGGAGAAAACAACATTATCCGATATCCGAGGCGTTTTCGAGCATCTTCCAGCGCTCTGACAAAGCAAACGCGTACATACAAGCTGAAATCTGCGAGATCATTGCCCAAAAGGATGTTTAGGCTCTCGTCTGTGATGGCATGCACTGTGATGAAAAAAGAGGTTGAAGACTCCTGTGAAACAGAGCATCTTACCCTCTGTGGATAATTATCACCCTGTGTCGCTAGAAGCAGTCGTTGGGTCCTTGTTTGTACCGAATACATTCGCTCTACAAATATCACAGCTGCATTCTAATAAAATGCCAAATACCTTTATTCGAAAGCCAATCTGATAAGAACATGTAGATACACTTCTCGGAGGAAGCCATACCGAGGATGGATGTCTCGAGACCGACTTCAAAATACAATCTATTGCTAACCCGACAGGTCCCATGCTAGGTAAGGTGCTGTGAACGATTACTTCACATCACAATTAAGCACCTGAAATTCATGTATAATTTGATGTCATTTTGCCCCGTAAATGAACAGCTTGAGCTTCTCATGCGTTCCGACTTCATATCGTCCAGATACACAGAGGTCACAAAATTTCAAACCAGAGTTTACAGGGGTAGTCATATGTTGTGCGTACTAACCAAAAAGATCAGGCACAATATTTTTTTCTTCAAGAGGGACCATAATAAGAACCATAGGTATGTGACCTCCCCTGGAATAGGTTATTTATGTATACCAGCTACCAATAAGGACTTTGTCGTGTATTACGAATGCCAGCTCCGGAAACAATGACTGCTCAGACAATGTTGTGATTTTCGGTAGATTACAAGAACCTCCAATGATCGTTGGCACTGTAACACGTATGCATATTTATATATACACATGTACTTTCATATATACTGCCATTAGCATGCCTCTGTGAACTCTTGTTTCCCGCAACCACCCGGTCCATTTGAAACAAAGATATCTGGAATAGGACTTTTATTAGGTGATCGCTTCTGTCTAATTTCGATTAATTTGATTAAGTTATTGAGTTTACGATCAATTTACCGTAGTCTTCTTGTTTTTGTTCAGACACAAGAAAAAGCTTTGGAAGAAAGGAAAGTTGAAAGAAAGTCAGTGCATGTCCAGTAAGCGTGCCGTTTTTGGGGCCTATGTTTCTGTACAATCGTGATGCATTTGTGTTACTCATTGAAGGCAACCAGATGAACATGTGTGGCTGGATAGGTCTTGTGCAGTTTACTATATGATTGAACGAATAACGTCAGAAATGAATGCAAATTCGGAAACACCCAACACATATGGAAGAACTGTTCCCTTAAGTCATGACTCAATGCTGTTTCCCGATAACAAGTTATGGATTTTTTGTGCTGCTGTTAAGTGTAGTCTGATGCTAACTCTTTTAGGTTTTGAAGAGCGACTTCAGCTAAACAAACTGCAAATAACTAACCAGACGATTAGATTAAAGAACCAACCTAATACTTTTCGTTTCCAGGATAGTCATCCCAAGTTGAGTTATCACTAGCTCACTAACTACCACGATTTGTCACACATTGATTCCAGATAAAGACCTTAACTACCTTTAATAAGCATATATATGAACGTTGTCTGAAGGCTTTACCTACTCCACTGAAAAGTTTTCTGTATCCTATTGTTTGGCCTTTTGTTATTTGCCCGGTTGCCGATAAAAGCAATTTAGGGACTTACCTCGGAGAACTGATGGATATATTCGGTAAGTTATACCATTGCCAGACGCTTAAGTATCGTGTATCCTGCTCCGGGTTGGGGCTGGAACATGCTATGGGGACATGCTTCATGAAAGTTACACTACCGCCGTGGTCTTACACCAGCCACCGCTGCCTTGTGATAGGCTTTTCAGCCAAAGACCATGGGTGATGGCATCAGTCATCCTCCTGTTTAGACTTTGGTACCTGAAAACACCTCGGCCTGCACATAACCACAAACCGTACGGATATCAAGTGTCTATGCTTTATTGGTCATTACGCACCGCCATTAATTGGCATCGCCTTACCTACTACTTACCTTGGGGCAGGCAATAGAAAACAGCCTAATGGCGAAACCCCATCCTTTTCCGAAATCATCTATTAACTCTCTTCCTATCCCATTTACCTAAAACTCTTCCACAAAACCCAACCATAGACTAGGAAGCTTTATATCTAAAGAAAAACCAATAGCATGCTACAGCCCACGCTTACCGCTCTGGGTCCACTTCTCAAGCCCTGCTCCCTTAGTTTTATCGCGACGTTTAATTTACGGACTCTGAGGAATATCGGATCAAAATCTACCTTGGCGCTAACTCTTGATAATTTATTGATAGTTGTTTGCTGCGTTTCCTAAACTTGAACACAAGATACACGTAAAAAAGTTGGGCTTTAGGTCCATTCGTTATGTAGAGGCAAACTTGAACACAAGATACACGTAAAAAAGCTGGGCTTTAGGTCCATTCGTTATGTAGCGGTTACTGTCTACAAAATCCAGACAATTCTGCATCTGCTGGAGTGGCTTACGCAAGAGGTGGTATAGCTCTCTACTCCCGAGTTAAGGCATCTCTGCTCGATCGGATCCACATAAGCGACCCCTTTTGTGATGTTTGTTTGTCAGCCTACATATGAACTCGAAATGGCCCAACTAATATCCGTTGTTCATCCGTTTTTACTGCACATGCACCAACTAGTTCTGGTTCTGATCCGATGGAAGAGGCTAGGACTAGCCACTCTTCTATCCAGCAGGAGGATTTCATTTACTGTCCTAGTTGCTCGCAATCTCAGTGCACAAGTGTATTGACCCATTTCATAAGAGACACGACTTGGGATTTGGTGTCACTTGGGCTTGAGACTTCATGATGACGGCGATCGCACTGATCATCAACTTTTTCTAAGTAGTAATAAATTTGGACAAGGTAACCTCTTTTATGCAACCGGGCACCTGGACAACCACGCAACCAGATTGACCATATTGCTATCGGCAATCTGTGGTGAGGCTCTGCTCTTGATTATCGATCTTTCTGGACCACTCGCAGCGACTCATGTCATGCTGTCCACCAGCATAGGTTTTCGACAACTCTTCGCGGAAACCTAAGGGGCAAGCTCCTCATTTTATCGTAGAAAAACTTCCAATTTATGGTTGAAAAAACCTTATTAAACTGACCTGTGCGGAACGTCAACAACTGTAGCCTCAGGAGACGTCCGTGGACCGAGAAACAAGATATTCATCGCCATTCTTGGGCGCGGTTATATGACTTTTCTGAAGCCTGAATAAATACCACGGGAGTTCAATTGTCAGTCATCGATACGAGACTTCATATTTTTTTCAACGTTAAGTATAAGTCAGTCAGAAGACCTGTATGGCATCAGTGCAGGTGTACCCTGCATGTAGATATACAAACTTGGTAGGATCACAGGACCCTTGAAATGGAGACAGGCAGGGTAGCTTGGAAAGTTAGGAAACTTTTTCGCCTGATACAGTAAACGTGACCGTGTTTGTAAAACGACCGTAAGAGGAGTCCTGCTCTATGAATGTTCGATCTGAAGACCTCCAAATATTGGACCACCGACGTCTCCGTAGCATAGCCACCGTTGACTGACTGAAGTAGGCACTTGATGAAACGGGCCGTAAGTGAGGATTGAATAATGACACCGACCCACTCAAGCAGCAATCACGGCCTATTAGATTTAGGTAGTTGGGGAATGTACTACGTACGTTCGACCACTGTCTATCAACTGACGCCCTGTTTTCTACTGGAAGCGTTTTTTTCAAAAATCTCGTGGGGCGAAAGGCAACACAAAATGGAAGTTACTACTGTCATGTTGAACGCTTTGGGGTCTATGCGCCTTGCTGAGTAGGGTTCATGTGTACCTCCTTGAGTGTTGGAAGCCCTAGAGATTGTGGAAACCAGCTGATTCCACTGGCCAAACTGCCCAGATAACCGTTGTCTGTTGATGTGTACCAGGTTTGTTTTGGGTGAAGCTCGCAAAATAAGTTCAATCAACTTCGCTGAGAACGTACTGTTTTGAGGTGACGCTCAGATGTGTTTATTTCGCCGGTTTAAGAAGTTATAGTCACCTTACCTTGGTTGTTCATTCTTGAACAGAGAGATGCATAGTACAAGTCCTCGTTCCTCTCCTTTCTTTTCATCTTTTACTAGGGCATTATTCTTCTATGGTTGTACGGTGTTTAAGCGCCAGTCTCTACTGCTAGTCTATTGCTGTTCACGATGATAATTATGACATGTTTATTATACGAGACGCTACACATCTGTTTTTAGATGATTTGATAATTACATAAATTAAAAATTTGTGCCCACTAAGCGAAACGTGTGAAAAAATTTTCCTCCGTTAGGCGAATATGTCCCCCATTATCTACTGTTGTAGTTTGGCCTGTTACTGTTGCCATAATTATATCGTGGTCTGTATCCTCTCCTAATGTAAAGGAATCCCGGCTGGTTGAAGCGGATCGACTAACATGTCTTCCCCCAGATCATTATTTCAAAATAAACAATTAGCTTTGCTTGCAGATCATCTAACTAGTCATCTCGGGCCAAATGACCTAGTCTTCAACTGTTAGCTCCGAGGACGCTGGTTTAATTCCTTACTAAGATTTGTGAGACACCTACTGTCGATGATTTCCAATACGAATGAAATAGCTACAGAATACCTCCAGCAGCATTCATCTACGTCTGCCGGATGACATTTATTAAAATCCACATATATCAGAAATACAAAAGCACCTGTTTCTTCTACAGGAAGTTGACTATTAGATTGCGATCACCATGTGAATATAGTGACTGAACCAGGCCTGCATGCGGTACAGAGTGATTAATTAAGCAGTGTGTCAAGGTTTCAATTTGATCCATCCTTTACAGTTCGAATTTGAATAAACCTAACTACATAATTTATTTCCAGGTATGAAGGTGAAAATGGCGTTCAACCCGGTCCCCACTGTTTGAATTTACCGGCGACCCACGTGAGTCCCTATCATGTGTAGTCTGACAAAATAGGTGTTACACAAATTATTTCATTTACCCTCAAAGTTCACAGCATTCTACTTCAACCAGCTAATCAGTGCACTTTGACAGAAAAAGTTAACGCGCTAGGTGAATGGTGTAGCCCTAAAGAGATGCGCAGCTGACGGACAACTGTAATAGCCTGGCTTGGCATTTTCTGCAAAACCATCTTCTCAAAGAAGTGAACTTGAAAAACCATTAGTACTGCGCTGAGAAACACTGCTTTCAGTACTTTTAACTAATTTCAAGCTCATTCTATCATGCTCACTCTATGCGGTGTGAAAGGTTTGACCAAGGTGTACCAGAAATATTGGATGAGCTTTCTCAAATGTTTTCGTGTAGTTTTGTTTACAAAATGCATTAAAACTTGCTTTACTCCACAAACTCACTTGAAATCGGAATCCTGTATAATTTACTAGGAATCTTGTCCCATGTTGCAAGCAATCAACGACAATCAGGTGGTGGGAAAGCATTCTCTTATAATCCTAAAAAAATCAAGCCAAAACGGAAATTTACTTTGTTCATTATCTTATTCAGTAGGGAAATATCTCTTGGTTTATAATTTATTGATGCGCCGATGAAATGGGGAAGGGGGTGTTGGTTCTAGGATTTTCTATAATTCATCGCTTACTTCCTTGGGAATTTTTTTAAAAACCACACACCGCAAACAACCTTGATTTCGACGATATTTGTCAGAGTAATTTGGGTGGCCAAGCTAAAAAAGCCAAAAAACAGCAATATTTGCCGTCATGCTCACCCTTCAAATCTTCTGGCGTTTGGATATATCCCCTCACCTTCCCAAATCATCGGCAAACGAAACTGTGGCAGCTACAACCGCTGTACGGCAAGTAAGAGGTTTTTACAGTTGATGATCAATGAGTGGGGCCGAAATTCCATACATCTCCACAGCAGAGCCACAGTCATCTTTGCGAAAGTATCAACAGCTTCTATAGATAGTTTGCATCCAGTTAGGTCTCAGTGGCATACTGAAAACTGTGTTCGCTGATTTGCGCTAACATTATGCAGTACCAGGTAAACCACTCTGGTGAAATATCAAGGTAATTTGCAAATCAGTTCGTCAGCCCGGTCTTAGGGACTACATCTATCTGATAAGCCTCAGGAAAGATGAAAACGGCGGTGGGATATTAAAGCATTTTGAGGAAACATATGAGTAGTTGGTTATCTCAAGGTAAACCGCATGTTTTGACGGCGACTGGCAAATGAGTGAATATAAATCAGTTGATCCAGATGTGGGTGCTGTTTCATTCGATGAACTGAGGGAGTCAGAATGTCGGCCGACTTTAAAGATCAATGCACCTTAACATATTGCTGAGGCCCTGATTTTAACGGACAGAGAAGTTCATAAACAGCAATCTAAAAACGATCGTCAGAAGGACAGAAACCGTTTTATCACGACACGATACGAGAGTCAACTGCAGCCTAGGAGGTAGGCTAGGCTAGTTGCAGTCACCTGACGTGGTATTCTGATCTTAGAGGTGCAGTTTAAACAGCCGAATGTTCATTTTCTCACACACAACTCAGGAGTGGTCCTTCAATATCTTAGTCTGTTTTGCGCACTTGTTAGACAGGTTGAAATGCGGTAGACGCTGTGACTGATTGAAATGATTTAACAAAATTTACTACTACAGCACTGTTTTTAAAGCCAGCAACCTTATCATGCAACCAATCTGGATAAGTTTTTGTACCGATGACTACCCCTCCACTGGAGTAAACTGGAGAGCAAACACAGAAAGTGATTCAAGAGTCAAACAATGTGTTATGATACACCCTCATTTGCAAACCAATTTAATTTTGCAGAAGATCCACCTGTTCAAGTAAAACATAAGGTTGACAGAAACTTGGTAACTGCGCCTACTTGCTGAGCCCCAAGAAGGGCGAAACCGGTGGTGGGGTGTCGAACGGTTTTCAGCGACCTCATGAGTAGTGTATTACGTTTATAATTTTATTATGATAATGTAAGAGTTAGATCGCTGATTGTTTGATTCAAACACCTAGCAATAGCCCTGATAGGCTAGCACTTCTTCACAATAAGGCTTTCAACCAAATTTTGGTCGTAAGGCATCGAAGCATCAGTGTCGGAATGTCGACGATGAACCATCAATCCGATAGTCTTCTTTGGAAATGATTGTCTGAAACTTCGACGGAGGTTTGTAGCCGTTAGTCTTGTTATTTCTAAAGATGACTACAGTCTATGAACACATCTGAAAAATGTACGTCCGGTACATTCTCCTTGAGAACAGTCCCATAGAAGCTCATCATTATACGTTTCTCTCCCTTTGAAATAAGGGTTTTTCAATTTTTTTTCTGCACCTCAGTTTTTCTTCCTAAGAATTCTATATTGGTTAGTCTCATCGGAGTGCTTTTTTTAGCTTTCTGTAAGAAAGTATGTTTGATTTTCGGATTCCTCTTCCAGAATGAACTTTGCACCAGACTAGGCTGTGTTGAAGGTCACTGTTAGGTGAAGTGCGTTTAGTGGTTTACGAAGAGTACTGAGTTTTTTTCGTTAGTGAGTGATGGCATAGCAGCTGCAAAATTTCTAGATTTGCCAATAAAACATCTGCATGTGAGGGACCCAATAGGGTGTTCTCCATCTATCCGACAGTACATTTTGTTGTTAGATTTTGTCTGAACCCGTGGAAAATATAGATACATGCCTGTTATGTTTGCTCATCTAATGTAGCATCTATGAATGATGCGCTGTAGAAGTGAACCTTCGCTATGACTTTGTTAGGAAAGTTTCTTTTAGTTTCGCATGCAAAACTATATTAGTTGCCGCTCTTAGGCTTCCACGGTTGTAGGTAGTCATACCTCGGTTTCTTCTTGCCATGCTTTATCTTCAAGCTTCGTTAGCCGAAAGCAATCTTCTCTGCCATTCCGTTGGTCAAGAATTCCCTGGAACCTCATGATAGTTCACAAACAGCAGAAAAAATGAACCCAGAAGTATTTTGCCTATCTCGTTTTAAGGGATACTTGCGCAATAGTGGTTGTTTTTCTAACTCGTCCAAGTCTTTGGAACACTTGCTCAGCGAGCTGATCACACGGTCTCACACAAGTGGGCTCTTAGCACCTGTTGTTTCCATTCATTAGTTGATCAATTATAAAACTACGGAGGGTATCGTAAAGGATTCATGTCTAACTTAGCAAAAGTCGATCATTCGCACCGGAGCAAAACCCGTAAACTAATTACCTGATAGCTAATTTAGGGCCACCATCGTGACACGGGTTTGCAGGTAGTCAACAAAGGTGGTCACCAGGCCAGACAAATTTTACCCATCATAGATTTCACCAAACGTATATTTCTCATATTCACTTGTTTCTCCGAATGTGTAGTGAAACAGAAACTGGAAACAGTTACTGGTTACAACTGGGCATGTCAGATTTATGACAGTCGTGTGGTTGATTAGTTGGCCATAATTACCTAAACCCTAGTATACAAATGCAGAGACATAATGAAATATCGTTACAATTGCCTGATTAACATACTCTTTGGACCTCTAAGATGATCTTTCGTTTTATCTGGGAAATGCGAATATCTGAATGTTCCGATTTTACTAGAGAATTCCAGAGCCGTCATATTTCGGTTAGAATTTGACGCAAAGATTATTTTCCAATCCGTGTAGGAGTAGTTAATCTGCACTAAAGAAAGGTCCGGCCATACCATACCGCCTTTAAGGTTGCAGGTCACCCAAATTTACCTTCTAAGGCCGTTTTTGCTTTTAACCTGTGGTGGTTCAATTCTCAACCGGAATTCTATGGCATCGCGTCATAAGAGCTTAACGATGTTGGTAGCCATTACATAGCTGGGCAGTTTTTTTTATACATTTTCAATCACCAGATTAAGTGATATCCTCGGTCGTTAAAGTAAGGTAGAGTTCAGAACAGATTGTGGTAATGGGATTCGATACAAAAATGGAGCTTTCTCAGAACTACTGCTTTAGCTCATCCGGTGTCTAATTTTATGCAGTTTCTAGGACTGGGCGAATTCAAACACATTTAAACCATTTACTTTGACAGGATATTCCAGCTCTCGTCAGTGAGATTCGTCGAGCAGCAATATCCAACAGAGAACTTTCAGCACTACAGCAACGCGTTGCGGAGTTACAGGCTGACCGGGATTGGCTGGCTGGGGAAAACGAGCGACTCATTGCAAAATTGGAGAAGAAAGGGAGAGTATCTCAAAACAGTAGTCAGACGTTTGCATGTTCTAACTGGCCTGCGGTACCCCCTCCATACCCAACTACCAGCGTACTTTCAAGTTATCCAGTGGTTGCTCCATTCAGTCTTGCTGGCCCGACGTGAGTGTTCCTAACTGCACACATTTCCCCCAATACACCGTAATATATATGAAATCGAGTGTTCAATGCCTCTCGGTTGTTCATAATGAGCTGATTCTGATGGTAACTGGCGTTTGCACGCCTTCTTAGGACGAAATCGCCTGAGTAGCATCATTGTACTGTCAAGGTGCTGTGTAAAATGATTCATTGAACGGTCTCATTCGGATTATCTATCAGATTTTCGTCACCTACGGTATTTCTCTTCCCACATTTATATGCATTACTACCCTTTAAACAGTCCCTAACCTTCCATTTAATTTCACTTTTCCAGTAGTGCTAGTATAAAGCTTACCTTTTTTGTCTGATCCTCGATCACGCTGCGGCGTAGGAGGTACGCTGCAGAAGAGCTCCGGTGCAGTGGTTCTAGACTCGATAGTTCACATCTCTAGTTCCGTTATATCCCCAATAATTTCAGGTGACAACATCAAACCGTCAGCGCATTGGACAAAGGTCTTTACTGGTCATTTCAGTCTACATGGATTAACCGAATTGCGATCGAAAGTGAACAGGCGGTCATATTTGGGGGGAATAACATTAATACTTGGGCGGAATCTTACGTAGTCCAAATAAGTTAGCCAGGAATGCTGTAGCCCTAGCCAAAACATTGAATACAATCGAGAGACTCTAATGTTGATGGAAATTGGAACCTTAGTTTCAGTGAACCACAGCAGTCATGGGTTTCTTAATCACCTTTAGGAAATATTGTCAGGAATTTATGATTCCACAATCAACAACTCTAGACGGATGGATTGCATTTCCGTCTGGTGTCTATAGTAAGCAACTAAATTTGAGCCCTCCATGCTTGGCAGCTTACGCATTTCTGTTCATTATTCAGCTGAATATCGATCTAAGCAACCCTATCAAATTAGTAAATGTCATATGACCGTCCGCCTGCCACACTCACACCGATATGTCGACACTGAAATTTTGGGAGAGATGTGGCTATCGGGTGGATTTGTCTCACGTTTTAAAATCGTCCTACTGAGAACACCGTTTTGTCTGACTACAGTGCAGTGGATAAAGAATAATTGTTCTAACGATAATCATTAGGAAAAAGTATGTTCAATAATGTTTAGCCATTGTTCTGACAATATCACCAGATGATTAGTTTAGTTGTTTCAATTTTCTGGAGAACGCCACTATTATTTCTGGTTTTATTAAGAGTGTATCATAAATAACTAAAGAGCGGCCAGTAGGAACTGAATAAACCAATGAGGACTTGGGCAAATACGAACTAAATGTCCTTTGATGCAGTTGTATTTTTCTTAAAAAAAGTGCTGTTATATTACCGTGTTTTTGTTCTTGTGGCCTTTGCAAAGCGTTTCACTTGTATGCACGCTTCAGCAAGATATCGGGCTTAGCTGATCGGTTCTCCTTCCACCTTAAATGTTGACCAACCTCGAAGCCTAGTCACTCTGCTTGATGGATGTTTTGTAATAAGAGCGAAAAGTTGTCCAGAAATGAATCTCTCGATTCTTTCCCAAACTCTACCAAAACATGCCCAACTTCAGGTTTAAAACAGTCGCAATATTGTTGGAAGGAAATATCGCTGTGCTTTACTCAAACACCTAATGATTCGCTAAATGACAAGGGACAATAACTGTTTGTTAACGCGGATTCGATTTTGAGGTGAAGTTCAAAAAACAAATAGAGTTATCATTGTACATCTAAAGATTATAAATACAGTGTTACACCAACCATTAGCATGTTGACGCACCTGCATAAACAGAATCCGTTCTGTCAGTGGTTTAGCGTTTCCACGAAGTCGCGAAGTTTTAACCGGTAGTTTGGGGCAAATTTGCTTAAGTTCTCAGATCAAACCATGCCTTCACTGCACCTGTGCCTAACAGTCGCAGTAGTTTGTTTCCGGCAGTCCCCAACGGATGCGGGGAGTGGAACGTGCGGGAGCCTGGTAAAACCCAATGCAACCGATGGACGACAGCACAACTTTATTCCTTGATGTGGTATTGACATTCAATGTAATGCAGTCATATCAAGGCCGGCCAGTGACTACCGAAAAGTCTCTAACCGTCTGGTCGGCAATCTCATTTCTTCTGACCTTACTTCAGATTCACAGGCGCATCAGTAGTAGCACATTTGGCTCCGCGCTAGCCGTTTGCTTCAAGCAGTGCGCGGGCCCCGATAGCCCTGCAAATGCTGTCAAGCATCAGCTGACCATTAGCATGCAAAGTCCGTTCCTTCACAAATGGATTTCGTACAGACGTTGTTCAGGTCACGTGGTTATTTGAACAAAAGGCGAAGTTGCAAAATGCAATACCCGTAACACCATAAATAAATATATCTTGAAATGGTAATCCTGTCAAAGAACGAAGATCTGAAGCGCAGATGCCTTCATTTCAGTGCCGTTTTTTCTTATTCAGAGAAATTCACGGCACAGGGCTATGAGTTTGCACTCAACGAAATGTGTTTCGGGTAACACGCTGATTTGTGAGTGTTCAAGCTAGTCTTAGTGTGCTGCAATCCTGCGCTGGGTAGTATGGCATGTCCATTTCCCTTTTCACCAGAGTTCCGGGTGCATGCCTGACAGCTTGCGCTTCGTTTTGAAAACTACTCAAGTTGGATACTTCCAACTAACGTGTTTTAGGTGATCGAAGTTTGTGGGGCCAGTGACCATCCTTGATTGTTAGCAGCGAAATGAAAGGATCTTCACTGTGTACACGAAATTCACAACTAACATTCGATTTTTTTCCTCTTTACCTCCAATAGTTACCCCGTACAATGTAGTGCTGTACATCATTGCAACCAGCATACAAGCGTATTACCAACATGTGTCATACACGGTCAGCATCCAGCTGAAACAAAAGCTCCAGGAGGAAAACCCTCCGAACTTCAACCTGAGACAACCGACGGCAGCAGTTACCCAACCAATCAAGCAAACAACCGCCATCCGACAAATGTACACAACTCCAATTGGTCCCTAGACCAAGAAGAGCCCGTGGTAGAAAGAACTGTCCCCAAAGGGAGATTTCAAGCTGGCTACGAAAATCTGACCCGAAATCAGAAAGGAAATGATGAAACGTGTGGTGGAATTTTGAAGCAACTACTCCCGGAAGTTGATCGCAGTATTGCAAGGCACTTGGAGCTTGGAGGTATGCTTGCTTTGTTAAGTTCATGCACCATTTTATTATTGATAACATATGCATTGAGAAGCACTTTTCAACTTACTTACTGACAACGAGCCATTCTCCTAAGAGTCCGAAATTCTCCTCCAGTTTGTTTAAACTTGACACCACATCGTATCGCAGATATCTGTTTTTTTTTAGGTTTTATTCGGACGATCACGACACAGGTCTAAAAAACGTGTAAAATAGAACATTTCATACATCAGGAAAGAATATTTGCTCTGTTAGAGTGAGAATCAGATATTAACGAGAAGGGAGAAAGCTAATGGAAAACTGCAAAATTTAAACACTCACTGTTAGATGACATTTTTCTGCTGTATAAAATCCCCTAACCGTATGGTTACTACTTTACGTTTGCAAATGCTGCGTTTGTATTGCCCAGTTTGATCCCCATTCTTACTTTACTCCCGGGTCCTTTCAACTAGTTTTTATAGTGCGTTTCAAGGATAAAGAAACCACAAATCTCGCGTAATTTGATAATGTTTAAGGAATATGTTGCATCACCAAATAATAACTCCCATATTGGTCTGGTAGATCCATTCTGCAGCGCGTGGCAGATACGGCTTTCAAAATGCGAACATAGATTATCCTGTCCGAAACGCCTTATTGTTCCTTACGCCGTGATTTGTTGGCAGCAGAGATGTACCGTAAACTAAAGAGTGCCATGATTTTAGTATTTAACTCTCAGACAAGCATATATTTTAAAATAGGCTAACAAACAGGTGGATTGTGGGCTTATTTGTGTATATGCTCACTTTTACTTATTTTTTGCCATTCTGTTGTAACCGAATGGTACTTCATAAAGGGATGAAAATTCCGGCCGCTCTTGATTTGTGCGGAATCGCCTCATCTATCCGGTGCATCGATATCTTGGTTGCGGTTCAGGTTTTCTACAATTTGCCACCATGGTAGATACTCACTTTAATCACACTACCTTTGTGGAACACAAAACAACGCCTTTGGTATACTGTATATTACATGAACAGTTCTCCAAAAGCCATGTGATGAAGAGTTCACCAAACCAAAAAAGGCCCAGCTCTTGGCTGCAAAACAAAGCGACTACCACGGTCTTCAACAAATGGCCGCCTTGTGTCTGCGAGTACGCGGCAAATATTATTTTCTTTTACTGTTCTATCGCTTTGGCAAATTTAATTGTCATGATACGAATGCTGGCCAAACAAAAGTGCGGAACCCTTATATCAGACATAATTATGAAAGCCAAAGATAGACGCCAAGAATGCGGGTTGCGATTTGGTGAGTAAAACCTTGTTCAACTCTGGCTGTGCCCGGATGCAATTACTCCAGCATACCGTGAGAACACCAATGGTCTGCAGGATAACCGAAAGCAATAAGCACATCTTTATCTTTATTGCTTTTCAAGTTTACGTCAAATTCTTGTCAAATTACCCAACCCGAAGTGTCTGTGATGACCTCACACTCCAGAATGAACAATACGGTTACTTACAACTATTTGTTTGAATTCAAAATCTTTCATAATTCGGCAAGTTTTTCGCTTCATTTAAGGGCTACGGTTACTAAGTGCTGTTATGCCTCTGAAGGTTTACAGTTGAAAGCTCCCATAACAAATCCTCGTTCTTAGTTCTAGCAGTTCACCCCAAAAATATCAAATGCTCTCGTTTTCGACTACTTGCTAGTTTAGGAATCAGTGTCACATAAAAAAATATAAATGGAACATTGAACGAAAACTGTCGTCTAACGTAAATTTTATCAATTTCCTGTGCACCGTAAACAGTTTGAATGAAAGTACTCCATTTCTACAGAGAAAACTGGGTCTCCAAGGTGATTTGTCTCGATGATACGGATATATCTTTGGTACACCTCAACGTCATCTTTGCCCACTAGCTATTGGTAACCTGACGGTATCAAAGTCATCTTGAATTGACATGACGCAAAACTCATGCAACCTATTTTTTCAGGTTGGGTTGGTGTACCCGGAGAGAAACATTATGGTTGCCATTGGTTTTTTGTTAGGAACAGATGACGAACAGGGAATGTTAGTTCACACATCTATTCTCACGGCACAAGGTAGGGAAGGGTAGAAGTACCACAGTTTAACAGTGCATCTTCACAAAGGTTGAGAATTCTGCCAAAGGTGCTTAGTAGGTATCACGTTATAGCCAGACTAAAAATCACACTGGAGCAAGATAACTTTTTGTCCATATCAAGTAAGCCGGTGACCATATTTCATTTGGATTATATTGCTTCATTTTTTCTTTGCAGAAGTAACAAGACTGAATGACGCTGGACGGGGTGGGGCCTTTCCTGACGATGGGCTAAGTCAAACACTACAAAGACGAACCGCCAGTATGCTGCTGTGTGATGCCGAGAAAAAGTTAAAAATGTTGAAAAAACGCTGCGGATCCAATTTTCGACCGAATATTGATTCCAGTGATTATCTTGATTTCTTGAAAATGAAGTATTTTGTATAGTTATCGTACAATATTCCACGGTACATTTCTTCCAGCAATCTCTGTGATATACTTCCTGGCAACCCCGGAACTATCTGGTTTGCCTCGACCACCGTGGCCAAAAGCTTCCACATTCAGCTCATTTCTGTAAAATTATTCCAAAACGTTTCTCTAACTTGGAATAAAATGCCGAATAAATCTGTTTTCTTTCAGAGCTGGTAAAAACGTGTTTCATTTTAGCGCCTCCTTCCAGAAAAAGGCTTGGATCAGTTAAATCATATGTTGTTATCATGTTTTACACATGTAATGCACAAAAAGTGAGTGTCGTCTCATTCTCATGTCTGTATCGAACTACAGATCATCTGAAGTCATAGTTTCGGAATATTAAACTCCATTTTTAATCAATAGCAGGTCATAGTCATCAAGCGTAACAGGAGTATATTAATAGTTGATAATGACTTTCAACTGTCACAAGACGAACGAAGATACTGAGTGATAAACGGTTTGCAGGAAGAGGTGTGAGTAAATTCTGACAAATCCTCATAGCGCGAGAAAAAGTCGGACAGGCTGCTAGTAAGTCTTGCCAACATACACCGTTCCCGGTGGCTCCCAGCACTGTGTGGATGGCCGGCATTTTCACATCCACTCTTCCCATTGAGATGCTCGTCGAATGATCGTGAATGTTAAACTAACTGTCTGAGGAAACCCTGAAGCTCGGTTTGGATCATAAAGGCCTCCACTTGATGAGCAAAATGTTTAAACGAGCATGGCGCAGGCTCACTAGTGCCGTAAAAATAATATATACCTAAATATATATAAACGCGTCTCCAAACTGACTTCCGGTTCCCCCTTTGCTGTGTTTCATTTTTAAGCTGTTTTACCATGTCTGTGTTTTATGATTTGCTAAGGTAACCACAGAAACATATCGCAGTTGATCTTGATGTACACAGGCTCCACAACTTTACGCACAAACTTCACAGTATTTAAAGTTTACACTTCCTCAGTTTTGGTGTCTACTTGCACAAACCCACGATCTTTACGGACCGGAAGAAAATAATGAGAAAACGCTAGTTTTTGTCGGACTGTTTTTCGAATTTAACGACTACTCATACATGATTATCAGTGAGGTTATTGCTGCCTTCACATAATTACTGCCGTCAGTGCGCCGTTAGCGCACCAGTAAAAGATCACTCGTAATTTTTAGAGATGAACGTGAATTAAAAGCTTCGTGTAGGATGTGCCCAGTAAAACTTTTCCAAGTGGGTCTTTTAGTTTCTGACTAGTAATATGTGCGTGTACTTTCGAGAATCCGTTCAAACCACGATGATGCGGAGAAGAACCGTAGTTCGGTTGACACATCTAAGATTTCTAAACAGTTACGGATTTCCTGTGTCAGATTTTAGCTAAACATTGCAATATTCTGCAGCAAGCGCTCACACAGTACACAGAAAATTACTAAAGGTTGCGAGTAAAAAAGGCGCCAAAGTCCTTTTCAAATTGCACATGAATCAGGGAATGAAGACTATCGTTTAGTCCGGAAAATAGTACCTTCAAACCTAATGCGTTCTGAAATGATTTTTGGCTGTGCCAGTAGGAAGCAAATTAAGAAGCCCTGATAATAATGGACAAACTATTTCGTCATAATTGTGCTATCAGGGCGTGTTTATGATCTACCCAGGTTTTACAGGCAATATCTCAACACGTGCCAAACTTCAGATGGCAACTTTAAAAGTAAAGTTGGCTTCAGAGGTTGAAAGCCAAGAACGCGATTTTGTGTTTTCGAGTTGTACCATTACGAAGTTTATTTCAAAATTATTCTCAATTAGGAAGGTCCTGGCTCATGAGTATGCGTGATTCGCAGCCTAACCGTACTCAACTTACGAATAAGGAATATCAGCTGAACATCATGCTGGTCGTGTTCCTGCTCAACAACGCTAATTTTTAATCATTTCTAAGGTGTTTCTGTTTCCCAATGTCACCTTATTCTATAGGTGGGTACATGCGATAAGGGAGGACTTTCTTCAACTGTGGTGTATATTACTTGCGTAATGCTCCACCATAGACGTCCGGTTATTGTAGTTTAACCTCAAAGCAGGAACAGATCATGAGGCTTGACTAACTTGAAAGCTAGCTAGTTATACCTACAAGTTCAACCTTGGTGTTCCAGGGGTGCATAGCTTTATCATCAGAGTACCCATATTGGATATCAATCTTTCAGAGACATCTGGCAAGGCTGGTGTACAGTTAGTGCTGGATATTTCGAAGTCCAACTATTACCTGATTAACCTTATGATCAGACTTGGTGGTACCCAGCGTTCTCGAACCCCCTCTATCCTTGAAAACTTTAGAAAATGTCCCGCGAACTTGATTAAAGATTGTGACAGAAAACATTAAGGGATCCTCGTGATAAGCTCCAGAGACACCCCTGGAAAACAAAACCAAAAATCTCTAACCAAAAGCACTCCAATAACATACCGGCGCCACTAAGTTGACCCAACCGAACCCTGAGTGAACCTGGCTTCTTTCAGAGTGCCCCAAGGCCAAAATCAAGGCACGTTTAGTATGAGGTTAGGCACTCATTCAGAGAAGACTTGTCCTACCAGTTCAGCATGAGCGTCTTGTAAATGCATTGCTTCGCGAAATGCAGAATTCATGGTTATCTCTTAAAGTTAAGCGACTGGCAGCTAATAATAAATGAAAGTAACACTGGATGAAAGTTAAAGAAATTGTCGTCCCAATAGGAGGTTTGGCGGCCAATTTTCACAAGTGCCTGTGATTTAGATCAGCGCGGTGAAGCTTCTTTGCTCATTATTTCTACCGAAATCAGACTGGATTATTCGAGCGCGATACAGATTACGGACCTGGTTGGCTGCAAGCAGGACTTTGAGTAATGCGCAGCGAGTCAACTCCCAGTGTCAGACGTTTCGCTTTGGTATCCAACGGGTCCTATTTCGATCACACTGTTGCGATTTACACAGATGGAAGTTTCACAGGCTTACCGGTGTTGGTATGCCCGTCGACAGCCGCTTAAAATGGGTCATCGTTGGTCAAGTGTCGAGACCCGCTAAGTGTAGAAATGCTCCAGACCCGGAAGCGTGGCCTTTGCGAAGTGCCTCTGTTCAGCACCAGATTTCCCATGACTAAATTAAAAGTATTACTTCTTAAAACAACCTGCCTTCTTTGGCCTTGGAAAAAGTTTTTCAACTGCAAATAAGAAAAACGCTTTTGAATGCATGCTCAGATCTTCTATCCATCTTGCAGCCGCACAAAGCTGCAGCCCGTACTGCAGTCTGATATACGAGTCCTCTGAGACCAAGTGAGATGCTTCTTTACACCACAGGTGATGCAACTGGGCAAAAGCGAATCTCCCCGTCGAAATCTGTGCATTCCCTTCATCTGTCATATTACTGTTAGAGTTAATACAACTTACGAGGTACGTATGACGTTTCACAACTTCCAGTACCGCTCCTTGAATTCTCAGACATATTCAGAGACGTATGTTCCGAAGCATACTTTTGTGCTTTGTTGGCACAAAGCACATGCCGAAGGACTGGATGACCTTGGTCAGTCTTATTGGTAATGTTTGCGCATCATGTTATTTTAGAACGTCGAGAACAGTGTCGTCTGCATATCCTCGGTTGTCGGTTCTCGCTCAGGAGAATTTGAACGCGGGGTTTTGAAGACCTTTCGACGTTCGCCTTATTACCTCATCACTGACGAAACTGAAATGGGCATCTTTGTCGGAAATTTCTGCTTGTTGGAAAGCCTTTGGAGAGCACCCCTTACACTTTCACATGCCCACAAATATGTGGATACAAGGAGTGTATGCTATTCATGAGCTTCCCGGGCGCACTCTCTTGTGCAAGTGTCTTGAGTAAAACCAATCGGCTGACAGAACTGAACGCGGTCCTGAAAGCAAGGGACATCAAAAGTGTTTGGTGGACATATGTACGTTGTTGCACACACACTTGATGGTGTGTGTGTGTGTGTGTGGCAACATGACTGATGCTCTATTCATTGCTCTATCCATTATTCTCTTGTTTTAATAGTCCAAGTGCTGTACGCACGCATCAATCCGAATAAATACGTGCTACTTGTTACGCCATGCTGAATTCCGAATTTCTCGTTGATTTGGTTATACCGATTTACGTGCTGAACTCATTTACATCTGTCGCGGACAGACCGGGGTGACCCTATTGGATTTCCAATCCAATGCCTTAATCACTCGGCCACCACATAACCCCTTCCTTTTCCAACTTCCACTTGCCGTCCTTGGGTCCCGTCTTTGTGACCTTCCTTAAGAAGAAGGAGGTTAACCAACGTAAAGATTCTGTTAACAATAGGATCAAGCTTGTCCCTCTGTGGTTGCTGCACCAATATCGACTCATCCCAGTTTGTTGGGACGGTCTCTTCCGTTCAGATAGAAGGCCAGGCAGTCACCGACTGAGGAGTTCACTTACATCCTCAAACAGGGAAAGCGGGAGTTTGTAAGCATCAGCAGCCAGGTGACCCCTGAGAGGAAAGGCATTAAGAAATTTCCGAAGCCGTTGGAATTTTCCTGTTTCATTATGGAGAGCTTTGTCCGGAGCCGGGAACCCAATTAAGTAGTAACGGAGCCGACTAGCTTATTGTTGAAAGCGTTCAACCCATGATTCAAGTGTTCTTAATTTGGAGATAAGGGATACGTGTGTATCAGTGATTTACCTTCCACCAGAGGCTTTTTTGGCCTGTTATGTGTACCACCTTGCGCAGTTGCTAGAAGCAGAAATCTGACATGACGCTATCTTACTCCCACTCACCTTTGTTAGTCAAACCTCTGCGCATCCCAAGAACAGGTTAGCAGAAAATAGCCGTTTTAGAAACAGTTACAATTACCTCAAAACATAATGCTGCATACGTGAATAAGGCTAGTGTACTCTGTAATTCCGCTAAGAACCATGTCAATAAAGCACAGTCTTCAACAATGCGGCCTTATGTGTTTTGATCTTGTTTACTAAATTCCTTGGGCTTTTCTCAATTCGCCCGCTACGAGTGAGATTGCGGAGGCGTGTGAATTCCCCTATAAGACCATGCTTGGCTTCGATTACTCTGTTCTTCTTGGATGCCAAATAATTTGAGACCAAGAGAGGAATCTTCTAAGTGGGAAACTTGTTTTTTGCATCTGACATTTTCTGGTAAGTTTATTTAACATTCCGCCAGATCCTGAACCAAAAGCACATAAACTAAGCCGAATGTTGAGTGCAACGCTACTGCCGACTGCGATGCCCTATTTCGAGACGATCGTAATGAACATTTTGCGGCAGAGTGCAATCTTAGCAAAGAATATTCCACAGTGCTTGGTCAGTTGTTTTGCATGACTGAAAGTGACCAACTGTATAGCAGTTGGTTGATCGATGGACCATTAGAACGAACCTTTTATATTACTAATTGGAATTTATACTCAACACTGTACGAAGAGCAATGCAGAAACCTCCGCTTTTTTAGCATTTTTAGACCCTTTCCCCATAGTCAATAAACTAGATTTTTTTAAAAATTCTCAAGCTGGTGAATTCCAGGACCAATTCAAATTTCCAACTCCAGTTCTACATCAAATCCCTGACACAGCACCATTTGTTGTCGTATTTACCAGTGTAACCTGGGTTTAGAAACCCATCAAACAAGAGCATCCGCTCTCTTAGAATCACCTTTTTCTTGCCATTGCATTTCCATCCACAGCCCATCTTGTGCTCATACTTCTAATAGCGTTAGGAAATTTTAGTTGACATACTTGTGGTTTTAGTTTATTCGCGCGGATGCGCTACTGAACTGACTAATCTTACACTACTCACACATAAAACGAAACGTGCAATCTTCACAAGCATCCCACCCCTTACTTTTCCTGGTGACCAAAATAGAAATTTCCCATGCTACGCAATGTTTCAGGTTGACCTTTGAAAGCATTCAGTTTCAGATAATCGCGCGCTTGAGCGGGGCTTTTCTGTTTAATATGGTTTGATTAAGTGAGCAGACACTCCCCTACTTGTATGTAATTCAACTTACATGGGCATCTGATAACCAAATCCAAGTAATGAAGGGGGTCTTATACTAGGCTTTTTAACTCAGGATTGTGATGGGACATGTCTGGACTTATTTGTCAGCAAAGCCGGGCAAAACGGGCAAAAACTCAGGCTCTGATATGATTAATTTCCACGCGTTGACGAATTCCCCTGAACACTTCGGAAACTGCTTCGGATCTTATTGGTTGCTGAGCTGATTTTGTTAACGTATAGGCATCAGGGATCATTAGGGGACCACAAATACTGCAGCATTTCAGGCATAACCAGGAACCTATCACCGAGCTTCAGATAGTCTTTGTCAACGTAGAATAAAACTCACTACAGATGATTCAGTAACTTTGACTACCTGCCCCCTACTTTTTTGCGTGAAAATAAGAAATGGAAGACGTAATAAGAACAGCAATCTGGGCCTTCATAGCACAAATGCAGGAAAGTCATCTTTTTAGCAAAGTTGCCTACTGAGACCAATGAGAAAAGTCGCGTCTAGGATTTGTGATTACAGGGTTTTGGGTTAGTTCTCAATAGTACTTTTCTGAACATATGTGCTTATCTCAAATCTTCCTGCTACAGGCTCATGACGAATCTACAGAAAGCCTTTCTAAACATGAAGAGATATATTGGGCTAAAGATCGTTATGAAATTATCCGTACAATTGTGTGTATGTGATGCGGTCGTATTTTCAATACTGTGATATGCAGCTTGTCACCTGACAGAGATAAAACAGGAAGCAGAATACGAAGATGTGTCCTGCCCTCTATGCCTTACTACCGATCATGCACTCATTGCATCTGAGTGGCATATTAGATAAATGAAAATACTGCAAAACAAGATTTATACATGGTAAACATGTTGCACCTTAAAGAAAGTCACCCAAGAAGGCAACATCAGTGCAGTAACACTTCAGCGGCCTTGTGTATTACGAACGGCTGTACATTTTGTCACCTTGTCAGTGAACGAAATTGGAGTGCGTACATCTAACACTGAAGCTAATGACCCAACACAAAGTGTGATATTTTTTTGAATTTAACTTGACCTGTGCCAGTCACAACATTTTTTCATCATGTACTCACAAAATCTGTCTTTATAATAGAATTATGCTTCTTCCTACTTTAGCCAGTAAGTGCAACCAGCAGAATGATAACGTTTTCAAGGTAAGAACACATAAACCGCTTGGCTGAATTTGGTGGTGTTTTTTCACGGACTCTGTGGTGTCTCAAAAACAAACGAATTCTCATAGTCAAAAGGAAAAACGAGAAAGTGCAGTAAAACAACCGGACTCATGACCAAAATGACCAAAAAACTCGTTTCAAACATTTAACTAAAAGCCAAATAGCCGATTTTTCTTTGGATATATCAAAACTAATGTGTGCTTTTGGGTCACGAACCCTTGGCGTCGAAAACCTCTGGGAATCCCATGATAGCACTCCATGAGTTGCATATATTATTACTGGTTTTCCTTAGATATTATCACCACACTCTGAGTGTTCAACCATTGCCTCCAGAGACCACATACCGAAGTTATCATCGGGAGATTTAGAGTGATTTTTCCATTATTTCCTAGCTTGTACTGAACCACTGCACTTTGTTTTTGCTTTCAGCCTGAACTACTTCGCCTGCACTGGCTAGCACGTTTGGCTTCGCCATAAATATCAGACAAATCTTCAGTGTTAGGTGCACTCAGAATTCACTTTGTATGCCTGAAAACGTTGATGGCATCGTGAATGTGAAGTAAGCTAACATTTCACATTTGTGAAAGGTATGTCATAGGAAATTAATGCTCCTTCACGATCATTCACAGAAAACCGTCTACACGGTCTTCTTCGCTATCACAAAAGGTTGCACATACAGACTTCTCAAAAGGCAAACCACCTAACAATAAGGGAAATATCGAAGCTGTACAGGATTTATAACCCAATAAAAATTTCACCACAGCCTATAATCAATGACCACTAATATTCCCTTGCCTTCAAAGTTCTTTCTCTGAACAACAAAGCTTGAAAACAACTCACTCACTAGCGTTCATATCACACAGAGTTTGGTAAATAGATGCACCGTAACCTCCTCCACAGGGGAACATACCTAGGTGAGACTACCTTAAGCACAAGGTCTCCCTGAGAAGGCCTCCACTAAACACAGCAACCATGGATTAATTTGAGATGCTCAAATTCCCAGACTTTAGAGCAACACTGAAAATCATTTAGTTTTTTGTTAGAAAAGTAAGCGAAGATCATGTTCGGGTGCTGCATTATTATGGTTATCCATATGAATTTTGAGTTAGGTGCGCCTTTTGTACGCGACTGGGTGAGTTTTTTTCGAATAGTACACCAACTACGTGTGCGCAGCCAGGCAGGACCTTCTTAATCTCTCTGCTGCATGAAAGTCAAACGCAAGGCTTACAGCTTAAGTTGCCCACGCTATCATCGCATAGAATAAAATATACCAATATACAGAAACAAAAAATTTGCTGGAGGGCAGGGAAGCTAAAGAAAACCATAACGATTGTAACCACTAAAAAAGACAACCTCATGAAGTGTCGCTAGATATCGGACACGCTTGTGCGGAGTATTCGGTATGTGGCCCAAATAATGGCGTGTAGAGGAGTAGAAACAGTCTGGTGAAGCCCAGTGACGATTTCGGAGAGCCTCCGCGCATTTACGCTGGACTTCAAAGCAGCAGCAGCAGCAGCAGCAGCTCAGTTGTTCTTGTTCGACTCGCCGTGCGACCAACCCGTGCCCGCGTTGCCAAAATTTGGAAACTAATAAAATGCGGTTTCTATGTGACGTAACAAACCGTAGCTTAGCATGAAACGGATCAAAGAACCCCCATGCTACCAGGCAAGTCGACTGGGAATAGCCCGCTGTGTTCATACGGACTAAGCATTCTGGTGCCTTTTTCACACATTTAAAACTTGATTATGCTGCCGACAGACCAATGGCAAGTACAAGCAATCAGAGTACTACCATGATAAGATAAAAAGAACTAAGCTCCAGGTTTATAAACTCCATGATAACACGTCAAGATGAAGGAAACAGGTGGGAAATGCTGAAGGTTAGCGTACACGTGCAAGTAACATCCGAGCCTACTTTTCGAATGGTAGGATACGACATACTCGTGACCGCCGATACCTCAGCCATAACTTATGCCGCCGGCCACTGACAAAATGACTTGAACCATAACAACGTGGGAAAGAATTATAGCATGGTAAAAGATATAGAGCAGGCAGTCTTCAGCCATTACCTTCCGGATATTAGAGGTTGAGCGTCGCGCGGCGTGCATAGGGGCGCTCTCGAAACTACCGTGGTAGATGCGTAATTCAAATGCACGACTATATGCTTTTATCCTAGCCCTCGAGCCCCTGGTCGCAAACTGTTCCAGTCCGTCGGTCATACCTGCAACACAACCGATAATCAATTTGACGCGGGTGGACTGAACCCACAACTTATATGTTCGGATAAGGCTCGCACGCTCGGTAAATGCATGTGACCATTCACCATTCAAGTTCCTCTAGGGTTGATCCCTTCGTCTAACCCAAAAGCAGCGCGCCACATAGGGGCAGCTTCCTTTTTCAACCACCTCAAACACGCCATGCGTTATGAGGTTACCCGGAAACCAATATATGTCACTTGATGATGAAACGGCACAGCCAGATCCAGCTTCATACCACACCCACAACGGCTTTTTATAACCTCTCATTTCTTAGAGATCACCTCGCAAACACGGGTAATCTGTTGACCTTGACCGAATCTCCACCGACGAGATTTCTTTTATTTTTATCCGACAAACCCTGCCCTCTGATATTCTGCTGCACCTTATCCTGTTCTGTCCACATACTCAACAACTCCTTTGATGGCTCATACACTGTTTCACCCGATAGTAACATTTCATCCGATGCTTCTCAGGAATAATGCCGTTAAATTTATTCAGTACTGCTGTAAACCACAATCCCGTTATATGGGTGGTTATTTCTTCCTAATGTGAATATCTCCTCACCAAATCACGTACGCTCTCCGTCATCCTAACTACAGTCCCAACTGTTCAATCTACCGGCCGTTACCAGCGGCCTTCAGTTTGGATTCAAATTGGTCCACTTTTCGTCGATAAAGTGCTTGTGGCTGACCGACTATGTTGTGTTTAGGTTCCGTTTTCCAAACTTTACAATTTTTCATCATGTGGTGGGAGTTTCATTGGTTTTGACTTCCCTTTAGTGTGTTGTTGCCCAAGAGTTTGATTTGTGATTACCCGATCATGCCCACCGGTATCTTGCGAATGCAAGTGACCCTTTGGAAACTATGATGCTTTTGCGGTCATCACTTCTTAGGTATGAATGTCTAGGTTTAACGAGATTTTCTACTATTCCCTGGCATAAGTGGTTTCTTTAAGTCAGCAATTTTTCAAGGTCAACCTCGAATTAGGAAAGTGTTTGATGGCATGTATCAGTTTGCGGGAACAGGCAAGTCCTTCAAAGAGGAATAACGTTGCAGGCATTTCTGTATCCACTGACATTTATGGGAGTTGCTGCCTCTTACAGCTCACCCGCTTACGCCAAGCAGGCCAGATTATCACCTTGCATAAGAATAAGAACAATAGTGAGGTTAATTCTCAACTGGTGATTGGCGTACTATCAAATATGATAATGAAGATACAGTCGGAATAAAGGCAAGACTAACGTCATCCGTGTGTCCAGCAATGCTCGAAAACGTTATGTGAAAGGTGGATATCACTCGAAACAGATGTGGTGGTGCCAAAACTGGCATGAACTAAGTGTAGAGGACACTGGTGACAGAAGAGCAAAATTAATAGTTTTTATCCACTCAGTAGAGAGCATAACAAGTTGGAGCTTGGTCAGACCGCTACAATTCAAGAATGGCGGACAAAAACACAAGTGGGGAAATACAGAACCACGGGGCTCCGCCTGACACGTGATAAGAAATCGTAACCTGCAGAGAATGAGTAATTGGAAGAATGAGACTTGAAAAGCGTGTGTGATCGGGTCTGCCAGTGCAAACTAAAACAAAAGTCACTGCTGGGGCTGCATGAACTTGAGCAGCTAGCTGATGGCCAGGGTCAAGAAAAGCGTATGTGGGGATGATGAGGCGAGGCAATTTACAATAGGGATAAATGGTAGGCAGCATCTTAGAATCAGGGTGTACAGTGAAGCTGAACAGAAGCGTTGGTGTTACCGTCGGAGCGGAGTCAGGTGTAGAATTTTCTGGGAGGGTGAGGTAGGACTAGCCTACAGGACGGGACGCGAACTGCAGAGAAAGTCATTGAATTTGTGGTGAAGGCAAACTGATAGTACACCAAGATGGTTAAATATGAGGGGCCGTTTGATTGGACTAGAACGGAGTCGTCCCATAGATGGATGATACAGGTAACCAGCTTGTTGGCATTTACAGCAAGGGTTGCGAGAGGGCTTGATCGGGTCAGTTCAGCGTATGGGGAGAGCAGTTGAGGATGTACCATCAGACTGGGTGTTTCAGTGCCGTGCCCTCATTGCATTGAAACAACCCGATTTCTGGACGGCTTCGTAACGGGGCGTCATGATTTTGTTGGTCTGGTTTATAAAGTGCAATTCTGTAGGTGCTGAAATTTTTGGTCGGCCAAGGAGATCCATACAGGTAGAACAAAGGCGGTGTGGGGTCACGGGTATTTTCAGTTCAGTTGGAGATCCATGTAGATGTAGAACAGAGACCAGGTTGAGTGGGTAATGGCCTTATGGGGCGTTCGGCGCAGCTGCCGAACGTCAGAAAGTGCTGTTTTTTTAACTTGGTAGGTGCTATGACAATGCCTGTGACGCTTGAGCGGTCTCTTTGAGGGACGCGCAATGCCTAAACCCCCGATAAGGCAAAAAAGTCGGAAGTGGGTTTTTTTATGGTACAATTATCGTGACTACAGTTCACAAACTATACAAGCCTTGAGAGTAGATACTCGTCCAGAACAAGTGGCTCAATTGGACTGTGAAAGCACGAACCAACTGAGCGAACGGGCTTACACGTAAGACAGCCACATGTGCATAAGGTAGGTCACAAATTGGCCGGATGACCTCAAGGTCATACTAGTGAATTGGTAGGGTCAAACCAACGCCAGTTCATTTGCACGCATTAAACACGATAATGGGCGGTGTTTCTAAACAGGGCCAAAAGGAACGTGGCGAATTTCAAATGTCAAAGCAATGGACAATACACCGGCCGCCAAATTCTCCACCTTAACTCAGCGGACGTCCCGGTGCTAGCACTTTACCTGTGCTCAGCTGCTTTCTAGGATACCCCATCGGCCACCGACACAAATGGTCCGAGCCCAGTCATGCCACAAGTGCCGGATTCTATGGAGTACAAGCCTAATCGCGTCCCTCCAATAAACCTGCATTTCTAGTACCTCTTGAGAGCGCCGCCCGCCGTGCTACCACACAGTGTTCTCACTTGGACATCTGGGCTCACCTACTTAACCAAACGCCATTTTTTACAAGGAACGTCATCATTACAGAGTAGAACCAAGTCCCCTTGTTTCACTTCTTGGGATGTTTTGAGCAGGCGGGCTCACACGTGCGACAGCCACACGTTCATAGGGTCGGTCACAAATTGTTTGGGCGGCCATAAGGTTAATTGAGTGAAGCGATAGGGACAACAAGCATCAGTTCACACGCGCACAGGACACAAAAATTAAGAGAGTTATAAACAGGGACGGAAGGAACGTAGGGCTTCCAAGCTTTAGAATACTGTACGATACAGTGCCTATGACCTACTTCCGGCTTGTCCAGTCTTACAACCGGCTTAGAAAATGCATAAGGGCTCTGTTCGACTTTTATAATACCGTCGCTTGTAAGGTTATCTGAAAATGACGGCTTCAGCAGTTTGCTTGGTTATAGTACACCACAAGGACACGGAAACGCTAGAGAAAACAAGCGATGCGGACCATGCCATCCTTCAGGCGTTGGAGCTTACACGTTATGATGCTCCTGCACTTGTACATAAATGTCAGTTGCAGGGGAAACCGCTTGATTATTTTTGGCTTTTCTAGTAGTGTGTACCAGTAATATTGCTGTTGAAGTGATGGCTCATTCTCAAGATGATTTGGTTAAACGTGTATATGCCCAAAAACTACAGTAAACAATTTTAAGACATGGGACCAGGGGAATTAGTCAGAGCTATCCTCATGGCACCAAGTTCATATCCCTTGGACGAAGTGGTGGATCATTTAGAGGTGGCATAACTACTGCGCACCGTCTTGACATAAGTGAAGTCTACTTCACTCAACCGCCGCTTTTTTGTGCTGCACTATTACGCTTCAGTATGGGTCCTATCAGCGCAGGATAATCAGGTGACGCCTTAAGCATTGCGGTTTCCCAGATTGCTTCGAGTAATTCCCGAACTTAAACGGCATTAGCGGGCCATTTTAGAGACCCTTACTGAAGCCACTGTTGTTTACAATCATGTATTAACGCTGTTTTTCTCTAGATTCACCGAACTTATTTGAATCTTAGGTGGACCTAAACCTGACGGGTTTGAATGACCCTCGAGCATGCATTTGCGTTACGTGAAAACCCAGAACATCCTACTACTGGCTATTTCCTCCATGCGTACCACATCTGGAAGACCACTCTGCTGCCTGCATACCAAGTGAGGTCACAGAAACAAAAGGCTTGGTTGTTCTCAATTGCAGGAACTCAGGAACGAGGAGCCAATGTACTTTTGTCGTACTAAAATGCTCCATCTGTCTGCTGTGCCCTGCTCTGATGCCACAGTGTCGGAAAAGAATCTCTAACAGAAGACACAATTGGCTAATTGCAAACAAACGCTTGAAAAGTTTACGAGGGACCTTGCGGAACTTAAGGACACTTTTGACATTGATCCAGGCTCGCTGTTCGGTGTTTATTGAACACCCATCATAATACTACTTATGATACTGTTTATTCCCAATTGGTGGGTGGCATACAGTCAGGTGTGAGCATAATGTTACAAAAAGAATAAAGGCATAACTGGCGGGATTTGTGGGTACAGTGCATCGCGCGGAAAAAGAACAATGCCGTAATCAGTGGGCGTTATCTGGTATAGACGTGGTCACCCGCAGGGAAAGGGAAGCACTGTTACTACTGCTTTTCTTTCATGGAAAATGTCGAGCTGAAGCAAGACAAGATCGTTAGAAATTGAAGGTGGTGGGCAAAACCACTACGAGGGAGACCGAAAAGAAGAGGAATCTTGCCTGACACTTGACAATAAAACTGCAACTTGTGAACAGTGAGGAACCAGAACAACGAATCGGGTGAAGCGGCAAATTTCGTGTAATCTAGCCGGTTAAGTCGAACCAAAACCTAAAATTATCCCTAATGACCTGTGGTCTTGGACTGTCGGGCTTATGGCTGGGGCCACGAAAAGTGTAATTGGGGATGATGAAGTGAATAGATTGGCAATGCGGATAATTGGTAGCAGGAATCTCAGAATCATGGTATCCTCTGAAACTGTGGGGACTTACTGGTCTCGCTGCTATAGTGGAGTCGGGTGCAAAATTTCCTTCGTGACAGCACACAAGCGGGAACTTGAACCGTGCAGAAGATTATTGACGTTGTGGGGAACACAGGCTGAAGGTAGACCGAAATGGTCAAATACAAAAGGAGGGTTCAGCAGACTCGAGCGAAAGTGTCCTGGAGGCGGCTGGGGACAAATGAAGATTTTGTTTGTATTTGCAGTTAATTGAACGATTGGGCAAGAGGGTAGGGTCAAGAGTAGTAAGGAAACTGTTGTGGGCGTGCTATCAAATTGGGTATGGCAGTGCCGTACCATCACTGGTCTGACATACTTCGGTTTTTGGACAATCCCGTAAAGGATGTCATATTTCAGGCCATTGGGTCAGTATTTGCAGTTGTCTGAGCAGCGGTATTTTCTCCAGGTTGGTCAAGGAAACCCGCAGAGGTAGAACAAAGCCGATGTAAGATCGCAGGTATTTTTCTGGTCAGTTTAGGTTTCCCTGTGAAAGCAGACCACAACCCAAGTGGGGTGAATAACGGCCAAACAGGCGCCTAAACTAGATCTTGCCAAATGTCGGAGCTTAGGAAGACGAGGCAATGGGATGGGATCAATAAAGCCTGGTGAGGTTAAGGAGGTGTCATGTAGGATAACGCGCTTTAATGCAGAGAGAAAAAGCTAAGCGTTTACCACAGCAAAACTGGTGACAACAGATGAGTAAATGAGGCAGGATAGTGGGGGACTTCTACTCAGTAGACTAGCGATTAAGCAGGGCTTGAGTTTGCTAATGAATTATATTATAGTACAATAACTCCAGAGCAAACCACTATCGGCAGGCAGAAAGGTGGTGTGGTTGAGGAATTCAAACATATAAGGACTGATGAGAGCAGACTTCCGGGATGATGGACTAGTTTATCTGGAATTTATTACGTTAGTTTGGCAGCACCATAACAGGAGGAAAAATGCTTCAGCTGTAGCACACCTTCGATACCCGACTGCCGTGCCACCAGAAGCACGAGGACTGGGATGCTGCCAGGTTGTCTAAACCCAAAAAGTGGAGGTCAAGAAGCAGAGTTCAGGTTCGAACCACAGACCTTCCGGTCAGTAAAGTGGCGCTCCAGCCACTGGGCCATCTCGCCTTATAACCTAGGGGGGAGAGCGAAAGTATGAAACCTGTTCATCAGTCCCGAAGCACTGCTACCAGCTTCAACTAACAACAGGTGCACGGCGAAAAACGCCTTTAGGCGCTAGTCTTGTATGCTGGTAGTGGAGGGCTAGGGATCTCGTTGTAAAAGAATGTAGATTTCTGCTCGTATGTGTTTACTCCTGGGAGCAGCAGGTGGGTGAGTGTGTTTTGTTTTGTTGACGAAGTAGGCTTTGGTGCGGTGGAACCCCACGTATGAAGAAAGTGGCTACAGCTCTGCACGTCGATGTGGGACGTGGGCAATGCAGTGTCTTCAGGCCATCCTATCTGTTTTTTGTAGATTTTTTTGTAAGAGACAAAGGTCCGCTTTTTGCTGTCTGTAGTTCAGAACGTTGCCCGGTAAACGACAAACGGGACGAGTCCAGCCACGAACCAACAAACAAAAAACAACAGTGATCTCCTATGGATTTCCTGAATTAAAGGCCATGCTCCGAACCACCGTGGATGGACGAAACACCCGTGCTACCTGGGGTTGGCGGGTATGCGAATGCACCGTGGTGCAACGCAACGACGTGATTTTGCTGCCGGGCATACCAACCACCACACGACGTTTTCATCCCTGGTGCATGTTATCAGATCTGCAGTGGTCTGTCTCCAAGCAGGCATAACTGCGGCTTGTACATTAATACATAACTCCAGCTACCAGATACTTTACCCTGTCGGGGGAATGTCAGACCAGTGAAACAGCACAGTCGTCCCGAACAAGCAACTGCAAACAAACAACAAATACAAAGGGAAAAGGCAGGCCGCGGAGGAGGCAACTGAGGTGACAGATATCTTCGGGACAATGGGAACACAGCGGAGATGCCCAGAACGTGTGGACCATGCCTAAACGATGAAGGAGTGTGACCTACCAAGCGTCCTGCAATGTTATGCGTGTGAGTTCGATGGGTTGCGTGGCGTATAATGCGTTCTCGGGTGAGAAACCCTGACTTTTCTGCTTGTGTTGGCTAGGCAATACAAAGCACCACTCATTAGAGCAAGAACGTAGCTAGAAGCAACCTGGAATGAGTTGCCTCGGGAAGAAGCCAGGTCAGCAATAGAGCACACTCTGATCTAGTAGGTGCTGAGGGTAACTGTTGGCTCAAGCAAGTCAAGGAGGTGGCAGGGTATGGTAGGGGGTTGTTTCAGTTTTTAAATTATTGTTTTACTTATTGTTTTTTGTACAATAACTGTACCATTGTTAAACTTAGAGGCATCTTGGACCCATATAAAATGCGCAAAAATTTTAATCATCGGCCGCGCTTCTGCAGCGTGCCTGAACAATTACCGGCCGCCAGCTAATCGATTGCGCACTTGAACGTTTGACCAAAGGTGGGATGTTTTGGCCTGGATGCCTGACGGCTTCCCCGCGGCGATCGTTGTAGTCTAGATTCTCTCAGTACATTTCGGGTACGCTGGGTTTATTTTTAAGAAGCTGACTTTCCTGGCACAACGCGACGACACCTTTTTTAAAAACCACGAAAGCAATGAAAGCTGGGAAATCCGTTTTTGGTTTCGCATTGCCCTACTTCAAATTGTGTGCGCAGATTTACAATAGCCCACTGAGCTGATGTCGCCTCTTTAGTAAAAGTACAGAAGCGATGGCCACGAAGCGGCCTGGTTGATGGTTCGCAACTATCCTAATATACCGTGAGGTTTTAGCCGCTGAAAGGCTGGAAGTGGTCCCCATAAAAGCTTCGGGTTTCTTAGAGATTAAACGCAAGCTGGCTTCCTTAATTTGCAAGATGGCCGCACATTGATTGTGCACAAACCGACCCATGTAATTAAACTGGCCAACACCTTCAAGGAGACAAAGTTGTTTGATCGCAGAGTGAGTAATGCTCCAGGCGAATTCCCCTCTACCACAACAAAAATATTCCCTGGTTTATCCCCCAGCACGGGGAGGCACACTCACTTTAGCCTGACCAGCTCAACATGTCATAACCTACCCCGACCCTTGGACAAAACCAAATGAATACAGCTATACCTCTGCGGCTGATCTAGAATCGTCATTCCTAAACCCAGAATAGTGAAGCTCGTCCGGCATGCGTACGCTAAAAAGAAGAGTATGCCCACCTGAACGAAAAGTGGCAATCACTTTCTGGAAAGGTTCACCTTGAACGTTTCAGTTCACGGCTTGGTCTATGGGTAACAAAAATGGAGATGGTAAAGTGTACTTGTTTAGAGTAGATAAGAACAGCAACACTTATGCCAGAAGTATCGCATTCAATTGATCTGTAATGTCACGCTGGCTCCCGGTTTGCGGAAGAGCCCATGATGGGGGTCCTTTGGAAAGGTGGGCTGTTTCCAAGCTGAACGGCATGGCTGATCCTGTTAAAGGGCCAGCAATGTGGGTAGAAAGGCGAAAAAGGCATCGGTATGCGGGACCGATTTTGCGCTAGAGCCATAAGCTCATCTCAAGGAAAGATGGGTCAGGGCCAGGGTCAAGGTGAGGAGATTTTTGAATTTTGCCAATAAGATGCAGGGAGGTAAAATGGCAGGGAGGGTGCGAGGCGTAGTTGAGGCGTTTCTGGGAAGACTTCACTTGGTTTAGGCTACATTTTACAACGTGGCTTAGGCGGAGGGATAGAAGTTTTACCGGGAAGCTTTCTTGGATTATTAATTCCAGTAAGATAAGCAGCACGACCGAGAAGGCTGGAAGTGGAAGATACAGATTGACAAACATAGTAAACGTAAAGGGGATGAATAAGAAATGTACACCTGTGGGACGGAGGGAGATAAAAATCGTAATAAACAGGACAGGAAATGCGACTTAAGTTGCGAGTGCTGTCTACATCATGAATGTTTTCTTTTTTCTTGATTTCGTTTGGGATTGACTTTGCTTCTTGACGGACCCTCGTCAACCGACCAAATATCATAATTCTTCTGGGTTTTCTTCTGCTCAGAAGTTTCAGCAGCTAGTTCTCCTGATTTAGCTGGACCAATTTTGCTTGGCAGTGTACACCATGATAGTTATCTTATTTCGGCGGCTGGTGTACGGCATCTCAGTAATTCAAATTTCCTCCCACCCCTACAGCGCAACGGCATACGCCAAGGGCGTTCCCGCTCATCAGCCATCTTCTTGGTAGTTGGTCCATCAAATTCAGTAGGCGCATGCGCTAGTAGAAGGCCAAATACTGCTAAACTCGAAATGGATAATGATGTTTGGATACTTATGCTTGCGGTTCCGAGGAGAAGGGCTGGATATAGGGGCGACTGCCCTGTCCTTCAGGAATGGCGGCGGTGGGCATCACGAGACCAGTAGTATCTGGCACGATACAGTAGGGAACAAATACAACTCAAAATGGTAAGTAGTGAACGCATATCTCCAGACCTTGACAGGTAGGAAAGACGGGTACGTTGTTGGTCAACCGCTGATAAATCCGAGTGGCTGGGTGCCAGACATGTGTAAGGCTAATTTCTTGATGGAAACATAGGCCAGTAAAAGGCCGATGGAGACCGGCTAGTAAACTGTGGAACCATAGCGATGATACAATGGTAATTATTTGTCCATAGAAAGCCGTAAACTATGGCTACTAACTTTACCCCAAAAATATTGATTCCCGGTCTACAGGACTGGAACGGTTTGCGGGATGTGCTAGCTGGGTACGCAAGTGTTGATGGTGCAGCTAGAGGAAGATGAATGGATTGTAAGTTTACAACAATGATACGGTAGTAGGGAGCTTGGCAAAATGGAAGGACAAGGAAAATGCGGGATAAATAAATACGAACATTGTGGGAGGGTCCCAGAATTGGGTTATCGGGGCCGGAAGTCAGTATTTCGAGAAAAAATAGCTACCAAAATTATGTAACTGTTTTTAGCGCAAATTGCTAACTCGAAAATCCTGCACCATAAATGGCTGCATTGGGCCAAAAATAGTGGATTTATCTATCGCGCCTCTTCTGGAGGGTCTGATCTTCCCTAGACAGGCATGTTCACCATCAGTGTGCATATAAACAAACTACTATTGTTGTGATCATGGAGAAAAACACCACTGTCGTCAATAAGGAGACCACAACAACGATGACACTTGTAGGCCCATTTTTGTCTGGCAGGTGGCACAGGAATGAAAAAATCCTAATTAATCACTGCAAAGATTTCCCAGGATGGCCTCATCGCGCCTGGTTCAGAGATCCAACACTAATCTAAAGAGTTCCGGAAGCGGTCGATCAGGGGTTAACCAAAATGCTTGGAAGCTGTAGGGCCAGTGTGCGGGAAGCAGCACTCGCATGGTCGCCGGAACATGGAAGTGCGGCGGAAGGCCAAAGGAGTTTCGAAGACCCGGATCCTTGTGGGTCTGCACAAAATGGGTCAAGGTACAGCTTCGTACTGTTTGAGGCCTAAATGTGCAACTGTGGGGTTTGCAGAAACTTTTATACAAATTTTTGCCGCTTTTGGCTGAGAGAGAGTACTGACGAGCCGAAGGTGAGCAGAGGTCCATTGCTCTCTCTAAGTGCTGCTATGCAAACTCACGGGATCATCCACATTCAGCAATGCTGGGCATTTAAGAGTAATGAAGAGATTAATGAAAGAGTAACGGAGTTTGTGCAAAGTTTGTGCCGGGAATGAATCATTTGAAAACTTGACCGAGAACTTTAGAAGTTCTGGAGCAACGTGCGAACTAGAAACGTCCCGAAAACGAGGGTGATCAATGACTAAGCGGAGCAAAGGCCGGTGCTGATGGCCTTTATCTAGCTCAGAAGAAGGGCTCCTTAAGAAAGCTTGCCAAAAGAGTGAAGACAAAATAAGTACCTGACCTTGATTCGGCAGCATCTGTGAGGCCGAAAGTAGAGGAACAAGATTAAGCGACATAGAGCAGAATGTGCAGGATTGTCGAAAACGAGTGTCGTGGAAAGATATTGATGACTTTCGCCGTCGACTTGCGGTAAGATCTATTAGACCTAACGGGGCGAAAACTGGGCAAGCCACGGCTTGGCACTGTTAGTAAATCGGGTAGACGATAGCCTATTTAAGGGGTATAAAACGAGTGCGAAGATAGATGACACGAAGTCGGATGCACGTTCCATTGCGATCTTCCGGGCCAGTAGGTTCTGTGTGTGCTGTTGATTACGGATGACTGGATTTCTGGAAGCCGAAGAAAATTTATATCATTGAGGGATCTTTGAGGTCCCAAGTATAAGAGATCGAAAGTAAACAACTAGTCGCATGCTTTTGTGAGCCTTCAGACTATTTCAGCGGGGGGGGGGGTTGCAGCGAACTTGAACTGGCATGGAGCGACAGTGGAAATAGTTTGATCATTTTCTAGGACCGAATGTATCGCAAGAGTCTTGAGTAAGCCAAACGCTCGTTACGCCCGTTACGCCTATCTTAGGACTTGACGGCTGGCAACAACTCTCTGCCGAGTTCTGGGTGGTAGTAATAGTAGTGGTAATAGAACTGGCGTAGTGTGCATGAGCATTCGGTCAGTGACTCACGTTTTCGTTTCACAAAGCGTCAAACTGATGTGTAGCACCTAAGGCATGAGGTATGCGATCAGGTGAAGAAGAGAAGGAATGGGGCAGAGCTCCCGAAACCATTGCAGTTGTCCGTCAAAATGGAGAGTACTTGGTTTGGACCCCAACTGCTTTTAAGGATAGACAGCTAGACTTGACCTATCTGCCACCTTATATGATTACACACTGGCGGGACGGGTTCTAGGAAACACTGCAGCGATCACTTCAATTAGGGGCATTACTGTGGCACTGTGATACCGTGATGCTGTCTATAATGGGGTGCGTATTAGTGAGTAGAAGTTACTAGGGGGCAGACTACATTGTGGAATGGGACTAGGCTTGCAAGGTGCTATTTCGATACATTTCCGTTTGTTGTTCCCGGGAGAGCATCGTCGGAGCTCAACTGAGGACATGTTAGTGTCCCCTGTTGAGTGAACATAACGATAAAGTCCCGGCAAATAAAGCAGTGGGAGAAGCAAAGGCTAAAAGGCGTGGCAATGGGCTCGGAACGAGCACCTCTTCTTGGGCGGTAAACGCATAGAATAGGCTGCTGTTGATAGTGACTCACTCTTCCGCAAACCCGGCCTTATCCTCAATATGTCACTGAATGAGAACGGTGAAAATAGTTTGGTGCTAAATTTGTGGGTAGGGAAATTGAGCAACGGCGCAAACGCTTCTAGTGTAACCAAAAATGATGAGAACGACGCACAATTTGGCCTTCTCAGTCGCTTCTCAACCCACTACGTCCGGAGGAATCGAAATAGTCATAGTAGCTTAGGAAACCGCATTCTCAGTTGCTCCCGAGCTTAGAGGAAACAAACCTATTCTTGTTGTTGCGCACACCAATACAGTCTACACCAACGCACTTCTACCTGCACCGCGAAGCGCTACGTATAACTACAGGATCAACTCCTGGTCGCTTTGTGTTAAGAACGTCAAAATACTTTGAACGTTTGACCATCGGTGTCTTCGGAGCTTGGCCTGAGTCCGATGAAAGGTTTTCGTGAGAAATAACTTGCCCATGGTAAGTGGACGAATTACGCTCAATAGATTGTTTGTGCTTGGCCACGTGCTGTGTATCCCACTTGACCGACTTCTTCGAGGTCCCTTTTTGCACCACGCGAAGGTTTTGAACGAGTTCGGAGGTCCAGCAATTACTTCGCAGCGAAGTGTGGGAGTCATTAAATTCATAAATTCAGCCAAGCTGATCATGGCCCCCTCTATCGTTGAGACCCCTAAATGGGAAACGTCAACGTCTAGGGGAAATGTCAGACATGGCCCAGTGGCACTCAATGGCACACTTGCGCTCAAGTGTTTTGTGCTTTGGGAAGCTCCTGGGTGCTGGCAATTTTGGAATGGTGTGTCTTCGGCTACACAGGAGCAGGTTCTCTTAATGGAGGTTTGACTAAACAACTCTGTCGAGTTGGATCAGTAAGATTTTCATGTTTGAGACTTAAATCGCAAGGTTGAGGCAACATGGAGCAGCCGGATTGCTGGGCGAATGGAAGTGGGATTACAACTTCGCTGTCTTAGTACATGGGAAAACTGAGGATATAGAAACATCAATGCAAGTCTGGGGAAGCCAGGCTCATGGACAATGGCAAATCGCTTCGCGGCATGGGCGAAGATGATGCGTAGTAAATGGGCGCTGGTTTATTCTTCGTCGAACGAATAGATTACTGTGGATAACTTTGGGTATAGTTGTATTCAGGCTATTTTTATACGGGACGATAAGCACAATGTTGCCAAAGTCTCTTCAGCAGCCCACGGCCGGTTTACCCTTCTCGTAGACCATCAGGTAAGGACAGCCCCCAAATAGCTGTAGAACCTACGTACTACTTAAACTCAAATTGGACTGCTAGATGCTAGTCCAAACTACCAGTTGATCGTTGTCGGTTTGTGACCCTTCCAAGGTAAATAAGCTGGGTTTTATGAACGTAGCTTCCGTATCAGCACTTTTAGCTGCCACAGTGTAGAGGGATCGTGGTGATATTTGCCCTGTTTCTCAAATGTTTTGAGGCTGGCAGTGCTGCACAAACTTCTTTGGGCGTACTAACCGGATGAAGTGTGGGACGATAATGTGATTGGTTGAGAGCTGGTTGACTCTTGCTCGTGCTACCAGGGGAATAACGGGAAGCAAGTCAATAAGAAATTCCTCTTAGCGGTCGGTTGCTTTGATGCGTGCTGAAGTTGATGCTGTCGTAAATATGCTTTATGCATGTCAGAATGACCTGAAGTTCATGGTGGGAAGCAGATGGTGAGGATTCTCTAAATGCAAACATGAAGCAGTGACAACTGCCATGAGGCGGTTGTAGAGAGCGGGTTTGTAGAGAGCTATGGACTGGTTATAAGAAGGGCAGGAGCGTTATTTGTGATAGCGCGCTAAACAGCCGTCATAAGATATTCGTACTTCTGAGTGTATGCCATATTGTAGCCCACTACGTGGGTTGGATTACACATTCATGACCCCAGAACCACTCTTTCAGACAAACTACAACAGGGGAATTGAGGTGGTTTTCAGGCAACAGACCAGGAAATGAAAGTCTGTGGCCAGTAAATGTCATGATGTTTCCATCTGCTGCTTGCTTTTGGTGGCCGTAGAGACCACAAAGCCGTTTGCATTGCGTTTTTTAAATATCTTGGGCAAGGATGTCCCATCATATGCTAAATTTGTATCGGAGTAGCTCCAAACCCACTTTCGTAACACATTGCAGAGACTACAAACCACACCACTTTGGATTAACTGGAGAGAGATTATCCGTCAGACAGCACCAATAACAAATTCCCGTTAAGCTATATTAACACTTGCAAATCTACAAGCATGGAGGCGAGGAAGGACGTAGGCCCAACTGAAGCAGTGCCCATATAATATCCCAAGCGATAACCAGGTGTCAACGTGAATTTGTGTATGCACGACAACAAAATGGGAAAGCAGTCGCCAGGTACATAACGATTTACCTTATCACTGAACTCTTTAGAATAAAAATCGTGAAAACCATCAGGCAGAAAAACGCACAAGCCAGGGAAGAAGCCAACGGAGGCCCCCAAAGTAATATAAAAAGCCTGGCAAAACGAGGAACTATCGGAACGTTCACGAAACAGAGACCAGATGATTCACTAAGATATAAGAGGGAGTGTAAGTCAAAAAACTATATACCGTACTGACAATTCAAGGGTTACTAAGAAGTAGAAATGGCAAGTGGACAATTGAAACCGAAATAAAATTACCGAAAAGGGTGCTCAAATAAAAAAATTAAAGTGGTTAGAAGACTGGTCGGAACAAAGTCCACAAGAAAGGCAGAATGGCCTAATATAATCGAAGGGAAAGAACTACCTCAATGGAGTTGTACGGTTCTGTTCTGCGACCGTGATCTCAAGCGCGGAATTGGTCATTTAGCATAAGCGCGCGATCCAGGCGTCCCATCTGACGGGTAACGCGTGATCTAATTCAACGACGGACGGTCAGTAATAATTGCGGCAAAACCGAATTCTGCGAACTTTACCTGCGCTTGTTCAGTAGTAGCAGTGGGGCAGGAAACAATATATTGAATTAGACGTGGGCAGACATTATAGATAGGTAGACCGTGGTCCCATGGTAAATTAACAGTAAATAATGAGTAGAATTGGAAGAACGCTTACGGCAAGATTGAAGCTTGAGCAGTTAGGATGGCACAGAAGGAGCAGTGTACCATCGGACAAATTAAGCGGGAAAATGTTCTGCAGTTTAAAGTGGGACAAAATGTTTGACAACAAACCCAGAACTGACTGTGAATAAATCGAGCCATGAAAACAGCTAATACAAAATCAACCTTGCATAAAATATAATAGTTTAGCCTTAAAACTGGAGCAATCATGGGAACGGTGATGAATTAGTCTAAGGAATAGAGAAAAATTGCTAATTAAGTCACGTAATTTACACTCCCCTGGGGTTTAGGGTGAACGTCAACCCTCCTCAATGTTTTGCTTCAGAAAACACAATTGTCGAACGTCTCTTTCCAAGAGTCCCGTCACCGTTCAAACCATGAAGTCACGAACTCGTCCACCCTCTCCTGGCGTAACCGTTTGTACAAAACCTTTGGCCACGAACCCTGGGTACGAACGTCTTGACTAAAAGAACCAAGTACACCACCTTAAGATCACGGCCAGTTCCCACCCACTTGTCTTCGATACAGAGTAGGTAAGTATTCCTTTAAACATCGGGCCCAGAAAGCGTCTGCTAATTTTTTCGCCTGGCGCCATCGTCGAGCTAGCTTCGTATTTGATCCAGGTGAGTTTTTGACTGACGGGTTGCCGCGGAGTAGGCAATTGGAGATGGTTAGAAATAAGTGACCCAAGATCGAGATGATCATGCGACAACTTCTTCAAGGGTCGATTATTAATGATTCTTCTACTTCAGTTAGCACTCTTTTGAGGACTTCATCAGTTACCAGCCGATCACCAAATGGCAATCTCAGTATCCTCCGGATAGGGTAAATCGTTCTTTCCCAGATGCCTCCGCTGTGGCTGGTCTTTGATGGAGCAAAAGCTCAAACACATCCTCGTTGTAGTAAGACTTTAGACACTCCTGGTTCGTTCGTTGAAGGTTCTGTTTGAGCTCAGCTTTAGCACCGTGAAAATTAGTACAATTATTACTGTAGATACGAATTGGACATCCTTGCCTGGCAGCAAACCTGAGAAAAGCGCCCAAAAACGAGTCCATTTCGAGAGAACAAACCATCTCAATGTGCACAGCACGCATTGTTAAGCAAGTGAAGATACATCCGTAAAGTCTTTCAACCCCAAGATCTACCGTTTTATTAAAGGCCCAATATAATCAACACCACCCGCCTCAAAAGATGCTTCATATGCCTTATATCCTTATATGCCTTACATGCCTTATATGCCTTATATCTTCGGGAACCGGAGCCATAATTTGTACCTCAGGTTGAGAATGAATGCGTCTGCAGCTAAAACAAGAAAGCAGGACTCCCTGGACGACCGCTTGACCTTTGATAACCCAAGAGTTTTCACGCAGCATATTATGGACGTGCAAATTTCCAGATTAGTGTATGGGTATGCTGGACGAGGAGCTTGGTTACGAAATGATGGCTTGACAGAATTACTGGGTGCTCATATCGAGAGACACTGCAGCCCATCATGGTTGTACTCGAACACGTAAAACAACTTGATGGTACGTTCGAAATTGGTTTCGTTTTTCCCTCGTGCTAATTCGTGAAAGAATTCTTTCACTATTCAAACTATTTACAGAGTTTATACGTGTTATTTGTTGAATTTTCTCACACCAACATAACATTTACGTTATAATCCCTGTTACTTTGCACCCAGTTCCTACTCTGCATCTAGTCGCACTCATGTCACTAGTCAATGCAGGCTGCCCTCTGCAGTCATCGATGGTCCACAACAGATGTGGGCGAAATGGCTGTCCATCGAACGTGAGACGGGGTATGCAATGCCACACCTGCAAGGCCTGGTGACACTTTAAATGCACGGGTTTACAGGACGACCAGATAAGCCAACTGGCTAACTCTCCTGACCCGTTTGTATGCGCCAGCTGCCTCCACATTAAGGTGCAATGCATTCCCCAACTAGGGAAAAAGCCATAAAAAAACAAGACCAATTCCTCACTACCGAATCACAGACCAGTGTAAGTGCTCCTCGTTAATCGATGTACTCGCAACGAAACTCGAGCTTCTCTCTAAAGCTCTGACAGACGCAAACACTAAAAATGCAGCGATCTGGACGAAAGTTGACAAGGAACTTTCCTCGCTGAACGAGTACCTTGCACTATCCACCCCTGGTCTGCTGGCTGCGAAAAATGTTATCCAGCTCTCCGATGCGGCAATAAAGACCGCCACGGCGTCTCTAGTGGACAGACGCGTAAGGGAGAGCAGACTGATAATCTGGGGGTCATTCTCTAGAAAAGTCACGCCAACGAAGCAGGCACAATCGCTCCTTGGCAGTGTCCTCTCAAAGCCTGACCACGAATCGCTTCACGCAGACTGGTTACGCCAGAAGGGAAGCAAGCGAACACTCGGGCTTCTCGTTACCCTTTCCTCGCCGTCGGCCGTACAGAAGGTTTTGGGTCGGGCTGTCAGCGTCCAAAAGGCAAATCCAACGATCAGGCGTCTATCTGAGGATCGCCCTCTAGACGCACGGAGCTAGGCCACAGCAGTTCTAGGGAAGAGATGCGGAAAAAGCTTCCGGATGGCGCCAATTCGGCCGATCCCAAACTTAAGGCCAAACCGATTGTAGTTATAGCCCCTTGTGCTCCTGAAAGCACGCCGAGGCAAACGACCGCGACTCCGGACAGCAGTTTCTACTCAACCACCGCGGACCCCTCGAATTCTATAGGCAGTGACGCTCTGGAGGAGGCAAGTCTCACGTGGACGGAGCGCCCAAAGTACGTACAGTTATCAGCACTTCTTTCCGTAACAGACGTCAAAGGTGCAACAGAGAACTCCGCACCCAAGCTACAACCGAGCTGGATTGGGTCAAACGAGCGGAGTCAAGTGGCGAAGCCTACCGGCAAACCAACCACATGCGCTGACGTCGACATCGGGGAATGCTGCGAGAACCGTACATCCACTGAGGCTGTGAAATTGCCAATCTCTAGCTCCACTCCGTCTAAAGTAGCCTCTTTGATTGTGGACACAACTCTTGCCCAGGACCATGACAATCAAAGCCACAAGCCTGACCACGGCGAGCCGAACAGTCCCTCATACACCCAGTTGGCCACGCTGATCGCGGGTGACTCGGATGACCACACAGGCGCGAAAGAAAGGCGACTGCGGCAAAACAAGCCATATACAACTCGCCAAATCAGAAAACTGCTGGCTGGCTTCAAGGTGCAGTCCTCTGAGAAAACCAGCCTCATGGGAGCACCACCAAAAAAACTACCCGGTGCTGCCACCCAGCGCTCAAAGCATCACAGAGGCACCTTTCCGACCAAATCGCGCCAAAATGCCCAAGAAACCAAACAGACGCGAGATCGCCCATTGAGCAACAGCGAACCTGGCCGTCCAGAAGAAGTTAAAGAAAGGGCTACAAGTAGCAATGGTCGAAATTTTCGCCCACGGGGAAAAAAACTTCGTCCACCAAAACTAATAGGCCCGCGCAAACCGGGCTCCCACAGGGCGAAAAAAACCCTGCAAATGAAAAGCAACCCACGAAACCACCAATCGAGGGAGCAGACAAATATGCCTCAGAGGTCCCCTCGGAGCCCTCGACTCAAACCCGACGTGCAGCTATTAAGCCTGCTAACCTCCCTGGTTACACAACTCTCGGCTCCTCACCTTCGGAGGCAGCAGAGACAGTGTTGAAATGCTTGTCCACAAACTGTCTTAGCCTCTTCAACAAACTTTGCGATATTAAACAGTCAATTTGTCTTGAACAGCCGTCCATTATCGCACTCACAGAGACCTGGCTCACACCAGATGTCTCTGACGCGGAGACTTCAATAGACGGCTACTCTATTTTTCGAGCTGACTCAAAACGAGGGAGAGCTGGTGGGGTTGCTTTATACTTACATGCGGCCCTGCCAATCCCGATTGTCCTCTCTGATACCACTCCTGCACCTTTTTGTGATGCACTGTGGCTTCAAGTCCCGCTGCGCGGGTCCGATTCTCTCCTTCTCGGTGTGGTCTACCGTAGCCCCTCGAGTCCTCCGGAAGATGACCACTTCCTCATACGAACCCTTGGGCAACTCTCCTCCAGCTACCACTTCACTCATCTCCTGCTGGTAGGTGACTTCAACGCTCCAAAGGCCCCCTGGACGGAGCTCCAGTGCGTCGGATCAAGTGGACCCTTTGCAGCGGCGTTGACCGAAGTCGTTCAACAGAGCGCTTGGACTCAACATGTCGTTGCACCCACCAGATACCGCGCGGGCCAACAACCGTCCCTCCTGGATCTGGTCATCACCAACGAAAGACATTTCGTTGATCAGGTGACAATTAACGCTCCACTGGGACATAGCGACCACTGTGTGCTCACCTTTGATTTCATCTGCTATTGGGCCAGAAATCCCGAACCCCAAACGTGGATTCGAAACTTCTGCCGTGCAGACTTTTCGGGAATGCGCATCTTTCTTAACCAAGTGAAACTGGGGCCAGCCTCAGTGGAAGACTTATATAGGACTATTGTCCAGAAAGTTCACGAGGCTGACGCGATGTTAGTCCCAAAAAAAACAGCACGCAGTCGGATGAGCCGTAAACTACCCAAAAGAATCCGGCGTCTTCTGGAAAAGAGGTCACAACTATTTCTCAAAAAGTTGACTACAGGAGACACAGAAGATGAGCTGGCATTTCGTAAAATGCGGAACCGCTGTAAATCGGAAATCCGCCAATGGAACATACGAAAACAAGCCACCATTCTAGACCTCGCCCGGAAGAACAGAAATGTGCTGTTCAAATACATGCGACATCGCCGAAGAAACAAGCCATCCGCGTTCTCCCTGAGGGACAGGAACGGGGAACCCACGAGTGACCCAATAGTGGTATCTGAGTTCTACAGAGATCACTATGCAGGTCTGTATTCAGTCCCAGCGTCCTCGTCACATCCAACGTTGTCAAGGCGTACCTACGAACGGCATCTAACCGACTTGGTATTCACGGTGGAGGACATTCGTCAACTCCTGCACAAGATCAACCCATTCTGCGCGTTGGGGCCCGACGAAGTCCACCCAAGGATCCTGAAGGAAACGTCGTACACACTGGCAACTCATTTCCATCTGCTGTTTCGTCAGTCGCTTGACGAAGGCCACCTTCCCTCTGTTTGGAAGGAAGCGATTGTCACGCCAATCTACAAAACTGGTGACCGACTATCGCCTGGCAGCTACAGGCCTATAAGCCTCACTAGCGTGCCATGCAAGGTGATGGAACGCATTCTGAAGCGAGCCATTCTAGATCACCTTACTTCCAACAACTTGATTTCTCAAGCTCAACACGGATTTCTCCCAAACCGTTCCTGCGTGACGAACATGCTCGTATTTATGGACAGCTTAACCCAAGCCAAGGACGAGGGACTCATATCGGATGCCATATTTTTCGACTTTTCAAAAGCATTTGATCGAGTCCCACACGTCCCTCTGCTCCACAAACTCGAGTCTTACGGGATTCAAGGGAAAATCCTACACTGGATCAAGGCATTCCTATCAGACAGATCATTCCGAGTGAAAGTAGGCTCGACCTACTCTTCTGCGGCGCCGGTCTCCATTGGAGTTCCTCAGGGCTCCGTTTTGGGACCTTTGCCGTTTCTGATATACGTCAATGACCTTCCAGATGTTATTTCAAGTCCATGTCTACTTTTTGCGGACGACTTGAAATCGTGGAGTTCCAATGCCAGTGCCCTCCAAATTGATGTAGACGCCGCAAAGCAGTGGTCGTTGGACTGGCACCTTCCTCTGAATGACGAAAAGTGCGTCCATATGTCATTTGGAGGAGACTCAGCGAACTCCTTTGTCATGCATGGTGAGAAAGGACCAGAAGACATCACGAGGATAGATGCCAAAAAAGATTTGGGTATCTGGCTCTCTCCAAACCTGTCCTTCTCACTGCACCTTGAGAAATCGGCTCAGAAGGCATTCGCTGTTCTACGGATGATTCGGCGTACCTTCTCTCGTATTACTCGCACGGACTTCCAAATACTCTATGGGGCCTATGTCAGACCGCTCCTTGAATATGCCAACCCGGTTGTCTACTCAGGACGCACGAAAGACGTAATCCTCATTGAGCGTGTCCAGCGAGCTGCTACGAAAATGGTTGCCGGTCTCAAGTCCATGGACCACGAAACGCGTCTCGCGGTACTCGACCTCTTTCCCTTGGAGTATCGTCGCCTCCGAGGGGACTTAATCCTTACTTACGCCCTGTTTGAACAAGGCTTGGCCAACAGGTTTTTCACCGTTGACCCAGCAAACACACGGCGGGGACACGGTAAGAAGATTTTTAAGCTCAGAGCGCACACCTTCATTAGGCAAACTTTTTTCTCATTTCGGGTAGTTGCTGCGTGGAATAACCTTCCTGAGACGGTTGTCCACGCTCCCTCTAGAACTCAGTTCAAAACACTATTAGACACTTATTTACGCGAGTCCTCGCGCTGGCAAACATACTGCCCCGCGCTGAGAACTTAAAGAGCAGTGCTACACCCTTTTTTCACTTGTGCCTTTCAGGTGAACGACAGCTGCTGAACGACAAGAACAAAACCGACCCGGGAAACTTGGGCAAAAGCCTCGCTCCAATCCGTGAATCCGTGAATCCGTGAGAATAGTCGTCGTATTTGACCCGGCAAACGCAGGGGTCTCTAAACGTTAAAAGACACCGTGGATTTCATTAGGTTTATTTCGTTTATGAAGCAGCCTGTTTGGTCCGACCTAAGAATGAGGCATTCCGTCTCCACCAGATTTGTTATGGTCAATCTAACACACTCGTCTCCGGGAAGAATGGATCTTCTGCACCTCATCCATAGGCAGAAAGGTCGCAGCCATGCCACTAGCCTCCTTGACAGACTCCAACTAGACACGTGTTTGAAACGATCGATTCAGGCGGCGTAAGTGGAGGTCACACGTTCCACCTCAGATTTTTTTAGCTTAACAAGCAAAACAGGAAGAAGATAGTCAACCGGCTGAGGGCCACTGGTTGAGGTCTTTTCTCAAAATTTCGGAGCCAGATAACCACATGGACAGTTTGAATGTGTCTGAACGTAGACCAGGGGAAGTTGTATTTGCAAAATTGCGCTTGATTTCGACGTACATTTAATCTTCAGGTTCTGAATAATCAAGGATGGACGCCAGTCGGTTAGCCAGGAAGGTCTCATGGCGCGTAATTCGTTTGGGTACCATTCGTAGCACAATCGGACAATCTGTCCACAGAAAAGATGAAGCTATATCAACAAACAACTCTCCTCTCACATAAGCATAGCGGATGCTACAGTGGCGGTAATCGCTAACCGCGCTATGCTTGTGTACTTGATGAAAAAACTCTGGACTTTCCTATCAATAATGCACAGTGAGGTATTCTCGGCAGACGGATCAATTGAATGTAAAGCGCAGCACCATAGCCGATCTCCGAATCATCAGAAGATGCGTGCAGCCCATTCTCACAGTCTGAAGCAAATGAAGCAAGTGCACAAAACTCGTTTTTCTGGTTCATCGTTTTTCGCAATTTGAATTTTTTTTATCATGCACCATACAGGATGCCTCTTGTTCGCTCTCCCTCATTCCATTTTGCCCGCCACCTTCAAGGCTTATAGATCCGATCTTTTTTTAGCCTGATATATTCCTCAGAAATAATATAAACTCCTGGTAACTGTGTTCACTTTCCCATGCCGGTTTAGGCCTGACCAAGTCTACATCGGATACTGCCCACTGTTTATGACTCTTTTTTCGCGCAATTCCCAGTACCCACTGATTCCTCCAGTCAGCCTTATTCTGATTGTAACCGTATGATCATGCCTGACGATATACCATCCACTAGTTGGGAATAAACTTTGTTATTATTATTTGGGTCAGATGCACCGTGATGTGCGGATCCTTTCTACTTTTTGTACATTCAGTAACCAATTCATCCATTTCAACGTTTCCTACAATACACCCAATGCCCTCCTTACGTAGTCTGGTTGACGATCTTGTTGAAGTAGTTTAGTATTAGATATTGCCCCGGGTACATCACACATTGCTTCTTCTACGTTACTAAAGAAACCTGTAGGCTTAAATGCACCCGATTCCACGGCCTCCTTGAATTGCGTGGCCGTAGTCTTTACCGCTCTCTTCCTGGGCAAACTGATCAGGCAATCATCAAGGTAGAAGGATCGATCGGCTAATCTTACCGCTTCGTCTCCGTAGGGAATAATGAAGGTTTTGTTGGCCTGCCTTAGAGCTAGACTAACGCAGCAGGGCGATGAAGTCATGTGAACATTCATGCGGCAGGAAATTGGTCGATTAAAAAGTTAACTGTCGGTCCACCTGAGAAAACGTAGTGCATTCCGATAAGGTTGTGGAACTTAACATGATGAAACAGCTTCAATATCGGCTACCAACACAGAAAGAAATCCTAGAAGGAAGCCGCATAAACCTTTCACCAGATCTAGACCAGCTGGCAGCTGCAAATTAATAATAATAATAATACTAATGTTTATTCCTAAATTTTGGGTGACATACCGTCTGGCATGATCATACGTTTACAGTCAGAATGAAGCATGACTGGGGGATTTGCGGGTAGTGCGGATTGCGCGAAAAGAGGACAATGTCATAAACAGTGGGAAATATCCGATGAAATAATATTACGTTGCTCTCCCAACTTGTAGGGAACAATGGTCAGGAGGTCCGACTGGTTCAAAGACATGAACATGGCATGAACTAAAACTGAAAACCATTGCTGGCCATGAGTGACCTTGGGCGCTTGGGCAAATGGCTGGAGTCACAACGAGCAAAAGTGGAGATGGAGGTAGAATAATTCGAATAGGGAGCACATGGCGAGTTTTGTCTCAAAAATGTGGCTTAATCTGAAATTAAGCAAACTCACTGTTGTAGGGAAGTCAGTTGCAGCAGATAGGTTGGATGGGGACGTGGTGTTAATGCATAGGGCGAACCAAACATCGTATACGGATTTGAACTTGTGGAAGAGGCAAGCCGAAATTGTGGCAGAAAATCAGGCTAGCCAAATTTGGGCGAAAATTCATCGGGTACGAAAGAACTCGTCCCAGAGACGGGGCCGGTTGAAAAATTTGCTCGAAGTTGCGACTACAGGCTCGATTGGGCGAGGGGTTGCGGTCGAGATTTTGAAGAGAATAGTTGCGGGAGTGCCATCACACTGGGTATGACAGTGCCATGCCATCATTGCACTGACATGCTTCGGTTTATGGACAGCCCCGTAACGGTCGTCAAGGGTGCCGCGATCGGAGAAGGGATACGCAGTTCTGTAGCAGCTGGATCTGGGTGAGACGGGGATTGACACAGAGAGTCAGACGGATGCAGGGTCACAGATAATTTCCCTTTCGTTGGAGGACCGTGTGAGTGTAGACCGGGGACCAGCCAGTTTGAATGAATAACAGTCCTACGGGGCGTTTGGGCAACTGCAGTAGAAGTTTGAAGCTTGGGAAGAGGGGCAACGAGGAAGAAGTAGAATGAAAGCAGTAGCATGTTGCGAGTGTCAGGAGGCATATGATACAACGGTGTCAACAGAAAAAAATCTAAAAGGGGATGACAGCAAGCTAAATGGACCCAGGAAAGGTGGATACGTTTGCTGATCTAGAAACCAAGTACTAGTTGGGCCAGAGTAGGTGCATAGTTTTAGGATAGTAAGAACTTTGTCGTCGAGGTAGCTAGCAGGGAGGCTAGACGTTGGACTAGTTGGAACGGGCGGCAGTTTTTAGCTTACCAAAGAATCATGACATAGGGTCTCCGTTGTGCAAAGAAAGGGGTTAATGTGAGCAGTGACAGTAGACAAGTAAAAAGCGGATAGGCAACAGGCTCCCAGATAATGGATAAGAACCGTGGCTTAACTGAGATCTACTGCGTCAACCTAACAGGAGATTAGGATTAAGGATCACCAGTCGCCGAGTCACTGCTGTCAACTCCAGAAAACGAATGGTGCATAGCAAAAAGAACAGCCATTAAATGCTAGCTGTGACTGGTTGTAATCAGGAAATAATAATTTATTTGCATTTTGTGCATATGATCGTTATAGATGACAAGAGGATAGAACGTGTGTGCTATGTTTGGATGGTGAAGTGAGCTTGGGATGGTGTGATCCAACTAAGACAAAGGTGGCAACTCCTTGCACGTCGACATTAGCCGTGAGCCTCACACAGTACCCTCAGGCTACCCCATGCATATATATATATATATATTAAGACAAGCGAAAAGACACCTGTCATTCGCTTGTATTTCTTGGTGTTACGAGACAAATGACAACCGGGACAAGTCCAATCCAGCTGCAGACAAACGGCAACGGTGCTCTTTTTTTGGTTTTCCTGAATTAAAGGCCAGGCTCAGAACCACCGGCGATGGGCGATACACCCGTGCTGCTGGAGGTATGTGGAGATTTTGCTGCACGGTTAAAAACAACTCCAACTTCGCCTTAGTTTTCCGCTTCAAACGGCATGGTGTGTTAGGTACAATACACTCGGGTCTACTTCTGCAAAGCGTTTACTTACATACTCTTTAACCTTTTCAAGGTAAAATTTCCTAAACATAGAGTCACGTTCAAGACTACCCTTTAGAACCAAAAGTCCACTGACAGCCAGGTTTCTGACACGGGAATCCATCTTTTCAAGGTAAAGGTATTTTATAGTATCCGTCCGCTGGTTCCAAAGACGTAAGCATTCAGTCATAGGTCACTCGATTGTTCAGCGATGTCGCTTACTTAGTACATGTAGCTTCGAGGAATTTGAAGTTGAATATACGCCGTAGCTGTAAATTCAAGTTTTCCGTTCAACTGAATTGATGGAAAATTGCTTCACTTTGATTCCCATTGGGATTTGATTATAAAGGCCCTAAAATTGACCATCTCAACGGTTTTCTAACTGCACAACGGTAGTGCAAGCTCTCGAGTCTCTGCTCTAGCACCCAATGTGCTAGAGCACACCTGATAAGGGGACCTATGTCTACCGGTTTGGAAATGCTGTTTCCCTTAAATGTTTCCACTTATGGGACTGTCCGGGAAGTGGGGCGAGTGATCGTAAAAAGGATATGGAGTCGACCACCCGAACACGATGAACAGGCATTACTTCCTTAGAATCAAGCGATTCTACGGAGAATGAAACTGACGCATATCTTGTGATACTCTCCAGTGATAGTTTCAATCATTAATGACACGTTTGTATTTTTCACTCCCAGTTTTGGCAGAAGTGAACTATTAATCAGGGTCGTACGAGCACCGTTGTCCAGAGAGGCGTCTGGCTTGCGGATCAGAACTGGCACCGCTGCAAGCGAGATATTTGATTTGGAAAAGTACACTTTGAGATAATGCACACCTTCTGATGCAATCTCAGGTGGTTTTGGTTCGTTTCATGTCATGGGAGAGCCCGGTCGGAGCAAAAGTGGATGATGCTTCCCCACACATAACTGGAACCTACAAGCATGTTTCAATCGGCATGCGTGAGCCGGATGGTTTGGTTTTAAAAATAAGGAACATACTCGGCGTCAGTCTACAAGGCAATTCTGCTTACAACTGGCATTTCAACAAATCTTGAACACTGATCCAGGTAGTGAGATGAGCCACACTGCATATTTTTGGTAACCTGGCTTTACTTGATCTGCCGTTGTCTATCTGCGCCGCCAGGATAGCTGCCTTATACAGTAGAGATTTGTGTCGGTTGGAGCCTGATTGGGTTTGGCTGTGGACGCATATACCTTCGTCCAACAGCGTACACCTATATAGCTGCTGCTGCGTCAGCCCTGGCACTCATGAAATCTGCCAGTTCGTCGAATATTAGATCACGCTGGAACTTGAATCACTTAACTGCCAAGTTTAACCAATCATTCTGCGTGGTGTTAGGCAAGCTATCTACGATAGCTCCGATGGTCCGACGAGAATTAAGATCATTTGCATATGGCAGCCGTTTCAACGTAGCCCAGCAAGTCATCATATCACCAGCCAAAATGATTAAAGCTTTATGATCGACCCTTCTGTCAACTCCTCTATCGAGGTAGCTGCAATGATGTGGGAATTACCAAATCTGCGTTCACGTATACGTAGTGCTTCTGCGTAGCCTTCCTCGGGTTCCAGAACGATACATCGTCTATTCGCTTGGGCTGTCTCAACTTCACAATGATGCACCAGGTACGAGAATCGGTCAGCCGGATCACAAGTAAGTCGGGTAATAGTGGACATGAAACTGCGCACAAAAATGAGGTATTCGGCGGGGTTTCTATCACATTTCGACAGTTCCCGCGCGAAAAGCTTCGTGCAAGCTTGCGCAGTTTTAAGAAACTGATCATCTTGCTGCGTGTTCGAATTACATACATGAATAGTTGGGGGAGCTAATAAGAGTATCTTGCTCAAAGAAGATTGGGAATTCCTTTGGGTCATGTATGGAATTTATATATCTTTTTATGGCATCAGAGTGTTCATTTATAGCAGGACAAGGAGAAGCTTCCAAAAACTTAGAGTTCATCGAACGAGCAACTTCACCTAATTTTTCAATCTCCTATTCAAAACTGTCTTGATATTCAATAATTCTTTTACTAGCACCGGCCTTTAACTCTAATTTTTAATCTTTCTACGGCCAGAGCCAGTTCCTCCATCAAGTCCTGTGTGGGTAGTCCGCTACTTGTGGATGCATTAGACGGAGAAGGCAATTGAAACGCAGATATTACGCCTCTCGCTACAGCCAGATATTGCCTCTGGATGGTATTTATAGCCAACATTTTACGATCCTGTTCTTAGGCAGTAATCACAAAGCAAGGAAGTGGTTAAATTAGTTGGCCTTAATGCACAATGTAAGTGTCCTATCTGACGGGTAAAGTGTAGTCTAATTCAACGACGGATGGTCCTTGATAAATGCGGCAAAACCGAATTCTGCGAACTCACTTGCTTTTGTTCAGTAGTCTCAATTGAGCAGCAAACAATATATTGTCAGTGCAGTGATGGCATGGCCATCCCGCAAATATTCACTTCCCACTTTTGACGATGCCTTCTTGCCCATTCGTTCCTTTATCTGCAACTGCTAGTAAGCTCCTCGCCTAGCACCGGCCGCCTCCGGGATGCGTTCATTCCAATATGCTGAACCTTCCGTTTGGACGTAAACATCTCGTTGACACTCACTCAATGCTCCTCACAAAGTCAGTTATTTTTGTGCAGTTTGCGTTCCATCTTGTACCTCAGCGTCAACTTGCACAGCGCTTCATATATACATATAGCGTGAGCGCCGACAACTTTTTGGAAATTCTGACGTCTTCTGGATGCGCCATCGACAACAGGCATTCGGACAATACTGGGCCATGATTGGCTGTTGGATCCAGACTTTCGACCGGTCAGAGCTCGGAATGATGCCAAATCTGTGAACGTCCCGAATTTTTGGCCAATCTTGCATGGAATAGGCTTCTCCGTCGTAGCAGCACCTGACTGCAGGCGGTAAAGCGTGACCGCTGTAAAATTGAGCCTAAAACTTTCCCCTTGAAGTTTGTTTACGCAGCTTCGAAGCCGATGTTTAACTCGCAGTGGACTCACTGGCTAGCGCATCCTGTCTGTCCAGCGACGCGATCGTAATCTCTGCCCGGGATGGGCCTCCAACGAAGCAGCTGATGGATTTTCTGCGATGATGCCGGGATTAAGTGTATATAAGCATTTCTAGACTCAACTCCTCTAGTCCCGCGGGCAGGAGATGCGCATCTATCGCCCAAATTTGGTTCGCGTACCGTATCTACCTGGCTGGACCAACTTGAATCTCGTAGAGCACTTTGGTGCGCCGGCGAAGAATGAGTCCTCGAATCCACTTGGGTGTCAGCCGCTGTAATCACGAACCAACACTCTCTGGCCTTCGCTGAATGAGCTCGCAGTTGCCCCATGATATCGGTTGAACTATTCCTCCATTCTGGTGTTGCGGTGACTCGTCTACCTTTTCTGCGCCCGGAAAGTGCCACGTGGTGTTCGAAACCTCCTTCAAAGCAGTGCCTCTGCTGGTGACACTCCATCAGATGAGCTGGGTTTGGGCGTCGCTTAATATACCGGCGGAAATCTTTGCAAAAACTTTTCCGTTAGTCTTTCCCAGCGGGCCCACTTCAGAGTGTCAAGGAAACGTTCCGCCTGGTTGTTCGACTGTGGATGAAGCAGTGGCGAGCGTACACGCGTCATGCTACATTTCCGACAAAAGTTTGCGTACGCCGACGAAGTGAATCAACTACAGTTTTCGGATACAGTAGTCTCCGGTTTTCCAAGTCAACTGAACAGTCGTCGGAGTTCCAGGACTCCTGGGGCATTTGTGGGGCTGTTCATTAGAAGAGTTTCCGGTCATTTTCTGTAAGCGTCGACCACGACCAAAAAGTGTTGGCAATCCACTGGACCTGTATAGTCGATGTGAAGACGAGACCCGGGTTCGATCGGTTGCGGTCACGACCGTAGGTAGGTTTTCACGGGCGACTTGTGTGCTTCAGTACACCGCAGACAAGATTTTGAGACTTGCTTGATCCGGAAGTCCAGCGAAGGCCAGTAGACGTAATTCCGAGAAAGGTTCTTTATCCAGTTTGTTCCGGGTGTCGTTTACGAAACTGATTCAGGATGACTGGCTTTAACCTCTTTGGGATGACAAAGCGTTCCGAAAACAAACGGCATTCGTCGGCTGGTGATAGTGCGTCTCGCCGGTTGAAGTAAGATCTCAGTTTGTCTTCTGAGCAGGTACGCGGCCAATGATTGCGGTGGTACTTAATGACTTCCTACAGCACGGGAATTTGGTCGGTAACCTGGGGTACCACGTTGACAGTCATTGGGAATATGCGAATCGCTTCGAATACTACGTGGTTAACCTCCGGTTCCAGGGCAATTGTTGCGACTGGCCCTGGTCTACTTGAATCAATGAGTCACGACTACATGTCCGAGGCTGATGATGAACCGGTACTTGATCTTAACTTCATATACCAAAAGCAGAGTGGTCCACCGCTGGAGGCGATTGGCAGCATATGCCGGGATTCCTTTCTTCGAGCCAAACACAGCAAACGGTGGCTTGTGATCGATCAGCAGGGTAAACTGACGGTCCTATAGCATTGTATGAAACTTCTTGGAGGCAAACACGATCGCTAGAGCTTTCTTTTCTACCTGACTGTGTTGCATTCGGCTGATGTCATGGATCTGGCCGCATGCACAATGGCTTTCTGGCTGTTGTCAGGAAGTACATGTGAAATCACTGCGCCAAATCCGTAGTTTGAGGCATCCGACGCCACAACGATTTCCAGAGAGGGATCGTGGTGGGTGAGTAGCAAATCGGAACTCAGCATGGATTTGACAGAGTCAAAGGCGCGCTGGCATTCTTCTGACCATGTCCACTTGTGGTCTTTGGTATGTAGGTGGTTTAGTGGGCCTCGGAGGCAATGCTTGTCAGGCAGGGATGGACTGTAGTGACTGACAAGACCGAGGAATGACCGGAGATGCGTCACGTCTGTGAAGGTTGGCATACGTTTGATAGCTTCGCTGTTCTCCGGGTCTGGCCGGCGGCCATGTTGGTCAATGATGAAACCAAGATAATTTATGGACCGTTTGAAGAAAGTGCATTTCTCTCTGTGCACCCTGAAGCCATATTCTTGAATACGACCAAGCACGAAATCAGGGCGCTGCCACAATTCTTGGGGGTTGGAACCCATGACAATGAGATCGCCCGAATAGGCAGCGACGACGGGAGTATCCTTCAGCATCATATCCATGATCTGTTGAAATATGGCTGGCACTGTTTTGACACCGAATGGCAGTCGAGTATACTGGAACAGGTCGCAATGCGTATTGATCGACAGAATTTCTCGGGATTCTCCCTCAACGTCAACCTGGAGGTAAGCATCGGCCAAGTCAATCTTCGCGAAACATTCCCATTCAGTTTTGCGAACAAATCGTCCGGAAGAGGTGGAGGGTACTGATGGGTATCCAGTGTAGCATTGAGACCGATGCAGAAATCTGTGCACAACCGGGTAGCCCCTTTAGCCTTCTTCACCAACACGATCGGTGTGGCCCATGCAGAGTATTTGATCAGTTGGAGGACACCAGCCTTCTGAAGCCTGTTTACTTCCTAACCAACGATAGGTAAAGCTGCATACGGTATTGGATATTTTGGCCTATGAACCATTTTGGCACCGGGGCGGGGGCACAGTCTGTCCCTTGCTTTTGTGCATCGTCTAAGCTTGTCGGCGAATGTAGATGCATACCATTGTGCGAGGTCCTCAAGTGGACGCTTCAGAGTGTGAGTTGGTCCAAAGGCACCCCGGGTTGCTGCATGGGTGAGTTTGCAAATAGAATTAATCGGCTTCTCTAGCAGATTCAGGTTTTCGATCCGGTCCAGCCCAATAAGGTCAAGTTTGGGGCGTGAAGTCAGGTAGCACGTGGCTTGTGCCGTCGAGTTGCTGTAGCTTATGGAGCAGTCAAATTCGCCAGTCAACTTCATTTTACCACCAGAAAAACTACGGGCAAATGTACGGCCGGGTTCGAATGAGGCTTTCCAATTTCTTTTCCACGTTTGCTCACTGAGCAGCGTGATGTCGGAGCCCGTATCAAGCTGCAAACGAAATGGGATGTTGTTAATACGAACCGTCAGGGACTTCCTTTGGCAAGCAAAATCAACTTTGAATGTCGTCGTCATCGAGTTGGACCGCCATTTGTGGACTTCACAGTAGTGTGCGGGTGGTTGCGGCCTCGAGATCGGCATAAATCTTCTTTTTGGTCAAGACGACAGCACCTGGGGCATTTTTGCAGCCTAAACCGGCAATACCGTGCAAAATGCCACTCATCGCAATGCCAACAACTTGTCGGGGGCTTGTTATGCTTTCGATTGGGCTCGTTGTAAGATTTCTTTGGCGCGCTGGAGTTGATTGCGTGTACGTAACCAGCATTCACGTCAAAAACATCCACCAAAGGTTCACGAGGTATATTAACGCCTAAACCGAGGTCAGGAACACTTGTACGGCGCTTCATATATACAGTGTAAGCGGCAAGAACTTTCTGGAAATTCTGACGCCTTCTGGATGCGCCGCTGACAACCGGCACTCGGCCAATACTGAGTCACTGTTGGCTGTTGGGTCCAGACTTTCGACAAATCAGAGCTCGGTTGATGCCGGATTGACAAGCGTCCCGAATTTTTGGTCAATCTCGCGTAAGGTGGGCTTCTCCGTTGTAGAAGCACCTGACTGAGATCCATAAATTGGGATCAGTGTGGAATTCCGCCTAACAGCAGTTCAAAGTGGGACAAAGCGTTTAACAAACCCAGAAACCAATGTGAATAATAATAAATAATGTGACTGAATATAAGAATCGACATTTTATAAAGTAGAATAGTTCACTATTGAGATTTGAGCAGTCGCCGGAAGGGTAATGGGTTAGTCTGAGGTATAGGGAAACGAATGATTGCGCCACGTAATTAACAGGAATCATTCAGTGCACCAGACAAATGAAGGATAAGCAGGCCAGAACGGAACGCCAAGCCCGTGATGACCGTTCAAATTGAGCATCGGGAACCAGTCGCACTGCTGGTATCAAATACGCTTTTAAAACTATATACTCACAAGAAAAGTCGGGGGGCTCTCCCACGTGAGCAGAGACGATGTGTTTCCCATAATGATGACGAAATTTAGACAGCCAACTGCCAAGCGTGGACAACACATGAAGTCTTCCCCGATTCACAGTCAAGTAACCCCCCTCGAGCTATCGATTTCAGATATTTTCTTATCTACTCTATATAGACAACTCCATATTCTGACTGCGGAATCCGTAGCCCCAACTAAATGGCAGAGTTTCGCACCAGTACCAACCATTTAGAATTACCACTGACACGGATCCCTCACGTCCAAACTGGATCGTCGGTAATCCGCTTCAGTACGTCGGGGCTAGATTAGTTCCTCTTAAGGCTCCTGAATGAAACAACGCTCAAAACGGGGAAACCTGTCTGTCTGGTGTTTCGTCGGTCACCGGACGAAGAAAACATTCCGCTTGCCTGGAAAAGCAATTGGCACGGGCGGTCGTTTTTCTCCAGATGGCTGCAGGCCTATTAGCCTCGCATTCTAAGGCGGGTCACCTTAACTCACCTCAGTACCAACAACTTGATATACACAGCGCAACAGAGATTCCTTCAAATCCTTCTTGCATGACTGATATGCTCGTATTCATCGACAGATTAACCCAAGCCAAGTGCGAAGTCCCATATCGGATGTCATAATTTTCAAGCATCTCAAAAACGTTCGACCGAGTCCCAGAGGTCCCGCTGCTCCGCAAACTCGAGAATTATGGGCTTCAAGGAGAAATTTTACGCTGGATTAAGGCGTTTGCTCCAGATAGAATATTCCGGGTGAAAATATACTCGGCACAGTCTTATTCAGCACCGGTCCTTATTGGTGTTCCTCAAGGCTCCATTTCAGGACCGCTCATGTCTCTCATGTATGTCAATGAGCTTCAAGATGTGCCTTCAGGTCCACGTCCAACTTTGCGGGTGACCTGGAACCCTGGAGTTCCCGTGTCAGTGAAGGACTACGTCAGATTGCCTCTTGAAACCAGGTTGTCTACTTAGGACGTAAGAAAGACCTGTTCCTTGATGAGCTTGTCAGATGAGTTGCTACGAAAATGGTTGCCGGCCAATAATCCGTCTCCCGGTGCTTGACTTCATTCCCTGGAGTATCGTCGCGTCGAAGAGAACTAATACGTACGTCTGTCCTGTTTGAGCAACATTCGGCCAACTAGTTTTTCACCGTTGTCCCAACCAATGCATGTCGGGGATATGGTAGGAAGATTTTCAAGCTCAGAGCGCACATTTTTAGTGGGCAACATTCGTCTCATTTTCTATAGTTGATACGTCAAATAACCTCCCTCCAATGGTTGTTCGCTCTGCATCTAGTACCCATCTCAAAGCATTTTAAACGCTTTCTTTATGTGAGTCCTCGTGCTGTCAAGACTAATAACATTGCTCAGAACTTAAAGAGCGCTGCCACTTACTTGTTTCCTTTGTGCTTTTCAGGTTAGCCGAAGCTGCTGAATGACAACAACAGGCCCGACCGGAAGACTTCGGTGAAAGCCTTGATCCTGTGTATCATTCCGTGAATCCGCAAAATTACGAGAAAACTTCGCCCGAGCCTAGTACATTTCGGAGCTCCAGGTACACATGCGCTAGTGTTCCTAAAACCACAGTAGAGACAAATGATGCGTTTTCGGGCAAGAATCCTGAAAAACAAACCTTGTCATAACATCTTGGAAACTGAGTTGTGTTTGGCCGTTCGACTTAAATGCGCTCTTACTTTCATTTTTATGGCGGGCTTTTAACCTATTTTCGAGTGACGGTGCGTGCATTTCCGGATAGATGTGAATTAACTAATGAAGTGAAGGGACGCTGTAGCAAACGCAACAGTTATGGAAGCAGAATCGCTTCCCGATTTCAGCGCTTTCGCCGTTCGTCAGGTAATTGCCTAAGTGTAAAAGTTATACAGTTTATTCCTGATTTATACTCTAGGCCGATCCCAGATTTAGAAGTCCCGGTATTATGAGGAAGCATCTAGGAAGAGAAGCCGTTGCCGCACACACCGTGAAGAAATCGAGACGCGCTAAATCAACCGTATGTTGAGACATGTTGGTCGAAGAATCTCTATTCCAGGAACCGAGTCCCCTTGATCCAAAAGGTCCCCGCACGATGCCAGAAGAAAAAGTAAGTTTAGAGTAGATGATATTGTTCATTTTTAAAGGATATACTGCAGCCGATGGAACCCACCGAAGAAACCTCCAAGAGATGGTCGATGAATGCGAAAACACAAGAAAATGTTGGTTCACTTTCCTCATAGCATGAGTATTGTAAATTAAGATGTCGAAGTCGGAGCTCATCAATTCCTACCGTCTGTTAATGAACGAGAAGTTGCGGCTTGAACGGTTCCTATCAATCATGTCAAAAAACCACGAGATGGTAAGTTGAATTCTCTTGTTCTGCGAGTTTTCTGTTTTGTAGCAGCCTATTTTCTAAGGCAAATGATGCCCTCTGTAAAAGTTGTACTGTTAATACACCCGGAGTTGTATTATTGACGTTCACTATTGCTCGTCGTACGTGCCTTACAGCAGCACACAGGCTTTCATGAACAACTTATACCAAGATTCAGCCTCCTAGTACCCGACCGCATAAGTTGTATAGGTTATGATGTGAAGCGGCTGACTGGAACATTTAGGAATTATTATGATCCACAAAATGACGAGAGACCTGGGCTCTGTGTGATTTTCTGAAGTCTCATTGTTTTGGGAAACAACTGGCGAAAACGTCCTTGTGAATGCAGGCATCCAACCCTACAGCTTGACCCGCCCCAAAGAACATCTTTCATGTGCGATAAGAGATAACGTTAGAAGGATTTTTCCACTGCGCGACATAACCCATAATATTATAAAGAATAGCTCCTTGAAAGCGATATCCCTAGAAATAGAATGCATCTGCCCTCCACAGCGATGTTCCACCAGGACCAACCCTAAATTCAACACACGACTTTCATTGACATGTGTTCAATTTCGTCCAAAGTTGTAAGACAGCTTACAACAGCTGGAGGAGCAGTCTGTCTCTGACCGAATGGACTTTACCCCGTGCGCTTAAGATAACAGGCAGCCTAAATCTATTCTTTGGTTGTTGTCTGACGGAAATCGATTGGTGAGAAAGATTACTATGAACAGGGAATAATGTGAGTTCGTGAATGATCCGCGAGACCACCAACTAGTAAGTCTCAATCCATTTCAGAGTGGAGTAATAAAAGTCTTGAGAGAATTGTTTCCAAAAAACATTTTGCTGACCGCAACTTGTGGCATGAACAGCGGTATGCACTTCTCGAAAACCACACGCACATCACCAGCTTACCGCTTGCTAAATGTGGGTGAGCGAGTTATCTTTGTCGTCGGCGTACTACCATCGCGTGTGTTCAGGGCCGATGATATTGATGACGGGCACCGGCCGAATGGTTTTTCGGTTGACTTTAGCAAATCTTCCCAATGCAACTTCAGTGAAACTGTCTGAATAAGCTCTCTCACTTTAAAGTCTAAGAAAATACGTTTGATTGCCTTTTTGTTAGCAGGACAATGGAGATAGTGGCCAAAGACAGGCACAAAACCACCATAGGTACGCACATAATATCACTAAAATTGTTTTCGTATTGTCTTCGAAACTGCCGTGTTTTATGCCGATGGGTGCCAGGTGCGTCCAAAAATCGAAGATAGGTTGTGCGAGAGGAGTTGGATGCCCCACGCAATCCGTCCTTCCTGTGTGTATCCCAGTCAATTACCCCATCGGTTTACTTAAATCTGTGGTCCACATATTGGTGGTTACTTACTGGGCAATGTGCACGCAGTCACCTTGAATTCATCTTGTCCTTAACTCGATTTGCTTTGCAGTGGATAGCCACTGCTACAGTTCTACTTCTTCAAACCGTCTTTTGATGTTTTGTCAAACTTCCGCCGACAACATTTTGGATTTTGGTTACTGTTCATCTACGAACAGACTCACTTATGAACGGCTGGCTACGATGCCACTGGGTAAAGTAGCAGCTTGCCTGGACGCAACGTACGGAAAATCGGTTTCAAGATTGTTACAGGAATTAGTTAATTGCACCACTTGGACCATGTAAGAAGATCAGAACTGTACTCTCTCTAGTTTCGAAAGCTCCTTGACAATCCCGTTTGCAAGAGACATGGTTTGAAGGGAGCTTCGGGAGGGAGTGCTGTTTAAAAAAGAATCTATATTTATGTATATACACTGAATCTAGCAAAATCAATAAAAGAACGACTCATTGTGTCCATAAGAATAGCAGGTGACAGGAAAAGCCTTCCGGCTCAAGTTATTAGGGCTCAAACCAAGGAACGTTTTAAAAAGCTGCTTGGTAAGCTTCTACTCTTAAGTGCGGGATTTTTCTACAGTCGTTGGCCACTAGACAGTTTATCTGGGGCTGGGACACTGTTTGATGCAAACTGTTGACAAACTGTTTTGACGTAGTGAGGCGCGGTTTCCAGCACTCCAGAGACGATCTCGTGCCTACAACCCGCTCCCGAGGATGACACTAGAATTTGCTAGTTACGCGAAAGCGTTGTTGATGGAGGACTTGCCACTGGAGGCCAAAGATGACTGAACTTTTGCAGCATACTCACTGGTACATTTTTATGCCGACAATGTAGTGACAGTCCTCTCAAAAACGGATGACACCTCAGCATGTCCACGAATCTTCTGTTGGCACTAAAATGCGTTGGGGTTTGAATGACACCGGGTACTGCTTCCGTTATGTGAGGTTGTGTAATTTCAAAGATAACCCAAACTTCAAAGTGAATTATGTTATTCGTTTTTAGCCGACCAGTTCTATTCCAACTGATTTCCACAAGCTCTTACGGCTGCAGTCTTTGTTTCCAGATGTTTACAAAAAGTTTACATAGCTCAAGCTCCTCACAAGACAAACTCTGTGAGAATCATACCTATTGAGGGACCATCTTTGGTTCGGCGCGGCCGACTACTAGTCCTTTGGGCCCAGTCTTAACCGCTTTCTGCGCCTTGTGAAAGGCGAGTTTGTTTCATTCAAGAGTATGAGCAATGGACGAATGTTTCTGGGAATAGGAATACTGATCACCGCCGGGATCCATTCTTTGATGTTTGTTTCATACCAGGCGAATTCACCAAAATCCACAAATGTGTGCTGTGTTACTCATAACGCCTAGGTTTACAGTGGAGACTCAAATGATAGTTTTGGCACATGTATGCTTCTTTCAGCGTCGGAATTGTAGGACATTGTTGAGAAACTACGCATAATTCACAAATGGGTAAAATAATTCAAAGACGCTAAGAAATAGTTGAGTCAAAATAGTTTAAAAGAACATCGATGCATTCCGGGCTCACCGGCCTGGACGGAAAAAATACCTAAATATCCTAACAAGGCTGAGGAACATCGGTTGATCGGCAATTTAAATCGGTCTTTATTGACTACCAAAACTAAGAGCGGGAATGCACGAACTGACGATTTTTAATGCTATATTCAAAGCGAAGTCAATACAGATGTCAATAACCAAGAAGTAAAAATAATGATTTGTATATGCATATGATGTAGGATATCGTAAATGTGGTGACAGTGATGTAAAGGTCCTACCACTGCAATCACCAGATGCGTCCGATCATAACACGTAAATCATTTCATCCGCCATTCAAAATATATATATATATAGTTCACATTCACATTGCTCTCGTTTGAACTGTCATCCTTTGTCTGTGAGATTTTTGGAGGATCAATCGACCAGCAACACCCTGTGAGTTGACTAGTCAGCCGACTAGAGGTAATGAAAACAAAAAACCTTGCTCATTCAGAGATTCAGCAGGAAGTTCTGGTCTACATTTTCCAATCTAAACATGTCATCAGGCTTTAATGACCTATTACAGTGCTGTGCGCCACAAGACACAAAAACTAAACTCAAACATTAATCCGAGGTTTTAAGATACAACCGGGACGTCTTGTCTAATTTGGCGCTGGTGTTTTCTAATGAAGCAATGGACAGCAGTTTTATAGCTTTACGTTCGCAATTGACGTATTCGTTAACTCGCCTGAAAGTTGGGTATTCATGTTTGCAAGATAGTTCCGAATAAGCTGAGGAAAGTTCGTAACAACCACGAGTATTTTTGCATCACGGAAGAGATCTTTTAGTTATGTTTAGGTTAAAGCTGAATACCCTTGAGCCTGTGTCGTTCAGTGTCAAAGAAACACCTCTAACCTCCCTGAGGATCTGAAGCTTCTCTGAGGAGAAGGTAACTAAGACCGAGAATTTTCATCCATGTTGGCGACATTGGATACTAGAGGCTGGCGGAGGAGAACGTGTCAGTCCATCGTTGGATTTAACTTACCAAAAGTGTCGTGGCACAGACGGTGGTGTTTCTGGGTATCAGGACCTCGTGTTCATAATCATAAGATGACTCCATACCGGTTGCCAAGGGTGAACCCTTGTTTTCTGCATCCATTCTTCCACCCTTCCTCACGGACTACGACAAGGTAAAGGAAACCGGTTTTGCGCTGGTGCCAGACGAAGTCACTTTGCCTTTGGAGCCGAATCACTCCCCACCAAGTAACAATTAAATGAAACCAATCGTCGGAGAGCTGCAGTGGAATTTGGATGAATCTGTGAAAGTTCCCTCGAAGAACATCTGACACTTTATTTTCCCGTGTTACATGCACTCATTGTAAAAGGAGGATGTTGCACAAAATCGCCAGCCTTCGGAGAATGGCAAGTTAGTGAGTGCGTGCGGCGAAACCGTGTTCGTTTCCGCAATTGTGGAGGCACCTCACAGGCACCACATTTATTTAACTTACTGGGCTGTATGAAACTTGTTATTCCCGGTTGTCTCTCTTGCTTTTATTCGTTACTGAGCAAGTAAACATTGTTCTTAAATCAGTACTTTGGATATAATTATGTAGATTTTCCCACGCTATGACCAAAAATAAAAATGACAGATTTATTCACAAAATTAGCTTTGATGAAATCAGATGCAACTGTAAAGAAGTACCTTAGAAGTCTTCCTCAACCTAAAACACGTTATCTCGGTGACACGAGGTATAAGGACAACCTATTGAGCTCAAGATATTTTCGGTCAGTAAGATCAGTTCCTTTTTGTAATCTCTTTCAGTCCGTATGAGCTGTGCAAACTGCCCAGAAGCTACAAAAACTACCTACACCTTTGAGTCATTGATTTTCAGCTAGCTTACCGATTGCTTGATGAGCCAACTTTGCTTCGTACATATACTGATGATGTACCAACATCTCAATACGGATAACCACCCGAATAATCAATTAAAGGTCTGTAAAGCTGCCGTCGTCGATGCATTCAGTGCGCACACGAAAAGCACTCAGGTTTGCTTATGTAGCTTTAGTTCGTATGACGACAACTTTGGCAGGTGGGGTCAATTGATCGTCATCTAAAAGCAAATTAAATGGCAGACTCCAATCAACTACCATCAACTTAATTAAGAGGCATCTAGGTAAACGACAGACTGTTACCCATTTTTACACTACGGAGTCTTGAGGCATAGGATAGAAAAAAACTGTCAAACACTATAATATAAAAAGGGTAGCCTCAAACAGTGTAAATTTTGTAACCTCCCATTTGAATTTTCGGGGCTAAGCGATTAACTCACAGTCATATCAGGCGTCAGACAGTTAATGGAATAACGAATATTTAATCTGGGTTTTTATAGCATAGATGCTGGCCACCTGGTGGCATTCTGAACCATGTGACCCGCTCAAACGTAGCTCTGAAACAAATCAGGCCCTGTCATAGTTAGACATTTATAGGCCATAATACATAAATGATGGATGTTTTACCTGTTCTTATTATCGTACACGACATTTGTATTCTATCCTGGATCTCCTTTCTCACGGGTCCGATAGCGGTGTATGTGCTGTTCAGATGTTTCTCAAGTGAGGACATTTTTTGTTTCAGTCTTTTTCGTAAAGTCTGCTTTCAGTTCACGATCACTTGGCCCCCAGTGTTTCGTTTTATAATCTGAAATCAAATGTGACGCAATTTCCTCATCTGTCTAAGAGTGTAACTTGAGGCAGCGCCTAACATGTAAATCTGGGTGAAATTCATTGAAGGGTCATGACCGGAGACTCGCCAAAAGTAGGATTTTTTTGGAAATTAGCAAGACGAAGCTGATTGCTTGGCTGTGACTAGTTAGGACGAGGACCTGATTTACACCCTCATGACCAGAATGGTAACACAGAACTGTCGACCACAGGCTCACTATTCTCCTCCGTTAAGTGTGAAAATTTCCACCGTTCACACAGTGAGTATGGGTGACGTGAGTTCATTTTCAGATTTGCCGGTCACTTCGCTGGCGAACACCTGCGACCAGTGGCGTTGTTTTGCACTGAATCGCCTGCACAACAACCTGGAATCCAGATACTCTAAACCCAAAGAAATGAGGCAGTAAGACGGATACAGTGAACAGTACTAAACTGACGGTGCACTTATAATTCATCACAACCCGTAATTTATACTAAGTGTAGCCTGGTAGTCCGCAGCACCCATAAGATGCACTCGGGACACATATGTGGCTAACCAGTGATGACCAATCATAGGATTGAGCTGTATAACAAATCTAACGAAGAGAATATGGGTAGCTCATATTTTGATGATGGCCGTTGGCTTGTACGCTGAGCTGGACAATTCCGTTACAACCAAATCACCTTTGGCATCATTGTGGACTTTTGTCTGAGAAGGTAGTAAGACACTGTTAAGAGGTATAAAAAACACATCGAATGCCACACAAAAAGCGCAAAGTGATACAAGTTAACAGTTTGCTAATGTCAAACTGTTCTGCTGATTTCATCACTCAATTCTATTTAAAACCCGCTTACCTGGATAGTTGAACTAAATCTTGTATGCTTGTGAGGATTTCTATGACAGTGGTTTCATGACCTCTCATTAGGTTGCTTGCAAACTGAGCCAAAGTCTCTGAGCATTCTCAGCCTTGGACAAGAGGTATTCGGTAATTCCATGTTATTCTATACTGTTGTGAAAGTGTTCTGCTATGTACAGCAACTTTACTTCAGTTTTGTCTTCTACTGACATTAGTCGTTTCATTTCTGTGAGCATGAGGCGAGCACAAAATAAATAATATAAGTTTGGTCACATGTTTCTGAAAGAACATTTTCCAGAAGTCCCTGAGCAGCAGCGAACTGTATCCTATCCTCAGTGAGTTCACCTCTAAATTTACTCATCCGTTCTCGACTCCAGGTACCTTGTTGCCGCACACACCGAATGAATAATGTATTTGCGCTGGCTTCCTTGAGACACGCAGGTTGAGTTGTTCAAAAAGAAAATCATTGTATTCCACCGGAGGAGTGGAGAAGCACCGCGCACCTATTGTTCAAAGGTATATTTTGTCGGTACAGAAGGCTTTTGCAAAGTAAGGGAGCAAGGTTGTTTTCACCTACTCTCCAAATGCAGACGGAAGTTTGCCGATAGGCGTTGTCAGTTACTTGGGAGGTCCGCTGCCGCTCGCATACACATCGTACTGTTATGTAGAGTTGTATTCTGTCCACCGCTAGATCGCTAAACAAGTGTTTACGTGTTTTTGTGTAAACAAATGGTTGTAAACGGGGATAGGAGTGTAACTTGGATTTAGTTGATAAGTAGTCCATCGGGTGTGTGTTCTGGCAAGTGACAAGTTACCAATTCATTATACACTGCGTGATGCGTTTCACGCTCTTCCCAAACTGTGCTGTTTATCTGCGGTTGCCGTGCATTTCCGCCATCTGAGGGGAGGAGTCTGCATCCATTTATCGCTTGCCAGATTTTAAATACATGGGGACAACAGTGTACTGAAGATAAACTATGGTAGAAGGCGAACTGATAGGTTATTCCTGTTATGTATGTATTCAACACGTTGATATAGCGCCATTGTCTTCGAAGGCATCATTGCCGTTTGCTCCGACCTTTAGAGGTTGTACTTGCGCTCCTCTGAAAATGTTGTGTTTCGGCTACTTATATTTTCTTCATTCAGTTCATCACATTTAACTGGTGAAAAGCGAAAACGCTTGACTGGAACGATGGGGTCGGTGGTATTTTACCGGGACCGTAAAACCCCTGAGTCCCATGGTGTTAGAAAGTACCTATTATGAACCGTTGATTTTGTGCTTTCATTGCCTCTCTCTTTCACCGGACGCTTGCGGTATCGGGAATATTTTTATGCCTGTTATCTGGAAGCGATTTTATAGTCAAAGGCTGGTGAAATTAGAGGCGGGAACTCCATTTGACTCATTTTGGGAATTTTTATTAACGCATTCCAAAAAAACACAAAATGGTATCAGGTTTTATACTTGAATTCTTTAGAAAAACAGGCAACTGAGGTTTTGAACCTCAATATCATTTTTGTTTCCCCAGATGACTAACTTACAGCGATTTCCAACCCGACATAACTGAATGTCCATTTTTTTGTTTCACCATCTCACATAATGCACTATCTCTGATGCGGATAGGGATTTTCGGTAATGGGAAAAGTAGTCACATTCCACCTCTTATCTGGGTAACATGACATATTAGGGAAAAATAGCACAGCATAAACCGCCTTCGGATATACTCACCAGGTATCGTCGCAAACTTTTTCACAGTGCTTTCATTATTTACTTGGCACTTCATTTTGGAACGAATAATTATTCGTTGTCTTCACACCAACGATGCTTTTGAAGGTCCATATGTTTGTCCCTATCTGGTTGCACCATCCTCACTTACGTCCGGCTTCATGAAGTTAAGTTCTTCCACTCCTGGTTGATCCGTTAGTTGGTTCTTTCACCTGAGCAGACCGATTCGCTAATTGGAATATCTGTTGTGAGTAGTCGGAATGTGGCAGCGGGCTCGCACACTCTGCAAACAGTGGTTATCGCTCTATTTTACTGATCTACTGGATTAACACCATCACCTACTCAGAAACATAAGGATTTAGACTTATTCTTGATAGCTCACACTGTCATCATACTTTCCCTAATGGAGCTGCTGTGGTTACTATCCGGATAATATCAAGGTCGATAAGAAACCCTACACACCGTCATCATTTGGTCACATTAGCCAATTGAGGATGGATGGGTCTCTGCTTCTACTGCCAAGTGATTTGAATTGTTGCATCCCAGCCAACAAGAAAAATTCGGATTGACCTGTCACCCTATAATGCACATGTTATCAACTCTCCAATTCAGCTTTGTTGTAGGTATTTATGGGTATGTGAAAAAGACGGGAGTCAGTAAGTGAGATGTCACCAGAATTGACAGCTCGCTCGATGCCCGTCAGTTAGCCCTCGTGAGGTTAGTTGCACGCATTAAATAAGCAGGGAAGATAGCATAACTAACGAACGCTAGATTGTCACAATTGCTCAGAACAGCAATGGTGTTTGACGCATTTTGAGCAACAGAGCGTTAGAGCAGACAACTTTTTTTACATCTATATTATAGCCTGAATGTAAAAAGAGTAGAAAAAGTCGGTCGAAATAGAGTCGATTTTGACCGGTTCAAGCCGGGTAATAATAGTTTCTAGCTGTTCTGATGAGTCGTGTAAGTCATATGAAGACAAGCAACGATTATCTGGTCATGTGCGCGGTTATCCTTAGAGGATTTTCGGACTCAAACCGAGGTTCCATGAATGCTTATGACGATGATATGGATATCGCGTATGCTGTCCCAAACAAAACTTGACACTATTCCATAAAATTGAGTTAGTTCGACTTCTGATAACCTTGTCGTTAAGTGTCTCCTCTGTATACTTAACGGAACTGAGTGGTGGTAACTCAGACCGCTTAAGTTTGGTCGCTGTTTCACCGGCTGAAAATAACATTATCGCGTAGAATAAATACGTCCAAGGAAAAGTTCTTTTTGTAGGCTGTATGGGGGTTGGGGCGGTTGGGATAAATCTGTCGAACCACTGCATGCAAAAACATTATCCCAGGGAGCTCCAGGCGCAACAACGGACCACTACATCTTTTGATTGGCACATTGCATTTCAGTAAATTACCGGTGATCAAGGACGTCTGTTGGCCTTTAGGGGACACAGGTAAAGATTAGATCTTCAATCGAATGAATGTTATTGTCGTTACTTAGATGCAATCTCTTTGAGGTTCTATGATCAAAAATACATCCGTCGTATAAGTCCGTGGACAAGATCTACAGTGAAGTGAAATAAGTGACCATATCCGCGTCAACTCTAGACGAATTAGTCTAGGACATAGCTTTCCCTGTTTGGCGTTGTTGCTTTCGGTTGCTCCTCAGCAAGTGATTTTGCTGTGTGCCATTCTATGGGCAGACTGGCCACCAATCTAGTAATACCCATATTCCGCTTTTTCTATATTTTCGGGTGGGCTGAAAACAATATTTCTAATGAATACTGTTTGGTTCCACTGAGAGAAATGTCGGCCATCTCTGTAGTACAGACTGCACTCACAAACACCCGCAACTTCTCCAGTCGGGATTTACTTTTCTAGAAACCACAGAAGTACCGTTGAGCTGTTGCATCCTTATTGGAAACAGTCAGAGATGAGCAACTCACGAGTCTCTAGGACAGTTGAAACCCGGCGAATATATGACGGCTACCTTTCCGGCCGTTATTTTGTAACAAGCAGTATAGCAGTGGTCTTCGGTCATGCAGTCCACCTCACACGTTGAGTGACTCTAGAATTGACTACTTCTCAGATGTAAGATCAATGCATCTTGTGAGGGGTTTTTCTTAAACGAGTCGCTTGTAGTCTTCCTGCGTTGTTTGTGAGGATTCAACTGTACCTAAGTCAGTACGCAGGCTCACTTTCAATTGAACTACCTCCAAAATCAAACAGGTGCAGTATACTTTTCTACGTTAAGTTCTTAGCCTTCATCCTTACGTGCATCAAGAACAACTAATGCAGAAACATCGGTTTGTTGTATACTGTGCACTTTAATGTCAATCTATTTGTCGAAGTTTATGGAAAATTTTACGTAACCAGCGGTCTACTCCGGAATACAATGCTTTAGAGGGGAAGTGAAACACGTTGGGTAGAAACGCTAATGTTAAGGTCTCATCGGTTTAATTAGAGCCGCTCACTCGAGCGAAAGCTGTCTTTGCACTCCATTCGATGTAAACCTTCCCGGACACCCGAGTTAACAAGTCATTCCGTAATCTGCTGCAGAACACAACTGCTGCACTCTGTGTTTTGAACGCGAAGTGTAAGCTACAATAAGAATATTACGATTAACTGGCCACTGTAACTGTCAACCTAAGGTTACGGACCAAGAACTGAAAAGACTACATAAATTATAATTTTGGACTGCGTACCAGCCCTTAGAAGGTATTTATATGTGGTTGCCATAGTATGTGTCGTCACCTACTAATGCACTTGCTTATTGGCGTTCGACTTTGTTGACTGGACTCAATTGAGTTTTTGGCACTCAAGAACTGTGATTGAATACTGGATGATTGTGCGTAGTTGGTGACCAACCGATACATCACATGTGTAATTGGAGACTTCAGCTGTTTCAAGAAGCTTCATGTACCCACGATTGATTACTCACACCATCAGTGAAACAACAATGCACATTTCGAGCCTAGGTTAACCTTGTCATTGTAGGGATTGCCGGTAGCTCAGGTTGCTTAGTGGGTGACTAAATTCTTCAAGAAGCCTGACAATTTCGTTACGAGCGTTTTATTACCGATGAAAATTGCATCGTGTGAAAGTTACTCTGTAGTGGTGCGATGCATCAGTGTTTGTGCTGCCTACTGTAAATGTGCTTATGTACTTCGTTCTCATGGGCTCTGATTTTTCCTTATAATTTTTTTTGGGTGACCAATCCTATTGCTCAGCTCGCCACCTGGTGTCCATCAGGCCCTTGAATTGATCGCTCCGACTTACACTCCTCAACCTCTGTACGTTCGTCCAGAGGTTGCTTCTGTTGAATTTATCCAGTTCAGTTGCTTTTTTTGCTGGCACAGATGGGTTGACTAGATGCAGTTCAACTGTATGCTCTTACATTCCTCACCAGTAACCATACGCGGTAACATCCAAAAGGGAGACTGGTAGGAGCCACGCTACCAGCTCAAGACATTGTTTCTTATAGGGTAAATTTAGTGTGAAACTAGAGAATAGATATGCCATTATTGTCAGGTAAGCTATAGTTGGGCTGTTTCTATTTTGGTATTGCTTCATACACTACGGTCACGAACTGATTCAATTTTCGTCCGCAAATACGATATTGTCCGCAAGGCAGCACGTGCAGAATATATTGAATTGTCTTTCCACTGGTAGATGCTCTCTTAAGGTAGGAGATAAACATGGATCATTCCTGCGTCTTCTCTATTTAAACTTGGATGCTTTTATGAGCAGTCGGCAAAGCGTGATACTGTCGTTTATGCTCAATAAGTTAGGTCATGAGTGACTCATATAAGTGACTCAGGTCATATTAGTGACTCAATAAGCTGCATGCACGTTATCGGAACCCTTCATCTGGTTGAAGTGCATAACCCATATAAGACCCGAAAACAAAAGCGGTGTTGGAGTTGTGTTATAACACTACAAAATGGGAGCTCAATAAGTGACGAGTTCTTTTGTGCCGCTTTGACTTACTACCCAACTTCGGTAGCTCTGATGCATAGTAAAACCGTGGCAAATATTCAGCAATGCCACTTCCACTGATCAGCCTTATTCGAGCCTTCTCACTGAAAACTGGCGGCGTGCCTGGATATTGTGGTTGTGTCACATTCATCGGGCATCTTTCGTGGCAGTTGCTTATAAGTCCCAGCGAATCGCAAAAGAGATCCTGAGTGTTATTTTTGCCGATGTGTTTTGTTTTGGAGCGCTTCCAGAAATGATGTTGCTTTAAAGAACAAAACAATATTGTTGTCTTACAACTCATCAACGCTAAACGATTCGATTGTGAAAATCTCCGAGTGAATTGCTGGATACAAAACCAGTGGGAGTCGAATTATCATAGTGCATCCACTAACACATTACAAGGAGCTATCACACTACACTGAATAGTCTCCTGCTATCTACAGGACTTGTGAAAATTAGCTCTTATCGTTACCGAACAATCAGCTAACGATGGCGCCATCGTTGGTGGTAAACAGAATACTGTAATGATTTTAGGGACCACTCAACTGTTCAACTTTTCCCGTTTTTTTTGGCTCGCCACTCGAAATCCTCATAGTCAGGTGAACCTAAAATTATACTGAAACGCGGAGTCTTACGTCAGCCTATTTAGTGTTATTACAAGTGGAAAGATTGATGCACTTCATCGTTGCGATCTGAACTTGACTGTATGTTGTATTCTGATTATACCAAGTGGGTATTAATTTCAAAAGACCTGATTCATGCCACTTCATTAGGCTACCATTTTAGCCTGATATGTGAGCCTTGACTGTACTAGCGCTTACCGCGCCTTGGAGAGCATTCAGCAGTTTTTGTCCGTCCCTCCGTTGTTTGTCTTTACACGCGTGTTTCCATACCAAACATTCTTACGTACGTTGGGATTCATCTTGTCTGACTGGAACTGTTGGTAGCATGGCTTCGAATAAGACGTTTCTCTCTTTTTATCTGCTATTCTCCGTAACCTTTCAACGTTCGTCGCCTGCAGTTACCTTTTATTTCTGTAACCATGTTCTTCAAAAATAAACGATAGTGTGACCGAGTAGCACATGGGATACTTTCGTCCCATTCGTAGGGCTTCCTGAAACAAACCTTGTACTTTTGTGCGGTAGTCAAACGGTGACTGCGCGTGCTCTTCAGGGAACTGCCGAATGCGGCTGGACTTATTTAGTCAAACATATTAACATGGCTAACCGCTCAGCTAGTAAGCGAATGATATGTTCGTTGCAATTTTCCGGGGCAGCATCCTGTACCAAGGAATATAAAGGAGCTTTGCACCTAAATTACTCTCAAGTTTGGTCATTATTCGTACACGATTCAGTTAGACCCGAATGTCCCATTTAGATAATTAACAACAAATGCGAAAGCCGCCAAAGAAAACTTGGAATGTGGTATCAGCTCATCATGGAGAAAGTATGACTTAATTCCGATTACTGAATGGAAGAGAGCCCTCAGGTGTGCTCAGCAGTAGATTTAATTTCGAACACTATTCCCCGATTGAATAGGAAAAGATGCACCATTCATCAACCGGCAGATGAAGACAGTTATATTTTGTACTACCAAAGGACCTCTCGAGGGCTAAATTGGGATTGGAAAAATTTGAATAACCTGAGTAGAAAATTGCTCATGTTTTTGGCCACGGCCCGTTTTCGGTTTTACCTTCTTTACAACTTGGGAGATAAAAAACTGGGAGGTCAACCACTACAGGACGGGGACAGATGAGTATTCAGGAGTGCGTACACACTGCAGATGTTCTCATGTGGACAATTTTTGAGTCTACTTCCTGAATTAAGCTGCAGAATGGCTGTCATTCCACTGGATACATGTTCTCACTGTGAAATTCTCTGAAATTTATGTCAACCTGAGTTTGGTTGTATGAAGTTCATTAAACTTCTCTTGAATCTTGATGAGCTATTGTCAGGTGTTGTTTAGACAGCACCTTTAGCTCAAAGCGTTTTCCCAATTCATTTTCCCTTCTGGAATTTGCGCTACGCCTAGCTCATGTTTGACGGCATCCGGCTTTAGTTATCTTTGCTACATTCTGCTTTCATACTGAGGGCTAAATATGTAGGAGTATCGTTGAGTTCATTCTGATACAACTGGTTTTAACCTTGGCGTGATCCAGCACCAACACGTTCTCGTTCCTATCCGTAATCTCAATGGAGTGTCCAACAGTCATACACATCATTCTCTTCTGTTATTGAGAATAAACTGAAGGGGTTGATTTAAAACTCTTCCCCAGATATTAAGATGCTGTAGAAGGCGTTTATGCCCTGCAGACATCCGATAATTAGGATGAACGTGTTATGCCACTTACGTTTGTCCCATTCTTTTAGGCAACGCAGTGGGCATGGAAGAACACAAGTCCAACCCAGCTTTTGCTCTTTACAAGGTGCAGACTCATAAAATTTTTGCAGAAGCGTTGGAAAAAATGACGAGGAATAAGTCATTTTGTAGACGGGGCAGTCTAGAAAGTGCGCAAACCCCTTCATAATACTTTGTTAGATTGAGCGAGACAGTCGTCTTTTTTGAACTCTTCGCAATTGTTTGTGATCTTGTTTGAAAGTGACTTGATTATTTCATTCTAGTCTACTTTTATATGTATCATGGTCATCTTTACACCGGTTGTTATTTTTCGAAACTCCACTTACCCGAAGTATTTGATTCGCTGAACGCTCAATCTCCTGAACTAACGACCAAGTTTTCGAACACCTTCGCTGACTTAGTTGTTCCACATCCCTGTACGATAGTTGTCCTTACGACTGATTCTGTTATGTTGTTTTGATTGATGCATTTTTCACTCACATACAAAACTTGCTGTTTTACACTTTCAGATCCCTCTCCCTCACGACTCCTTTTAATCCACCCATAACTACTATCACCTCACCTAACCTCCTCTCAGTTACGTTTGCCGCTGTGAAGTGGCGCCTCCCTAGTTAACTGCCTTATCGGATTCCCTCACACTGTTCCAATAGGATAACACACTGCAACTGCTGGTGAGAAGGAATAAATGACCATCAATACTGGACGTTTGCACTCTTTCTACTGTTTTATTCATTACGGCATTAATACGCACTCCAATCGTGGATTTGAATGAGACCAATACCTTTAAATAAATTTTAATCACTTTGAAGGCCTTTCTAACTTGATTTTTATTAATTGGTGGATATGCACTTAACAATGCTTACTTTCCGTAGTAACGCTAACCGTTTTTTGGATCTCTTACGCGACGGTATGTTGCAATGGCTACCGTAGAGATACACGATGATCTCTAATTTTTTCAGTACGCAGCTTAATAGTCCACTTTTTGCCAAAACCAATGATTGCAATTTTAGGCTAAACGTTTCAGTACTTCACCATTTCCGGCAGAATTCGGATACTTGCTTTCGGCACTACTGATTGGTCTGTCTGTGTAACGCGGTTTGTCGAATGTATTCAGGGCATCAAGCTTTTTCCACTGGGTTTTCGCCTTTAAACCCATTCTATTATAACTTATTATTGGTCCAAAGACCTTATGATAACCGGACTCCTCACTTCTAGAAAAGACTAGCCACTAGCTTGTGTGAATGCAATAATTATGTGTCACTCTACTCTGGTCGGAACCGCACGTTTGTCTGTGAATGCACCCTCGAAAGTAAGTACGACGTCTGTTCGGTGAACGAAGAGCACAGGTTTGACCAACATCCGTTTATTTAATCACACGTTCACGGCTTAACACACCGAGGGCACCGCATGCACACATACATCAGTCAAGACGTGCTAAACGATTCATTTTTGGGGCTGAAGTTCCGCTAGCTCAACCATTGGTCTATGTTTTGACTGAAGGCTGTATATGCTGCTGCGATGTGGCGGATAAGAAAGTTCTAACTTCCTGGGTCGCTCTCCGATCTATTAAATGCAAAGTCAACGTCCTTGGGCCTCCTGTGATCATGGGGTGCTTGGAGCTATCAGCACGCACGATGAACTTGACGAACACATCACACAAGTTGCCCACAAATTACTGTCCCTCGTGCCCAAAGACCGTTGCTCTTCGCTGCTTAGTGTATGCCACTCGTAATCAGTTCCTTTCATCTCATTCAGGCTCGCAATCGACTTGAATCAGATTTGTTGGATGCCATGATGTGTATCGAGGATTTGAAGCAGGCTTTGGAACTCCGCATGGCTCGGGTAAGTTACTAGAAGATTTTCTTTGCAGTCATTTGGTGATGAAATTTTTCGTCTAGCTCGGTGTGCAGCAAATGCCTCCACATGCTTATTGAAAACCTCAACGTGATACGGTAATAAACCTGTTCGCCGAGCTTGGTAATTGGCCTGCAGACCCACCCAACAATCTACTGACAATTTTTTCTCGAACGGTGAAGGAGCGCTTGCAAACCAATCGCCAACTCGACGAACGGTTTAAAAACCATCCGATCAACAACCAGGGCGGTTTACTCCCTGACAAATGAGACGAACAAAGTTTAGTTCCTTTCATGAATGAATATGAATGACAGCTTTCGCTATTCTACCATGCATTGATGGTTATATCGGTTAGGACAATTGGACATGATATCCTAATGTATACCTAATTGGGACAGACTAAACAACAAGGGCCGCTCTCTCCCTGGGACACACCTGAATCGCACAGGAACCACTTCAGTTTCTTCATTCGACATTTTTTGCAGCGATCGGAATCGGAGAGCGTCGATCTCAAATGTCGAAACATGAGCAATGGGAAAGAATACAATCATTACAATTTAACCGTCTATTCATCGGCGTAACCGGAATTCTTATTTTTGCTTAAAATTTGAATGAAAAGAAGTTTTCAAAATCCAGACTACATACAGATATTCTTGTGGGATGGAACTTCACGAGTGTCTACTGAATTTGTTCGCAAGGATTATTCTTTACGATGCCGTTTTCAAAAGCGCGTCACATTCAGTTATTACAGGGGTCAGTGGTTTAAGTATCTGTGCAATTGCTGACGACAAGAATTCTTACCCACATGCATCTTCCAAGTGGTTTGTTGGATCTTCAGCTCAGAGCATCTGCTCATGTGCTTCCCCTGGGAACCTCACAATTTGTACTTCCGAAACTGTTTGAAAACTATCTCTGTTATTGACAATAAACAACTCTCTCATGTAATGCCATAAACTTGGAAAATGTTGCTCCCAGAAAGTAGGTATTTATTTGCTGTATGTCAACCATCAGTCCGTTAACCCATTTCTGTTTTACAGCAGAAGAGACAGTTGTATAATCGCTAATACCATCTGAAACTGTCATTGATCACTTTTAAACCAAACAATCCATAAGGTAGAAACCGTTGTGTCTTTTAAACATATCTCTCAGTATAATGTCCACAAGCAGGAGCCACGATTTAGCAAGAGCATAAGAGGAATTAACACAAGTTTAAATTATGGCTTTGAGTACCTAGGAACATTGTTTACTCTTTTTCTACTGTGATTCTCCTCACCTCCAATGCTAGCTTCAGGTGGACACCTAAAATTATACCCTTTCATCCCGCTTTAAGCTTGTGTAACGGCGCATACTACGGATGAGGCATGCGATTAGTTCTGTGACGCAGACAACGATACAAGTTGTTATCGAAATAGACGGGAAGAGGGAACTGCGCCTAAATGGTACAGGGGAAGTGGTATCGCTGAGGCAGAGGGAGCGAAGCTGAATGCAAACCGTGTGCACTAGCCGTCGGGGCAGTGGGTGGATACCGACTGAAAAGTGACGGATTGTCAATATACTCAATGCGCCCAGGCGACAGGTCGGTGCAGCACGGATTCCTGATCAGCCCAGAAATAGAGCAAACAATCTTGGCAGCAGATTTTCTCAGGAGCGCGGAATCCGTGGTTGACCTCAAACTGGGAAAACTGGTGAAAAGTATGGCTCAGTCAAGCTCGAATGCTACCCAGGCACTGTCATGAGCGAACTGAGTGTCCGAAAGCTTCCATCTTGTAGTGTGCTGTCAGAATGGTCCGTGGCCGAGGTGTACTCCGAACTGTTCACAGGTGACGAAGGTCCTTTTGGCTTCTGCTCGTGGATTGCACCCGAAATTCCCCTCTCTTCCGAACGCTTTCGACCTTACGGCCCTCGTCAGATATTGCTCCATCTACGAGAGTTGATGCATGAACAAGGTCAAGTAATGCTTGGAAGTGGCTTAATCGAGGAAACCAGCGTTACATACAACTCCTCAGTTGTGCTTCTGAAGAAGGTGAACTGGAAATACTGATTTTGCGTGGCTTTCCGGCGTTTGAATGAACTGACTGTAAATTGAGTTTTAGCTGTCCCTTCGGTTGCGGGGATTCTCTATTCGCTCCAGTAATCGCTATATTTCACGGTGCTTGACTTGCGTTCCGGATACTGAAAACTAGCTATTAAGTCAGAGGACCGGGAGAAAACGGAGTTCACGGTTGGGGACACCGAATAGCAATTTAGATGCCATTTAGTTTTTCGGGGGCATCATTCACATTCCGGCGCTTCATGCTTCGTTTAACGAAGGAACTATGAAATGTTGCCGTGTACGGAGACGATATCACTGTGTACAGCAATTCGGAACCAGAGCATGCAGTTCACTTGAAGGCCATATTCAAGCGTATTCGAGAGGCTGGCCTGGGGACAAATGAAGCCAAGACACGAAGTTCGGTGACACTGCTCGGGCATAAAGTGGATCATGGAGAGGTTAGCCCACCGCCAGAAAAAACTGGCCAAGATCCAGGACTGTACTGTTCCCAATTCAACGCGGTCCCTATGGCAGTTTATCGGACGAGCAGCATACTAAAACCGGTTTGTCAAGTATTTCAGCACGACTGCCGCTCCGCTGTACGACTTGCTGAGCCAAAATAGGAAGTCCGAATGGACAAGGGAAGCGCGTGACGTCTTCGAACGTGTCAAAGCGCGGATGTTGGATTAGCAACCGCCCCTCAAATTGCCCAGGGTTGGGGAGATGTCTACTGTTGCAACGGACGCTAGTGACCGGGGAATCGGTTCAGTCCTGAGGCCCAGGAATGGGGTCATCAAAGGTGCCAGTCGTATCCTGACTAACGCTGAGCAGAAGTACTCAACTAGTAAGAAAGAATGTCTAGCGATCGTCGGGACTCTGGATAAGTGGAAGCCAAACTTGCTGGGACAAAGATTTCATGTCAAGACCGATCACAACCCCCTCGATTGGATCAGAACCACCAGAGATCCACGCAGAAAGGTCGCGCGCTGGGCACCTCGGTTACAAGAGTACGACTTTACGATCCGACACGTGCCAAGAAAGAAGAACCACCTGGTTGATTGGTTGTCAAGACCGGAGGCTGACGATAAGGCTTCGAAGATCATGATCGGTGCCAATAGCCTCGTTGTCAAACCGGGTCCCGGAAGATGGGTGCAACTACAGCAGCAGGATCCTACATCCCTGAAGGTTGCAGCAGCCCTGTTTAATGTGAGGAGTATTGAGCACGGGGAGGGAGACATAGTATTAGAAACCTCCCAGAGTCACTTCAATAGACAGCCTGAGTGAAGCTGGCATAATATTCTGGAAGGCCACAGATGCTGATGTTGTGCTGCCGTTGATACGTCGCGTCTCGAGACGGAAGCTGATTGTCGAATGCCACGAGATGGCACACACAGGACGCAAGGAGACACGCGACTTATTTTGGCACAGCGCCTACTGGCCAGGGATGCGAAGTGAGATAATAGATTATATGGTGTCCTGTAAACGGTGCTAACTGATGAAAGGAGATACAACAGGGGCAACTCACTCCATGAAACCTATCCCTGTACCAGAAATCGGTGATTTATGGTATGTTAAAGTCACGGGCTCCTTTCTTGTGAAAATCAGCGGAAATCAATATATCGTAATAATGACAGAACACATGTCGCGGTGGGTCTAGGCAGCAATCATGCCAAATCAACGGGCGATGATGGTCAGTGGAGTGGTAATGCACCACATCGTGGCCAACCACGGGCTGGCAAAAGTGATCCTAACGGATCACGGACGAAGAGTTTAGGCGTTGGTTGGAGAGGCTGGGCATCACACTGCTAAGGGCAGCACACTTCCACCCGAAAACAAACGGCCTGATCAGACCTCTAAGGAGTGGCTGGAGGCCAGACGTGGTAGCCGCAAAGTAAACTAGCCGGTGGTGTTGTTAGCACATCGTGCGTCGATACAGCTAAGTCCCCGTTCATACAGGTGTACGGTAGACATCCGCAACTTCCAGTTGATCAGAAAATTGGGTTGTGGCGGACAACACACCTGTCTGCAGAGCAGCTAGGAGAGGAAAGAAGAAGTCGAGGAAACCTAACCGCCGTTAAGGAAAAGGCTAGGCAGAAGATGGTAGTCAGGAAGGAAAGGCCATTGCCTATAAACGCGAAGGCCGAAAGGTAAGATCATCAGAATCCTGAAAAGAGTGAACTGGGGTCGCAGAAGTTGGATAGTCTGTGGCAAGGCCCGTTTGTTGTTACCGACCGTCGGGGGAACGTCTATACGATTCAGGACGGCCGAGGATCGATGAGAGTACACAGTACTCAGCTTCCGATGAGGTATGATACACCCGAATGGCTGCCGAGTAGACCAGCTGCTGGGGCCGACCTAACGGGGGCAAATGGAAATTTGCATGCATGCGACCTCTGAAGGGGAAAGGTGTGTAGCGGCGGATACTACTGATGAAGCATGCAAGTAGTCTGTGGTCATGTTGGAACTCTGCCCCGCGTCCAATGGAAGGTAAAGTTTATTACGGAACTTATGAAATTGTTCTGCAGTATTCGTTTACAGTTGTTTAATGGTCAATGAATATCCATGAAAGTTCAAGGAGACGCGTATGCATATGAGACGCTTACTTTCCTATCTAATAGCTTGTAACTGTGAAAGTTTTCCTCCTTTCACTGGTAGCCGGATGTGTTACAAACAAAACCCTTTTAGCCGTCTCTTTCTGTGTTGCGAAGAGCAGATTCATCCAAAGATTTCGCCAGTTTGCTAGCAACAGTATCTCTGTGTTGCATACTCCCCGTACTACTCCCAAATAAAATAAACTTTTTAAAGTTAATTTAAACGTAAACTATGGATTGGTTCTTTCTATTACTTAATACCGACTCTTCCGTATTGTCCTTTCAGCGAAGAAAAATAGTAAGTTGTATTTAATAGCTTTTATTTTATCCACCCAATCTTTAAAGAACTGCTGATCCATTTTCTTAAGCTCGGAGAACCATAAGAATGACGAAAATCCATTTTTCTAGTCTAGAAATATTTGAACTTATTATGATTGGATTACTTAATAACCTAATTATAGAGAAGATCTCGATTTAGAACTTTCCCTGACAGAGAATTGGCAAATTGCTCGTGGCACTCTATCAGAAACCAATTCTGAGAGATTCAACTAGTCTGTCGTTTGTGGTGCACAATGAAATCATAGTCTCGCTGATCAGACTTCCGGTCTCTCTCTGCTTGGGAGTTTTGATGAAAAGGATGTGCAGACAACTCCTCCACCACAGTTCTCAGTAGGGAATGGGTAGGTTACCTAATTGTAACTCTTTTCGGGTGTAAACGGAAAGTTGTCGAGTCAGTCTCTTTAGGGACGCAACATTCTGATTCAGAATCACATTTCTTTAGGTCTCCTTTCGTCATTACATGCACCGATAATGGACGACTTCGTTCCACTTGCTTATGTCATTTGCTGTGTCATCTTTGACATCATCTTGTACCCCTTTCCTATTTTGTGCGTAAAAATTGACACTCGTTCCAACTCAGGAATTCAAAAATGCGAAACCATTCGCACTCCAGCTGAGAATGCAACAGATTAAATAGAACTGAACATCTCATGGCTGTGTTAGTCGGTTTACATCACGTGATTGATGCGAATTCAAACCATACTTCTGATGTGTTGTCATGTCTTGTGCTGTTGTCCTCTTCTTTTTAGCCCAGAGAATCTGCACAATCCTGAGAAAAAGAGCCCAATTCGGACCTGTGCTGAAACCTGTAAATCATGCTATGCATAGGATAGTCGTAAACCAGTTTACATGGTGACAAATCTTTAAGTGCTTTTTTTCTCGGTGTAGACTGGGACATGTTACTTCCATCAAGCTGGGTTTACTTGTATCGGTCTCGAAACAGCAGAGTCTTCTCCAGCACCCGTATAGGGGGAATTATGTCAAGACACTGCTCACTTTCTCCCATCGGCGTGAAAAGAAGCAGGATGTTGTTTTTTATGTTCGGGTGGCACTATCGTTGAGTTCACTTCCAAGCTTGTGAAGTATGAGAGGAGTTGTGTCTGGATTTAGGTTCGCTTATTTGTAGAAGAAAATGTTTATGGAGACGTGAGAAGAACAGCGGCCTTATCGATTTCATTATTATTTGCGGAATTCTATCTACCGATTTTCCATTTCAAGTGACACCAATCCAGCATCGTTTGAAGCTATTCACTCCCAAATACGTTTTTTTTACAACTTCAGGATCCCCGAGAAGCTGAGGAAAGGCGCTATCTTATACGACAAAATAAGAAACTACTTAATCAGGTAGGAATATAAACAAGAACGGTGCAGCCATCGCCCATTTTGTTTTCATGTGCTGGCAATCAACATCTTCTTCCTCATAGCTATACGAATCGGCCAAGAAGATTGAGCGATTGGAATTGACTAAAGTCGAGATGAAAGAACAGTTGGAATTGCTGGATTTTCAAATACTGGAGGTCGAAAATCAGAAAGCCATGGTAAATTGGCTGGTTGTTGCTCCATTTAATTTTCATTTAGATGGAGGAAGAATTACGCAAACTACCCTCGTGTAACCACTCTGAGACGCAGACCGAAGTGAGTCTTACTGAAAGGCATCTTGATCAAGTCTGGAAAATTTTGGTGATGCGACTTTTATCTCTGACCCCGAAATGCATAGTTTTAGAACCAACAAGAACGGTGGATTCACACTAAACTTCGTTTTCAAACTGTCACGTCATCCTTTTAGAAACGCTTCGATTTCCTGTTATCCTTACAAGTCCGATTCACTTTCATGGACAGTAGAAGAATCTGTGATAGTAATTAGGTTAACAGAAAAAGCCGGGCACCTGGACACGGTCTATCGCGTATTTATCGGATAGTCAGTGGGCTGAGGGCTCCGACACAGATTTCTACTGAAAATGTTTTACCTGACAGGTTTCCTGCTTACCACGGTGTTTTTTACTTGTAATATGCTCTCCGGTGATTCTTCTTGCCTGAGACAAGAGTGTACTAATTTTCATAAAACACATGTGGTCACATCGATCTGTCCGTAGTGCGCACAACCGATTTCTTGTCCGGTAATGCAGCCATTTGTCGGTAGTGACACTCGAGATTGTGTTCGCAAATTACACTGCTTTTCCAACCCGAGGTGACCAAATGCTAATCCAATTGCACCGCATACAAACATTCGTTTCGTCGTTCACCTTGATCGATTGAACATCGACAGCCGGTCCTCAGTCTGCCTACAGCATGTGATCCGTGTGACGAACGTCGCAGTTGCGCAGGCGGTCGATTTGTCGAAATAAACAGTTGGTCATTAGCTGAACGTAGTGGATAATTGAACGTGATGTGCTGTTGAGCTGTCTCACCCACTTCCTGTTTTTAATGGAACAGAGTGACTGACAATAATGCGGACAGACAATCCCACAAATCTGGACTTCATTTGTCTAGATGAGGACAGCAAGTGGTGAATTCTGTGCTGTACAGAAGTTGACTGAACAAAACAACATATGTGGTGCTACCTGTGGAGGAAAATGTCAGCATTCAGGGGGCAGTTTAGGTCCGTGTTACTGATCGCCTGGCCTAGTCAAGTAACCTGTGGCAAAGGGATAGAAATGTGGATGTTTGTCTGCAATATTATGCGTTTCTTGCTGACCCGGTAGGTCGTATCCCTACGAATCGCTTTTTTGCACATTGAGTGGGATTCAGAAGACCAATGCAGATGGTCAGATGGAAGATGTGTTCTTGGTGGTCGTGTCCATTTAACCGGTACGTGATATAAAACTGCAGTACATACGTCAATATGGTGTCCAGACTCAAGACTACCAGCAATTGCACCGGAGCTTTCTGTAAGACAGATCTTGAATTACACCGAACGTATGCTGTGAACCACAGGCGTTCCGGCTATTTTGCTAAACTGAGCCACTCACAATTCCCGGTTGATACATTGGCACTTTAAATAAATGTGATAGATTGGTATCACTAAACTATATGATTCATATCTAGAGAAACATTTGTCTAACTTGAAAATGGATGCCCACATACCTAGCTATCATTCACACCACGAACAAACTCAGCAAAACAGATACACCATTGTGTAGCTCTTTGTTCAGTGCAGCTCAGTTTATGTGGTATAGGCCGTGGGTACATCGGTTTCAGCTACTGCAGTTCCCATCAGCGGAAAGCGGAAGAACGTTGGAGATACAGCCAAGCACGGGAGGCGATGGCATGTTCACTTAATTTGGGAAGTGGATTGCTACGCATTGAAAGAAATAGCTCTGCTGTACGAGCCCCACTGAGTGCGCAATCGGGCCATTTCTGCCACTGTCATTTTTGAATTGAGTCCCTAGGTTTCCATCCGGTGAGACACCGGTTTTTGACCTGACTCAGTTTACTGGTTAGTGTTTTCATACTTCGTTGCCGGGTCACACACCACCCACCTGACGGTCGCTTTCACTCGGCACAGAACTGGGCGAGGTAGACTGTCCTCTGACGTGCGAGGTACATATCCTAACTAGTGTAACCTATGAAGCATGAGTAATTCATCTCACGCGGGAGAGTTCCTTCTTCCTAAAACTATCTCAGACCTGATCAATGCTTTAGAGATTCCTATGATCGAACAATAGCAGCTTTTCCATGTCCTCTGCACATAGAGGCCATGTTTCTGATCCATAAAACAGTATGGATCGTACTCCCGCAGTGTAAACTCTGCCGCTGACAGACAAATTGACGTCAGGTCGACTCCATGGGTGTCGTATGTTGGCAAAGCTGCTCGATTCGAAAAGTGATCTGATCCCCATACAATCCCCCCTAACGTATACAACTGTTCAGGCAAACAAATTTATCTATCACATGGATTGGCTCTTTTGCAACCATGAGCGTTCAGTTTGATCCCAAACAATTTTGTAGCAACTTTTTAAACTGTAGGTGTAAAGCGCATGCCAAACCGTGCAGGAGAGTCATTTAGGTTGTGTAAAATGACCTACATTTTAGAAGGACCTGAACCAAGAAGAACAATTTTTCCGTATACTCAATATCTTTTGGGGAACCTCCCGGGAGCATTTTGATTCCCGAGGTTCTTCCAGCAGCTGAGTTGAAGGAGATCAGCTGAACTCTTATTCAAAGTGTGCAGCCCGTCTCTCAAAAAGGCACACTGACACTTTTCTTCTTTTGACCGGTTGGTCGAATCAGATGAAATAGCGTGTGGATGTTATCTGCAGTGCAATCCTTCCCAGTCTTTTGGGCCATCGAACTCCACCAGCGTTCTCTGTCATTCTTCATGCTCCTGATTATCCGGTGTTTGAGGGATCGGCGTACGCCATCATAGTCGCTAGTTACTGGTGTGAATTTTCTGGCAACAATAAGATCTGCTGATCTCGACTATATCCACCGTTCATTAAGTCGAATTGGATGGCTTGAACAAACAAACTCGCCTCCAAGCAATCTTTTTCATCCGCATGTTTGTGCGTTCCCAGTAGCTTTCTATCCACATCAGCTCGATACTCTTGAGCTACTGAAACTTGCCGAAGTTGACGAACGGAGTTTCATTGCTTTGGTTGCCTCCCAGTAACTCGATTTGAGCGTTTTTGCTGGAAGTCCATATTGGTTAGGAACAGACGATGATCAGCACACAACTGAAGCAGTCACTTCCCACTATACGTGTGCTGAGCATCGACCCCAAATCTACCACCTTACTGTGCTTCTATCTGGCTTAGTCCTATAACATGGTTTTAATTTTAATTGAGCCAGATAACCGCACAGCGCAAAGACAACCATTTACTGGGATCCAATCCAGTAAAACGCATACAAGCTTGGGATTGAGTGCAACTTTCACACCGTAGATACCAGAGACCACTGCATCAGGATCACCAGATACCCGAAGAGTGAAATATGGAATGTTTGAACTCGTCCTAAGCGGCATGATGTACACGACCGAGATTTTATCTGGTATGCACGTTTTGGAGGCACAGCATGCATTGACATAGAGGGGAAGCAAGGTTTCAGCAAAGGAAGTCTGTTGCTCAATTTGATGTACATTACAGACACTGTAGACTGTTAGGTGGATTAGATCTTAAAGTTAGTTAGTGAGTTGCAAGGGCGAATAGTATTCGATGGTTGCCTAAACCGAAGAAAGGGATGGTTGAGATACCCCACTTGATCCTTTCACCCAAAGCTCTGACCCACAAGGCGGCCAGCAGTAGGGTTTTCGTTCGGGGACCCTGCCCGGAGCCGATAACTTAACAGTCTGAACTGCCCAGCTGCAAGGCGCTGGCCTAACCCGAGAACGCAGTTAGAAAGGTATTACGTTCTCAGTCCCTATGCGGCTGCGCACGGGAAGTGCCATTTGAGCAGCACCAGACTCTTCGGTTTTGAAAGTATTTCGACCGTATTTAATAATGCGCCGGCAGTCACGGTCAATCGTTGGGCCATCGGAATGTGCGGATTTTTAAGGCGACCTTTTCTAACCCGTCCTTTCTCCGAGGAAGGCAGCATCGCTGCATCCATAGCTATAGACATGCTGGTCGCCTGGAGAATTCATCGTCCCGTATTCACACTCCTATCGCACAGGAAAGTACAACTTTACCTCCAGACCGCCTCGTAATACGATTACGGGGACTTGCTATTCTTCGTCGGGCTGCTCACCATTGGCCTTCGTGGTATGCTTGAACCTTAGGGAACTGAGTTCCAGCCAGTATGACCCGCAGGATCATTGCAGCACTAAAGCCGGGCTACCACGATAACGTGACAGCTTTAGGCCAGGATAATGTTGCTGTGCCTTATTTCAATTTCCCGCACTTTCCGTACGTATAAGAGTAGCCGTCGATACCGTCACTCTTAGCGCGACTCAGTCTTCGGAGTGTAGTCGTACTTTGTTCTAAACGTGCCACCATTGTGTGAAGGGTGGTGTTTGAACTGTATTCGTTTGTTTGTTTGGGAAACTATAACTTGATAGTCTGTATCTAACCAATTGTCCAAATCCTTCGGTTTCTTTTTGTACAAACGTGCGGATCGGTCATTCTGTTCACTGAGGACGCCTGCAGCCATATGTCAAGTGAAAATGTCTCATGGCCTCATGCGTGCCAAATCCCGCAATGTGCATTTCAGTAAAGAGATTTTCAACCACCCATACTTAGTTTGGATAAAATAAAGCATGTTAGGTTTGTAAAAGATATATATTGCTGCCCCTAACAGACCATCAGGCTGTAAAACTTTGCTGAAAAGTCTTTGGTTGGTAATGTGAGGAGATTCTGGAATTTTTAATGGAGATTTCTCCCTGTACGTAAAGTCAATATATGCTTCTTGGCTATTCAGCATTGGTTGACTTCACTTAACTGACGAAGTCTCTACTAAAAGTTTTTGGTTCTACCTTGATTTGTCTATCGCGATATTTTGTCGATCTGACAAACGCCTCGAAGAAATTCTAAACCTGGATGTTTGAAACAACCTGATTCTGAAATGCGGACCTGTTTTATCCTGCCACCAGCTACATACTTTCTGGCTGCTTTGTAGTACACCCTTCTCTACGGCATTACTCGACGGTACGTGGAGTACCTGGTCTGGTCTTGTGACATTTGTGATGTTTCCGGTCTAGTGAATCATTGCCAGCTCACCGGTCGCTATTCAATATGATGAGTCATTCAAGTACGGGCGAAGTGAAGCGCGACTGTCACGATGGCACGACTGCCTACCGTGGCCATTCGCAATGGACAACGACAATGAGCATTTCCCCATGCATTAAACTGTAAGCGTACCTTAAGAATAGCTGCCTCAAATTAATCTGGTGAATTGTCACCATACTGTTTTGGGAGTTACCCTAGCTCACTGAAGCAAATCTACCTAACTGTGTTGTGGTTCCCTTCACAAATGCATAGTTCCTCTCAATACTATTTCGTGAGAGTAAGCACACATAGACTGCTCAAAATTACAAATTTATTCTAGAATAAGGCATCCCGCTGCTAAAATATTCCGGGATCTTTTTCATAATATAGTCAATCATTGCACGCTTTACCAGTACTTGAACATTCATTACTTTGTCATATGACACATAATTACTCTCACCTATGTGGAACCGTTTGCTGTTTAGCATACACTGTACCCATTAGGATATTCTTTATCTAGCAAACCTTCATACACCCTGACACAAAAGTTTACTTCCAACAATATATATATATATATAACACAATTTCACGAAATTGGCAGGGTAAACTCATCCAAAAATATCTTCCACACTCCAGACCATACGCTTCATTGTGCGCAAGAAAATACTGAAGATAACTATCGTTATCTGCTCTGTAAGAAAGAGGAAAAGATGAATCTCACTAAATTTCATTTCAGGTTACCTAAGAGCATATTTAATGGACCAGATACCTCGACTTTTGTATGAAAGGCTAACCGGTAGTCACTTCATATCTCCGCTTGATAGCTGTATTCTTCTGGTCCCAGTTTTCTCAGGCTAAACTTTCACGGGCTTCAAACTTCGATTTAGGTAGTATTAGTGGTCATAGTGGTGGTGAATAAATCTGTTTGCGTGGAATCTTGCTATCTTGGTTCATCTCTCCATAGCAACCCATTCGTTAGTCACTTGATTATCAGCTGTACACAGTACAATACTTTGGTAAATTCTTATCCAAAATAGAATGGTCTCAAAAATCGTTATTCCTGCACTGTTACGATTATTTCGTGATGTAAGTGCTGTTTCTTGTTTATTGAAAGCTTCACGAATTCCGACAATGTATAAACCACAATAACCCCAATAATCTCACCTATGGACGAACCTTTATTATTGGTGGAGCACCAAGTGAACTAGCTTTCCCAATTGGAACAACGTGTTATCTTAATTGGGTAAATCAAACATGCATCAGGTTGACTGAATTGCACTTTTGATTGGCTTATGTTATCTCTCTACACTTTAACCATAAAACCTAAAATGTTTAAATTCAGGAATGCGTCTCTTAGATGTAAAGCTATAAATATGAATTTACAAATGATATCATTTTCAGGACAACGAAGACTCAGTTTCTCAACTGGCGCAGCATCTGAAAGAGCAGCTGACTGAGCTGCAGTCGGAACTTTGCAGTCAAAAAGCAGAGACAGCCGCTGCATTGGCAAAGCAGCACCACCTAGATAATCTAGTGCGAGAATTAAGGCGCGACAATGTTGACCTGAGAGATCAACTGTCGAAACTGGATGACGCAGAAAATTCTCTGGCTGAGAGCGACAAACCTTTGGCCACTGGAATCCGAGCACTACAGGTAAGACATTAGGAATCCCTAAGTATCTTAGGCACAATATAACAGAGCTTATTTTGGAAGTGACATTTTCAGCAACAAAAAAATTATAAATGGTGTTCTTTCGTCGTATGACTGCCAGGGGACCAGTGAAAGGGTGGAACCGTTGCCAGTCCGACCAATCCTAGACTGAAAAACAAATTATTTATGACCGAAAGATGTGCAAACATTACGAATTTGTTCGTTTAAAATAAGTTCATCCTTATCGCCTTATTGAGCTATCAGGATGGGGATAATCTTCTCCTACAGTTAAGTGGTCAGTATATCTTCCAATCCTTTTCTCCAAACACAGGACAGCAACCTTCGCCGGATACTCGCACACATTATTATGTGGAGTCAAACCTTTCAGGAAAGGTCAAGGGCAAGTTTGTTTAACGTCACTATTAACTTGCAACTATTGCCAAGTTACCAACTAGCTTTAAGCTATTTGAGCCGGCAATGGTCAATCTGATGTCAATGGAACGCCTTTATTTGTCGAATTATGGTAATATTCACAGATGTTGATCTGCTGTCACCCTCTAAGTTCACAAACCGCCTGTCTGTCAGACTTTTATTCCACACAATATCTCTATCCAATACGCGGTAGCTACTTGATCGACCACTCACAAGATAGTTAAAGCACCCAATTATTGACCACTCCCACCGTTATCCTCAAGTGGACCAATACATGTGATAGATCGTTACTTATGTACTGCTTGAAAGGATATAAATTCCGTCCCACTTATAGCCTTCTTTTTACCGCTTTTGTGTTCCACGGGTGAAAAGTGTCTGAGTTCTCTGTTTGCATAGTGATTGCTCAGTTTGCCCTGACTATCTCTCACAGTCCCAATTAGACACACAGCTGGAACGAGTCCGTGAACTGGAATCCAAGCTGAAAGCATCGCGTGACTACTCAGAAGAACTGGAGACACGTTTACAAGCAATGGATTTATTCAAAAAGTCTCATGACGCGGCTGGCATTCAACCAACTACAGATAACACACAGGTGAGCCCAGCGGCTGAAACTCCTAGTACACAGACACTGTCACGAAACACCTGTATGCCTGTTATTTCTCAGCTTGTTCTACAAACATTTCGCCCCGCTACATGCCTTGTCTCACTCAACGGAATGGGTGCTTTGGATTTACAGGCCGCGATGCACGATGCTATGACGGGTTCCGGTCATGCAGCCGGGTTACGTGTTCCTCGTGTAGACGATTTGCTTTTGCAAGAAACAATAAGGACATTTCACGCATTACTTGCGGAACGGGACCAAGAATTGGTCCAACTGAAGCGGCATATACGGGCTAACGTGGACACGGATGACTCATCTTCGCTGGTTCTGCCGGATTTGTGCGAATCTGCCGTCCAAACGGATTTGTGTCTGGGTCAGGCAGAACGATTGTCCCAAATGGCAAACACTCTGGCTACAGGAGGTTTTGTACTAACTGCTGAACAGGTAGCAGCATTGAAAGGAGAGATCAACCGCTGCTTAGCCATCATGACACAATGCAAATTGGAAGGCTCGTCCAAACAACCTCAGCCACAAATTGGAGATGTTTTAAGTTTTGGTGATTTGATCAGTGCTGTAGTCCGGATGGGTCAACTCGCAGAAGATGTCCGTCTTCAAATGACTCTCTCACGGTCGTCAGAACAGCAGATCTTAACAACCGAACTGAGGTGAGTTCATTCAACGGATTTCATTTATCTTCTGGACCGCATGTTCGCTTTGAAGTGTTATCTAAATTGCATTATGTGATCCGGACGTCTCCGTATGCAACATCGGTTTTGTAAGGTATAAGTGCTTTCCATAGTTAACTTAAAAACTCACATCCTATCTCTGTCTTCAAATATAAGGGTTCACAATTATGTTTATCCCGTAACCGTAATCTACATTTTATTCTTGTGTTGCACGTGGCGTCTCTCCGCCTGTATAACCCTGGTAGTAAGAAGCACAGATTGCTAGTTTGATGGGAATTTTCTTGGTATTTAATGTTCTAACTAAAACCGTTAATGAATATCAAGTGTTACTTCGCAGCTATGCACCAACAGGGAAAGGTAGCTGAGCATTTTTGAATTTAAGTCTGCCTGCTTTCGCACAGGTACTTTTAGTTAATGTCAACTTCCGCATACAAGTCCAACCTGCTTCCAAAGGTATTTAGGTTTTGCCAATAATGACTAGCCTTTTACCTGGAGAACCGAAATGAGCTTTACGTTTGGTCTTCGAGCCATCCACTGCTTACCAGAAGCGGTCTTGGTGTCTGGTGAATACTTGGACTACATGGCGTCTCCTGTAATGGCGTCATCTGTAATGACTGCTTTCTCGATCATTAACGGGTCCCTCTTCGTATACACTTGAAATCTGATTTTTTTAATTGCAAACTGAGCCACGCCAGTCATAATATAATAAATTCAGCCTAAAAATCTCTCATCTGTTAGCCGTTCTGGTTCCGTTGAAAGTCTTCATCAACATTTCTTTGGGTCGGTTCATTCATACACAAATTCGCGATAACTGTAGACGATGTGCTTGCGTAGTGCGTAGCCAGACAGCCTGTCCAATTCAACCTTGCTCAACAGACAAAATAAGGACAATGAGTGTTGGTCCGAGTGCTTTGCACACAAACACCAGACTTTCCGGACAAAACTAGTTCAATCGCTTAGACTTCGCATTGGATTTTTACTCACCAAGGGCGTAACCGTTGCCAAACTTTCTGGACTATGTACATACAGTTGTGTCAGTTAGAAGTACTTGAGAAAAAACACTAAACGAGACGTCTAAAACGGAATAGATCATTGTTTTTAGTCTACCTAGTGTGAACAATGCTGCAAAAACTCTTCATAGTATCTCCTGGATACTAGTACACAGAACGGAAGTGAATAGATTGGTGGTCAATTAGCTTAATCGCCAGTAGGTTCAATCAATTCATTAGTATCGGCAGTGGCAAAAACCTTGAAAAACTAGTGTTTCACCGAAATGCAACCCTAAGCCATACAGTTACGCGTCATGTGATTAATTTGGTATAATTTTACGGGCCTCAACTTGGTTAGATGGCCTGCTTTTGGTCCGGATCTTTTGGCTTAGTATATTATAGCAGGGGCGGCATAGTTCAAAGTGTATAAAGTTCAGTTGGAGGGTAGGTGTTCTTTATTTCGAATTGCCTTGAAAACCGAACAGTTGCTTCCAGTTTGACAGTCGGGTAATTCGTTTGAAAATATTACGTGAACACTAAGTCGGGCCCAAGTTCGTCCAGCGCTCCGCTGGACACCGTAGCACCCTTCGATTGCTAGTCAGCTGCATCTTTGTGTCGTTACTCGGGATCGCCTGCAGAATGAAAAAAACGGGCGACAGAGGAAATCAGGATATATAACTGCCGTGGTGTCAATACTTTCCTCTTTTCTTCTTCAACCACGATGCAAACGACGATTAATTCACATTCACTTTTGGAAATGAGTGAACGAAATCAATGCAAAGACTGTAGCTGACCACATTTGAACACTTAAACACAAGCAGATTACCGCCTGCCTCAAGGGCTTCTGTGCGCACACTTTCCGCCGTTTTTACTTTATCAGCATAGCTTCACCGGATGTGAGAATATTCTGGTTTGTGCTCTGCAGTAAGGGTTTGAATGATTTCTCCAATAAACCTAGTTTCCTGTCACTTTGAGTTGCTTCGTGATGAGGATTCTGGCGTTCGGGCATTCTGTCGAGGTTCTCGTAGTCCTCTTTTCGTTAGCCATCTTAAGTGGTCGGACAACATAAGCGACACTGCAGCTGTAGATGAACTGATTGATCTTATGAGGGACAGAATCTTTAGGTGCACTGTGTGATGCATTGCTACAATTGAGTTGGTTACTTGTTGAAAATAGAAGTATTGCACGAAATAAAAAACCGCTGTTAATGGCTCATAAATATCATTTGATAAATATTTTCTACTGGTTCCCTTTGAAGGACAAATATAGGAGCACATGTTCCTTCCTCACGGCCTCTGATTTATGTGCGTACCAATAAACTTTCCTTAAAATTCATAAGATGTCAGCACGCTCCGTGCTTGCTCATTTTTAAGAACATCAGGCAACACATCCGCCCATCCTGATCATTGCGGGTGCGTACTTTACCTCCTTTCTAGCCAACTAGTATGAAACCTTAAAAATTCATATATACGTAAGTATATTTTCAATAGAATAATCGCTCTCAACCACACTAGCAAGAAGGCTGTTGTTTTACTAGCAACTGCTAGGTTGTTCATCTGTCAGGGATCTGTAAATAGGCAAAAGAGAACTAAGCTAGTCGGCCACAATAATGCTGGTCAAAAGACTTTCGGTGTTTGACCACCGATGTCTCCGGAGCATTGCCCGAATCTGGTGGAAACACCGGATCAGCAATGCTGAAGTACATCGAATGGTATTCGGGAGGAACAACTCACCCTCGATAGATGAACTGATCACACTGCATAGGCTGCGCTGGCTTGGCCACGTGCTGCGCATGTCAGTCGACCGACTTCCTCGAAGGGTTCTTTTCGCACAACCACGTAAAGGGTGGAAGAGAGCCAGAGGCGGTCAAACAATGACTTGGCAGCGAAGTATAAAAGTCATTAGCAGCAAACTCAGCTGCGCTGGTCACTGCCGTCTTCCTGGATGGGGACCCCGAGACGGGCCACATCAATGGTTAGAGACATTATCAGACATGGCCCAATCGCGCCCTCAGTGGCGCTCATGCATCCAAGCTATTGCCTTCAATGCATAGCCCCCTTCCCAATTTCCCGACTTAACAGTCCATTGACAGTGGTGCATTTACGCAGCTCGCGCCTCCAATGCGCAGCTACCTACCTCACCTCCCCAAATCATCGGCGGACGAAACTGTGGCAGCTACAACCAGTGTACGACAAGTACACGGTTTCTTACAGCTGATGATGATAATGACATTATTCTGTTATTACCCAGTCCACTACCACCACTTGAGTGAGATATTCAGGTTCGCCTGTCAGTGTAGTGGTGGTGCCGAATTTCGAAAGTGTGGTTTCTAAACAAGCAAATTTTTTTCATCAACTTCGCAAAATTGGTTGAATGTGAAAGCAAGACAACATTTGTGCACTTTTATTCAACACGAAGTGCTAGCGCAGATGCGAAACACCAACGCCCCAGATGGAGATATTGTCTTGATTTCTAACGCGCAGAAAAAACTGGGGCGGCTAGCGGCTTTGATTCACTATATCTACGCAAGGCATATGCACATCTGAACTGAACTGGTCTTATTTAATTTGAATCCATCAAATCAAAAGACAAAGGTGAACGGCCATTAAGCCTTATATGTTATAACTAAAGCGAAATGACATTAGAAAAATATATATAAGCTGTGCCACTTTTTGCACGGATTGAGATGTTATTCTCTACTCTGATGTGCAAAAACGTGTTTCAAAGTGGTCCCAGTGTCTTCCGCTTATGATTTTGGTCTGTTGGCCGCGTGCATCAAACAATACCCTTAGTGGTGTTCGCCACATTTTTGCATAGACCAGTCTGTTCCATTTAACTTTTCAACCGAGCTGCAGCTTCTATTACGTCTTCATGCTCTTTTCAAGTTTCACCACGTTATGCTTCCAAAAGATGTGCTTAATAAACTCCCATACATAGGGATTAGTTGAAGCAACTGTTACCGGTAACGGTCAGTATTTGCCTCACGTTAATAATGTCCTTAATAATTTTCACCCTTTTTTATATTCCACAGGATCACACCCACAGACGAATCCGAGGTAAGTGTGCCCACAAACGCTTATCTGAAGAAAAACTGCTTCCATATGAATCCTCTTTGCATGATCTTTATAAGGGTAGATGTCTGTTATTGAACTGGTTCTGTCGGGTAGCGTTCAAGTAGTGGATACTGGAGGATTGTGTCCTATTAAGGCTTTGCTAACGTACGTAGTAGTAAGGTCTCATTCTGCGACGTTGTAAGAAGTGGGAAAGTATATGGTCCTGTGGCACAGGTACAGTGGTTATTTTGGTTTGGAAAACAATGCTTTCAATAGGTGCCTTTATCCAATGAGTGTTCTGCAAAATTCCCGACCTGAATTTACGACGCGCACTGTGAATAAGGAATCCACCAGGGATATCACGTCTGAACTATTCATTTCTTAAAAACATCAACTTGTATGATTTGCGTTACTGTAAAGTATGCAAATCTTTTGTATAATGTTGTTTCCTGTCGTATTCTTCAACGCAACCGTCGTACTCACAAGACCCCATTGCCCATTCTAGTTTACTGTTCCCAAATTTGTTTAAAAATTTCTGACGGTCTCTTTGAAGCGGGGTGATTAAACTTCTCAATTAAAAGGCGGACACTTGGAAATGATCGTTCTCATGTTGGCTTCTCGGTACCAAATGATCACTGGTATATCGACTAGGTTTATAAACATGCATTATAGATGTGTTCATTAGTACACCTCAATAAGCGGTATGCAGGTACTGGTTACGTGGTACTGAGGAGCTTATACCATATGCTGGTATCTATCAATATCTGTTTTCAGTGTTCTAAAATCCCCCTTCCATAGCTTCCTACTTCAGTGATACATATTGGTCCTTTAAACCATTCAGTCCAATGTAGCAATCTACGAACTTTCAGCTCCGATCATTTGTGCTGGTAATGTGCTATCCCATCAACATGTGTTTTATTTCAGCAGTGTGCAATAAAATCCATCGACCAAACTGACAAACAACCACTTCTACCTGCTACCGAACGAGTCAGAGGTGAAGAAGACCATAGTTCAATGGATATTATATCGCATATACTTCGCAAACTAAAAGGAGAGGACAATCAGCAACACCGTGGACAGATTGAACAACCACCTGTTCAGGTGGGCAATGAACCAAAACTTTTCCGTGTACCCATTCACGAGATCCGTCCAGTAACTGTGACGGTGGAAGAGACAGCAACCACTGAAGATCAAGAAGCCCTACCGGTTTTTGAGACAAAATTGTGCACAAATAAGGAGCAAAAGTCACCCACACATGGTCATTCTCAGCCAGTTGGTCGTCACGATGTTCATGAGAGCAGTATTTTCCCTATAACAAAGACAACAGCACAGAGTACTGGTGTATTTTACCGTGCTGAAGAGCCAGACCACGAACGTCATTCATCAGCTGTCATGAGTGCATCAGATGAAGAAGACGAGTACGGGGCAGGTCTTCGGTTCCACGTTGGACCGACGCAGAACATAGCACACCTTGCTGACAAACAAGCTCGTGAACTAATTCGAGATGTAGGTTTTATCCAGCACAGGTATCCCCCAAAACATGAAAACTTGACCGAGGATATCAGTGAAGTAGTTAGCTTTTGCGACTGGAAGCCTGTTAGTCGCAAACCACTTCAAGTGGCGCAGAGTAATTATCAGACTGGTGATGATAACTCGCTTTCGGAAACCGTCGATGCCCATAAACTTCAGCCAACAACGCAGCCCAAGTCTAGAACGTTTGACTTTGCTTCGCTGTTTGGTTTTGGTTCCGCTACAACGAAAAAGGTGGATGTTGTTGAAGCTGGTAGTAGACTTACTGAATTTGCTGGTAAAATATCAGCCCACAAACCCGTACAACTACCCAACGTACCTGACTGGACAAGTTTTGGCACCCTTTCCTTCGAACTTGTGTGTACAATTCACCAAGAAGCAATGATATTTGTGCATCTATTTGAATCCAATTGCTTCTCTCCTCATTGTTTAGTTGGCCAACGAAACAAACCTCAGCAAACCGACTGCTTTGACAGTTGCGCTACGATTCATAGGCTTAAAATGAACGCAGAGGCACTAGCGATGCAAACATTAGGGGAATTGCAGAGGCCCTTAAAAAAGGATTCAAATGACGACAGATTACTGATGACTCAAAGTAGCGCTGAATCTTTTCAGGCTTTTCTATTGCACAATATCGATTATTGGCTTAAATATGATCCTCCGACACCAAAGTCCGGTCGCCGTAACACTTTGCTTGAAAAATCTGCGATGGCCAAGCAGAGGTGGCTTGAAACAGCACTGATTGGTTTGTCACTGTTGCGCATATCGCACATTCCATCGACTAGTTTATCTGCCGAAGATTATCTTATTATCCCAATGATAGATACTGAAACCCCAGCACAATTGTCCGACGTCAAATCCTCTGTGGGTTGCATGTGGAATGGAAAGTCGTATAACAAGCTTGCAACAAGTCTTCTGACTAACCTAGTTTACTCCAGTAAAACAACGGCGAACTGGATCATTAGTGCGACCGATCTCTTCTATCTGCCGTCGAAGCATCTTACACTTATTGCCTTACGACTTTTCCAGGATCACATTGGTGCCAATGAACCCCGTGAAAATAACCGAAGAGGACTTCCACGTATGCGTACACCGCTCCTGAAGGAAATTCTTTCAGAACGCATTCGATCTAGTTGTCAACTACTTTCCGGCACAATGTATCAACATGTTGCTTACAGCGAAGTTCTTTTCTCGGTTCTGAAAGAACTCTCTCCATCTGATGAATTACCTGCGTCGTTGAACTCGTGTGACACGCTTGATATATTAGCAGCCCAGTTGCGTCTCTGTTTGAGGATAAAAGCAAGACTTTGGGAATCCCTCACAGAATCACTTTTGTCAACCTGTTCCCACACAGTGCTTGATGCCCTGATCTCAGCCTTAAATCCCCAAATTGCTAACAGTATATGTCGTCTGGCTGGCAACGACAAATACCTTGCTCTGAATACGCTGTTTCGCCTTTTCTGTGCGATGCATTTCGAGCCAGCCTGTGTTATCCCATCTGCGGCCAACACGTCCGACACCTGTTGCCACAGTTATCTAGTACCTTCAAGCTTGCAGTTCAAAAGCGCTCTTTCGTGTAAGTACCATACCCTGAGGTCACGTGAAACTGTTGCTAGTGTTCTGTGTTATCATATTGGCGAATTAGCCTATGGAGTGTGGCTAATCACTGGCGTGTGGCCAGGTACTGTGGACTTCACTATACATACCTGGTCTGCGGACCGGTTGTGGATGACAGCTCTGTTTTACAAGGAGTTTCTTTTGAATTTGCTTTTTGGTGTTCAACAGGATAGGAGCTCTCATCTCCTGCGAATTCAGACAGTGCTAAATGTGTTATCCAACTATAAAAACAAACGGGTGACGGGTGGGACAGTATGGCTACCAAGACAGCGTTTCAATTGCTCACAAGACACTGAGTCTTTTGTCCTCCTGCGCGTCTATCATGCAGCCGTGCTGGAGTTACTCCGGATTCATCCACTTCCATCCGAGGTGAAAGACCGTCTTTCTAAATCCGCTCGAATCCTCAGTTTGGCGCCTCTTAATTCGGCAAACCGGATCACAGTACGGGGGTTACTACGTTACCTGGAGGAATACAGGAATAAAATGTGCAAACTGCCATGCGTGGTTATTCAACTGGCTCACATTTGGTGTCATACAAGTCAAGATTTGGAAATAGATGATGACTTAGACCACTCTCTTTCAAACGCCGACAGGGAATACCACTTTATGGGAAGCATTCTAAAGCCGCTTGAGCAACTTTCGACATTTCGACCATCTTTGTGTGACCGACGGTTGGCGCTTGTGGAACCGTCAGTCTATTTTGCTGTGCTACCTGAAGCAGAAAAATTCAATTCTTTCGGCGCGCTAACTGAACGAATTATACAGCGTCTACAGCGCCGCTTGCCTGGTTCCATTCCATCCCGGCTGCTCTCAACCAGTAGGGTAACTTTGTTGCCGTGTGTTATTGGTGGTGGTTGGTACACACCAAATGGGTATTAACGAGGTTGCACGATTGGACTTTACTTTATCAGGTTTACTTTTCGAAGTAATTGGGGCTATCTAATTGGGATTTGGGAATTTTTATTTCGACTCTCCTCATTTGACGATGTAAGTGTGCCTTACGTTATCTTAATTTACCTTTTATTCCAGAGTGAAGTGACGAGTGAACTTCTTCCGCAAAATAAGTCCGGGTAACTTCTTCTTTGGTGTATATTTACATTTTCCACGTGTCTTACAAACTAACAGAAATTTCGTGACCTTTCCTACCAATTAAGCTAGCGGACCTCAGTTTTCAAATGTGCAAATGAACGATTTACCTTTTTAGTTTCCTCCGTATTTGATTTTTGACCGCCTATGGATCACTAGTAAGACACCCATAACCCTACTCAGCGATCCTAGAGGGGATAACGCTTCAACATGATCAGTTAGCGCTCCCCTCTCCCAATTCCCCCTTCACTGGCGAAACGTACTTCTATATGACCGGTGAATAAGAATGTGGACAATGATGATTGAGTTTAGCGTTGTGTGGTGTATGACTGGCCCTTAGGGTGCAGCGATAACGGAAAAGATCATGTAAAGCCTGTTATCCATACCGGGGCTCTTAACCGGTTTATGTCACTTAACTATCATAAAACGTGACAGTACCAACACACACCACCTACTTTGATGAACTATTTAGGGTCGACGTGGATCCACAACACTGACTAACTTGTACAACAACCAAGGTAGGGACTATCACGGCTAGTGCTACGTTCATTGCCTGGCTTTCTGGGCAACCAATACCCATTTTTTCCTAGCAGATGTCGCAACATACGTAGTACATACCTTTCCACAAGGACCATCCGTCATTATGCAAGTATTGTCTGATAAATCACACTTAGCTTGTTTGAAGCGAATGTGGTGATGTGGATGAGCCAGTTTGGACCTGAGAGAATCCGGTCGTTAGCAAACACGCACAGTTGGACGGGACCCATGTAATAAGTGTTTTAATTTTGACAGGATTCACCGACAATTTATAACGCCATAGATGAAAACTCGTGTCATTCAATGTACCATCTCCGTAATAGGTTGTCTAACAGAGATGGGTTTGTTTATCAGTCAACCGGAATTGTTTATTGAATAACGTATCCTCTGTTGTCTGGGTGGATCCTTTGAAATATTGCACTGAGTTCACGCACTTCGACTATGATTGTTGGTTACTCACCTTGAAATGGTACTCACCAACCACTTAAGATTGATAAATTTGACTTTCCCTGTTTGGTCATTAGACGTTGTAGCACCATGGGAAATTCAACTCTTTTGTCACGTTCTGCTTGTCTTGTTTTGAGTTTGTTTGTTATAGGTTTTCACTGTTCTCAAAATAAAAATAGCGATACAAATGCTCATTTGAGCCAGCCAATTAAAATGCTTCAGTTGGTAAACCTATGAGCTCAGACAGTGTTTCGCGAAATTCCGCCTAACGGAGCATGGTCCACAAAACCCACAAAACGGTGATTATGGCTGTAATACGTCGCTTAGACGGTTGTGAACGCCCAGAAAAAATCCTTTCGGTCACTTTATTCCTGCAAAGTTCTCCCGTCCACCCGTCCAACTCAGCAGATTCTTATTCTGGAGTTGAATACAGCGAGTTTTCTTCAAAATGAACCCACCATAAATTGGTTAAGGTCAGCTTACAACGTGAAGGACGTGGTCGGTAACATATCCGTTTTTCAGCCACTTGGCAATGTCAGCGAAAACACTCTTCACTTTAGTTGTTTATTTCTGAATGTTGCGGAGCACCTACCTGGTCGATGTCTCGACGCTCTGTTTTTTTCCCCGGTTGTTGAACTGCTTTTTAACTATCTTTCGACTTTTGTTATGTTTTTTTGGCAATTTGGTTTGCTCATGCTTTCTCACTCTGCCTAAACTGTTTGGACTCATTATCAGATGAAGCTCTACGCCAACCATGCATTTCAGTTCTCAATCCCTATTCGACAAACATTGAGAGTTTAAGGCAATGTTTACAGTTGTGTAAACGACATTAGTATCCTCGACACTACTCAAGTATTGAGAACGCTATCAAAGTTGTATTTACCTCAGTTAGCATCTTGTCCGCACTCGGTAACGAGCTGTATTTAAACACGCGTCTGTTAGAGGGCATAAACAAACTTGTCTCACCAAAGGACTAAAGTTTACGATCTTCGTTCAGATCACTTTTCCTCTGGGTCTCACTGCCATAAAAAGCTACGTTAGATTGATTGTTGGTCTGTTCGCCGAGCTTGGCAATTGGATTGCAAACGTTTCATCACCAACCGAGGTGACATGGTGATGAAACGTTTGCAATCCAACTGCCAAGCTCGGCGAACAGACCAACAATCAATCAGCGCACCCGAGCTACCTATATTCCACAACAGCTACGTTAGAGTGTGGAAAGCAAAGTCATTGACAAATATCGTGATAGCGAAACTAATGGTGTGTGAGTTGTGGAGAAGCTGTTTTCCAGGGAGTCATTTAGGATTTGTTGGTTTTCCAATTTTCGAGTGCTAATGCGAGTAGTAATGTTTCCTGGGTCTTAATCTCTTTAGAAAACGAATGATTTTCGAGTGTATGTTCGTGTATAAAAGCTCAGACACAGTCATCGGGTTATAAAACGAGAGTGACCAGTTGGTGCCGCATGCGAACAAAAAATTCAATAATTATGGTTATGCTTCCCGCATGCTAGAATTCGCATCCAACGTTACCCTCAGACTGTTCTTCTGAGCATTCCTAGAGATCTTCACGCCTGTTGTCACCTTACAGTTCAAACAAAACCCCCATTCCTATCTAATCTGTGTTGTTGATCTTCGTAGACATTCCTGTGTAACCTACGAATGGCATCTAGTCACTACACAGTCTCACGCTAGCAGTGAATGTACACTCTCTTAGCCATACAGTACCCTGTCTTTCAACCTGTAACCCGTTCTGGTGCCAAATTCAATTCACTTTTCATGTGCATTCGGTTGAAACCTTCCGGAGAATATCTTTTTCGTGAATGTCTTTTCCTCTTTCCCGGCATTTCAGGTTGCACACCCAGCCCATCGCTTTGACAAATGAATGTGATGGTCGGTTGTCGTCTTCTGGTGAGTAATCTTCATGGTCTAGTTTGCATTCCAAACACTGTTTTTATGAACTGACAGTCGCTTTTCAACGAGCGCCCTGTGTTTTGTAGAACAATTGAGTAAAATTAAATTATTATGAACATAAAATATGAGACAACTTAGGAATCAGCTACTATTTGGTGATTCATCGAGGAGTTTGCACGCAATAACCTAATTTACCGTCCAATTGTCGATGGACTGGCAGCAAATTGTATCCAAATGCGTCTCCATGGTTAGGTTTTGCGACTAATTCCACATTAGTCTGCACGTGGTGGTTCTCAGATATGCTACTCAAAATTCAATAGTAGTTGTATATCATTCGGACGTTTTAGTTGGGCATATTCTTGTCAAAAGACCGATTATAGGTGACTGTTTGTTCGCATGCAGTTTGATTTTTCCCAACAGACAGGGTTTTGCAGCATCCATGTCATTTCATTTAAGACTGCTGTTGATAGCCAAACGATGGTATCCAGATTTACACTGAAGAATGGGTTCTCATGGCTTCGTTGATTATTTTAACACGGAGTACCTTCTTTCACAACTCCTGCGGAATGATCAGGCAACTGTATTTGACGAATCTGGTTTTGCTTCTGCTCGCACACTGCATAAAAAATGCACGAGTCCATTCGTTTTGAAAACGCTATACCGTCAAATTAGATGACAAGCCATTAAGCTAATGCACACTGCCCACCCAAGGTTCACCATTGCACCAGTTAAGGTGTCTAAACTTGCGTTTACTGTTATGTGCTTGCCAGTTGGGCTCAGATACAGTAAATACCACGTTCTAGCCCCGACAGCCAACATAATGGTCTAGGGAGTCTTTGGCCGTCTGCCATCCGTGAATCGGAGAATTAGACCTGTGGGCCTACTCGGTTTTCGCCATTTAGCTGCTTACTGATCATCTGCCTTCGGATCTCGTTGATCAGCCATTGTATTCGTGACACATAGTCTCGTATATTTCTCTTATGGATGCAATTCCAAGGGGGACCTATCTACCGCCCTACCAAAAAGCATAAAGGCCAGCACATCCAAACTATCTTCCACTGTGTATTCCGTTAGATAGCACCGATTGTTGTCACTAGTTGTAGCTGGTCTTGTTCATAAACAAAAAATACATGTTTTATGCTACGTTCTTCCATAAAAACGTAAAAACATATGGTAGCAGTAGATTATCCCAGTGTGACGAGTAAAGTGCAATTTGTAAAGACACAAAGATAATTGGACATCAAGCCCTTTTTACTTGATATGATTTCATTCACTAAAACCTGCTGGAATTGTCCGAGAATCCAATACGAAATGATAATTGTTCTCGTAGTTCGCAACTGCCTTATATGGTAAGTTATGTATTTGTTTCTATTCAGCTAACTTGCGGCCGTCCTCTGCCCCAGTTGATTCAGCTGCGCCAAAGCCAAGCACAGAAACCAACACAAAGACACCAAAACATTACAGCGCTCAGTTGCAGGAGTTGCGGGAGACCAGTGATTTGGAAGTAGCCAAAGCACATCTCAGTGTTTCGGAACGTCGTCGACAAGAGTTGGAACGTCGAGTGCTTGAGGTAACCGACGACCTTGCACGTGCTCGAGCCGAAGCCAGAGCTGCTGAAACCAGTTTGTCAGCCGCCAGAAGAACGGAGGCAGCCCTGAGACGACGGTTACTTGTCGCTATGGATATACAGGGATCAGATGCCGATGGATCTTCTAACCGTCATTCGCTGGGACCGAACGCTGCTCTTGACACCAGAGATAACTTGGAACTACAAACTGCTGTAAGTTAAACTGAATTCGGATATTTCGATGTATCACGCTTAAAGCTCCTTTGGAAAAACGAGGGCCAAGTAAGAGACTAATATACTTCTTATGCGTTTTACAGTCCATCCAAGGTGGAGTAAATTTTCACTTCACCAATACTAAAACTTACATACATACTTACGTATGTACCGTTTGGGCAATTGAGTGTCCAAACTTTTCCCTGCGTGTTTACAGTAATGCGCTCATTTATTGACATTCTCAGCGACACCCGCTTGTCACTTCTGTTGACACACGAATGTTTGTCTATACCAGATTTCTAGGCTTTGTTACCGTGCACGTTTCCCAGTCGTTTCATTCTATCGATTTGCTGCCAAATGCTGTTGCACACCAGCATTCAAAACGAATGCACCCAACTGAAACTATCCCATCAAATGTGTTTTTTTTAACTAAATTTCAGTTAATCAAATCTGAAGCCACAAATGCCTCACTGACTGAAGCGGCCCAATTGGACAGAACTCGCCTACACGATCAAACAATGCGAATCGGGCAGTTAGAAGCGGAGCACCGGGCACTGATGGACCGTTTGTCGATTTTACAAGCAAACGAAGCGAGTGCTCAGAGGGGCATCGTACGATTACAGGTGAGCACCAGAATAAAGCTTTTCCGAAACCAGCCTTTCGTATATATTCCTAGGAATACTAGTATGGTTAAACGTGAGGGACTCTTATTTATGTATGTCCATTAAGCCGCGACATCCAAAGTTTCACCGCTTAACTTGGTGCGGATTTAATCTAACGAAGGTTGTATTGCTGTTCATTTGTATTGTTCCTATATGTAAACGTGTTTAAAGCTTGCATTGGCTGATTCCCCCCCGGGTGAACTTTTTCACCTCAATCTTGTCGACATATCTGTTTGAATAAAGCGAACAAGCTTAGTAGTATTGTGCGTGCTACATCAAACGGTAGGAGACTGCACTCACAGTGATGTGTATGTACTGTCAGGCTTAGCACTAGATGCTGGATGAGGTTAGTGTAGTTCTGCAAGCTAGGGTGCCAGATGACAAGCAATATTCTGGGTCTGGAACTCTCAACTGTTCCAATATCTTTCTTCAGTCTGCTTTCAAACAATCGGATGGAAGTACGCATTTTCGGTTAGGAGTATCGCCTTCAAGGTTATACACTAGTCGATGCTTTCATATTTAACATCTGAGATGAGACACAAAACCGAACCCGACGACACATTCGCTAAAAATTCCTGTCGTATTCCATGGGCCTTATAGGAGGTCTTGTGAATAGATATGTGTACTCTAATCCTCAGGAGAAAAGGTCTAAACTAGGAAGGTGAGTTTCAACTTCTCCCGGTGATTGGATTCCGGGTGCTGTTCAGGACTCAACATCAGTGTACAAAATTGTTGAAAGTTTTGCGGTCCTGCGAAAATCATTATGTTAAGCAAAATTTCCATCATTTCTTGAATGAAGTTGTCTTGTGGTGTACAGTGCTTGCTACTGACTGATAACTGTTGGGGCTGGTGATGAAGTGCAAAGTTTTATTACTTGTGTATTGCTTTTGATATGGCTTGCCCTCACTAGCGTACAAGGCACTTTCAAATACCAGAATCTAGGGTATGGACCTCACACTGGGTACTATCCCTTGCAAACTGAGTTAACAACAGGATCCTACATCAGAATTCAAAGTCGTATCGGCGGTTTCATTCAAGACATCCGCGGTGCATTGGATTTCGTCCTAAACTTATATACTTCGAAAATGCCACCTAACTCTGGGAAGAATGCGGTGTTTGCTGTGGGCTGCTGTATATCACAGCAATTCGGGAAACAAAAACGTGAATTCCATAGGAAGACGGGGTAGTTCCTTCAAGAAAAAACTTGGAAATTTGGTGGGAGCTGTTTGCCATTGAATTTCTCGAAGACTCCTGGGGGGTTAAATTATTATATACTGCAAAAGCAAAGCACGTGACGTGAACCCCCTCCAACATTAGTATGAGTAACGCATTTTCTAAAGCTGCGAAAACCAGTTAGTTGGAACTAAATATACTTGTATTGGTTAACCGCTAATCCTATCTCCTGTCGCTTTCCATGATGTAGATGATCCCTTTTTCACCGACAATCCATCTCTTGATGTACAGCTTTTTGTATTTGAACCCGACCAAACGTTGATTGAATTGCTGTACGAACCCACTGAACAGACGCGTAGTGCAGGCGATCGCTTAATATCGTCCTCGTAAATAATTTGCTTCTTGGGCCCCGCCAACAACCAACCATTTTGCTGTCATCCATAAAAACCTCACAAAATGCTCGTACTTCGGGTTTCATCATCTGATTTTGTCAAACTTGATTCCATCTATCCCCTAACTACAACATGCGACGTGGTTTGTTCCAACTGGGATTGATCGGCGGGCGACATAACAGCCAACCTTGCAATCTGTAAGCTGAAGTACCATGCACGCTGTCTCTCTACCTCTACTTCGTGAACCTGTTCACATCGAGATTGGCGATGGACACAAGATTTCGACTAGCTGTTGTATATATTTAGTTGCACATTTATTTCGTCACCATTTGCACTTACCTTTTTTACAGTCGTGGTTTATCTTCACCGAGAGACTCATGGTTGTTTATCTCCATTCACTAAGGTTTTATTGTTGATGTTGTTACTCTCCACTCGTATCCCACATCGTTTGCACATCCATGGCCAAAGTAGCCTAACAAAGCCACACCAGACTCGGTGAATACGCTACACTTTTGTCAACATCTGCCGCCTGAACCCCATTTCGACAGTTTCCTCATTTTGTACTCCGTCTTTCACCCACACTATTGTGCCCGCGTAGTAACCTTTATGAATGGACTGCATAAAGTCCTGGTAATCTTACTATATACGGACATCACGTGACCCTGCCCGCTTAGTCCAGGGACAGATATCACGTATCCATTGATTGGACAGGCCGCGATCACGTGGTAGCTAGTAACGATCATTATTTTCCTTTGTCCGACAGTTGGAACGTTCCTGTAAGCTGAATCCAGGCTTTCACAGATTTTTTTCTGATATACAAATAACTCATAAGAGATTAGTTGTCAGTGGCCATTGCGCTGAACTATGGTTAACCTCGTCCAGACCGGGACCGGTTTCCCTGACAAATAAATAAATTCATCATTATAATGTACAGCAGTACGCCAGTGGTAAATGCTCCTGCATAACCCAAATATAACTGTCAAGAAGGAATGCCTTAGACAATTGAGAGTAAAACGGAAGATGTTTACGTGTAGCGTGGAGAGGCTTCGGACATAAAAACGGAAAGGGCAAACTTTCGGATGACCCTGAAATGTCCATAACTGAGACTGAAGTGTGTTTGTGCAAGTTTACCGCCCAGGAGTCGCCGACAGTGACTTTTCATGGGACGATACATGCCGGACAGATGATAATCGCTGGATAGGTTTTCTGCGCGTATGGTTCACCAAAGTGAAGAACGTCTATCCCCTAACGACAGATAAATAACAGTTCGTGATTTTTTCCATGTATTGACACCTCTTGCTCTAGTTTAGTTGAATGCTTACCATGAAGTCAGCCACATTTCTAGGCCAGCCTCATTAAATTTTCACGTGTTACTCCCATTTGCTGACCCACTGTTTTCAGGCTCTCTACGAGGACATGCTGCGGGAATATTCTGAAGCTCGCTTCCAAGACTTAAGCTGGCGCACCCGTGATCGGTCTCGGTCAAACTTTCGAAATGGTACATCCAATGGAGTAGAAAAGAAGACCAATGGGCTAGGATCTCATCCAACTTTTACCAAACTTCAACAGCAAATTGCTACTTTGGAAGAAGAGAACCTATCTTTGAGGCTCGCTGTAAAAGAAGCTGAACAAGCCCGGGGAGCAATCACATCAGTAAGTGTTTACAGGTTTTGCTCCACTTCATTCATACCGCTTGTTTATATTTCGAGTTGCAACTTATTTTTCGCTTTTCAATTCAGCAACCCGTTGGAAGGTGTTCAGCACCCGCTTGCATCGAAGTTCGTGGTCTACTAAAAGCTTTCCAGGATCGTTTTGCTGATGTTATGGGACAGCTGACTCGTACACAACAGTGTTTGGAAGCAGCACAAGCTAATTCAGGACAGGATCTAGACACCTCAGTAGCATCTACACCAAACACCGGTCTGACGCTAGTCGCTACGGTGCAGAAGCGCTTCAATGCAATTCAAGACCTACTAGACAATGACGCAGCCACACTGTCCGAAAGTGAAGTGGATAATTTAAGGGTCAAGATGTCTGACTGCCTCGACGCGCTCGCACATTTACACCGGTGGCTTCAACTCTACATTCGTAGCACGGACGCAGAAATAGCAGATTTGCGTTCAACGATACTGGAGATGCGAATCGCATCTATGAGTAGTGACCAAACACTGATCACTACATGTGCAAACGGAACCGAAGAGCATCCCGTGAGTAATCTCCGTATTCTCACCTTATTGCCCATTTGTCTTTTATCACTTGCCCACCTCAATTCGGCCTTATTGATGAAAAAGCCTTTTAACCATGGATCTTGATATCATTTTCAAAAACCTATGAAAGTACAAAGAAACCAGCTTTCAAGTAAGACTGGTTCAAGTAGAATATACTAACTGAGATTCAGTGATGTACACCTGGTATATGGGTCAAAAGATTATTGCCTTGTGAGCTCCTTGGAGTTATCACGGAACGCCCATGTTTGAAGTCCCAACGAAGATCGAATTTGCAAGAAAATGGTGAATATTGGACAAGTTCCATTTAAACTAATCGTCAATGTATACGCTTACTATACTGGTGGTCGTATAAAGTCGAGGTCTGTTATGGAGCATTCATAGTACGGTACGGAGGTAGCTGACGGTCGAATTTTCTTGACAGAAGACGCTGCTCATAAAATCGCTGAAAACTTTTCAGCAACTCACTACCGGTTCCATCCTTCTTGATGCTCATCAGCTAAGAGCATTTCCCAAGCTGCCATCACTCTTGCTTTATCCCTTACCCCCCCAAACTGACGAGCAACAATCAATTTGCAGATTACATTGATGCTTATGAGAGACACATTAATCTTTCGCAAGTGCTATTCCTATACTCAGTAGACTGTAAGACTAGTCGTTTTGTATTTCATTTTTAGCATAATACTCCGGATACCACGGTAATTTCTCTCTGGGGAACATGCGACTAATAGGGTTACTGAAAACCCTTTCGACATCCCACCACTGGTGTAGCACATTCATTTGAAGAGCAGAATGAATGAGAAATCCAGTTATTTCTCTCGTTAACACCGACGTCCTTTGCAAATGGGCTTATTTCTTATTCGTAGGCTTTGTGAAAGCCAGATTTATTTTCTTCCACGCAAAATTCTGATAATACAACGTTCTTATCTTATCAAGCTCTTAAATTACACTATATGTCAGTTAATACACACTTCTTGTCTCACTTAGTAGGCGTTTGCTCACGAACACTACTTTTTCTAAGTAGAACTATTTTTGTTTCGCTGATCTTTTGCTGCTGGTAGATTATTTTCGGTTAAAAAGCCGCCTTTGAGAAGAGTTGATTGCTGGTGTTTGCTTCAAGTGACACTGATAAATCCAGTGGTGTCCGTTGTGGTCGGTTGCTTCTCAGACTCAAAAGACAACTGTGCTTGACATTCTATATTAATTGTACCAATCTCTTCCATGTCCATATCAGTTTTCCTGCTCCATCAGTCTGAACAAGAAGTTAGACATGGACTTACTTTATCAACGTGAACAGGAACTGCAACAACTACGTGCCCGAGTTCGCGATCTCGAGGCTGAGGTTGAACTTGCATCGCCGCACTATCGATAAGCAGTAAGTCTGTCAATCAGTGCTGTTGTTTCAGTTTGGGTGCAAGTGACATTCTCAACTTGCTATTCGCATGCCTCTCAGATGCCAGTGCACTGATACATGATAACCTCTGTTCCCAAGTTCATTTTCCAAAGCTGCCGCAGTACATGACAGGTGTGGATTTTCGGCTCTCTCGTTCGCTGTAAATTGATAAGCATAAAGGTTACGCGACTCTAATTTAGCCTTTTTCTATATGTGTAAATGCACTTTTAAGTGCGGCTACTAAACAGTTTACTTTACTGCTTTCTCACTCTACGTGACTATTCCAACATCAAAGTTCTGAGTTACTATAAACGCTCGTGCAACACAGCTGTAGTGTCAACAAATCGAACTCCAAATAATTTGGGTTCAAATACGCTTGAATCTATGTGAAATTTACCTGAAATATCCCAGCCATCATAATGCTCTATCGCTTGGGGTAACAAATTATGATAATTAAATCTCATTGCACTGATTTTCCACGTTGCATGCCTCCCGTACGTTCATGCTGTGCACTCGCACAAATAATTGTGTATTCCGCATGGTTCTAACCGTAGAAAGCCGAGAAAGACCTCGTGATAATTTGCTGCTCATCTTTGCAGGGGTTTAATAAGCATCCTGTAAATGCGCACTCGAGCTATTGTTGTAACAAGCGGTTTGTAACCGTTGGTAGTCAACTGATTTTCAATGTGCAGCTGGCTATAATTATGTCTGGTCTATAGAGACTGTACTTGCCCATGGGTAACTGCCTGAGTGAAACAGTCTAAGTACGGAAGGCACTTCTCAGTCGTCTACAAATTTTCTGGAACAACACCATCCAATTTTGTCAATACGGGTCCCTTGCATATGCTTTTTTCAGGACACAAATTTCTGGAATTGAGAGGATTTTCGCATAAATAATAAATGAATTGAAGTATATCACAGTTAAGATGCTATCGCCCCTAGGTTTAGTATTTTATTGTACCTTTTATGCGGAAAATAAAACGTGCTACAAAGTTATTTGGCACGTTTGCATGTTTTTACTGTCACAGTCTGGTTTGAGGTCACTGACATTTTCAGTGAGGCTTTTGCCGTGATGTCAGTAACGTTCAATATTTACGTGAGAGATTGGTGCATATTCAGCTTAGGAACATGAACAGACATGTGTTGCCACTTGGGCAATTGCCTGTCCACCTGTTTTTGGTTTGCGAAGCAGAAAATCACGAACGGAATTGCAGCGCTCTATTTTTATCCAGCCGTATGATTGGCCACAAATCGGACCTACGATCATTATGATTCCGCTGGCCTATTCAGCTACGCAGTCAGAATCCTTTCTCGGCTGGTTTCGGTTGGTTTCTATTACTTTCTGTCAGTGATGCTTGTGAAATCACATGCTAATATATTCACCAATGTCTAGAGACATTGCCTAATAATGAGCAGCTTTTCTTGTCGGTTTGAGGCTACCAACCACAAACGAGAGATTCAGCTGGGTTCCAGGTGAGTCTCTCGCAAAACTAAATTGATTTGCAAATGAGTGCATTTATCGATACAAACCACTCTCTTTAATACAAAATTAAACCACTAGTATATACTATAGTTCATCTTTTCCGTTTATTAATATTGGGCTTTGCCATTCTCATTGGGTGGATCTTGAGCGAATACAAGTCACTCGTCCAACGAAAATCATTTGCGAACGGATGAGAAATCTTCATTCGAGGTTTCAACCTGTAAGTGAAGTCAGTCTAGGTTGAAAAACCGAGAAGCACTGTAAAGCTGTTTCATGCCTATTAAAAGTCATCAGCAATGCGCACCTCACGAACCTCCATGGATATTCGAGTCCGTAATCGCCAGGCTGGTAGCCACGATCTGCGCTGGTCACCAGCATGGATGAAAGATCCTACAACTTCACCAAATCCTTTGTTGAACTACCGTTCTAGCTGTGTAGACGCAATGCACTACTCATAAGGTGTCTGAAAAGTCTTCGACATAAACGAGGGATTCAGCTGGGTTCCAGGTGAGTCTCCCATCAATACCAAATTGGTAGGCAAATACCTTTCTAGTTGTTTGTACTTACCCGAGGAAGATATACTGAGAACACCCGTCTATGGTCATCCGCATTCGTAATCACCCCTTCACTTTGAACACAGCTGTTCCGCTTTCTCTCAGTAAACATGTGCTAACCGGCAAATGAACATCATGCAGAGATTATTCGGCCTCGTCAACAAATCATAGTTAAATAACTCAACTTTGACCGCATGGCCACTATGTGACGCGAAAACAACACTAAGGCTTAGGTGCATCTTGGTTGCCCAAATCTACACGAAAGCAATAGGACTATTAGCTACTCCTGTGAACCACAGTACACACAGTTTGTGGCTTGCACATAAAACCATCTCATGCGCGGCATATTCTTGACCGAGAGTTGTGCATCCTTTGTGGATAAGGTTTCACCACGCAAGAGCAACGCAGAGGTCACTAGTTTACATGCGGACTGAGGGTTCCAATTTATGGAGAAATGAGTAGTTAATTTATTACTGTCAAACTTTGTAAAAGTAACACACTTTTCCTGGTTTTATCATTTCAGGAGCTATATGACAAGTACCGAAGCACAATGGTTCCAGTAAACATCTTTTTCTACTCAGCCAAATCCTGAAAAGCTTCACTAACCATATGAATGCCAATCGAGTCCCTTCCAGTTGATCACATAGATCAGCGTTCGGTCAGTCAAGCAAACCTCCATTCTTTTCGCATTAACCAGGGACACGTCATCTTGGCTCGTTTTTTTGCACCGTTCCTCGTGCATTGCTTGTTTACTTTTGAGTAATCCTGTCTCTCTTTGCATCTTTGTCTAATATACCAGCACTGATTTCTAATTTGTATCCTTCTGTCATTTCTGTTTTAAACTTATTTTATTTTCATGCCCATGGTCCCTAATATCTTGTCTCATGTTGTAGATTTTTTCAGTCCAATCACTTTCCCCACCAAATGGCATTTATTCGTCACTTTTGTACCAATGATGACTAGCGTACACGTCGTCTTTATTCACTTTCTGCTCTTCCCTCGTCCATCCAATCCCTACGAACGATGTTCATTTGTATCTGCATCCCCCCTCCTACTTTCCACCGGACGCAGTTTCTATGGACTGAAGCAGTGAACCGCCACGGAAGTGTCTCTCGTGTGACACTGCTCCCTCTAGCCCACCCCGTATGTACCGTTGATTTTATGCTAGCCGATATAAGTGTTCATTGATAAACTCACGCGACTTTGTATGCTCATTTAAAAATATTAATCACGCCATTATCAATTCCCTTGCACATCATCGTTCTTTTCTCGCTCCTGAGTTAAGTGATGGTTGCAGTATGTTGTATGGATGTCATTTTTCAGATACTGAACCAAGCAAAATTAAGAAGAACAAGTTTTAAGAATTCGTCCCGTCAGTGGCTTCAGATTATAGTAGTGCATATGAAAAAAAAACAAGTTTTCGTTGTTCTCGATAAAAAATAAAACATGCCTTTGGAAACGGCCATCGTCGTACACACAATAACAACAACCCACCGTTCTAATGCAAACGTATCTAAGGATAGGTCTGTATCGGGTACTAGCCAACCGTACGACTGGTTGGCGTTCGGTACGAACTTGCTGTCAGCTATGGTTGGACATCTACATGCCTGCGAATGTGCATGGTAACACGGACGGTCTGCCCGGAGCTCTATGTACTAAACTGCATGATCCTATGTAAGTCCGGTTTGATAAGGCCAGCATAGAGCCCTGTCCAGAGTCATAAACCGGCTGAACCACAACGGCATTAAAACAATGTAGCATCGCACTGAGCAGCGAGATTCTGAAATCATCCATCAACCATTCTAAGTTTCAGAATCACACCGCATTCTTCTTGCACAGCATCAGATACCCGTATCCACCAGGGCTGTCCATAAGGTGCCATTTAGGTTGTATTTCGTGAACGCCCGTTGTGAATGTATTATGAGCGTCTTAAACTTTTTGGGAAGTGAAACCGCGAGATGCTTCTGTGCGCAACCCTATCAAGTTCTAGCGTTCCCCTGTTCTTATTCCGCTCATACATTTAGCTCTCCAGTCGGCCAGTTCCATTGTCCTATTGTTTGCAATATTTCCTTCGCGAATCGCTACCGACTGGATTGTTTGATCTTCGAGTGCGAATTCTCGAATCATCCCATGCTTGTGTATACAGCTTAACCAGACCCCTCTGTTCAGGCAGAGGTGCTCCCATTATCTGAACTCGTTTTTTCCCAGTTTCATCGTAGTTTTGATCCCTTCCTGTCCAGCGAACCATTTTTTAACTGTCTATGTAGTAATAACTTCGGACTGAAGTCTGTTGTGTTCCGCATGGTCTGACCAGCGTAGTTTGATTATTCCTTCTGTGAAATTTTTTACTTTGGGGTTCAGTTAGTCTAGATAATTCTCATGACCGCGGAAGCTGAGGATGAAGTCGGTCCATAAGTCCGATGTGATGACGGTGAACAGTCCCGGTTTCGTTGCCATACGGAGGATGGCATAAAATCTGGCAGTCTTTTCTGTGCAGCCGTAAAGGTGTTTGTTTCACACAAAAATCACGAAGTCTTTCGGTACTCGTCACCGCAACCTTTTAGAGTTCAGCAGGAATTTGGGCAGCCCGCGACCACACTCCCATTCTTACCTTGAATATCACTTGGTGCCCCAGGAGTACACATTGGTAAAAGTCAAGCGTTTTAGAAATACAGCACGCTCCCATGAGTAGACAACTCCTATGGAAGGCAATTCGGGAAGCACACAATATTCCGCATTTCTGACCCTGCTCGAGGAGAAACCCTGTAGTACCCTTTCGATTATCAAGACAGCAACTCTAGAAGAATAGGAATACTACATTGTCTACTTCTCAGAGCTGCTTAAAACATCCGGAATGCAACTGTGGGTGCATTCTGCGGAAGCAATTGTGCGGTGCTGTTCTTAGTGCTCAACCTTCCCACGTGTAAACACTCTCATCTCATGACATGCACGGAGGTTTTTAGTCCTGGAGATGAGAATAGGGTGGTTATATATTAGCCAGACAAAATACCATACAGCGTAAACTAGTCGTTAGGCGTCTCACGTCCAAGTCGGAACGTACAAATGGTGCGCGATCGCTAGAAAAATGTAGCCGAGGGGATTCCAAATCATGTGACGTTTGTCTATATGGAAAGAGATTTGAATTGGATATATGATCATCCAACCATCACTAAATAGTTGCATCATATAATGAATTCTGAGGTACTCCCATGGACATCACAGCTAGACACAAGCTGCGAGCCGCAAGTTCTATCCGTAGCCTATATCCAAAAACAAATGACAGATTAGTTTAGGTATCCCAAATTCCGAAGACGAGTGCACTGTTTCTTCGTTTACCGAAACTAAGTAAAGTCATCTAACAGTGCGGCGTTCAGCGGTTAATTTGATCCACACTTTACTTATATTTATCTTGTTGCCAAAATTAAGCGAGTGGCATTCACCAGCTGCCACCACACTGTTCTCCTCGGACCGTCTCGTCTAAAATGCCAGAATACAACACTGTGACGTACATCGACTACTCGGTAACCGTTTTTCTTCTGCTGGCCTTCATTCTGAATAATGGCATTATGTCGCTCCCTTTTAGTCCTGTAAGGAATCCTTAGCTTCTTATATTAAGTGTACTCTTTAACAGGTTCCCTTGTAGCCACGTTCCTCTAAGTTTAGACGGCCTGGTAAGCAATCCATCATTTTCGAGAGTTTTCCTGCTTGTATTTATGAAAGCGTTCCTTCGACACGTAATGAACATCTATTTGGTTTTCTGTGCGCCACCATACTTGATCGACCTGATGCCATTCAGCTTCTAACACGCGGTTGAGCAGTCGAAAGTCGATCCTTCATGTGGGTAGTCGATGTTCAAATTTTTGTGGTTGTAGTAAGTCCAAGTGTTCTGAAGTGACTTGGGTCATTTGGTTCTCAATTCCCAGACAACCTGCCGTTTAATAATTCTGTTTATGATCTGCTACGACTAAATTTTTCGCTTTGTTACCCCAGCCATTCATTCCTCAGTCAACCGAGACGTTTCGTGAAATCAGTTCATTCGATCCGTCATTATTGTTAAGCAAATGCATTCTATTGGGTTTTTAGTATTCCGCTGGGCGAGGAATGCATTCACATCATCATTTTTGTCGAACTAACCTTTCCTATTGATAGCTTCATCTCATTTTCCCAATTCACCTATATGGCTGATTGTTTCCATTACAATTCAGTGCTGATCCACTGACGTCGGAGACGGAGTTGTCACTGATGGCCTCGTGAAACCTCATCAAGCTTTCCGGGTCTCAGTTCGCCGCTAATCAGCTTTATAGAATGTTCTCGTCCCAGGTTAGTGTTTTCCTATTAAGGTGATGTGCAATTTAGCTGGTGCCATGAATCCTTATTTCATTCGTCAGCAGGTATAATCTTATGGACAACCCTTTTTTGGACAATTGCATAGTCCATAATACCTCTGCACTCACCTCTTGTGTAAATCCATCTGGTAGTCGCGGTTTCTTCAGAATTACATGGCACATTAGCCGTAGTTAATTACAGGGCTGTAAATAATATCACAATTATTCGCTGGTCCAGACCTCATATCTACCAATTTTGTGATTCCTTACCAGCGAGAGAGCCGAAATCTCGCAGTAGAAGAGGACGGTTGCTGATGAATATTACTTGTGCGATGTTTGACAGCTGAGCGTAAAAATTGCTTTTTCTTGACCCAACGCTACTTACACGCTAAGGTCAAGATTAACACTTCGGTATCTGGAATATGGTTCCAACTAAAACATACCATGCTGTTGCAAAACATCCATAATTTTGGTTCAGCTGATATCCATATGAGTTTCCCACTGGTACCTGGTTATTTCGCAAACAGATTTACAAATCCACTTGTTTTTTCTACTCAGAATGAGACATTGCGGTTGCATAGACGCTCATGAACATAGCCGAACGACCTCTTTTGAGTTGAATCTGAGTTACTATCATCCTTGTTTTGACGCTGTTCGCTTTACCGAGGATCCTTACAAGCTTGTTGCTGAAGGCCGCACATTTTCACCTGTGTGCATTAATACTGCCGCTTGGAGTGTTCCTCGGGCGCCAGCTCAAAACGTAGTCTTTGTTTCGGGGGCCTTGTCCCGCTCGAGGGTGCGGTATTGATCCTTCATTATTTGGGCCTCTTGGGGACAAATGCTGTACATTGTCCGGGTCTGTCAATCTCTTCCTTATCTAGTAGAACTCTAACGTCCCAGGGCCCAAGTCTAAATGATCAAGTAATACTCCCCTTTGCACAGTTGATTTCGTGTTCAGTAACGATTTTCCGGATTGATATATTTCCGAATATTCAGAGTGAGAATACGGATTGATTTGAAATATCTCCCCTTAAGGCTCCGACCTAACGGTCTCACTTGTAAGAAAGCGGGTATTAGAGTTGTCTTGTGGGTTTCTGCTTGAAGCCAACGACCAATGATCCAACATATTTTGGTTCGGGGCTGGACTATCCCAAAAGTGGAGAAAGTGGGACATGGGTGTCTCACAACAGATGTTACTGCGCATAGTACGTGCTTTGTGGGCCGCAATGGGTTCTTCGTTTCTAGAACTATTTCGACCGTATTGAGTACTGCGCTGGCGATCACGACGAACCTTCTGGAAGTCGGAGCATGTGACCTTCAAGGTCGGCCTTTCCTTATCCACCCTTTCCTGCCTCAATAAATATGAATATAATTGTGATCTTTGGAATAAACTTACTCCTGTTACATCACTCATGGTTGGGGGGCGTGATTATCGACAACATAGGGCCTGTTGCTATCCATTCGTCTGCTCACCGCTGACCTTCTTAAGAATGACTTCAGCCCGTTAAGCCCTCAGTGTCATCACAACACGCAAGCCTGACCACCGCGACAAGTAAGCAACTTTAGACCGGATGAGCCAGTTGGGTGCCTGTCATAGATCAGTTTTCCAGTGAACGGTGGTTGAACTACTGAAAACCCGAGCGTTTTCGGGCAGCCACATATAATTCACGTGGAGCGGAATACAGGTCCCTGGAGCTGACGTAGATCCAAGGGAATAAGTTTGGTGGGTGAGCATGCAGAAGTCTGTTACAAATCATCAGTTGACCCAGGTGTTCATGGTCAAGGCATCGGCGTCATCCATCAGTTTCTCCAGGTTTAGTGCACCCTTCCCCATTGTAGTGTCATAAAAACATTTCAGGGAGCCGCAACTTAGCTCAACTTTGCGGTAGCAATGGTAATCTGACAGTATTCAACCAACCATCTGATCAACGATATTGTCATTCCTGGGAAGTCAATGCATCACCCAAGTTCTAAGCAAAAAATGGGACAATTTTCTTATGTTCCATTTATTCCGGCTTTTCAGGTTTACTGGTGGGTTGAGTGAAGACCCACAATGCCGATTCTACCGAAATGTACGCGTTCGCACACTGCGCATGCCCATATATTCTAGGCCGTATTAGGAAAAGTAATCCCATTCTGAATGACCGGCTCATTTTTCAGCGTCAAACCGAGCCCTGCTCAAAAGCTAATGACGTATCAGTTATATATATCCGATCATTTTACTTGTTTTTCTCATTATTGTAGCACTAAGCTTTCGATTGACTACTCACGACGGCCTCAGTACCCGCTGAATATGGCTATGAGTATGTTACATTGGGCTCACCATCCCGGTTCGCATACTTACACACATCTATGAACGATCGCTGGCTTAAATAGAAAACGTTTTGTTGGTTTTCATTCAATCTCAAACGCCCGGAAATTTTTGTTCCCGTTCAATGGCATCAGAATGGCATTTACGTTCGAAGTCCAATACTGTAAACAGCATATCACACTTGAAGAAAACACGGCGACGTTTTTATCGAGCAGAAACTGTGAACCGTGGTACCTAAATGCTTCTTTGTGGATTCGTTTACGACTATCACCGTTTCCACAATGAATAGCCGGTTGCGTGTTGATCTCTAATGTTCTTGTGGCCTTGATTTTTACGAGCTCACCAACCGCACAAGATCCCGGAGGGTTTTGGAATGAATTCGGACCTCCATATAAATTTTAGTATCATTCTATACAATGGATAACCAAGCTGACATTCATTTTTGTTGTATTACCTATGCCAGTGCGTGTGGATAGAAAAATCAACACTACTTGGTGCTAATGTAAATAAAAACTAAGGATAAATTCATAATGAACCAAGAATCTTACAAAAGTGCACTGCACTAAATTCATTTGTTTCGCTTATTGGAAGTACTAAAAGACCAACAGTTCATGCGCGTTTCTCGCTCCTTAAGAAGTCTCACTGAACGATCTATGCTCCGCTTACTGGAAACATCCACTAAATCTGTTCGTCAATCGATATCGGACGCGTGCATTGGGAAAATGTAATCTGGTCACATGAATTCGCACGTGCTTTGGTGAGTTGAACTGGGTAGCAGAAAACCGTGTCAATCCAGTTGAACTGGACTCGAATACACACATCGGGAGTGGAAGGGAAACCAGGAAAGTACACAGCACATACAAAAATACATTGAACAATAAGGGATTGAAGGTAAACAAGTCTCCGTTCAATGAGGACTAACGATCTGTCCAGTGTAGTGTTGTACAAGGTGAGATCTCCAATACACTATTCATAAGGTTGCTAAAAAATCTTCGGCAGTCCACAACCGGTTTCGCCTTTCTTGGGGCTAATCAGGTAGGCGCGGTCCCCGAGTTTCCGTCATAAACGAGGGATTCAGCTGGACTCCAGGTGAGTCTCTCGGAAAACCAAATTTGTGTGCAAATGAGTGCATTTCATAAAATTTCCAACTTTTCAGTTACGCTGAACTGTTTGTTCAGAGAAAAACTGAGCTTTTATTGAGCGGCTGACTGTCACTTGATTCCGCGCACTTTCTGGTTGAAGTCGAATAATGGTTTACAAGACCACCAGCATCCCCGTCCCTTTGAGAAGCCAAATTTATCATTCTACACCTTTGATATTAGTTGATTTTAGTATGAATGACTCGAAGCCTACCACCGGTGCCGAATCTATGAGTGACCACTGCATTTACTCCAACCTAAAATTAGAATCTGTAAACTATTTCCGGAATCTCAATTACCTGACGTTTTCTAGCGACACTTTTCTCTAAGTTTCAGTAAAGTATGCGAACTGCTTTTAGTTCCACCCGGCTTTCTAGGGCTTTTCGATCTTGTTGCCTTTGGACGTTCCAACTGTCAACACTTGGCATTCAAGGCTGTTTCCTACTGCTTTGGCACCCGCAGCACTTTCAGGGAATCGTGGTGCGTTCGAAGGGAGTACGGAATGTCATAGGCTTCACTTCGTTTATCCCGTCGGCAACAGATTCTTAATTTACTTGACACGCGCGATGCTCATTGGCTCAACCAGTGTTTTTTTGTCACAAATGCATTGAATCCGATCCTCCTTGGTACTTAATAGTCAGTTACATCCTCTGTAAAAGAGACAAAGGTGTAAACATGTGAACCTTCTTTGTCGGTAATGGATAGAGAAGACTGTCACATCAACAAAAATTGAGCTTATTACCCCGTACATTCCTCATAAATTTTATTCATCAGAATCTCATACATCAGAAAAACAAGTAGAAATAAGGTTTTTTGACGAACATCTGTATGGTTGCTATTAGCGTTAAGAAAGAGTAAAAAATTCGTATTGGACAAAATCACAACAGAGAACGTCGTTTCTGTAGGTGGGTAAAGGTCGTTTGATCCATTTCAACCGCAAGATCCAAGACAAATAACGTCCCTGCCTACTATGTTTGTTCAGTGAGGAGCAAATCGGACAGAAGATACTTCAGGATGACACATTTCATAATAATACTGCCCAGTTACCGAAAAGATAGTTGTGCTTCTAGTATGTTTGCTCATCGGACGGAACGGTGGTAGACTTTTTGAAAAACTCCGACCAAGATGATAAGGTGCATATGTGCCAGGTTCACCGGTACAGTAGATGGATTGTGGTCAGCAACGCTGTAAACACTGGGGAAAATTAATGCAGGAATTCCCCCGAAACTGACCAGAAATATATGATTCCATGTATTTCGAATGTGTTTTAAATTCAACCCTAAGAGTTACGCAAACTTTCCCGGTAATGACCTTGGTAAATAACTAAGGATAAATGTTTAGGGCAAGGCCGAGTGGGCCGGAATCCTCTTCTTGGACGAGAATGTGTTTTTTAATGAGGAAACTTTGAAAAATGTCGAATATCAGCACTCCCTCCTGCCATATTGATTTTACATATCTCAACCAAATCTGGGGCTTAAGGTGAACTAATTCCAGTTGGGAGAGCTTTTTAAAGAAAGGTTGTGGTTCACTTCCTGTGCTCCTTAACTTGGGAAAAACAGGTGAACCAGCGTATCGTTTCAAAGACAGACAGCTATATTCATCCGAAAACTAAACCACTTTATTTTATGATTCGGTCGTAATAATATATATATATATATAGGATCCTGTCGTCTGAGATTTCCGTCACTTTTTCGTTGGCACAATGGATCAGGTCGAATGGGTTGCTTGCCCCATGAATTTGGTAACATCCGGTAAAGTGGAAGAAAGGTAACGAGGCAAATAATTCGAACGAGCGTGTTATTCTGTGACCCATTAATCTGAAAACCTGATCTCCAAGTTGTCTGCTCAAAAATCGATTGGTTTTCTATCAAAGTTATGTAAAACCGTAGTTTCGTGAACCAGTTATAGGACTTGATCTAATAAGGTATAAAATAATTTCAGCTCTCGTTGCTTACACTCTGTGTCGCCGCGGTAAGCAAACAGACCACCATAAGTATCTACAAAGGTTGGGTAACTAATAGGTCAGAACTTCTGTGTACCTCGAGTTGCCGATCAAACCACGAGTTGATTCATTGCAAGGTATTTGGAAACAGTTATCAACTGTTTTAAAGAGAGGCTTGATAACTGAGCGGAGTGATCATAGGATAAGCTTGTATGACTGCTCAACTATGGTTGACACTTTGGAACATCGGTTTGAAAAATAAATATTGATTGCTTCATTGATCGAAGCCTACAGAGAGCGTGTGGTCGGCATTTCCATGTGCTGTGATTTGTTTTTTTCAATCTGAGGACTTCTAGAATTAATGTGTGCAACCGTCTTTTTGCAATAGCCAGAAGCAATCCATTGTGATAAATTTATGCACCGTTGGAGCCGCACCGAGTTTTCTATGAGGAACTCTGTTACGTTCGCTCAATACAAAACAGTTCGAATCAAGTGTAACTACAGACCATTCGCCTTGTCACCAGTTGCGGTCATTTATTATATGGATTTTATTCTGACTTGACGCAGACCAGGAAGTGGTACCAAGTGTATGTAATGACATCTTAGAGGTTCGTCCAGAGAGGTCTGAGGATTTACGGCTAAACGTTCATACCTAGAAAGGATCACAACTAACAATGAAAACACGTAAAGCCACTTAGTAATGTGTTTGTGGGAACTCCTTCCACTAGATACAATGGTCACAATGAAGGTTACACCTGGCAAAAGGTTAAAGTAATTAGTCAGGCCGGAAAGCTGTGAGCTGGTTTTTTGGAAGATTTTCTTAATGTCGCAATGCTTCTTTGTTGAAGTATTACAATATTGAATGTTGTGCCTCCAAGGTAAGCTCTTTAAGAGAAATGAATTGTCTCCAAAAGTGGCGCGCTTTCAATTGGATTCCTTATCTTATGTTTTCTTAGCGAGGTGAAAACATTAAAATCCGTGAGCATAAATTTTTTAAACACTTCCGAACAGCCAAGAATAATGAGGAGCGAATATGTCTCTATTGGGCCTCGTAGTCTATGTATTGCTTTGATAAGTAAATCCATTCGATTAGGTTTTATGCGGAAGTAATTAATTCTTCGTGGAATAACGCGCATCTATCAAAAACTGCCCATCTCAAAAGAGTAAAATGAGAATTAGCAAATGGCGAAGTGAGCGGAACGCCCGACGCCTCGAAGGACGACCCAGTAACATACCTTGGTTGTGTCGATCGATTGGCCCGCAGTCATGACTTCCCAGTCAGGCTGCACCAAAGACGCTTTAAACCTGCTGGACACATTTCGCTCCAGGTGTGGGATTTTGTAGGATACATACTCACATGACTTTCTTTTGAACAGTCGTCTCACTGTACTGGCACAATCATTATGGTGAGTCCATAACAAATGGGGAAGCACTGGACCGGAGCTCCGCTCTTATTAGAGCTCATCAGCAGTGCATATCCAAGGCCGTGCGGGGGGCTGAACTCAGCACACGTGACATGTTAGGCGGGCGTGTTACCACTACTCTGCCAGCACACGCTGGACTCATCCAAATTTATTTTACGTCAACATGTTCACGCTTGAGTGTTGTGAGCGGAACGCCCGAGCGGAACTCGAGTCTAATGCTTCGCTCCCCCATTTAATTATCGAATGCCCAATAATTTTCCTTCAACAGATTTCCGGAGTCTGCTCAACCACTTTCGATCAACGGGGATGAACCTCAACTAGAAATTCCGCGCGCTTCCATGTTCAGGAGATCCACCAGAAAAATTTTATCTACTGTATAATTCTTGCTTAGTCAGTCTTCTGACCAGCACGAATTTCAGCAAAAATGTTCGCATCGTGCAACTAGAAGGGCCCTGAGAACAAATCAACTGTGGACCCAAGTGGATCACATTTTCATCAGCCACCGACGGAGACCCATCATTCTAGAATACCGTTCCATCTGGGGCACACAACTCGATCCCGATCACGCCACTGTTCGAGCGCGCCTGACAATTTGCTTCCCATCAGGCCCATACAAGTCAGCAATAAGCATGCCAACACACCATCTTCGAAGAAGTGTAATAGTAGCAAGTATTTTCACGAAGCGTGGAAAATGTCAAAAGATCTATGCTAGCGGCTTCCAGTGCTGTCTGTCTAACTCTTCAGATACGATCAAGTAACCACTGGTGGCTAATCCCGACTGATGCCAGGAAATCCATACCAAATGGCAACACATATGACGGCGCACGCAAATCCCTCAAACGCCAAATATTGAGGAGCCGAAGGAAAGTTCGGGAACTTTGGTGGACATCGAAAGCCCAGGAGATGGAGAGGGCTATTGCTAACGGAAACAACCATGTAATATATTACCCCGATCCAATAGATTTGCCAACGGAAAGCAACGGTTAGTGAAACGGTAATTGAAAAAACGGTTCATTAATTCACTCTCAAAAAAGCCAACTGGAAAGATGTGCCAAATACTTTGAAGAACAGTTTAGCTGGCCTTCTGCAACACAGCTTGTGGAGGCATGTAATACGGACCAATGGAATGTAAATCTTAATCGCCCGTCAGAAAAGGAAATAGAGTACGAAATGTCCCTATTGAAACGCGAGACTATCTGTATCCGGCCCTGTTCAAAGAAGGCGGTGACCCATCTGTCAAAACTGTTTGATGCAATGTGGAGTGAAGGAAAAAGTGTGCGCAGAATGGGGCATTTTGACAGTTATCCCTGTCTTCAAAAATGGTACGCGGACACTGTACAAAAATCACTGTGGTATCGAAGGTGCTCTCTGGCCTTATTCTTAGAAGGTTGACTGCAAGCAGGCAGAGACAGATCCGTGAAAACCAAGCTGGGTTCAGCCGTGCAAGAGGATACGTCGAACACTACCATCCTCCGACAGATTCTGGAAGAGCGACACTGCTTCCAGTGACCGATATTGGTTGTATTCCTCGAACTGAAAGCTGCCGTTAACTGTGTGGACAATCAGGAACTATGGCAGTGTCTACAGACCAAAAGTGTCTCTCCTTAGGGAGCTACACACCAAACCCCGCGGAGGTGTAAAGGTCCCCTTGAAGCTCCCGTCTGAGTACACCACATCAATTAGTATCAGGCGGGGCTGTCCAATTTCATCTTTTCTCTTCAGCTTCGTCACTGATGCAATTATGGAACGCTCGCTATCATCCTCTAATGCATGTAGAATCGGTATGCTCTCACTGCATTCGCTAATATATGTCGAGTACGCAAACCACACAGATCTTCTTGAATCCAACGCCGTCGTAGTAAGACAGAAATGAAATGATTTAATTAATTCTGTCCCAATAGTTTGGCATGCGCTTGACATGTGAAGTGCTGCTGCGAGACTGGATGGGCTTGAATTCTAGCCTTATTCTTGCGGATGAACCGATTGATGTAGTAGACGATTTCCTCTACCAAGGCAGCCTTATCACTCCTGGCGGTCTAACCAAAGACGATATTTCCATCCGGAATGGGAAGGCCAGAGCAGCTTCCATAACCATGCATCACCTGTGACGCAGGCGTGATATCAGTTTGTTCGTCAGGAGTCAAGTTTACAATGCTGCAGCGCGCTCCCTATTATTATACGGAGTAAACTGTTTTTACAGCTTAGATAGCGTCAAATACAAAGGTGAAATAAATCTGGGTTCGTCCGGCGGAAGTAATTCCTTCACACGTGAGGAGGAAAAGCATTTTCCACAAACCATCCACCCTCAAGCAGCCAATCATCATTTGCTCTTGTAAGAAGAGCTTGTGGGATTGAAAATGGTAATGTTTTACAGCTAACTAAATTTTGGCTTGCCAGGAACTGAAAGAGAAAGATGTCTTCATCATACTACAAGGTATCAGTCCTGGTTTGAATGGATAAAATATCTCAACGGTCAACGGTTTTGACCATATTGATATGATCATTTTGTGATAAAAATGGATGAAGATGTACATTTTGGTTTTTATCGTTCTATTGCATCTTACAGAGATATGAAGTGTATCATACAATCATAGCCAGGTAACGATATCATCCTCCAAATAAAACAACAAAGAAATAAACTTGTGAGTTGCCAACACTGATCGCCAGCATTTTCCGAAGACTACACTGACTTGTATGACCCACAGCCGAAATTCTTCTGGAAGTAGGGTCTAATCTGTGACATAGTTCAACTAAACGTCGCAATAAACAAAACCCAATAAAGAATTTAACGAAAAGCGGACTTGATGAGGAATATATGCCATCCTTGCACACACGTTACTCTTTCTCTTTCAAATTTTTTCTGGAGAGAAATTTAAATTTTTCAAACTATTCTATTATATTTGAAGTTATTCAGAATTAGGATTCAGTGTCCATTCAGATCAAAAACCCATTGGTACCTGCACCTTTAGGTGACTAATTCCCTACTACTGAATTTGGTTCAGTAATCGGAAATCTGCTCACCTTACCACAAAAGCTGGTTTTAAGGTATCTTCCACATGAAAGGAGTTCTAGCTTTCTTTGGAGTCTCCCATAATGTGCATTCTATGCACAAAAATACTCGCTGTTATGGCATGTTTTAGCAACGAATATCGCATAGTTTGCAATAAGCAGATTAATGTTTTGTGAGACATCAAAACGCCCTGAAGAGAAGGCCATCTAATGTGCTACCCTGAGAAAAATTCACGGATCTGGTGAAGCAGAAACTGATTCGAATTTTTTGGGGCAATTCTTCCTTACATTTGTGAAAACGTTCATGTAGACAAAAGCTTACAGCACCAAGTGTTGTCAAGCAAATGTCTAGGACAGACTGAACGACACTTGCTGGTAGTAGACAATACACTAACGCAGAAAAATGTACACGCACCATTCATCTTTAGGGTACATACTGATGTATTTCGCACGTCACTACGCACATTTAAACATACATCTGGTTGGTCACCCATCTAACTGCGTCAATGAACACTCTTTGACAACCTTACTTTGAAATCACGGGTACCGGAACAAACAACAACACTTCCATCACCCGCTTTAGTTGATTGTCCCAACCCGGTTCACTGTGCAATTTCCCATCACGCTGTCTCCCAGCAATGCTTCATTGGTGACTGGCATATAGCAGTATGCTTAACATATACGGGAAAATTTTCCTCCGCAACCAGCTGGGTTTGGACACCAAGCTACTTCAATGTCGTCCCGATGTTTTTCAGTATTGAGACATTAAATCTTGACATTTTACAGGGATTTGGCCGATTTCAATGCATTCTTAATCCTGGAAGCTGGAAGGTCAGCTGGCTCACCTAACGCCAATGTATTCCATTCGCCTGTTGGGGCCGTTGTGTTGACGTCTGCGCTATGGGTGTTTCCAAAGAATACGTTCCGCCTATGCACAGCTCAAGCAAAAGGAAGCTCGAAAATGCACTTCAAGGAGAGTGTCTAGGCTGTCTAGGTTGGAAGCAATACAGAGCAGGGTCGAAACAAGAAAGCGCTAATCGGTTAGTGTCCGTCTGTCATGAAGAAAACTGTAATGTGCCAACCGGATGCAACCCACCTCTCGCTGATTTGCGCAGGCGAAACGGGCCATCGAAGGTGTGAATACGAAAATGCTGTGGGCTGCAGGATGGATTATATATGGCTTAATCTGATGTATAAGGGTGAGTGAGAAACCGTTCAAGTGAATTGGTTACATCAGGTACGATGATAGCTGAATGTTGCCAGAGGTGGAAACGAGTTAAAACGATGCTGCCACATACAATAACAGACAGACTGATGATTAGACTGTGAAAATAACAGGAACGTTAGATGAAGACCACTAGAATTAAGTCTATTTTTTCTTTTTTTAGGCTGCCTGCTTTTCGGGACTGCGACAGTATTCTGATACAAAGCCTTAAAGCTTCCCTGACCCAGTGATCCATGGCACGTAGGTGTATCAATACGGATAAATTTTATCGCAATAGTTTTATAAATGTGAGTTTCGCGGTTCGATGGCCTGGTGGGTTTTCTGTGTGTGTCACCACAGATGATTTAGGAGCCAACTTTGGCGTTTGTTTCTATCCCATCCTATTCGAATTCATTGTAATTTCTCCAAAAGTAATGCTTCCATTCGGGTGTATCTGTTTCGGGAGCCGCTTTAAGTGATATAGGAACCAATACGCATTCAAACAGGCTCAAAGGATGCTTGATTCCTGGCCGCTGTTATGGAGTTTGAAAAACTGGATTTATTGTCTGCGACTGCAAATCACCTGAAACATTCGACCTAATGTTTGGGTGATGTATGCAAATTTCCTTCCATATATCTGACTGTTGTGGGAACGCCTGTAGTGGTTATCAGATCCGCAACATAGGAAGTATAGGGAAATTGACTGATAAAATTAACATGAGCTCTCGCCAAAAGTGGCACAGGAGTGTGGATGTTGTGAATATTGTAACCTTTCTCGTCTGTCGCTAAACATAATAATCAGTGCTGGGACCCTGAACCAGATAGTACGAACCACGACCAGCAGCACCCATTTGCACCGCATTTTTCCTCCCTAGGTACAAACGACGAGCACCCAAGGAAAATAGTCAAATACTTTTTTTACTCAGTGGTTTCCATTGCGTTCCCAGGTAGTACTGTTATCTAATCTATCAAGCCAAACCCTGTTAAATTACAGTGGCAGTAGGTTCCCTGAAAATGACTTTTATTGCTACGATATTCGAGATATCGTGATACATGTATATACGTAATGCACTACTCATAAGGTTGCTGAAAATTCTTCAACAGCCCACGAGACTGGGACGAAGACTGCGTCTACCTGATGAGCCCCAACAAGGGCGAAACCGGTCGTGGGCTGTCGAAGAATTTTCAGCAACCTTATGAGTAGTGGATTACGTATATACATGTATCACGATATCTCGAATATCGTAGCAACTGGTACATGAGACGGCCTGGTGCAGCACATTCAATTGCCTGAAAACATCACAAACGAGAGATTCAGCTGGGTTCCGCGTGAGTCTCTCGCAAAAAACAAATTGATTTGCAAATGACCTTTACTTCTTCAGTAGCCCACTTCGTACAAAAATGAAATCGCCCGTTGCCAACTGATGAAAAGCGACGGAGCGGCTACTTGAGAAACTATTCAATGAAACCAGAATTTTCAAGTAAGACGACATGGAACACCTCAGTAAAATATTTTAAATACGATAGCATAATTTGGACCGTTGGAAGACAACTTTTGCATTTGATGAATTCCGGCGGGGGACCAGCTGTTCCGGATTACAGACGATGTAATGATCAAACTTCACAGTACATCACAAGTTACTTTTTAATTGGGTGCCAGCTAAAATCATGTGTCACGTGAGTCGAAGTCTTTGTTGATCGCAAAGGATAAACACAACCAAATTAATGTCTATTGATTATCAAGATTCTTCACCACAAACGGTAGTCAGTAAGTAGAATTTCTAACTTGAAGAGGATTGTTTGGTGTATAGTGGGTGGAACACCATAAACGCTTCCCCGTTTCCACGAAATCTCTGTAGTTTTACACTTTAGACCCTCAAATTCACATTAAGTATACAGATAAAGAACATTTCTCAACATTTTGGTGTGTTACATTTTTAAGGACCTGCGGAGTACTTCAGTTGAGAACCACATATTCGGAACATAATGTTCGCTGCTGTAAGTGCAAACTTATAATTAGCCGCCATATGATTTGTGATTCAAAGCGACATCTAGCTGTTGAATACGTTATGTACTCACTTGGTTTGTAGGCCCGTGAACAAGTAGTTTCATCACTCATTGTATCCGGGTAGAGGATTACACGCATCGGGATGCCGTTCAAATCTGAACGAGGAAAATATCGACTCACAAAAACGTGGGAGTAGTATTGCGATGTGGCGGGAGCGCTGCGTATTGGTTGGCTCTAAGCTTGTTGACAATCTACTGAATTATTTTTAAACAAAAAGCTTAATGTCAGGAATAATGCACCTGAAATGACACGCACGGAGTCAAAGTGAATGGACAAGCGTTACGAAATTAAAGTAAGAGATGCAATTAGGAGTCCGAGCATGGACAGTGCTTCAATTTTTTTTGCTTTTCTCTATATCCGAAGTGGAGCAAGACCAAAAAGTGTCGTTAGTTAAAACGAGCCACATACGCCACGGAATAAGGTAGACGAAACGGAGCCGTCGTGGTTCACACGCAGTCCAAGACGTGCCGAACAGCTGATGTGTAGATGCTTGCTAGGTACCTTACTGACTAAATTTGTTTGAGACGGTTGAAGGATACGGCCAACAGATTTTCTTGTCATTCACTAGTTCAAACATGTGAATATTTTGATTGCCAGCCAAACTTACCTGCGTTAATGGCTGAGCTCAGTGATACAGAATAAGCATATGATAAACAGCGAGTGTGGTTTCGTCCTCCTTGTAGATCACCAGGTAGGCGCAGTCCACTAGTTCCCATCAACCTTATATTCTACTTGAACCCAAGTTGCGGAAAACTCGACAAATGCGCACAATTTTGCACCAATTTGGTGTCGACGAGAAAATCAACTGAATTCCAACCGACTCCCTTGTTTATGATAGTGTTCTCCAACTGAATGTGTTACACCAGACCGCCTCATGTTTCGGTTGGTACGATATTCGGGAGCACTACAAATAAGGTTGCTGAAACTTTTCGGCAGCCAATTCCCTGTACCGTTTTATTTGGGGCCCATTAGGTAGACACAGTCCCCGAGTTCCCGTCAACCTCATGCTCTACTTGAACACTAAGGTGTATGTAACTGAGGGGATACACTCAGCTGTAAAGTAAGTGTTAAAAAGACCCTGAAGTGAATCAGTCCTTGGAAAATCATCCAATCGCGGGCAGAATAAGCGGACGACTGATGCGCGTCCAACCAAGGCGGAAGCAGCCTAAAGTGTAAAAAAGATTCGTGAGCGATTGGTAAGTAGGGTTGAGACATGCAGTGTTGAGGAGATTGAAGCAAGCGAAATTGTCTTGCTCTCAGAGGGAACTGTGGACGTAGATACGGACAAATGGTAGACAGACAAAAGCAACCACAGGTCGTGGGCTGTCGAAGGGTTTTCAGACTAGTGATCCCTCGCGATATCTCGAATATCGTACAAACAGAAACATGAGGTGGGATTTGTTCAGCACATTCAGTTGAAGGATGACATTATAAACGAGCGATTCAGATGGGATTCAGTTAAGTTTTCCGTCAAAACCAAATCGGTGTGCAAAGGTTTGCTTTTCGTGAAACTCTGTAATTCATTTGCCTAGGTACTATCATCCAGGTACACAAAAAAAGATAAAACTGATAGGCAACGGTTAGTCAGCTTGAATCCGGATATGGGTGTGAAAAGAAAGTCAGCACTACACAAAGTAGCAATTAGAAGTGGGAAACAGAAGAAGGAAGTTCCAGGTTGCGCGGGGAAGCCTCAGTGGTTGGAATAAGTGCGAAATGGGTATAAGGGGGAGGGAATGGACGAGTGACTCTGACAATGTTCATACCGGTTCTAGCAAGGTCGGGCTAGTGAAAACGTCATGTTTCTTGCACAAATAGGCTTGTTTCACACGTCTAATTGCTACAGTCTCTTCCCAGCATACGACCAAATGGAATTAGTCCGAGCTGCCCACACAATGCGTGTAAAGAATAGACGCACCGACTCCCTACCCCTTTCCCCATTCCACTCTTATTCCCACAAGTGAGCCTGACACGCATCACCGGAAACGTCCTTCGTTTGTCCCCTACCTATAGTCTGAGCTCGACAATTGCCAATGCCAGAGGTTACTTAACATGAGCAAGACAACCCCAGAAACCAGCAGGGTTTTTGGACGGGATTCTCAAATTATTGCGCGCCAAGGTCAGGGATGTCTGTCATGTACCAGGTGCTTTAAGCCCGCAATCGCTAGTAGCCCGGGAGCGATACACCGAAAATCTCCCCGAGACTATCAGCGAACTGCAAGTAGCTCAGAGGGGGGACTAATTCACGCAACGAGCAAACCTGCCAAATGAGAAGTCCTCACTCGAGCAGCAAACCAGCACATGACCTCCTGATATGGGTAGCGCTATATACTGTCTAAGTACGAGTTAGCCACATGGCCAATTAGTCGCATTTGGCTTCAAACACTGAGTGACAAGTTGCAGGTGAGGGCTCTCCAAAGATTCATGAGTTGTGCACTCCTGATAATTGCCGCTAAGGACGATGCAGCTGTGTAGTGCTTCTTGGCTTTTCAGCATAGATTGGCTTCATTTACAGAACGAACCCTCAATTGAAGACGTTCAAATCTCGTCCTAGCAACAATGAAAGAATGGGTAACCTTTTTTTATACATCCGGTCAAAGTGTTAGGTGAATCCAGTGGGACAGATAATTGGTAGTTTGAAGTGGGCTTGTCAGGAGAGTGTTTATTTGTGAGAGGTATACTGAAATGTCATATGCGCCAATCGGTAGTTGGTCCGTTGAATATCGACACAAAAGTTGAAGTGATGACGGAGTAAAACGTTGTACGCCTGAACGCCAATAAATTCGAGAGTTCGATGGCTTACACCTCAATAAACTGAAAGTCCGACGAGCTGAATGTACGCTTGGATTTCCGATGAATCTTTTAAAGTGAAGTGAATTTCGACGAGCCTATCAACCAACAAACTAAGTGGGTAATCTGTTTTTACTTTTAGCTCGTGGGCGCACGTGTGCACGCGTGCATGACCTTGAATGACAGAAGGCCACCGTGGCCTGAGTATGGAAAACAACAACAAAAACAATGACATGCGTAACAACAACATCGGCTTCGTAAAGCACACAAGTACACTGCAAGGCTCAGAACAACGGCATGAATGGCTTGGCTGTACGTGTGTAGCACCAAACAATGAATTGCGAAGTTGTTTACGATCTGGCTACCGCAGTAAAACAAAATCGAACGCACCAAAACAGACGGGGAATTCTCAAGAACACTAGCCTTGAAATTAAGTTTGTGTCAAAATCACTGCGCAAGGATATACACTAATTTGATGTTTTGGGTAAAAATATCGACCTGCAGTTTCCGATTCGCCATGGTCCTGTGTGATACGGTCATTGATTTTTCGTGATTAAACTTGAGTACCTTCCGTAAGCAAACTTACAGATACGAAAGCAGCTGGTGCATTTAGTGGAAGTAAATCTACTCAATAAAAACATGGTACACAGTACACGCATGAACATGCATAATTTTCCTGCAGGGGGGAGGGCAGAATTTTTAAAATAGTGCTTTACAACGCTCCTACTCAGATCAGTGCCCTTGTTTTTTTCATTAAAAGACAGATCTATCTAAATTCTGCTTCCCACTTCTCTGTGAGACTCGCATATTGAGTGCAACAGTAAATTGTCTCTCAAATTCATAAAAGAAATGCTAAGATATTTGCGTCTTCTATTCATACATTCTACAAGACATTATTTGTCTTGGCTAATAATACTACCCCTCTAATTTTATTCTCACTCAGGATCTTTCCAGTCGCGTTGAGGAACGCAGAACAAGGAAAGAGGTTTTTTACTAAAAATGGAAGTCAGATTCATGCTTTTGGAACGTTCGGGAAAAAGAGGGTAAAATCCAGAGCGAATGGCCAACCACTCCACAGCTTGTTCTTTTGTTTTTCCTGGTTTAGCTGTCTGCCAAGAGCAGTCGGGCTTATTTTAAATGATAAGGTCATTTATTGCTAGTAGTTATCGGTTCTTTTGACGGATTTAATAACGATCAAACCATGAGATTAGAACTGAACCAGGTTCCGTAACATCTCCACCGAGTGACCAACGCAGAGACTGAATTCAATGTCCCCATACTGTCACTTTAACCAGCCGATCTTGCCATGTTCAGCTGAGAAGTTACAAAAAGAACCAGAAGGTTCTTTGGTTGACTTGGTTGACCATAGCTTGATCCCCTATAGGAACTGATCTGGTGTTTCCCGTACCAACCGCGATTCACTGTTAGTTGACGGTACACAACTACCAAATTTCCTTGTATAACCAAATCACGTCATAGACATATCCTCAAAGGTCAAAAACGATAATAAAAAAAAGGATGCCGTCCACACACACCGAGCTGTGAAACGCTCCCTAAAATCCTTCCAAAATGAATGGAATGCCAAAAGTTATGTTGATATGACCACAAGTAATAGTTTGTTCATTTTTGAGTTGATTTTGCCAAGGCCCTAGACATGGTAGAATCCTGAACGACCACAGTAAAGAATTTATTAAGTAGAATCGGGTTGCAACAAACCAGCAGAGATCTAGCAAAAGGCTGGCTGAAGTGGAAAGGTAACGAATTCCTGTCTAACGACCCTGTTGGCCAGATTTTGTGTTGACCGGTGTATGGTAACCATGGCATTTCTCCCGAGGTTTTTTCTTTTGAAGTAGAGAGTGAATAACACAAAGAAGCCACTGCGTCACTCAACCAGTGACTGCCCTGTACCCCAGGCTATTCACATTTGCACAAGCGGCTGTACTTCAAGTGAGATGTCCCTTTTGTAATCCTAACATCGATCGGAACTTCTTTCAAACTTACCTTGACTGTGTTGTCCTGCAGTTTTAGCTGTCCTTGATTTCCTGCTTATATTTTAGAATAAAAATTCTGTCAACAGCCGAAATAGTTGCGATCAGACACTTTGACCTCACGCCCATGAGCCGTTTGCACATAACTTGTGAATGCCCTGTCGATCGGTGCGTATTTAAATAAATTGGGTCACCTCATTTTCTAGGACGGTTCCTATACCTAAAATAGTCCACTTGCCACCAGGCAGATCGACTCTACAGACCTCTCAGTAATGACTAACCGCAAAGTCATACGATAATTCGTCATCGAATGCATATCGAAGGTGCCTTTAAATGTTAACGGATATGTACCCTAAGATCAGCAACCAACATCCAAAACTATTCTATCAGCACTCTAGAGCTAAAGAAATATGCGAACAGTGGCTCAGACGCAGGGCACTTCTATCGATCGTGCGAATTACTGCATTTGTTGGAGCCGTGTTTTCAACCTGGGGTCCGGCACTGCCCTGCGTATTATCGGAAGCACGAAAAGTCACGACCACTTGTTTATTGGGATTCAATTAGAGAAATTTTGAGAAACACTGCGCTGCAGAAAGGCTATTCTATTCGTGGTCAGTTAGCCTGTGTATGGGGGTGAGATCTTTACCGAAAGGTACCTCATAAACAGTAAGTCCTTTCTTCAAGATGACCGAGCAGATCGTTAAAAACTGAAGTAACAAGTGTTTTTCCAGAACTTGTTTTTGGAAGTTGTAAAGTTGTTTTTCTCTAAATAAACTGGCTCAGGAGATGGATCAAAGACTTTTCTTCCTTTAGGTGGCATCCTTTAGGGCAAGTGGGTTCTCCTCTGTCTGTGTTCTCCTCAGAAGGTGAGAAGTGTTTGATATTAGGGTTCATTCTTTAAATCATGGGGCAGAATACTGCAAGCATTGAGATGAGATCATCTGCCTACAGTGTTGCCACCGGTAACTGGGAGCACCTCATAGAAATCCTGGAAATAATTGGAAAGTACCGAGAAAATCTGATTAAGCGGTAGGGATGGGATTTGTTGGAGGACATAGCAGGAGGGTTTTAATCGAGTAAAACATAGAACATTCTGAAGAACATAAACACAGACCTTATGAGGTGGTACTTAATCAGAAATGTCCTCATCAGTTAAAGTGGATTCTCTCTCTGATGATAAAATTACCCTGTATGGAGACGGCAAACACTGTTTCCGTTTGCAAAGCCGCCAGTGATTTATCCAGCTGCTCCTTCTCTACGGCCTCCGTCGTAGCTTTGACCAGCAGCTCACTCAATCGGTTAGTCAACCCAAATCACTCACCAAGAATTTAATGAACTCCGGAGGTCAAGGTCAGCAATCCTATCACCTAAGGCACTTGGGACCCAGACAAGAATATATTGTGTAGAATAAGTTTATGAACAAAGACTTACAACCAAAATGCGACTTGATGAACTTCCGGTTAGAAAACAGGTGCCGAAAATATCACATAGCGGTTAAGAGCAGGGTGAATTGTATGTGTGTATGAAACCACAAGGACTCTTCAGGATAATCCAGACGCATTGTCACTGTGTTACCTACCAAGGGGCAGCAAACTCAAGTTCCTAGCCTTTGAGCAGTACATAACATCGTCGAGTCATCTGTGTACACTGGTCGACCATTCTGCTGTAAGGTAAAAACAAGAGGACCTTATCGGATGTGTAAGATGCCAATGTGGTCACTTTTTACTCCAAACCGTTTTTTCAATAGCACTGATTTTAGGAGACTGTAAGAGCCAATGATGTTATGCAGCCATGCAAGATTTTTCTAAATAGAACTAATTCTACACCGTAGTTTTGTCTTTTGTAAACCACAACTTGATTAACTTTGTATATCGTGCGTGACCGTAGGGGTTGTTAGACGTTGCGTTACAGTGATACTTGAATGATGGACGATGGAGTTAGAATCGTACAAGGTTGAAAGTGGAGGCAAGCAAGCATTTTTGTACTTTATGATGAATTTCAGGTAATAATCGAAAAAAAGGAAATTCTCCTTGTGGCCAGTGAATTTTTTCGTTTCGAATCGGCGCCAATGCACTCCGAGTAGAGTTGAGATTAAGGCAACTTTAAACCTATACGGGCCCAGGAAGGAAACGACGATTAGCGCTCAGCTGGAGATGACAACATTCGCTATCAAAGATATCAACGGAAACAGTGGATAAACTCGTCCGTCTTGGCAGTTAGTTTTCCAAAATTAATAAACTGACTACAACCTGGAGTATTTTGGTGCCATAATATACTAGCTGGTCGTCCTCGAGATGCTGCCCCGAAACGGTAATATGTAAATAAACAACAACTGTTTTCTCATACCCGAAAACACACTGATCTACTTCAGTAAGATACAAGCTCATAAGGTCACCCGAACCAGATATGTTTACGAACTTTTACTGTGCGAACGGCGATCGTAACTTGATCTAAGTGTAACCGGATCGGTTAAATCGTGACCATTACGTTCGATCAAGATAAAACTTAGTTGGTAATGTAACACTACTACCAACATTTCGATCTGAAGGACGAGGCATTAACATCAAGCAGTTTTCTCGTGAGGACAAGTCTGCTGCACTGGACACCAGACAGTGACTAGGCATGGATATCTCTGGCTTCGTCATAAACATCACTCAGCGGCATTTTCTGGCTGCGGTATCAGCAGCATATAAACTCCTACTTTGCATAGATACATAGACTGATTCACTAGAGCGGTGGATTTGCCTAGCTTCCAATGATATTGAATTTCGTTATAACTACAGTGCGAATATAATTTGCCTATCAATATTCGTCCTTAAAATCAACCGACATGTCTAGCTGTGTCTATTCGCAATCCTGGCTTGCATGAATCTCAGGCCAAGTTTCCATGGTTTTGGAAAAATCAAACACGCCTATTCCTGGTCACCTTTCCTCTGGTGAAGTGTGGACTGAATTCATCCGGTATTCACCGGTTCTCACCGGTCCTTTGAGTGAGTGACGGCCATATACTAAGGTAAAAAAACTCATCCTACCTTGTATAGATGTAACACACTACTCATAAGGTTGACGAAAACTCTACGACAGCCCACGACTAGTTTCGTCTTTCTTGGGGCTCATCAGGTAGGAGCAATCCCCTAGAATCCCTCAACCCTACGTTCCACTTGAAGCAAATTGCACCAACTTCGAAAAATACGACCATTTTCGTACCAGTTTTGTTTCCATGGATGCCCAGTTGAATTCCAGCTGAATCTCCTGGTCGGGAAGTTCCTCAACTGAACGTGCTGAACCATGATACATCGTGTTTCCGTTGGTTAGATAGTTGAGCTATCACTATATATATAGTTGAAAAATAATATCATAAACGAGTGATTCAGCCGGAATTCAAGCGAGTCTCCCGTGAAAACCAAGTTGGTATTCAAATGAGTGTATTTGTCATCCTGGCTTAATTTATTCCTCTGTTCCACCTTGGTGTCAAACAGTTGGTTAATTCCATCCTGAATTCAGTGGACGAATTTAATCCAACCACTCCTCCATAGTATGACTGATGTTTCAGTACGTCATAGCTGCAGATTTTTGGCTTCATATGGCCTAGTCACGTGACCGGGCACCTAATGGCGGCTGATTATGTTGTTGAAGGCAATTAATGCTTCGCAAAATAACACTAACACTACGGACCGTAGCAGTCACCCCCACCTGACCTTTGCAAACTAGAGATTCCCTAATTGCAGCGCACGCAGCTCCGGCAATACTATGATCAATCTGACCGTTGGACTAATCGAATCAAAACGAAAGTCCATGTCCTACAGATTGGTAAGTGCGTACCGTCCCCGTACCAGCGCTACTTGCCTCTAAAACGTTCGGTTAGTTTGTTCTTTTCCGGGGATACAATGCGGGCGCTGCTTTGAACAAAACGCTTCACGTAGGCTCAGTGCAAATGAATCCATACCAAACTCTCCTTCAATTGTGTGTTACAAGTGTTCATGTGGCCGAATGACTGACCGAGAGTGTGGCCTGTTGGAACCCTAAGGCATTTGAATACGGCAAAGCTAAAAGAACATTTGATCGTACATGCAAAAATGATCGATAGATGGAAAGCACATATTGTGTGTAAGCAGAACCGTTCTAACTTTTTCGGTCACACAGCGAGTCAGAATAGACAGGTACTTCTGACGGCATCTGACTGGGTATTTATCCTGCTCCACTTTGATCGTGGGCAGGGCATAGGAGCTACTCCATGACGATTCGGTAGCATGAATATCGGGGTTCAATCGGAGTGAAGCGTGTACCACGTGTAGAGTAGAGGATAAAATCCAGCGCACTGAGTACTTTGATGCCAGAAGGGCCGGAAGACAGTTTCATTCTGTGTCCATCCAGTTATCCGAGAGGTTGGAATATGACGCAAGTGATTAGCATTGGCCGTCCAACAGCATTTTATATGGGCTATAAAGAATGAGAACAGCCGCATGTCTGGTTTAGCAGCTATTGATTAAAGGCTTTAGAGTGAGTATTTTGGGTAGGGATGAACAAGAGTCACAGGCCGTAATGTAGGATTGCCATTAATTCTAGCGACCTAGGTATTTTCGCTGATGAGCTTTTCAGCTTACACCAACTTAAGCTAAAGCGTAAGCACCACACTGGCTTATCATGATGAAACAATAAAGCCTGAATAAATTTGAATCAGTCTGTCACATTTCGACCCAGTTTAACCAGGTATCTCATCTCGACCACGTGTCACGCGATTCAATCACGCGATCGCCCGCACGCACACGGACAAATCTGAGGGGAGTGTATGCTGCACTTTACACACATGCATATTTTCGCCAAGGCAAGCGTGTAATATCACAACCGATTGAAATAATCAAGTTCTGTTGGGACGCATGCTGTGGGGCAGATGGCATGCGTGCACCAACCGGTTTTCATACATTGGGCTTTTGTTTCACATCATATGTTGCGAAGACCGAACTGTTCTGTCCTGCGCCCAAACAGTCGGTAGGTGCGTTCCACCGACTCGCAGGCGCACTTTCGATGTGCTGACGATCGCGGGCGGAAGCATACGTTTCATTCATTCTGAGTTTACCCCAGGCATCATTTAAACGGTAATGCAACTGTGAACAACTTATTGTGACAGCGGGGAGTAGACTACAGTAAATGCAGCGTGAAAGCGAATTCATTAGGCTGCTGGACCCGCCTGATTGAGTTATAAAGCTTACATATCAAAAGATGACTGAATATTCAACTCACCTTGCTAAAGCATGGATAAGTAGGTGACCAGGTTGAGTAGGGGAACCATACTAGCCTAGAGGGGAACGCAGTAATCGGCAAACAGTGAGCACTTTTATCTATCCTGGGGGAGCAGGCCCGTGGTCTGCTGATCAAACCTGGAAACCTATTCGAAGTCAGTGAAGAGGTTAAAATCAGTGGACAGCGGTTAGCTTCACGCCAAACTCACATGAGTGGTCGTCCTTTTCCCTGCGCAAAACAGCAGATGAATGTAGAAAAAAGTCTACAAACTAAACGGTAAGTGCAAGCGATAAACACTGATGGGAGTACAATTGCTGCCAATCAAAACCAGCAGATTCAAAATTGGAAAGTGAGATCGCTTACCCATAGTCCATTATATTCGTGTTTGACGTATGTAGGCGATTGTATCTTACGACAAATGAAGAATTGTTTGATTTCTGTGGTTGGCAGCAGTTCAAGACCTTGTGTTATGCCCGAAGAACTTGAGGGCATATCATTACCTAAAACTCCATGGGGTAGGAGGTTACACCCATGGCGATGTGTCTTGACGGGGATTCCGTGAAATTAAGGGATTCATCTGATTTGACTAGAAACAACAGTATTCCTAACTCACATGAACCAATCAGCCTTAATTGACTCCATCTTTAGAGCAATCACACCAATAACTAGGACCCGTCAGAACACATCGTCAGTTTTATTTCCCACAGACTAGGAGTTTAGACTCTGGGCCCATCACTTTCAAACTTCTTTGTGATTGCTGACCATCACTGTAATGCACTACAAGATGCGTTCAAATATTTCTGTCCGTGAACCACCTTCGAGTGATTTTACCACCGTGTTGGATTGGACAAGCTTGTCATTATGGTCACTTGATGTTAAATGCCACTTTGAAACATAGTAAGCCTCAACGCCTGAATATACAGCAAAAAACATCATTCCCTTAAGACATAGTAAGCGTCCAGGGCCAAAACACCAATGGGCCAGCCAGCCCAGTTCTATTCATGACTGGCTTTCTCTCGACAAGACATCGAATAACGTTGTGGACTGTTATCATCATAGTAGCAGTTCAAGCTTATTGACATATAGCTGGAATCCAAACTGGGAATGTGGATCATTACAGAATGCCAGAGCTAGGTCTCACACTTTAGTAATCGGGCAGACGGAGGTGCAGCCATCATGAACATTTAAGTTCTAAATACTGTTGCGCAGAAGCCATGTTGAGTGAGTAGGACTTAGTGCATACAATTTATGTAAACATAGAATCAGGCTCTGTGAGAGTCCAATGAAAGTCCGAAGTGAACTAAAACTCCGAGGTGAAGTAATGAGTGTACTGTCCACAGTTGCAATAATTCCTTGATAGATTCTGAGACAACCAGAGTAATCAGACATCCCAGTATATCTATTAGTTTTAAAACGATTGAACTAATGGATAGGTGGACATTGTATAACGCCAAGCAGCTAGAACACTCATTGGAAGCGAAATACACTCATTTGCAAACAAATTTGGTTTTGCGAGAGACTCATCTGGAACCATGCTGAATCTCTCGTTTCTGATGTTTTCACATTCAGTTGCCTGGAAACATCACAAACGAGAAATTCGGCTGGGTTCCGGGTAAGTCTCTCGCAAAACCAAATTTGTTTGCGAATGAGTGCATTTCGCTAATTTCGTGCAATTTGGTTTCAAGTAGAACATAAGGTTGACGGAAACTCGGGGACTGCGCCTACCTGATGAGCCCCAAAAAGGGCGAAACAGGTCGTGGGCTGTCGAAGAATTTTCAGCAACCTTATGAGAAGTTACGTCTCACTGGAGCTGTTTACTTACTGCAGATCCATCCGATGCGTGCGCAGGTGATACTTTACCAAGGAAAATAGACTAAAGTGTGCCTCGCATCAAAAAGAGCCCACCCAGTGTGTTCAGTCTAGTTATTCTCTTTCAATCTCTGAATGGTCAGTATAAGGGAATGAGGTCCTAACCCATAGGAGTAGGAAATCTGTGGGATGCCACGCTAACCGACAGTGTGTATATGGCGGACATTTCGTTGTTCAGTTTTTCATCTTCCAGAATGCAAAATACAGTCAGTTTATAAAAAAGGAGTGGAGTTGGTCGGGTGCAATTTGAACCATCAACAGTTTGAATTTTTCCACTAGACTTGATCAGTAGTACGAACACCTACTCTTAAGTGTCGACAAACTGTACCACTTGTAAACTGTGTTGTTCCGTTCTCGTGTTACAAACCAAATAGACTGTGGAACAGACAAGATCACTCCACATTCGGAGTAGTTTCTGGCCTTGCCGGAATATCCGCAGTGATGTCAAAATAGCATTGTTTTGTCGACTTCGAGAAAATGTGAATAAAACAGTCAACCTCTTAGCGCATTTGATTGAGCAAAACTTCATGCAGGCTATCCAACGAGTTATATGAACAGTAAGTTATTACGTACTTTTGCATCAGGCAGGATGCGCATTCGGTAAGTGACCAACTGAAAATCATGGTTTTCTCTGAACTCCAAGACAATGGCTACCGCACTGAGTTTCGATATAACCAGAAACAAAGGAGCAGTCGTCAACGCAATTGTCGTTAGTATAAGGAGTACACGTGTTGATATGCACCCCTCAGAGAAGTTATCCTATTTTTTGGCCCAGAGACCTATTCTACTAAACAGGTCATCATCAGAAGATGAAGTCGCTTTCTGTGATATTCTCAAAACGAAGACATCACAGTGCAGTCACCCACTTCCGGAAAAACCATTTGAATGAAAGGTCCAGAATTCTTTCCTCTTGAAACTGCCTTTCTTTTAGGAAAAATTTCGGAATTGAGAAAAGCGCGATGGCCCAGTAAAAAGGTTATCTCTATAGGGAGTAAGCCACAGTGGTAGCCACACTGACTATCGAACGATTTCAAAACAGCTTTGCTCAGATGCCAATAAGCAAATATCTACTGGGTATCGAAACCAGTGTACGGGGTTCGTTTGGAGTGGTCCGTTTAAGCAAATGAGGGCTTGGTCATCCAAAAGGCATCAGGTTCAAGCCACATCTTACGGGCCTGCAGTGAAAACGTCATAATTTGAGGTGGAGGTCTTTCTTTGCGCTACATTACTGGGACAGGCTCATGAAATAGACAGAATCCTCGGTCTAGAAGTATTCGCATAATCAAGACCAGAAACTACTATTTTCTCCCTAATTCACCCACAAAATATATTGGAAGCCCTAGGGGAAAACATTCTACACTGCCGATTAAATATGAGTGCCAAACCAACTCAACTAAAACACCAATGGATCGGTCCATTTAGCCAATGCCCTCGAGAACTGATGTTCAAAAGTTTGTGGGGTTACTGAAGGCGAACACGTAAACAAAAGACTAAAATTAGAATGCAGAATTTCCGCGTTTGAAAAAAAACAATAACATACGGTCCAATCGAACTGTTTAGGTCCTTTTGCTTTAGTTGGCCTCATTGTTCTTGTCAACACTGTTGTTGTTGTTCTTGTCTGTTGTCATTGTTCACAAAGTATTTCCATGCTGTTTGTTGAAAACTTGTGTGGTAATATCAGTGTAGTGGTTTTTTACCTACGGAGAATGTGGAGATGAATTTCCTGAATGCAGTGCTCTCACCAGATGAGGAATAAAATAGAGTGGCGTGATTTTCTCCACTTTATTCAGTTCACAAGTTGAAACCTGTCAAAACCAACAAAAAAATTCCTTTTTAGCCTGTCAGCTGTTTTAATTACTCTTTATCAGAAGTGGAAACAGCGATCTTTTTCAGTAGGATAGATTCACCAGCAGTTTAATATAGCTCCTGCGAACTTACCGGAACCCAACCTTTTCATCTCGACTGCTCCTTTTGGCCTTGGGCAACTTCGCAGAATCTCATCCGTCGTGCCTACTTCAGGTGATATGGCAGCTAGGCACCAACAGAAAGAATTACAATTGAACGATTATTATTTATTTTATTATTAAATTGACCAGTAGACCATCATGCAAAAACAGTTCTTGTTGCCGCCACATCATTCCGATAAACCTACTGATTACTCTGAATACGATTTTGTGCCACCTGAATGAGAGTTAGGTAGATTGTATAACTGAATAAATAGCTGTAGCATGGAAATTGAAAAACAGGGTTTGAAAATTCGGTATTCAGCATGGTTACCCAGTAAGCCAACTTCAGGCGGGCACTATCCCCAAGAAGAACCACCTTCTGCAGTAAGCGAGCAGATAAACTCCAGGTGTATCTTCCAACAGAAAATTCACCCGTCACAAGTGATGAATGCCTGTTGACCCAATTGTCTTTGTTCGTCGATGCGCAAATGTGCCTCCGTGTTTTTGTTGCCGTTCTATATCACGAAGTCTTTGTCCGAAATTTTGTCAGCTGTTACGAACAAGGAAAATATATTGCCTTCTGTTACCTTGCATTGTTCTTGTTCCACGGAACAGAGTGAAGTGACCTACATCAACTTCACATGTAACAACCTTGGACTTATTTTCAGTTTCGATCCATTGAACGCTGAAGAATGATTTCGCCCTATGGGTGAAGCCAAGCTATGCTGATAAGCCGAGAAGTACTGTGCTTCATTTCAGGAATTGGAATGTGGTCAATCATTGTTGACTTTGCCTATGTCGAAATACGTGGTTTATGCACTGCGGTCGACCTTACAAGAAGTCCTTACAACTTTTCCTTCATTTTCTACCAGTGTAACATGGTTACCTTCCAAAAAAGATCACTCAGATGTGAAAAGTGTCACCAGTTTAGACTTTGTGACTGTTTTTCGTAAAAGGACCATTATTCATAGAAAAGAATGAAAATTCACTTTGTTTCGAAGCCAAGATAACTCGTGAGTCAAACACGAAGCGAACCAAAATGCAGTGATAAAAAGATTGCTTCTTTCGGCCTCACAACTATGCTTCTTTTTAAGCAGTGAGCCACCAAAACACGGAAACATTTTTGTCTAATGTTATTCCGGAAATACCTGGTTCGACAGTATCACCCCAGTAGGTGATATTCTTAAGATGGGAGCAGTTCTGATGATTCTGTGGAGGCAGTTCTTCTGAAGGAACACGAACAGATCATTCAACTATTTTGTGGTGTTGTTCGTCTTTCACTATGGCCTGAAAATGTTAGAGGTCTTGCTTTAAACGACCCCAAGGACACTATTCGTTGACGGATGTGTGGGATTAGGTAGATCTGTGTGTCCACAGGGTTACAGAACTTCTGGAAAACGTAGTCCACCCTAAATGGAAAATTTAGTCACACAGTGAAGGATCCGTTAGACGAGTGAAGGCTCGTTAAAACAATACTGAAGATCCATAGGATGGTCTATGGTCTATTATCTGAGTGTGACCAAGTTCTCGGATCATCAAAACTCCTTGACTGGCAACAGACGATTTGATAGTTACATGCTTCAATCACGGAACTCTAGTGCAATTTCGCCTATGAATAGTCTTTTAGCGTTCTGTTGAACTTCTAGAAGTCGGCTACAAATTATCGTTTTCAAGAGCGAGCAATAAAAAAATAATCCAACCATAAAAGTTGCATCGTGCCGGGAAACCACGGACTATAAGCACGCTTTAGAGCCTGATGGTTATAGCCGATAGCTCAGCATATGCACTTGTACATTGACATTATTCCACACCTTGGTCTTACTGACGAGACCGATTAGTAAAGCGAATAAAGAAGATAGTTGTATCCATGCATTAAAGTCAAATCAATTTAAACGACATTGTACTGAGCTTAATAGTCCTGAACAGCCTGCACCCAGAAAGAGGGCTAGACATTTTACGAAATGTTTTTAACCCATAATTTATTTTTAAGAACGTCACGAGTTCGAAACCCCCCGGGGTTTCGTGAGATGTGCGGTATTTGTGGTTCTCAGTAAGCACGAAACAGGTTTGCAGTCATTTTCGGAATTTCGGCATTGATTGACTTCCTTTATAGAACGAAATCTCCAATCAAATCCCCAGATCTCCTCACACTACCAAAACTTGTTCATATCGTACATCTGTTCACCATTGTGTAAGCCCACGTACAGTGAGCATCTATTATGCTTCGGTGTTTGACCTCTGTTTATTTCACATTCAGTAATCCCATCTTCCGAAGAGGAACACAATCTATCTCGCAATCCAACCCAACAGACTGGCCCCTGTATTTGTTATGAAAGTCCAGTTGAGCCTTTCTTCCTACATTCGAATATCTCAGCTTGTTGTGCTCCCAGAAACATATGTTCTCCAAAAAAGTTTGCTGATGGCTACCTAAAAACCAACGACTCCGAGAGACCTCTGACACAGACATCCTCATAGAGAAAAATCTCTCACTTGGCAGAAATGAAACACCAGCCCATGTCACTAAATTTATTGTGGATGTCTTTCTCTATTTCTTCCCGTTCAAAAAGGACGACGAGTGGAAAGCGACAAATTTGATGCAATTGAAATATTATCAAATTCCTTACCTACTTGGGGTTGTTTGGTTAAAATACCCCAATTTGCACAACCTTTCTGAAATTTCATATTACAGAGGTCTAGTTTGCCCTTAAAAAGTTCGCATTTCTATGTCTTTTCGTATGAATTTCAATAATGAGCAGACTCACTATTGAATTTTCAGTCATTTACAGCTGCAGGTGTAAGACGAAAATTTAATTGGATTCTTTAAGTTTGTGATAGCATCACTTATCAGCCAACAACTTATCCGTGTCGGAGATGCGTCTCCCAGCGAAAAAGGCAGCACAATTGCATTTGTTGTAATTTTTGATTGCACTCGAGCATTCCTAATATGAATGCTACTCATTCAGCCTAGCTACTCCACAAATATACTGCTCCGGAAGAGTATCGTATTTCACAGTCACTCAAAACGCTTTTCCAGTCGACGGAAAATGTCGGGTTGTTGGCGCAAAATTGTTTTAGCTCTGTGTTATTCTGATGTATTTTCAGCCCCTCTAAACTCAGGGCCCTGAAATTTGAGTTGAGTCTTCCGAAGCATGGGCAATTACGCTTAAATGAACCAACCCGTTCAAATATCGATCGGCAGTTTTTGAGTATCCGAGAAGCTAACACGGCCAGTATAAGTTAAGGTATTTTGAACATATAAGATATATAATATATAATATAATATATATATATATACATATATACATATACATGTATATACATATATATAGATATACATATATATAATATATAATATATATAAGATATGAGATATTTTGAACCCAGATCATTCAACGGGTGATGCACAAAGAAGCAGCTGATTTGGGAAATGCGTTTGAAATATTGGGGTTATGCTTGTTCCATCGTCCATCGTAAATGTTTTTCACTAAGAGCAGTATGCTATCGAGATTAGCTAATGGACACCTCATCTAAATGAATCAAAGACACATACCTAGCTAAATTCCTTCAAAGACTACACAAAGCAAAATATTAGTGCAAAAACTAGTAACAGACAGATCTTAATCAAAGCCAACATACCAGAATTGAAGTTTTATAGATTTATGAATCCGACAAAGTGAAAGTTAAATGGATCAAATGGAATCCGCAAAGAGATGCCCTGTTAATATAAGGTTAAGAAAAGCCTCTAATCAGATCACCGGCATATCAATGAAGGGAATGCCCTACATAAAAAAATAAACACTCGGTGAGCTAAACGGTTACATCAACCTGCCCAGCGTCTAGACTGCAGAAGGCTGTATAAAGTGTTTAGTTCATCCTCAGTGATGACTGAAATGAGCACAGAATCAGATCGCAAATGTGAAATGCGGCATCCGGTTATCCGGGGACTGTTCTACTAGCGTAGTCTCCGAAAATAGGAAATAGTTTCCTGCGGTCTAAGTCTAAGGTGAACCAAGGACCTACACCTAAGAATCAAAATCGACATTCAACAATAGCAACCAAGAAATGATTATCAGGTCTAAAAACTATAACAACAGATTTTCAGTTTCCAGTTGTTGCTGTTAGCTCAACTATAGGTATCATTTTTGTTCACACTCTCGTCCACTAGCACATCACCTATCGCATTAGTTTCCATTTAGATATAACATCATTATCTGATTATTGGTTTGGCTGGATTCTTGCCCAAAACTAGTTACATCGGGAAGTCAAGTAAATCGTAGCTACGCGAAAGTGTGAGTGCAGTCGCACTTTCCACACAATCAGGAGATCAAGGACAAAGATTTCTAAGTAGTCAGTTACTTCAAAGATTATATACTGGGATGATGTAATCTGCTGAGTGCATATAGGCAGCCCTTTATTCAGTTTTGAAGTAGTCGGTACTCCATTCATCTCGTTTTGGCAGCACGTATATTTTGCACCCTTATATGGAATCGTCTAACATTTCTTCTCTGTTGCAACTATGCCTTTGTATTCAGTAGTGAGTTGAGAACGGGTGGAGTCATCTAGAAAGCGGAGGCTCTATGAATACAGAAACTAAAGAGGTGTAAAAACAACGTACGTGTTCAGCTAGATGTTTGATCCCCAAAAGGATCAATTCAGACCACAGGTGTTCCGTATCAACTACTCATGGGTAACGTGTAACGTGGGTACTCCTTCAGTTAGGTGAAAATCTGGATCTCAGCTATAATAACAGGACAGAGCCCCAGAAACAGAGTAAAATTGTCTAATGATCGGTACTAGGCATCAGCCTCAAAACACCTAACGGCTCACTTTGTGAAACAGCCGCGCAACAACGACTACCCTTAAGATAATTTATTTCAGTTCAAACGCTTGAAAAATGCCAGTTAAAATCACAATATCAGCTTTGAATTAAAGGTGACAGGGTGATCACAAATTTACTCGGTTGGTTAAAGACAACAAAGAACGTTTATCATGCCCATTTACTTTGTTAGAAAACTGAGGGAAGTGAAAATTACTTAAGCCTTTTCGAGTACCCTGGGAACTCTTGGGAGAAATTTCTAGTTAAATGAACCTACAGTGCTTGGGCCCGTTCCACAAAGTTTTGTTTTCAATGCCCGTAAAGGATTACTTGCACAATGCGGGAGAGGGAAGTTCGGCAAATTCTTCAGCTTTTAACTATCAAAATGGGGCGATGAAACGTAGACCAATTTGCCACCCTCGCCACATTGACCCGATACGTTTCCTCCGTGCTAATTAGCTGGACTCATGAGATCTCAAAGTGTTCCACCTAGTTACGGTCACCAATAATGCACAGGATTCTCTCAGATTTAGTAGCCGTCCATTTACCATTTTGTCTGTTTGAAAAAGTTACAACTCTCCTCCATTCTTGTGACAAAAACTTTACTTAACGGATGCAGAAAGTGTCATGTGTGTTTCTTTCATTGGTATCAGAATTTTGAAGAGAGTACCGTTACACCACCCTGTGACAAGGCGAAACAGAGAAGCAAGGCAGCTTGATGATAAAACTGACCGTTACTGTGTCCCATCCCAGAAACTCTACCAACTCCAAAGAACTTGTGAGTAAAACCAATGAAAAATCCCCAATGAGTGAATGCGTGCAATTAGTTTCCGCCTAGTTTGAAATTGGTACTGTTTTAATGCTTACTTCGGTTATGTCAAAGCCCATCGAAAGACAGAGATATTTTGGCTTACCAAAACTTTGGAATTATTGGTCTGAAACTCTACCACTTGAAAGCTATTGTATCTAGGCTGAAAGCACCGAGCACTTCACCTCAAGTGGTGCGCTTCCAACCTCTGGCTAAATAACAGGATTGGTTGGACCACTCTAGTGCTTAAACCCAGTGTCTGTAACAATGTGTTGTAACGTGCCCCGATGAGTTAGGAAGACCAAACGGATGGATAACTTATCCAACAACCAGTAATTTCATGGAAGGAAAATCGGCCTTTGTAGCAGAAAGTGCATCAAGTTGCGCAGTTGCTACATTTAGACGCTTTTCTTGAAAATTTTACCTGTTTTTGGAAAACTGTTTAATCTTTTGAGTTGAATGACATTGTTGCAAGAATGTAGTGAGATCCAAAAACTTATCGAGAATGACGACTAATGTCAATCGACGAAGGCGTAAGCCTCATCGCACTTGAACGCTTTCGCCCAAGTCAAAAGGGTTCTTGTTCAACATGAGTAGTGCATTACGTATATACATGTATCGCGATATCTCGAATATCATAGCAACTGGAACATGAGGCGGCCTGGTGCAGCACATTCAGTTGCCTGAAAACATCACAAACGGGAGATTCAGCTGGGTTCCAGGTGAGTCTCTCGCAAAAACCAAATTGACATGCAAATGAGTGTATTTCTCGAAAACAGTCCAATTTGGGTTCAAGTAGAACATAAGGCTGACGGAAACTCGGGGACTGCGCCTACCTGATGAGCCCCAAGAAGGGCGAAACCGGTCGTGGGCTGTCGAAGAATGTTCAGCAACCTTATGAGTAGTGCATTACGTATATTCTTGTTCAACACTTTATATTCACTTGCTTCTGCAAGCTCGTACTGTGAACACTAACTAAATAGAGACGCATTGTGCCTCACTAGATGGTCCCCACAAAAATTTGGAATTTCCACACTTTACGTAAAACGAATGAACCCCAGCTGAAACTTTTATGTATGAATATCTCAAACGGGCGATTTTGCGTCATTCGGCTGGTCCCACCTTTAAAACCAGTTGGTGTGCGAGTGCACTATGTGAACTTTATACGATTTGTGTTCACGCTGAACATGAGGTTGAGGGAAACTCGGGGTCTACGCCCAAATGAGGAGCCCCAAAGAAGGGTGAGACCTGCAGCGTGCTAACAACTAGCTTTCAGCAAGCTCAAAATTGGAGCGTTACGTCATAATCGTAGTAAGGCCATTTCTTAGGGCAAACTGAACATTGCTGAATCTTTGTGGCAAACTAAACTAAACTAAATTACCTGTTTTGTATAGAACCAATCTTCTTCAAGGTCAGCACAAGGGTAGAAATGGTCAAAGTATAACTGGTCGTTATAAAGTGCCGTCAAAATTACCCACCATAACAGCCTATTGCGCATCTCTGCCATTAATTTGCCACAGAAAATCCAACTGAAAAACTCTGTGACACCGTGTTTTCCCTCTTCAAAGAAGTGTAAGGTGATATGTGACTGCTACAAAGTCCCAATTAACCGTTTGATTCGGTATGGTGCAAGACCTTCTGTTCTAGTGCACTCCACGGATCGATACTGCAAGTACTCACCGAAGGACAATCCATGGATGTACCGGTGAAATCTCAGTTGATTACATTGTTCTCTATTTTACTCAGAGCACAGTCAGCCCACATCCTTTAATAAACCATGGGAAATTTGAGAACCATCTTCAAGCTTTTTGAAAGGGAATGCGTGAGGAGAGTAATATCATATTTATATCGTAGACTGTTATTGAGCTCCCCCCCCCCCCCGCATGGCTGTGCTCGTCCACCTAAACTGACCATTGGCCTCATGTGAACCAGTTGATGTATTCTGACCTTCGAATTTACAACCTACGTATTTTTCCCCAGCAGTAGATAGAGTTCGAGCCCATTCTGGAAAACCAGTATGCAGTGGTTTTTGAGAGGAGGTCCTGTTTCGGTGGAAAGTGAGGAGAGTATTACCTGGAAACAAAAAAGTTTAATTGACTCAACGTGATCAAGAGTCTTTAAATCCTTTGACCGGAATACACGCTGCGCCGCTTGATTCATCACACTGTCCTTGTCGCCAATTTTCGTATTCCATCCTTCTAAAGCTGTGACAGTTCCGTCGCGACTCAGTCACTAAGCTGATCCTCAGTTACATCTGGAAGTTCCAGCTGGTCTCCAAGACGCTGACGACCGAGTCTGAAATGCTAATACATATAAGGGAACCCTGTGGGAAAGAAATCACTTTCGTTCGAACAGTATGCGCCTACAAAGTATAGAACGTAAATTTCGTTCTATTTACCACGCAGCTCATATAATGCAATGCTCGTACATCTGCTTACACAATTCGCAAGTAGTAGATAAGAGCGATGATGAATAAGCTTGACGAGACAAATCTCGTCAAATATAAAAACACTTTGTGTGATTAAATCTACTTCAAGGTACATTTGTGAATTTAGCCCGCACTTCCCTATTAGTTAAATTCTGCTTTGTTGGAAGAAGATGCCGCTAAGGTTTTTTTTAGCCAACTTCACCACTCACCGACTAAAAAAACTGCCCCAGTACTTACAATTCCCACTGGAATTTCGAGTCTTTGATTCCCCTTAGCAGTGGCAGCGTGGTCACCTATTATTGAGATCCACAAATCAATAAATTCCCTAACTAATCTAGTCATATTCTTTGATTATATTCCAATATCCCCATAATTTTTCAATGAGTTCAACCTAAGCGTGTCATTTGAAAGGATCAGTTCGTCAAATACCATTAGTGTAGCATGATTCGTTGTGTCTACAACTCATATTTAAGCATTGAGAAGCAAGATGAGCAAATGTATGCTAGGTGCGTTATTGCGTGGGTGATTGGTAGCATAATAGTGGCTCCCTTGTGGTTTTGAACAAAAAGTGACCAGCGAGTAACCTTTCTGACTCACGACGTATTGTTTTGCAGTACGCTCTGGCATGAGCGCTGCTATTTTGTGTGTACAAGCAATTATTGTTCCCGGGTAAGATTATTGTACTGTTTCTTTGCAGTAAAGTACACAAATGCAGAAGAAAGGCGCACGATAATGTCAGTTATTTTGGATCCAAGACCATACCTATGGCATACCTGTCTCAAATTTTTGTACAGCTACATTGACTGCGGGAAGTGGGGCTGATTTTCCTTCCAAAAGCACATTAACTGAATACAATATTCGGTGAATGCGATAAACGGTGTCCCAAATTTCGTGGATAATGTTTACATGTATGAGTCCACTCAACTTGGCAGAATCGAACATATTCATACATCTTTCAGTGCTCATATCCCTATCAAGAAACAGTGAGTTCTTCATCCGTACTTTATTTTCTGTTGTGCCGTTGGGTTGTATTCACAGAAGTACAGAAGGTAATGCTGTTGTCCCTTGATCCTGATCACCCACGAGCTGCATGAACTGGGATTCACAAATCAATGTGAATGCAGTAAACGTGAAATGTAATTCGGAAATATCCTACCAGCCTTTTAGTAGAAAAAAGTAAAAACAAACAGAACTCTGCCGCTGTACGTCTGAAAATGCTGTTTAAACCTTAATACCAGTGAACTTTCACTAATTCAGTGTAAAAAGCGTGGGTGGCTGTTATCAGTCACTCTTCATGCTGTTGGTATACTCTGATAACTCTCGTAACAAACAAGGTATGTGTACGCATCCAACACGGATAATTCACCGCCCAGAATACCACGCAGAAAATTTGTCTGATTAAGTTAACACCCTTTGACCAGAGCGGGTTTTTTCATAACAGCACTTTGCGTCAATTTTATGATAGTATAACGATAAAAAGTTGTGTTGTGTGTGTCATGCCGGTGGAAGCAAGGATACCGTAAGACTGAGTTATTAGTTTATCGAATTTTCAATTTCAAAAATTTGGTAAATGAATGGTTTTGAGTTACTTTATTTCTTTGGGATATGTTGGAAGCACACTTGCGTTATGTCAACGATGTAGTCAAAAACTCATTTTTAAATTATGTCAACGAATATTCCATCACTGTGTAGAAGCTCCGAAGCGCACCACAAATGCTGATGCTTGTTAGCTTAGTGAAAAACGCTCGATGAAAACAGCTGTTTTTCCAGGGGTTGGAAGATCATCACCCCATCGTCTTTTGCCTTCCGAGAAGAAAGTGGGAGATTTGAACGATTGTTTAGTTTTCCCATACCCCATCGATTCGTGCAGGGTATAGTTCTTTTCGTCATACCTTAGTCATCCCGTCCAGTGTAGAGTGGGAGCTATTAATCAGGTTTACTTGTTGTTAGTGGCGCTGTTTTCGTTTTGACCATACACAAATGTTAACGTCTTCACAAAACGGTCGCCATTTGTGCTTCCATACACACCATGCCATTTGACTTCTAAAACACGTCAAGGTAAGCGGAGATTAAAAGTTTTTAGGAAAGTGGGAATTTACGTAAAAACCTACAATGCGACCTGCCTATCGATGACCCTTTAACCAAGGACAAATCATCGGAGTGCCACCAAGAGAAGTGGAACTTTATGGCTTTGATTACGTAGTGAAGAAACATTTATCATGGTGCATTGAAATTTGAGTGCAGTTTTCTTTACTTAGATGACCTAATCACTTAGAATGACTCGATCTATATCAAACTACTATTCGTGGTTAAAATGCGTGGAAGGACCCATCGGTTTACTATTTAGGAAACGTCTTTAAAGGAACGTCGTCCAGTTGCTCAGCTGTAGTCCTTTGTCCTATAACGTTTACTCCCCTGACAGTTTCTAAACTATACTCTTGGGGCTGCGCTTCAAAATTTGGCTCGCCTCAACATGAAAGTTTCCAGTGACTTTTTGGAAGTAGTAAAACCTTCTTATGCAACCAATCTGCCGTCAGTTGTTTTGTGTGGTTGAATAATGTTCCTCTCCTGAAGCTTAACGCCCTTATGGGGAACACTACAGTAGCCATGACAATTTCCGTGGAAATTCACAAAATTTAACAAAAATCGGCGTTGAAAGATCACTTCTAAGGTCCTAAGAATGAATTTTGTGAGCGCGTCTCTAATCAACGAGAACCGCCGCTGAGTTTTTCGGTCGGTTATTTAGTTTGTTTGCTGTTCGTAACCTCGAGCCTGCACACCCCTGACTGATTTGTAAGAGGGCTGTTGCAAACAACAGTATTAGAAACAGCAATAAAACTCGCCCAGGATGTATTGATGTTTAAACCTGTGTAGATGACTAGCGCCGGGACGGTGCAGCTGACCATCAGTCAACACGACACTGTTAAAACTGGGTCACTGGAGTGAATGACGGCTATTCTTGCAAGCACTCGATACTGATGTTTTCTACCAGCGCTTCACGTGTCTAAACTGAAGCCGAGACCGATTAAGAGTGCTTTTATACAATGGCCCCTAGCTTATGTTTCTATCCATCATAGTGTTCTGCTTGAATTGTTTGCTCCCCACGGTGACTAGGAGTTTTGTGGGATCTTTAAGGCTACAGAAATGATGGTTAGGGCTGCATGATCTTAAATATTTCAGCGATCAGTTCAGAAACCCCCTTATAACGGCAATCGCCGTCGTCCAATCGCTCGATTTGGCTATTGTTTTTCTTTAGTTTGGTATGCATGCCATATCATCCCTTGGAAGCTTTGTGTTTACGGAAGGATGGACAGGTTGTGTTGTTCTTCTACTGACTATCCACCAAATGATCAAATCATTTTTTGCGGTTGACAAGATATACGAGATATCGCAGTGTTTTCTCGACGCAACGTACTAGTCATAAGGTTGCCGAAAGCTTGGAATCGCTTTTCTCGGGTATCAATATGTAAGTTTGGTCCCCGAGTTGGTTTTATTTTATGCCCTACTTGAACATCAAATTGAGTGCAACCGGTGACGTACATTAATTTGCAACTTATACCGGCGTTCCTGAGGTGGACTCAACTGGAATTCATTTGTGCCTTTTATTAACAACAGCGTAATTTACAAATTAATGGAGTTCGCCACTTTCACAAAAACTGATGATCAAGTAAGTTACATGACTAGCGGGAACTCGGAAAATGCATCCAACTGATGAGCTCAGCAAAGGCAAAACATCAGGTGAGCTGCCAAAGCTTTTCCAGCAACCTTGTGAGTAACCCGTTAGGTCAGGAAATTTCCCAGTTTATTTACCGTCAGCTTATGTCAGACCGAAATAGCATGGCAGCAAGGAGCCAGACGAATCGCCCAGATCCTTAGTTCATTCTCCTTACACTAAAGCGGTTGCAAAATCACTAGGATCTGCTAGATTTCTCACAGTCAAAATATTTTGATAACTCTCTTGCCAAAAAGGAACTTCTAGCACGTGATTAAGATTACGTAACGAATTCCGAAAATTAGAACACCAGAGATAGTTGCACCGTTGAAACACAAGCAGAATCATTCCTCTCCTCTCGTGAAAGATAGCCTCCCTAGAACAATGGTGTCCTTATCGCTAGGGAAGGTCGCTGTGACGGCAAAGAATTGCATACAAAATTATGGATGAAAGCACAAATACCTCCAGATTTTTTCAGATCTAGCTTGTGTTGTGATTTATTGATAAAGTAATTTATTGTGGTCATCTAAAGGCCCTTTTGGAATGAAATGTTGGATTTCAATTCCCATTTTGATGGCAGAAATTCAAAAGTGTCAGTGGTAGAGTAATGGGTGGTTTTCCTGGTGTGAGCAATGCCGAGAATCACTGTATACTATTTTCTTCCTCATTGAGAATCATCCTCGGTATAGATTGGTCTCATCCACAGAACGAAATCCCCATTGAGATTTCCCAAATCCCCCCACTCTGCTAAAAAACTTTAAGTAGCTCAGAAGAGAGAATAATTCACACGACGAGTTGTCGCCCATGTGGCCAACGAACACGTAACCAAGTGATGTGGACTTCATGACTGAAAGATGACTGGCACTGTACTCTGTCTAAATGCGAGTTAATCACACTGCGAATCAGCCGTTCGTGGCCGAACTCTTAAGTGTTCCAACTACTAATCAGGAAGTTGCTGGTTCGAAACTGTCTGCAGTTTCTTGAAATGCGCATTGCTGAAGTTTCCCAATAGGGATGAAACATCTGTACAGTGCTTCAGCAGAACGAATGCTCTATTGAATGGTCGATATTGCCCAGATATAAGCTAAAAACTTCCCAACGCAAACAATATCAAATATACCTAATTCACTTGGAACATTTTGTGGTCGTATACCCAAAAACACAAAACCACCTGTCTTCTTGGGCAAGTTGTACTTCTGTTTTTAATGTTTTCAGGAGCTTTTATTTTGAACCTTATGGTTTATCGATTTAGAGTATGGATTAACAGAATGAAGGGACTTGAAGTAGTGTGTGTAAGGCGAACCTTCTTATTGCCTTGGATTGCTGCCAGTTTATACTATTTAATATGTCCTGCATTCTACTCTAATGTACAAAATGTTCGGTTTGTTTTTCGAGACAGTTACAGCACTATTGCAACGGACCACCAGTGGATATGCTTACCATCAGCAAGTAAAATAAGCATTGCCTCCTAGTTCGAACAACTCTTCTTCTTGGACATTGTGCCTGGTAGAGAAAACATCCAAGCTTGCGGTGAACAATTTCCTCTCCTTAGTATTTTCTTCTCGTGCACCCAGAGAGGCCTAGAGTCCGATGTTGGTAAAGCTGATTAGCATTTTGCATGCCCCATTTAAAGGACCATACCTGGAACCAAAATTGTTAGCTGAAAAACGTCTCTTTTGATTAGGTCATTTTCTTGGAAGAGTAAACATTCCACGATTATCTCACTCAAACATCCTGGAAATCGTGAACTGAAGGATCAGGTGACACCAAGTCACATGAGCTTATTATCAATGGCCGAAAATGTATGATACTGTTTGCGGGTGACTAGCTGTCCGAGGGTTTCGATTTCCAGCCTCCCTAGGACAAATGGGATATGCACTGATGAGGGTTACCAAAAAATACATGAAACAGTTTTTTAGCCCGCAGCCATTTTATCCCGCGCTACAAAATCTATGAATGAAAGAGGTAACAAACAAATGGAATCTCGGACATTAAGAAGATCACGAAGCTTGAGGTAAGGCTTTGAGATCAACGGTTTCTGGATTAAAAGTTTCTAGAACTGTTTCTGCTAATCTTGTCACAGACCTAAGCGGGAACTACTGTGTGGCAGCTCCGAGTGTTGCACACTAACAAACCTGAATCACACTGGTCCCTAACTTTATCCCTCAAATTTGTTTACAAATGAGTGTTTTGTTTTATTTGATCAGCCGTGACCTTGAATGATTGGATCTGGGTTTCAGATCATTCCAACCTTTCTTCGACATCTGATTCTGATTTGGGCTGTAAATAGTGACACACACTTAGGCTCTTGACAAGCACGTTTGCTGCAGATAGTACGTATATGTGCAAGTATGACCCTGTAATCGAAGTATGGTAGATTTTAGTAAACATCCTGTTTCGGGCCTCTACGCTCTCGCCGATCTTTTACAGCACTCAAAGTGGATACCTTGACAACACAACTACTCGATACACTTGCAAACAGATTTGGTTTTGCGGAAGACTCACTCGGAACCTAGCTGAATCTCTCGATTAAGATGTTTTCAAATGAGTGCAGTTCTCTAATTTCATGCAATTCGTGTTCAAGTAGAATATAAGATTGATGAAAACTCGGGAACTGCGCCTACCCGATGAGCTCCAAGAAGGGCGAAACCGGTCGTGGGCTGTCGAAAAATTTTCAGCAACCTTATGAGTAGTGTATTACGTCTATACTTGATACGCTGTTTGATATTACCTGGGCAATACAATATCCAGTACAGTACTCAATGTTACCTTACGTGATGAACGCTCCAATTCTCGTAAATATTCTTTTGAGTCGAAAATTCGCGTACTCATTAGCAGGATGTGATTTTTGTTGTAAAACTCCTCCGTCTGTCGTGAAACAGTGGTTCCAACTAGTATTTCTAATCTGCGAGGCCTTTCTAAATATACCTCGGAAAATGCAACAATCAGCGCGCGAGTGGTTTGTTTGGGGCTAAGATAGAAGGCGAATCTTCCTTGGAACCAAAAACTATCACCGAATGTATGCTGAATTAGGTTTATTTGAGTATTTTCTATCAAACCATCACTGAAATGAAGTAGTAAAATCCGCAAAAATTAATTTGCATGAATTAGGAGCTATTCTTTCCTGACTTTATTAGGTATGATTACCGAACAAATAGATCAATCAGAAACTCAGATCTTTTTCTTCAATGATTTTTGGACGGTCGTTGTTGTTGATGTGTTAATCATTCGGTCTTCGCGGGATGACTTTTTCATAAAACGTCTGATCTCTGAATTTTCTTGCATATGTAGTACCTTGGACCGAATTCATGATCCACTTTATCAGCTAAAAATGCTCTAAAAGGTCTTTAGAAGTTCGTCGTGTTTCATGGATCAGGTGACCGCATGATTTCCATTCCAATCCAAGCATTCTGATCAGCTCTTAAACCAACCACTAGTTGTCCATGCAATTAGATGTACCTGATAAGCAACCGAGTCCTATGCATAAGATAGCCAACACGTTTATCTACCTGTGATTGAAGTACTTGGGCCCTCTCATTACCTTGAAAATTGGCTTATTACCTACTCCTCTGGTGGCGCTACACTGATATCGTGAACTGATGTTTTTCGGAAGCCTTAGATTTTGCACTGAAATCCGATATAAAACTGAACGACCAATGCATTAAACTGCTCCAGGTCGTGGAAATGCTGGGTTCCTCGGTCACCTTGACATTCTGATGGAGGACAGAGTCGAAGTGTAGTTCCCAGTGCAATGTTCATTCCCCATGATGGCTTTGAACAAACCAAGTACATTGAAAAGGAAAGATAGCCTAGAACTAGAATGCGCCATGCATAGCTGAGAAAGTTAGATACATGGAATACTGCACCAGGATTGGCTTATACTCGCGACCTGTAAAGTTTCATGAAACCACTCAACGTCATACACGGCCGTACGTGAAAGTTACAACGAAACGTACTCCTTCGATTTTCCAGAACACTGTCTCACTTTATGGATTCTTCTGTCAACTGGACACAGTGGTTTTCAAAATTAAGACAGTGTACTGAAGTGAACTGCGTTAAAGTCTGGCCAGGACACTGGAATTTAAGGTAGAATCGCTTCATCCTAGTGTACATCATCGTATGGTATTCGAAACAGCCTCTAACAGGCGGGATTGTTGGTAGCGCAAACAACTTGTCTGCTCACAGGACGACTCTTACGGTATGAGGTTACATAGTCACACAAAAGATGTGAACGAACCCCTCCTCCCCCTCACACAAACTATGTCAGACAAATACTGCCCACAATCAGTCGGAGAATTGGACGACCGGCAAACCTGACCGATATATCAAACCGCAAAACCTGGTGTGACTAGTTAACTTCCTGGTGTTCCAAATGAAATTCATATCGGTTGTAGAAATCCTTGAAATTGGTTACCCACGGCAACCGAAAAGTCAGACTATAACACCTTATTCCATTACGCTGTCTTTTGCTTTTAAAATTTTCCATGAAATCCGCATTGCTTTCCAGTCTTTTTCAAATCACATTCATGCTGGAACAGGAAGTGAGCATGAGCTGAGCTGCTCCATTCTGCCTGCTCGTTCTACAACCATTTAAACTTGCCAGCGAACACTAACTGTGCCCCATGAAGGGATAAGCATCCACTATCTAGTTCGATATACGGGATATCAGAGGGTGTGAGTAATAAGTTCCGTCAAAAAATGCACTGTGATATCTCCAGTATTGCACCGACTGAACCATGAGGTAGCCTCTGTGCAGTCGAAGAATATACCAAAAACGATAGATTCAATTGCACTTCATTCGAGTTTTCCGTTAACAATGAATGTATTTTCATATGAGTGTAGTTTTCTAGCAGCCTCCATCTGTTCACCCGTGCCCTTTCAATCAATTTTGTGTGGTTGCTTGATCTATGGTGCGTTGCTAATTGTAAACCCGTGACTGCTTGTGTCTATCTTCACGTTTGTCTATATTCACATCACACCAGCAATTCCGCCTAATAGCGTCACAATTTCGGTTTGCGTCAGTTTCACCCAACTTTGCATGTCTCGGCCCCACTAGGCAACCATCCACGTATCACTTTGGGGCTTGTTTTTCGGGTGCCTCTGTCCCGGTAGGACGCGTATCAGTTGTCCCTTTTCCGGACAGCAATTGGAGGATTTTCCAGTGAGTGATTCAGTTGAGTCTCACATTAACATTAATGTGACTTAAAACTCAGTGTATTTCGCCATTTGCATACAAGTAATTGTTCCGGCGGAAGAAAGTTGACAGACACTCAAGGACTGTGCCTACGTAATGAGCCCCAAAAGGGCGGTAGTGGGAGATGGCTGTCGAAGAGTTTTCACCAACATTATGCATAGTATTTCCTCAAGAAAATAAACTGCGATTTCTAGAATATCGTACCAAGTGGAACATCAGGCGGCCTTTGCACAGCGCATTCACTTGAAGAACATCGCATAAGAGAGATTCAGCTGTAATTCGGTTGGATCCTCGCTGATATCAAAGTAGTCTGTAAGAGAATGCGTTTCGTCCCTTGCCTAGGATTTGCAGTATGTTCAAAACCCAGAGACCACGCCCACCTGATGAGCCCCAAGAAGAGCGGAACCAATAGCAGCAGCTTTATGAGCAGTGTATCCAGTCCAGGAAATCTTCCAGTCCTGTTATTATGTGTACTGCTTTTCATGTCCCCATTAGGCCTGCCAGTGTAATATCCCGAAATCTGTTCAACAGAGTATTCCTGATGTCTTAATGCATCGAAGCCATTAGGAACGTCCTTCATTCTCAAATTTCGATTAGGTGGCGTTGCCGTAGTGTTCCACTTCAAGTAGAGGTTCACTGTCTGTTTTACTAGTGACGATTGTTTTGCAGAATGCATTAAACATGGATGTAGTTGCTTTATTAATCTTATCAAGAGGAGTAGTGTTCCAACCAACGGTGTCGGACTTCCTGTTAAACTTGAACCAGAAATGTCGATAACCATATAAATGTTTTTGCATCCGTTTTTTAAGTAGATATACCGTCATAAATTTTTTCTGACAGTCTCATGACGGCCTTCGATGAGCTTCCCCTTCCACAAACTACTTTTCAGTGTATCGTACGCCAATATACCGTAATTGGGATTCCAATGTCATTTTTTTCAAGTTACTGGATGTCAGTACTGTAGAGGTCATCTTATTTTCAGAGCAAAGAAGACAACAAGCTATGAAATATTACTAAATTTGATTGTCGGGTGCCTCAGTAGCAGTAAACATCCTACTCAGGATGTCTCCATCAGTTTAGGTGACAAATATTTCGTTTTGGTTTGATTCTTGTAGCAACCGGAGCAAACTGCTAGACGTGGTCTGCAAGTGTAACAGCCTGGACGTGGCCTTCGCTTCTCGTGGGCGAAACCCTTGATCTCATCTTATGGATCCCAGTACTAGGTGATGTCTTCATCCATCTAGGTTTCTCAGGATCTGATTATAACCTTATCACGATAAGACAAGCTTGAAAGTTGTCCGCAATTGATCACAATCGGGCTAAGCTTTGGGTTGGCTGCATCAAAGTGATCTCAAAAAATACACCCAAGCATGCATCTACATATTACTGACTTTTAAACGTTACAACACTTTTTACCCTATGAATAGCTGGAAAGTTGTTTGAAACTCAAGAGGACATGATTAGAGTACTCGGAATAATTCCAGTTGTCTCCTTTGTTTATGGGATGCTCCATATTGAACCTGCTACATTAATAACGTCTCACGCTTCAAGATAATTGGCAATATTTATGAGGTTGGTGATGATCCCTTGGAAGTCTACGACCTGCTCCGCCCTTCCGAAGCTACCTAGCGTTGAAAACCGACACTAAGTAAATAGTTGCTAAATGCTTGCGTTATTATTTTTTACGGCATTCCTTTTAATCACATTTCCTGTGTAATGAGAGAGAGTGAGTCTTTTGTTGCTGGTCCGTCCTTCACAAAATCATCTTGGTGAGGCTTAGGAGAGCTGGTGTCTGTATTCTCCGTGTGCTCCTCTTTAGAAAGTCCTCTTTAGAAAGTGGGGTGCACTTAAACTGGTGCTCTGTCTACGACATTAAAAAGTCGCGTAACTCGGGGAGTAACCAGGTATAAACGGTGCTGAAATGGAAAGGAATGAACCAGCGGGTAGGTATGTTCTGGTCGATTCCTCAAAATCAGCCTACCGTATCGGTGGTTTACTGATTCAAATCGGGTGCTGTTTGTTGTCTACTAGGTTCGAGGAGGTACAAGGAGGAGACTGGGGATTCTTTCTTCTAAAATGACTTATGATGGAAGTGTATTTGAATGAATCCAAGATCAGCCAGCAATAATCAGAGAAGAATGTCCCCTACATATCGGAGGACAGGTACTATGCGTGAAAAGACTACTGATGTGACGCATACCAGAAGAAGAAACTGAATGTCTTACTATTGTTCACCCGTGCCATGACTTGAGTCAATTTTTGGTGTGCCAGATTTGCGCGGCAAGTAGAATGCTTGTCAGCTTCGCGCACGTGCATTTGGGAGTACAGTCATTTCGGAAAGACTCAGTCATCGAGGTGCCTCTCCATCATCCAAGCAAGATTTGAGTGGGTGGCCTGGCTTTTAGGTCAAATTTACCGTCACCACGTCTACTGCAGAGATAAGAATAAGTAACTATCAGCAAGAAATCCTAAGCTATTTTTGAAGGTGGTGAAACCATTGGACGATGGCCACATATGTATGGTAACTAATTTTTGTTGGCCAGATGCCTCGTGGAATGAGTCCCCAACCTCCCGGTCGCAACATCTGGAGCAAATTTGTTACTTGGTCACCACTACGTGGTTCCCACTGGTTGGACTAAGGCACCGTTGGACTAATAGGACGTCGAAGAGTAGTGTGGCATTCAGCGAAATCCTCTTAGATGGAGTCAAACAGCCGTTTTCAAATCAAGATGGTAAAATCTGGAGACCTGAAAGAGGCTTATGCAAATCTCTTATTTATGGCATCATTCGCATGAATAAGCAGCATACGGGCAACCCTGTGGTCCAGCGGAACCACAGGGTAGTTTAATGACATACACTACATTACTTTGAAGTTTCCTGAAACTTTCTGACGGCCCACAATGGGGATCGTTAGCCAGACACAGGCCCTTGATTTTCGTGTTTAGGCGCAACAAAGGTACATGAGAAGTTGAACAGTGATTGGAAAACAAAAGATATTAAACCGACACCTAAATAGGTCCCAATCAAACTACTCGTTTATGTGGACTTTCGGGGAGTTTTCTCAGAAAAGTGTCTTCTAGGATAGTTTGCCCGTACTTAGTCCCAAAATTTAATGGCCGTTAACAAGTTTCCTGGACTTTTACACCAGTTTTAAGGCTTCATGTTGCATAAATACAGAGCAGTCCTTTATCACCTGATGATATCTTCATATAGTTTTTGTTGAAATCTGGCAAAAGTGTATGTTTGGTAGAATCTCTAGAATAATTGGTACGTTTCACCGTGTTTGGTTCCCAACCGAACCAGTAGTGAAGTGGGTCTGACCTCTAGAGACTGGATCGCCAAATGCTGTCCCACTGTAGCAACATGAACGTTCATCATCTCTTTAACAGTGGACTGTCGCTCTACAACGAGAAGCAGAGGTCACGATTAGGTGAACTTTGGGTGTTTCAAGTTAGTTGCCACAAGTGAATAGCCGCATAAGCACAAGCAGATGTCGACGCTGGCATTCAGGCCTATTTATCACCTTAAACTTGAAGTCTTTGGACAAAATAAAATGAATGACGCCGAGAATTGCGCCTGTTGGTATGAGAACCCATGATTTATTTCAGTAGTCTTGGTTCCTCTAAAAAACAATTTCTGATCAAGCCTTCTAACCTGAAATGCTTAATTCAATAAGAAGACGGTTCTCAAAGGAATTCACAAGAAATCTCAATGCGAAGGTTTCCAACTGCATGAGAAAATTGAGTGTAGTGCTTGAGTGAGTTTAAAGCGTTTTCACTCAGGAAATTCTGACATGTATCTACACACTCCGAGGTTGAAGTGTAGCAGAAAGTAAGTAATGAGGCTGAAAACCGTCACCGGGTCAAACGCACACAACATTCTCCAACCTAATTACGTCTTCGAAAATGCCAAACGAATCCAGTCACATCGAAGTGGCACAGTAGGATGAACGGCTTGATACATGCGATTTTCGTCCACTGTCACGCGGTCGTACCATGGGATGTGCCTCTGTGGGGTGATGGGCGGCTACGGTTGATAATGTGGCCTTATTCAAATGCAAGGTGAAAACGGCACCTGAATAATACTGCAGAAGACCCTCAGTCAGCTGAGCTGTAGTGCACATTTTACCTTGCGATATTAAAATTCTCCTTAATGAAGGGGAAGATATCCTTGAATCGAGAATTGCTGATCGTTACTCCAAACTAGGAATAGTGATCTCCTAATTTTCAGCTACTTAAGTTTCAAGGACAAACGTTTAAATTGAAAAACCTGCGAAAAAAGTGAGGTCAGATGGTGACTTATCATATTCTAGTCGTATCGAACCGATATTCAGAGTGCTTCGTCCTTTCCTAAATTTTGGAATCGTAATTAGACTGTCAAACTCAGAAAAATAACGCCCCACGGTACCAAAAGATTAGTCGGACGACGCAAAGAGAGCTAGATATTGGAGTGTTGGTCGTTACATTACGCGACATACCGCGAAACGTACCGGCGAAACAAACAAAGTAAACGAAAAAATGTAACAATATGGTGAGTTGTTCCATCTTTGAAGAAACTTACTCGAGCGATCGACCAAATGTGACCCTTTTTGGTAGATGGTAGCGCCTGAAACTAGCAAAAAGGAAGAGAAAAATTTCCTTGAACAATTAACTTTTTCTGTTCTCACAGCATTGCTCAAAAGTCTAGCACTTTCAGAGAGTATTTTCATGCCAATAAGCATAGTTTCACCTCACTCTGGAACTGTCTTTAGCGTCATTTCAGTAGTTATCACGCTATCAGCCGAATCCGAATGACCTAGATTCTTGGCAATTCTTTTTGAAAATCCTTCAAGATGCATAGAGAGACAATCTGATTTGTTCAAAATTTCTTTCGAAGATTATCTAAGAAGAAACTCCATCACTCTGAAAGCCTTGAGGCCTTTCTTCTTCAGCAGGATTTGTCAGCTAAGCAGTTGAGAGGGCAATTCTGAACAAAAGACCTTGAGTGGCTCGGCTTTTTGGGATGAGGTCACGGCCTAACTAATAACCTCCGGCTCGATTTAAAGCACACAGCTAGGTAACTCTCGGGTCCTCAATAAATAAGTTAATGGCTGGTAAAAAGAGCCACATTTTGCGTCATATATCTTTTTGCAATTCCAGACATTTTCCGTCGTCAGTTGGAGTGACTCCTTTAGGAGGTGTTTCCTAAACTGGTGCTTCACACGCATACAAGATCACGACTGTCTATCAAGATATTTTGTCTCGTGCATTATGGAATCACGTGGAACTCGCTCATCGCAAAGGTCTGCACACACTATCTATTTTGTATTGCCGCGAAAAACATGTATCTGTAGTTCATTATTCACGTGACTCGATCTACGTGATTCCAGTGGCAAGAAACTCTCAGTGCATGCGTGACTGCGTCACCAAATGGGTGCTTCGCCGAAGTGACGGTTAAGACAAACTTTTAAAAATGGTTAAAAACTAACGGTCTTGCTAGACAGCTAATCAGTGACTTCTGTTAACATGCTAGGAATAAGTTTTTGAACAATTCCAACCAAGTTCCGACTGGCGCTGACTCAGTCTAGCTCAAACTTGCCGACTTCGATGTTTCGTGCAATACGATGCCCGGTGATCTTGGATGGAGTCGACATAAGAGTTAACCTAATCTGTGGATGGTATTCTACATGCTTCAACGCAACACCACACGTTTAGCTGCGTATCAGACAGTACAGCCCTTAAAATTATGGGGGCCAACAGAAAAGTTTACCCCACTCATTGACGGCATTTTAAGGTTGCAGTTGACAGACGTCTGAAGCATCGGACGCCCGGTCGCATGTCTGGCCAGCTGGAAACAACTCAGTCTGCAAGCAAGTGTAGTTCGCCATTTGTAAACAGCTAATCTTCTGTGCAGAGCATGAGGTTGATGAAAACTTGGAACCTACGCCTGCCTGATGAGAATGGCGAAACCAATAGTAGGCTGCCGAAAAGTTTTCACCAGCCGTCTTAGTAGTGTAATGTCAAGAGCAAACTTTTGTTTCTTGTTTTTGGGAACACTTGAAACCAGCCCCCACTACAAAGCACATATGCACACCATCTCGTCGATTTTTACGAGACGCCTAATGGAAATGGCGCAAACAACCACAAGATATTCCCTGAGGTTTCAACTTACCGTAAACTTGTGGACAGTGACTAGACTTTGACCATTCACTGACATTTCATTCTACAATTTAAACCAGTTTCTGCTGAATCGCCAAAAAGTACCGTACAGCTGGTCCATTTTTCTTCATCCCTTAACTTACAGGAAAAAACTTTATTCTCTTAGAAGATTACTTTCAATGCCGAAGAACGAAACTTTTTTATGGCCAACAGTGATTTGAGCCTGAGGTTTAGAAGCTACACAGCACGCACAGGAATACACTGTTTGGTAAACCTAATCCGCTATTGATTAGGACTACAGTCACCTTCTGAACGTATCTAGTTGTAATGACTAGATTTTGCCTGCACCGTTTGTTGATGTGATTACAGTTCTTGAGGCAGTTGACCAAATTTTCAACGGAAAGAGTAAGGAGTTAAATCTAACTTCTGAGTGTTTATAACACTTTTCAAGGGATTACACAAACCTGGGTCGTAAAGTTAAAAACTGGAAGCAACCGAATTCGGAATAGAAGAAAAACGAAACAAAACGGAGGATTAAGTTAGGGGCTTAGTGAAATATGTGAACCTTACCTAGGGAGTAGCCAAAAAGTGCACACGGAATTCATCCCTGCTGTTTACCAGAAAACCATTTGTGATTGAAGACTTGATTTTCGGTTTGACGCAAGTTGATTTGCTTGTGACAAACGTATGGTGTTTTCTGGGAGAGGCACTTCTGTTCAGTTTCATGTCTGCTGTCAGCTGCCCTTACATATATATATATATATATATATATATATATCACTAAAACTGCAGACTAACTGACTTATCGGTAATCGTGCATAAAAGTAACGTACGATCGGGTAGAGTTCAACACCATATTTAGTGATGTCTCAGTAAGAGTCTGCCACGAGGCCATCGTTAGAGCTCACTCAACTATGGAATAATTACCGTTTTTCAAAACGTCAGACTTTATGCCGTATTACAATGTGCTATTTTGCCTAAAACGTTCCAGGTGAATTTCAAATAAACCACCAGAGTTACCGTTTTACTGTAATGTGTTTTTGCTTATTGCATTAGTGAGTACATCCTAGCTGTGGATCAGTCTTGCTGAGTGGGATAAAGTATGAATCAAACCATGTTTGCTGAGGACGAACCATATAGGGATTACCTACTTCAGATAGCCTCATAGGGAAAAGGGAAAAACAGTAGCATGGGTACTTCTGGAAACCGAAACGCCCGGGTAGGATATTTTTGCCGGTATTCCGTTAAGTAACGTGGGTCACATGATGCAGTTTGTTGCTCCGGTGAAGCAGGGGAGGTCACGTTCAACTAATCACGTTTACTTTTCGGATGAAAGTGACTCTTGCAATATGCCTATGCTGTAAGACTGGCAGGACCACTCACTGACGGCTCAAACAATTTACCAGTGTTACAACTTTGTTGCGTTGCATATGAGTATGATTTCGACCGTATGTCGTTCTTCTGGAGACTCACTGAGTGGGTGCAATCCCTCGAGTAATGTTCACCGTCAAGAAAAGACACTTCAAAGTCTCGAGTATCGTACCAACTGAAACATAAGACAGCCTTTTGTGCAGCACATTCAGCCCAAGGTTACAATGAAGGACTGATTCGAGACTGCGGTCGAAACTAGTAAAATGACTTAATTTCGTCAACATTTTATAAGTAGGCTGTGTCGGCGGTTCGCGCTCCTATCCAACTGTTTTATGTAATGGGGATTGTTTATCGTCCTTTCAAGTCTGTTCACTCTTCAGTGAGGAATAGCCATCCCAACCTGGATACCTGGGAGACTTGTGTTCGTCAAGACCAGTCTTGAAATTTGAGATACTATCTGGTGAACCATGAGCATTCTGAGAATTTCGCCTGGCATTCATTTTAACTACTGTAAATTAGCCCATGCTGGTGCAGTCCCTCACCACCATATTCGGTATCATTGCCCTCAAAATCACTCACAATTGTTCCCACTGAGCGCCTCGCCAACACTAAGAAGTTTTTTGACGAAAAGACCTCAAAAAAGACCAATCGGTTCCCTCAACCAGAATTCTTTCCAACTAACTGAGGCCTCCGTTTTCTTTAAGAAGTGAAACTCACAAGAATAATACAAGTCTAACAGTCACTGGAGTCTGATCTAATTTTAACGCTTGAAATTAACTTCCGTTCGAACAAAAGTAAGTTATGCACTGGTTCCACTCAGTTGTTACGCCGTTTTTCAACATCCAAAAGACCTGCAATGGAAATGTTTGTAAACCGGCTTTACCTCCTTCCCTAAAACTGGCCAAAACCGCCGTTCATCCTTCCAAACCCCAATAAGTCCGAAATTTTTACAACATTCTCAGCCTGTTGTTGCATCATTTTCCAAGTAAGCGGGGTGAGGAAAACAAGAAAGATCCTAGTTGCATTCTCCTTTCTGGCTCTGATTATGTGTGCGAACCGTTTCTCACCACGAAAGCTAACTTCAGTTTGCTTCCGTTTAGGTGTCCGGTTCGTTTTGAACAATGCGACCTACCTATCATTTGTTGATGACGCATGCAACCGCTATCTATCGCCTGCGCTGGCCTGCCTTACTAAGACTCAGAACCTTGATATTTTATAGGAGAAAGAGTAGTCTTGTGGAGGACTCATTGAAAAAACTCACTGGTTTTGTATCACAACTTAACAGCCCACTGACGATTGCTTGACGTATCTTTCCTAGGCGATCATCGACCAATTCCGCCTTCTTTGCTTTTGCAAATGAGATTAAGTTTACTCCCTGTCACTCGACTTCTGGTTGTTTCGTGTCCGCCATGAAAATTTGGCGTCTTTCTCTAGAAACTCTTTGCATCTCCAAATTTACTGGTTTCCTGGATGTTGCCTACAAAACGGAAATACCGTTTTCATGATTTAAAAAAACTGGGGATTGCCAAAAATATTGAGTTGTTTCAAGGTGAATGCTTTTCATAAGATGGGGAGAACAAGACATGGCTTGAGTGGGTATTTTCTGTTACTGTTGCATATCCTTTCAAGTGAAAAACATTCTAATGGCTTACAAACGAAGTGGTGGATTTTTCAGTCTTTCTTGAAAGGCTAGTACAAAGTAAAGTGAATAAATATTGGAAAAACTGAGGAGTCATCCAATGAATCACATAAAATTACACCCAGATACCCGTGACTAAACATTCCATCTTCATCCAGAATCTGGTTTTGGTGTCAGCTAGGCAAGTTCTGGCTCCATAAGACTCAATGTTTGGTCATTCATGATAAAAGTGGTTGATGGTTAGGTTGCTTATTCTGGTGCGAGCCTCAGCTCCTACTTCGATTGACGCGCTGGATATTCAGTGCACTTGACTGCCAGCCGAAGGATGACTGTTGTCAATACTGCGACTTACGACATCAACCTTCGTATGAGCCGATGCCAGTGGTTGGCTAAAGCATGCATATTCCCCTTTAAGGATGAATTTTAGTCATCCACTAAGCAAATAACATGATTCTCCTCGTTACGTGCCCTCATCATTAGTAAATCTATCCAGTCAATTTTTTCACCTCCGTGGCAAGTTTGTTGAAGCGGAATAAAATGGAATGATTTACAATCTGATTTCTACCTCTCCGTTGACTATCATTTGAACATGCTCTTGTATGTGAACAATTCTTATCGCATTTATCCACGCTTTACCAATGAATTGTCGGATTATAGCGTCCTCTATGAAAGTTAAGCGGACCTAATCCATTTGTGCGACCTATCCTCTTCCTGTGTTTTGTACTTTAATTTACTGTCGTTCTGGTGTTAAAATACCAGACGTTCAACCTCTTAAGTATGAGTCGAAAATTTTGAACTCACCCATTGTTTTGAAACCTGGCTCTCATCGAAGGGAAGATTCCGGGAAAATTCCCCACCGGCGGGTGTCTTATTGCTTTAAGATGGAAGAAATAGGTCCTGGTTTTAAGGATACCATTTTTTGGTAAAATTACTGTTAGTCTCGTTCATATGCTCGTTAGATCACTTGCAATTAATCATCCTTCTTGATGCTTTCCACTAAGTGCCTAGCCCTAAGTGTCGCTGAAATCAGGTGTTTGGTAAGAAGGCGTCGGCGAACAGTGCAATACGCATTCTCCATCGCTTGGCGGGTAAAAACCGCCGGATAACAATTACAATCGTCAACTTTGAGACAGTGCCAACGCCACATAATGCTGAGCATTATGCTTGTATAAAAAATTAAGCCTGAAACAAAATGCGGTGGATTCAACACATTTTTCCAAACACGCAAATCCATCTATATTGGAAATGTGTTCAATTGTTCAGTGTCCCCGATTCATAAAGGTTCAAAATAAATTTCTTTGCCAAATCTGCGTTAATGTTGGGCTTTTGGTGTAACAAAGTGCCTTGTGTCAATGACCGTGTTACTTTTTCCTCTAAAAGGATAGAAAGTTAGTTTCCTTGCGTGCTGAGAGACCATTTTTCGGAATGTTTTTTTCATTTCTAGCCTGAATGAAATTAATCTTCCAAAGCTAGTTGAAAACACGTTTTGGAAGAATCCTTATACCTGAAGCGATCTTTACCAAATTGGCGCGCTGTTAGAAGGTCATTGGTAATAACATGATTCTCAGTATTCGGTTTGCACCGATGCAGTATGAACAAAACTGCCCCCAGAGCTCTCGAGTTCATTGAACCAGCTGGCCGATGCAAACAGTAGGGTCCAGACAGATACTCAGGCCCAGCAAGCTATTTGTATACAGCTTGACAATTTCCTATGGGTTTGCTGAGGCGTTAAAAGTTCTGAGTTTTCATGACAGATTTTCTCCCACAAACAGATTAGTGTCGCCTTACGCATACTTTGATGTCTCTGACCTCATCGATTCGGCCACGAAAGCAGACCGGAACCTGCTTAATTTCCGTGTTATTTGTACATTTACTGCAGTCGTAACGGTAAGCATACCCCTTCTGTCCTGCTCATCATTATCATCATTGTCAGCTGTAAGAACCGCGTACTTGTCGTACAGTGGTTTTAGCTGCCACAATTTCCTTCATAGATTATTTTGAAAATTTGGCGCGTCTACGCATTGAATGAAAGAGCTGGCCTGTTAAATTTGTGAAGCGCATAGTGATCAACTGCTCATAAAGGGCGCAGATTAAATGTATGAATGCCGTTGGCTGCATGGCCACATTGTCCGCATCACTAGCCGTTGGTATTTGCCGCCCCACGGCCTCAGTCTAGGGAGACGAATGATCATCCGTCTTCCTTGAAACTCGGCCATTCTTGTAATCCACTCAGTTTGTCTAACAAGCTTGTGCCAAAAGCGAGAGAGTGTTCAGCTATAAACCCAGTGGCTATTTACCAAACCGTTCTGAAACAACACAATTTCACTCTACAACCTCTCAAAGTGCGCTAACGATAGCTCATTATAATTCGTCTAGATTTTGACATTGTTGAATATCTTTAGGCTTGTCAACCTTAATCTGTTGGAATACGTAGAATGATACGTAATGTATGTTAAATAGCTAGTGCTCATCCGCAGTAGTTCGGAACACATACTGGATGTCAGGAGCATTCAAACCGCAACCTCGAATTTGGCGCCAACCGGACTTGATCAGGCCAAATAGCTTCGGTTAATTCGCCAAGCCATTATAAATATTGAGCTTTTGATTTACGAATTTCGAATACGTGCACAGTATGCTCAGTCGCAAATATAGTATTTTCGACATTCAGGAAACTACATCCAAAGCATGCAACCCAATCAGTCGAAAGTCGATATTTTCAAACTACTCAGCAAGCCAATTTTTCATATCCGGAGTTTTGGCGTTCCTTTGATTAGAAACCGATTACTGACTGCGAGACAGAAAATGTAAAATTTTTCGAAACATCTTGAGTCACAGTGCTCAGCGTCCAAAAGTCTCCAGAACAATCGCAACAACCAACCGTTGTGGTTTTCTGAAGCCCACCTATTAATAAAACAGTGATAAACCCTTTCGTATCAGATGATCAGCCCTCCCACGTGACCTGAATAATCTTTTTTACATTTCATATGTCATTCGATCGCTGATGCAAAGTGGTAAGAGAAAAAACACGAGTATTTCGCATCATTGTGGCCAGTTTAAAATTCTATTTCAATACTATATTTGCGAGCGCTGTTTACCACATTGGACACTCCCCATGCTTCTTGCTGTTCAGCTGTGCATTTCTGTCACGCATTTTGAAGTACTATAAGAGTCTGACTAATAACGAATAGTCTCGGATGACTATGAGCAACTTTTCACAATCCCCACCAATCGAATACCTCAACATCAGTCTGATAAGCCCCAACTAGGGCCAAATACTTAATGGATTTTTGGTTCACGAACGACTATTCCTAACTTCTACTTATTTCCCTATAAAAACTCCAAGCATAGTATTAACTTGTTATGTGGTCTAGAAAGCTAAGACCAGATCACGGAGCAGTAGGAGATCTTATGATTCACGGATAATATTTTAGGGCGAGTTGTTTGCAATCAACCGATTTAAGTTGTTGCTCTTGAAAACTCGAAGCCCGTGAGGAGCGGCAGAATTTGGGAGCAATTTTATGACCATTTACCAACTCCTGGCAAATTCGGACAGACGTGCTAAACCAACACACTCAACTGTATTCATATACGCCTTGCACAAAACTGAGGTTGGCGGCTACGGTGTGGAGTGTGAACTTTGAACCTGGAAACGCCGATCGGTATCTTGCGAATGAGAGCGATTTCTGGGAAACTACGATATTCTCGGGGCTACCACTTCACTGGTAAAAAGGTTTATGCTTAAGGCTTTTAGCGTTTTTTCGTTTGAGCATAAAAGCATAGAAATCCCACATTTTAAGGCAAACGTTTTTCTTCTTTGCATAAGGGTTTTGGGGAAAACTACATCAGTCGGATAAACATCAGCCCTGAAAATCTGGTGATCGATAACCGCTACGTTCAGCTGCTTCATTCTTGATGCTCTCCAGCAAAGTTACACAGATAGCAACATAAATGTCCGGTTTTTAGCATCATCAACGTAAACGTTTGATCAGCTAAAGATACGGTGACTAACAAAGGTCTAAAAATAATGACACGTTTATCAATGAGAAAAATCACTTGGAAGTGTACAAAACATCGATAACTTTTATGCTGCACGTTTCCGAAAGAAGATGAGCCCAACTAACCTAGTCGTCCATGAGTTCTGAACTATCTAGCCCAACTGCTTCAGTTCATTTTTTCTCATTCTGGCAGGGATACCTATTCGCCTTCAAAACCTGGATGGGTTTTGGTCAACCGCTGAAAATATCATGATAATCAAAGTCAATACTGCCTGTTATTGGCAAAAAATTAGGCGTAGCTTTGGCACCTTTCCGGAGCAGCTGCTTTTATGCTGGAATGTCAGTCCAGTTTAAAACAACAGGTTACATAGTAAAACGAATTCACTTGTCCAGTTCTACACAACTCCGAATACACTTCATGAAAGGTCAGCGTTGCCAAAATCATTCCGTTCAGATCTTTCAGGTTCACTTGCCAATCCATACTCTCTCTTCAATTCCAATCCAGTGTAGAGATGTTTGGGGATAGGAGTGAACATTCAGTAACACACTTTCTGTCCCAGAAACTATCATTGATCCAATCGTCTACGCAATAATCCTAATTCCTTTGTGATTTAATGCATCTGAGTCAGATCCTTCAGTTGTTTGACTACGTGCTTAGCAAAGTTCAGAAAAAAACTCAAATAGACCTTTCCAAGCAGTTGGACGGCCTGATTATAACCGTTTGGTTGGAGGAACTGACAATGCGTTGATCAAGCGTCGCCAGCATTTTCTCTTTTCTGTTGAAGTGACTATGGAAAATACCCCTTCCTCATTGTATTCGTCAAACTCGGCAGCCTCCAACCACTTGTACCTTGTACATATATAAAAGACTCACTCTCAGCAGACCTTTCGAGGCATCTCTACCGCAGAAACCAGAAATTTCATACATATAACCCCTTACTCGACTTGACATATGTTATACAATCCCACGATAAGGGAAAGGTAACCAATACTGCTTGCAATTTTAGAGGTGGTAGGAGGAGCCAAAGTCTAACGTCAACACTAGAAGTAGGAAATGCGCCTATATGTCATTCTCTTCACCAAGATCATGAACACTAATGTACCAGCAGTGGTCACTTGAGTTTGACTGCTATTTGCAAGGCTACTGAGATGGAATGGGTGAGGACGTAAGGGATACAGATTTAGAGAATCGATAGGAAGTAGCAGCATTTCGTTCACCGTTCTTTTGCATTTAGCGTATTAGGTGTCAGCCTGATGTCATCGATATAGTATGAAAATAATTTCATTGGCACAAGTTATACCCGTGTGAACAATAGGATACTGATAGGGTGTGCAAGCCCGGGAAGGAGGGTGAATGGAGTATTCACGAAAAGCGTTCGACACAAATTTCTACACATGGTTATTAGTACAAAGCCAAAGGTCTTAAAATTTACAGAGCAAAACATTTGTTAACAGGAAAACTTGTTCAAATCTCCACACATTTCAAGAACACCACGGCAAGTCTACGCATTCACCGCGAAGCTGGTTCACTGGCCGTACTTCCGACTCAAATTTATGAGTGAGTCTGTCGACTGTTTGCTTCATCAGCAAATCTACACGCGTATATAAAAATCTATCATCTATTCGATTTTGGCAACGGCGTTCCTTTTGGTTATGGATGCAAAAACACTGCATCCACTATTGACCCATGCGACAAGGCCAAAGATCCCACGTCCACAGTAACACTTTTGGACGAGTACATAGTTCCTTGAACCCTAAAGATCCTTGGGCCATAGGACTCATACTTAACAAAACCTTGAACTCCATTCCGACCCTAAGCAATACCCAATCCAGTGACCCTTATGGTTTATCCTCTCATTTGCACCGGTATATTTGTGAGACCGAAGGTTGAATCTTCGCCGTTAGTAACTGTATCCAACCATAAGTCAACTTAAGACTGAAAACTATAGGATCCCGAGAGCGAAATATAAAAGCTGACATACAGTTGTCACAATAAAAGTACTCTGGCTAGAATTCAAGTTATAGTGAATCCAAGCATTTAATCATGCAGTGGAAGGATTCGGCGGAATTCCTTGAGGGCGTAGTTATAAGGACAGGAAAATTGCAATCGTAGGCTTATTCGCTTAGCTGGAAAATGTGCTGTTGCTGACACGGTCGCTTTTATAAGACAGCGTTTCAAGGGACCTGAGGGCAACCCTGTAAGCTAGTCCATTCCAAGTAGGCTGTAGCGTTTGCTTTCCTTCCGCTGCAAAGATTTTGGTTTGTGAGATAAACGAATTATTCCTATTTCCATATGCCTGATGATCCACGGTTGTCTAAAGAGTACCAACTTCCTGGTATACGTGATCTGTTCTTACGGTTTCATTCGTGGTTGAATGGAAATGTAAGCGTAGCTGTTGCGCCTCATGGTAATGATGCATTCGGAGGACTTCACAATGTGATCTACTGCCAGCAAACGTAAAATCGAACCTACAGGTCCTGTAGGTTTAGGTTTAGTTCAGCGCCAGAATGGACGTTGAGTAATGTCTGTGACTGGATTCAGCAGGGGTGGTACGGTCAGAGTGTTCAAAAGAGCTGGATTCAACTAACTGTTAAGCATGATTCGGACATTCAATACTGTCCACACTAGGTAGCCGATGAGCTATCCGTCTACTTATTCAACCCAAGGACACAACAAGAACAGTCGTCTGTCAGTGTTATTACTTAGCCTCTCCTGTGAATTCCACAATGGACCAGACGTTGATAACATCCAGATATACTGGGAGGACAGTGGTTTTGAATTGATTTAGTGGAGCACAGTGACCGAATCCCTGAAGTGTTCAGTAACAAATTCTATCCCTTCGATGAAGGGAATGTGTGATGGCCACCTGAAAACCCAAACTAATTCTAGGTCTCGCTAACTTAAATTCCACAAAGAACCATCTGCTGAGAGATGGAAATCAGTTGGGCCTGTTTCCTAATCAAGATTCAGCATTGTTGGGCAGATGTAACTGCTGTATACTCTTGGGAGCCCCGAAAGCAATACCATGGCTTTTGAGTGTAACGTTTGTCACTGAATGGTAATTGCATGCTTCATCACGAATTGCATTTAGAAGCACCAGAAATTCGCCGGGAGATGGATCAATCCCAATGCATTAAACCTTCCAGCGTGGTTCTGGTTCACACAACTCCAAAATGAAAGCACTCTGCATATACAACAGCCACTGCTACCACCGGTATTCACTCGGACGAGGTGAGTAGGATTACATCTCGTTAAGAGCCAAATTATACAAGTCTAAAAGCCCTACCGAACTCCTAACATACCTAACGAGCGATTGCGGCATTCGGCTGTCTCGCTGGAACCAAGTCGACGGAAACAGCCCAGGAAGTGCTTTGAAAAACTCTTATTCCTTGCTCTCTATTGTGACGTAGTTCCAGAAACAGATCAGTCAACCTAAACGCGACGGTTAATTTAAGTATGTTCGGATGGGGTGTTGTGTCGGCGAGCTGGACCACCTCCTCGTGGTGCCGACTGGGTAGCCTGGACGCCAGTCTGGGTGAGCTAAGAGTTCAGCAACTCCAGACAGGGCTAACCACCCTGTTTGGTTTCAATGTGCTGGTTACTTTCGACAATGTACACTACAAAACATCTGGCGCCTCCGCACCAGTTCCAACCAGTACACAGGAGAATCTCGTGGGGCTCACGTGTGAGGAATGTGGCAAGTGGTGTAAATCAAAAGCTGGCTTGGTAGCCCACCATCGAGTTCACGACAATGATAGTGTTGGTACGAACATGGTCGCCCAATTGGCCTGTGCTGATTGTTCCCGCCTTTTTCCGACGAAGATTGGCCTGAGTCAACATCGCCGGCACGCACACCCCACTCAGCATAATGCAGATAAGCTCAGCCGAGTGAAGCATTCCGGTGCCCGCTGGTCCCAACAAGAGTCACAATCGCTCTTGCGCCTGGCTAAAAATTTATATCCGTCTTGTGAAACGCAAACTGCGCTGTTCGCGAGACTGGAGCAGTATTTTCCTGGTCGATCGGCTATCAGCATCAAAACCAGGTTACGGGTGCTTAACTGGCAAGCACAACAGGACGAATCATCATCTGGTGGACCTGACCAAACCATCGGTCAAATAGCGGCCTACTCGTCAGAAGCCGATGACTATAGCGTCTGGTTTAAACAAACCGTGGATTGCGCCGTGTCACTCTTAGAATCCCATGCTGACAGTTCACTTGCTAGTGTTGACCTTCTGGCATTTGCCCGAGGGTTGCAGTCTGGCATCATGACACCGGAACAAGTCCTCTCGCTTCTGGACCTCCACGCCTCCAGGACATTTCCACACACCTGGAAAACCGTATCCCGACGCCGTCGTCAGTTAGCCCATCGGATGCCGGTCAACCGAAAGCAGATCCGCCGAGCCAACTACGCCGCCATCCAGACCCTATACCACCAAAGACGGAAAGATGCAGCGTCTGCTGTGCTCGATGGGTCATGGAAAGATCTGTACAAAGGCAACTGCGGCCTACCTCCAGACGCCGAGCAGTACTGGAAACAGGTGCTCTCAGCCCCAAAACACGTGGACAGCCGGCCCAGTCGCGTAGTAGTACCATCCGATTGGAGCTTGATTGAGCCCATCACAGGAGAGGAAGTCGGCCGTACGGTCCGTTCAATGGGCAATTCGTCCCCAGGCCTGGACAAGCTCACACCCAGGATGCTCCGCCGGTTCAATGCGAACGTACTTGCTGGGTACTTCAACTTACTCTTACTAGCTGGGGGTTGTCCCCCACACCTGTGTCGTGCTCGTATTACTCTAGTTCCGAAGGTCCCTAATCCGACTTCACCGGATCAACTGAGACCGATCTCCGTATCATCCATTCTTGTCCGATGCTTTCACAAGGTGCTTGCTGATCGCTGGAGTCGTAGATTGCAACTGCCTTCACTCCAGTTTGCATTTCTACATCGGGACGGCTGTTTGGAAGCTACATCGCTGTTACATGCCCTGCTTCGTCACTCTTCAGCGACTGCTTCTAACCTCAGCTTGGCGTTCGTCGATATCTCGAAAGCATTTGATTCGGTTTCGCATGACACAATCGTCAGATCTGCCGAGGCGTTTGGAGCACCGTCACCTCTAGTTCGATACATCGCACAGTCCTATGAGAATGCTGTAGCAGTTTTCCCCAGTTCCGAGGTTCACTGCCACAGAGGTGTGAGGCAAGGAGATCCACTCTCCCCATTATTGTTCATCATGGCAATGGATGAGGTTCTTGGATTGTCGATGCCGCAACTGGGATACCAGTTCCATGACACCCTAGTAGATGGTTTTGCCTTCGCTGACGACTGGGTCGTGTGTGCAGAAAGTCAAGCTCGCCTCAAAGAGAAGCTTGAAGCTGCCGCGGTTGAGTTGGGAAGAGCTGGTATGAAGATAAACGCCCGGAAGACGAAAGCGATGGTGATCTGTGGGGACAGGAAACATCGGGCGACAGCAGTCTCAGTCGAACCATTTTGCTTCGCCGAGGAACTCATCACTCCTCTGGGTCCGACAGACACAGTAACATATTTGGGCATCCCCTTTACTTTCAAGGGGAAAGGAGTCTTCAACCATCGACAGCATCTGCTCAAACTGCTCGACGAGGTGACGCGTGCCCCGTTGAAGCCGCATCAAAGAATGGAGATCACAAGGAACTACCTGATACCGAGGCTGACATATTCGCTCGTGCTTGGCCAAGTCCACCGAAACACGCTCAAAAGGTTGGACAACTACATCAGGCAATCTATTCGCGGCTGGCTACGTCTACCGAAGGATACCCCGATCAGCTACATCCATGCCGGTAAACAACATGGGGGACTTGGTATCCCAAGTCTGAGTGCAACAATCCCGATGCAGCGGAGAGTGCGTATGGAAAAGCTGCTTTCTACTCAGTGCCGTGTACTACGCAATGTGGTCAACGATTCCGCATTTGGCAAGGTTGTTCGGGATCTCAGCCTTCCGATCCGTGTCCATGGTTCATGCGTAAACACCAAGGAAGAACTGGTGGCTGCTTGGGGTGATAGCCTGCACAACAGCGTTGACGGTCGCGGTTTACGAGAGTTGGTCGCTTCGCCTCTTTCTAATCGATGGCTTGTATTTCCAGAAAGAGTGTTTCCTCGGATATTTATCCGCGGTATCCAGCTCCGATGCAACCTGCTCAGGACGAGAGTTAGAAGCGCTCGACATGGTCACGGTGGCCAGACGATCTTATGTCGTGGAAACTGTGGCCAACCAGAGAGTTTGGTGCATATTTTGCAGTCCTGCTGGATCACGCATGACGCCAGATGTGCTCGTCATAATCGGGTTGCAAGGGAACTCGCAAAACGCCTCCGTCGCCTGGGATACACCGTCTTTGAGGAGTTGAGAGCACCAACTTCGACGTCCTTCATCAAGCCTGACCTGATCGCCGTTCGGGAGCGCCGAGCGACTGTAATAGACGTCAGCATAGTCTCGGATGGGCGCGGAATGACTGTGTGGAATGAGAAAAAGCAGAAGTATGGTGCTGATGAATTTTCCCTCGCCATAATCTCAGCCCTACGTGCTATTGGTTGTGATGTGGACTTTTTGGTCCACCAACCGATGATCATCTCTTATCGAGGGATCTGCTTTCCTCAATCCGCCAAAGCTGTTATCGGACTGGGACTTTCTAAAGTCACAGTCAGTGACTTGTGTTTGCTCGCCATTGTGGGTTCTCTGCGTACGTGCGACACTTTTATGCGTGGCACATGGCGTTGAGTGTACATTCTTGCCATTGAATCTCACACCAGACCCAGTATGACGGACACTTTGTGCCTGATGTGCGAGTCTTGACTGTGCTAGCGCTTACCGCGCCTTGAAGAGCATTCAGCATTGTTTGTCCTTTCTTCGGTTGTTAGACTTCACACGCATGTTTCCTTACCAAAATTCTTACGTACGTTGGGATTCATCCTATCTGACTGGAACTGTCGGTGGCATGACTTCGAATGAAACATTTCTTCCTTTTATCTCATTCTCCTATAACCATTTCGCATTCATCGCTTGCATTCATTTTTTATGTCTCTGACCATGCTCTTCAAAAATAAACGATAATAGGTGATTGCTTCACAAAAATGCTGAAAGCTACGACTGAATCCATCCAAATTTTCAACCATCAACGTCGGTGCTTTCCTAGGAACGATTGGATTTCTCTTGCAAGCACAAGCCTGGCTGTGGTGGCTGAAAAATCCGGCTGATTCAACTGATGAACTCGTTTCTCAACTTCCGGCACTTTATCGAGGTTACTGATTCTTTTAGTTACTTCCTTGAATTTCTTCTCTCTGGTGGAGAGTGTTCGAGGCAGGAAGTGTTTTATTGCGCTTAGACCTACAGCTCAGACTAACTTACCGCTCGCTCCAAGACAGATCCTTTGTTTTTACTGTCAGCTCTATCTTTCCAGTGGCTATCAAACGAATGTTCCTTTGTTAACGTCCAGCGTCTCTTTTGGTGGGTTCTTATTTTACCCGAGAAACTAGTATTCATTCTGCACAAAGGTTATGATCAACGCTCGATGGCAAACGTTACGCATTGTGAATCAGAATAGGCGAAGCAGGAAAATCATCAAATTTATCGGATTGCATGGACGACAAGCACCCAAAATAGGGTTAAATTTTTCGGGCGAATTACGCTGGACCAGTTCTATCGAATCTGAGTGGGCTAACAGATTTCGTTCTATAGCGCTATGACTGGGTTACAGAGGTCACCAAAATACTCATTCAGTTGTGGCTTGTTCGTGAAAATTAGTGTGGCAGTTCCACTCGGCGGGCGGAAACCAGGGTCACCTGTAACCAGCGCCTAGTTGGGTCAGGAGGCAGCTATCAAACCATAGATGTGGTGAAAATATTCTGATGACCTACCATCAACACGAACGATGCGTTCAAACGACGAACCAAAGTCTTGCGAGCCACCATGATCGAAGAAAGTGTTAAAAAAAACGGGAACAGCGTGAAAGATAGTTTGTACAGTTTCGCAAGCTCACACAGGTGAAACCCAAAAAATCGATGACAGAAGTAGCAGCACGGAAGTGTGCTGTGAATAGGATGGGACTACAAAGACACAAGGCGTGTGAAAGAGACAAAAACTACAAAAAGTGTTCACTTGCTGGCAAGAATGACAATGACAGTAGAAAGGCGCCAAATGAGAAGAGATCGAGGTTGGTGATCAGTCCTTCATTAGGGTGGGCTAAACGGGCAAGTATGAACTAGTCATGGTGAATTCAGTTTGCGCGCAAGTAATCAACTACTGGTTTGAAACCATGTGTTGTGCAGAAATACAAATAGGCAATGATCACTGGCCCATTGAGTAAGGCTACAATACGAAAAAATGAACTATCCGAAAATAATCACTGATTTCATAGACCAGTGCATCACTCTGTCTGTCTCTCTTTGGGTTGTTCCGTCTATTTGCTTCCGCACGCGTGTGCAAAAAAAAAACAAATAAACAATTAGACGAACAAATGCCGTTTTGCCGATTTTCAAAAAGAGTATGTCATGCAATGAGACTGGTAGAACAAACGCATAGGCCGCAGAGAAGAGATGATTCCCCGGTTGGGTTCGAAATATCACAACAGCAATAACGCCGATTCGAACAAGATCTGAGGAATGATATTTAGGCTACCAGAAGCGCACGAGCTGGCACCAATGTCTAAATTTGCGTGGGGGACGGGGTGAAAGAACCGGGCTTACAAAGGTGCCGAAGTGTTCACAAAAAGTGGGAACTGAGAGACAATGTGGTGAGTTTTCGGCAGACTGATGCGGAGGAAATGCAACTGGGAACTGCATATGAAGTGGTCGAGTACAGCAGGTGAGGTGCGGAAGAATCGACGGCAAGAACTTTTCGAATTTCGGTAAGTCGATCGCACCCGACGACAATTGAGGCCCATCACTGTTACGATCATAAGGTCTGTATGGAAATAAGGATGGTGTTTATGGTAAGTTCCAATAGGTCACGCAGTCTGCTTCGTTTCATTGGGTTGTTCAGAATCCCCCAGAAGACGTCTTCGTTCAGCTAGCGGTGATCCAGTAACCACAAGGGACTTAGTCCCCGAAATACAGTTGAGGATACCCTGGTTAGATCGACCCTCAGAACCAGATGATTTCACTTCTGAATGCACATCCACGGAGGAGCTCTGATGACTCTTTGGGTTTTTTTCCAACATATTTTGCGTCATCTTCTCAACAGGTTGCTTTTGTACGGTTAAGGGGAAATATATCACACCGGTTGGGAGTCCTTGTGTGGCCTCTGGAGGGATCAGTACGGACGGGGGTGAAACCGAGAGACTAGGATTCATATCAAGTTTTCTACGCAATGCAGCCAGGGATTTCTTCACGCGCATTGCTGGTAACCTGGCCGTTGGACTAGCATACCAGCATTCACTCATGACATCCTGAAGTGCAGCGATCACTTGGTGATTCGACCAAACAGTTGGTAGGACTGGGCGCAGGCCCTGTTCACAGACAATGGACTTCATCTCCTCCACAGAGGGGTCTTGCGACACCAGATCCTTGAAAATAAAAAAATACCGTGAATTAAGCAAAGTTGTACCATCACAGGTATAACAAACAAACAAACAATATGGTAGCAGTGAGCCTAGCAATCTGAGGGTGTGAATAACGGTTTCTGATAAAATGGTTTCTGTGAGAAACGTTACAAAAATTACGTCTCAGAACATGTGCTCTCTCCTCCTCCCAGCACCCTGGCAGGGTATATTTCTAAAATGGGTACGACGTTGGCCAGCCCATGTGCTCTCAACCTGCATAACAGCAGTGTCAGCAAGTTCATGGATAAACCAAGTACTAAGACCATCCTGTTATACCATTGCTCTATGATATTAATCCAAATCAGCTTGTTACCTTGATCGTATCGTGTGAGGCTGCACGCCTGGATTTGCACTTACGTAACCCGAGAGTAGTCCGCGAACACTAAACATGTAACGAACATGAGAAGTGCTGAATAAGCGAGTCTTCGTTTTTATGTCAAAAAGATTTTTTTCCCAAAACACAGTCCTTCTTTCTAAAAGCCATCACTGAAGCGACTCCCCCTTCTGACACAGTCGTAGCCCGTGCACATCCGCCCAACAGCTGGGTAGGCTGTCCCTACAAAAAGTGAACATTCTTCCAGTGATATTGAATTCTGGTGAGTCCACACCAAAGGGGGGAGAGGGGAGGAGGGAGGACGACTGTTCAAACGAGAGTGATGTGGGTATGAACAATACATATCCCGGAAACCCCACAACAGTATTGTACCGATTTCACTAGTCAAATTAATTTATCTTCGTTTAGTTATGGCCAGTCCGGGTTCTCTCGGTTGTCTGTGTGCGCATTCGTGATGCTGACTAATAGGCTCAATAGACAAAACTGCCATACAGTAATGGACAATCCGGCTTGCGTGCATTGTGAAAAAAACGATATCTGCCTAGCAGCGTGAACTCAAGGGGGTTGCTTTGGTTGTTTTAATCAACGTTAAAAACATGTCACAGTAGTGTTGCGCTGCATCTTTCGATGACAACTCAGTTCTGTGGCTATCAAATCACTTGCAAACGCCGAAGACGATTCAGTCATGGAAAACAAAATACTCCTACCCATCAGCTTAGTCGAAAGACTTTACAGGGAGCCGAACAACGATAAAGGAGTTGCAATATTGTCAGAAATTAATGCTGCCACACAACTTTTCCATTGTCGTGCGCCTCAGGCTATCGCATGCCGTTTTATGTCACACAAATTTGGCACCATAAGTGAACATGCAAACGGGCTGGATAAGCACAAAATTACACGCGCCCTTTCAAAACCTGTAAACGTAACCGTGAACGTAACCGCGATAAATGTAGCGCGGTTCCATCGGCCACGAAGTGTAACTCAAGCCTGTATTATACGACGTGAGTGTGGCTGGCTCTAGGGAAGTCAATTGTAGTCAAATCCTGCTAAACCATGCTGACATGAACCGGTAATTTCCATTTTGTACATGGGTTTATTTCTGTTATTGAGGCTCATAATAACAGACGTGATAGGATGTCACTGTGATTGATTACGCTGATAATCCGAACGTCAAAAACACGAAGCTCCTGACATCTTCAGCTGGGCATAGGCGTCTATGAAGTCTAACAGAACAAACGAGGTGAAACGCGGCCCTCCTACAGTTGAATTAAGTTTGACTACAAGGCCTATATGGCAGCTTTGATATTCAGAGAACTTAGGGTTAAACATTGTACTGTAGATGACGTTCTTTTCATGACACAGTAGGACCACAGTAGGACCAACAAAACTTCTCAATGGAAGGTGAGATATAGATAAAGACAAAAACAACGGACTGATCTCGACATAACATCACTGATTAGCCGCTCGTGGCTGAACACTTTAGTCCTAAAATAATAGCCGGAAGGTCCGAGTTCGAATTTCCCCAGAGATTCGTGAGATACACACTGTTGATGATTTCCAATAAGGAGGAAATTTTCTCCATTGTAACGGTAACTTAGTTTTCCTGTAGACTTTCAACTTTGGATACTAATTGTCCGAAAATTGACTATTTTACTCAGAGATCATAACTACATGGATTTTGATTGATCCGACAAATTGGGCACCTCACGAAGGACCACTATGAGTAAGTGTCACAGGTGGTCCTTATTGCAAGAGGCAGTGATGTACTCTAATAAAGTGGAGGGATTGCATTCATTAACCTTCATCCTGTTTTACTCCCTAACTTGAGGCGTCCTCCTAGTCCCATACTTTGTGTAGCAGTTGAACGGCGATAGAGATCGTTTATGTGATATGATGGCAGTCATAAGGATCATGGGCTCAATAGGAATGCCATTCCAAGCACGACGCGAACAGTTCAGTGTAACCAACCCCATCAACCGAAGGGCATCGTTCGATGCTTCGATCCGAATTTCCAAAATGGCACATGGGTAAAAAGTGGACAAGTTTGTTTATCGCGGATAGCTGGCTCGCTTCCGCACAAACCACCTACAACACAGGATGAAAGAAGTCATGCAGCACAATCGATAGGGTAGAAACCGTCTCTAGTCGACCCGGTTAATGGCAACTAGCAGTTAAGTCGGGAAACAAACGGTATGATCTGCCGGTTCTTGGAGCGCGTGTCCACTGGCATATGCATCGCGCCTGCACCGCACATAATTCACAACACGAGGTGAGCAGTAGTGAAGGTAGTAGAATCAATGTCCGAAAGCACGTGTGAATGTACCGCGGCACACCGAGTGCCGCTCAGTTTGGCTGATGACGGTGTTGATCAGTCAATGTGGGCTGTGGTGACATCAATGTTGGACGTCAATTTGCGAGCAAACAGACAGGGCACGCTAAGTTACGGTCTTTACAGCCGTGGTCAGGCGCCGTACACGTGCGTTTGCAAATGACAAGCAAAAGAAAAGAAAGTGATAAACAGAAAGCGCCAGCAGCTGGTTCCCTTGACAGCAGTTGTAGAACCAAATGCACACCGCTACCGCTAGCTGAGACATATCGATCGACCCACGTTAGTTTAAAACAGAAGTTAGCGTACTAAATCCTTAAAAGCGCATTGTTTTTCTCCAACATCTCAGCTCTAGCACAATGCAGGTGCCAGTAATTCTGCACGGAACTAGTCAAACGGATGCAGAGACTGGTATTTTAATGTCACCCACATAATGAGTGTGTAAACGTGGCACCGAACACATTCTGTGTTACTTTATGGGACTGTCTCCTGATAGGTACGAAATGCGGACTGAATCGCCTTAAGGTGTATAGCCGATAGTTGGAGCATAACACAACTTGGCGATGTCACAATGCCATAGGTGAATCACACCTCGAAGGTGATGCCCACTGGATCGATAATGAATGGTTTAGATATAAGATGTGGCATGGGAGCGATGCTTATCACATGAGTATAACCTAAGATAATGTGTGGACGAGGAAGTCCAAAGTCGATTACGAGATTCAGTCGATAAGAAACCGAGACCGAATGTATATTTTCCAGAAACGATGAACATTATCCGGACTTCTGAGAACAAAAGACTTATCCGTTCGCCATTTCACAGGATGACCGATGATTCCGGGCTGAAGAAGCTGGAGAGCTTCAATATCTGCATCAGAAAATTTCGACACTGTTGCATTCCAAGCGTGTAACGATAAAACTACGAAAGCTTGACTCAATTCATATCCACACTTTGCTCAGACGAACTTTGACAGACACCCACATACTTTTTTTCAGATTGAGGGCTTCTCACGTCATTATTGATGAAACGTATATGCATCTTTCATAGAAATACTTCTAAAGCCGAGGTCGCGGGATAGTGGCTATTGCATGTACGACGAAGATCCATTCAATCATCGATAAGTCTGCAGGCAAGGAAATAGCCAATCCTGAAGCAACACAACGAAAACGAACGCTCACTCGGAGTCGGTTTTGGCCAGCATAATTCGGAAAGTACAGGTACCTACGTGGTCGGCTCGTTATGCATGGGAAGACAGCTGATTTCAAAAAAAGAATCTGGCGACCTGCGCTTTAAGGCCACGAAGTGGTGCATCGTGGAAGCCCTCTACCGAAAGTCGTACTGCAAACCGCATGAGTTCCGGTAGGAAAAATGTTGGACAATGCTTTCATTTTGAGTAACGGGTGGCTAGCCAGTGGTTTTCACGTGTACCTGGCGCAGTGTTGACGACCACGAAGTTAGGGCATGGTGCTGTTGTCAATGAATTCATGTCGTAATTAGGAGGGGCAGAAAAGGATCTGCCTAATTCCATGTTCATGACGCGCACTAACCAGTAAGCGAGCATTAGAATATGTCCAGAACTAGCTAGCATTTAGAGTATTTCGGGTTGATCTTTAGCTAACAGGAAAAACGTCAGTATTTGCTATTGAGGACCCATCGCTACGCTCCACTACGCATCTTAACAACGCACTGATGACGTCACCCCGATTGGTGATGAAGCGTTTGCAATCAAACTGCCCATCTCAGCTAACAGATGAACGACAAAAACGTCAATATCCCCATTTCATGTCACATTTTGGCCTTATAAACAACATTCATTCAGTACACAATCTTACATCCCATTGAAAGGTTGGTTTCGTCTGTCGATCCACACTTCACATTTTTATACGCTTAGATCCAAATGCTACCTTACCAACAAGATAAGCATCAAATAAAACTCTCTCGTCCTGACACAGAGAGCTCTAGATAGCTCAGTGGTTAAGACGCAAGCTTACCGACCGGAATGTCCGTGGTTTCAAAACAACCTCTACATCTGGTCTGCTCCTGTATGGGTTTAGGTAAACTGGTAGTACTTCAGCCCTCGTCGCATCGCATCGCATCGTTCAGCTGTAACACCCTTTCGGTGCTTACCTGCCATGCCATCCGAAGGAAACACGAGGGCTGGGATAGTGCCAGGTTGCCCAAGACTAGACAGGAGAAGTCGAGACTTGAAATTCAACAGGGCCTACTGGGGGAGTACGTGCCCATACGGACATGTCCTAGTGACGTTATAGTGGACGATTAAAAGGGACCCGAGACACCACAAAAGGTACTATTCATGTGCAGATGCCAATATGCATCTAAGCTGCCCAGTTTTCGTTCTATGCATTTTTCTAAATACCATTGAGAATATTATGAATTTCCATGAAAATCGGAAAGCTTCGAGCCAAACTACAACGAGGTGAAAAATCAAAACGGATCCGAAAAAGCCTGGAAGTCGATGAAGGGTCAGGCTGGAAGTGGTCGTAAAAAATACACTAGTACAAACACAACCAGAGCTTAAACCAGTCAGTAATATGAAGCAAAGCACGGCAAGAGGAAATCAAACCAATCCTATCACATTAACAGGATGGAAGTGAAAACACCAACCTGGTATGGGAGCTGATATTCGTCGGGTCCGAATAGGCCGTAGACCCAAACTCGTTTCGTCATTTCCCAGAATATGAGCCCCAAGCTGTAAATATCTGCTTGTTTGAACGCCTCTGGGGTGGTATGGCGGATGCTATTGTCTAGCACTTCTGGAGCCATGTAACGCTTGGTTCCGACACGATCCGAGTGGGCGGGCAGATCAACAACAGAGCTCAGACTTGAATCCAGTTTTAATGCGAAACCCAAATCACCGATGCAACATTCCCCATCCAGTTTGACCAGGATATTTCTCGATTTCAGGTCACGATGGGCAATTGCAGGTTTACCCTGGATACATGTGAACAACAAAGAAACCGGTCTTTTCAAAACGTAAGAGAGCAGTAGGCTTGGTGAAAATAAGAAACTGCCGATTAACGCAATTTCGGTGCAGTGAGTCCCCCTTTCCAACAGGAAGGGATATTTCTAACCTTTCCTGGGAAGCTGTTTCTCTTCAGTAGGACTGTAGTGATCCGAGTAATAAATTCCACCCCCGTCTAGCGTACGTGCTGCAACCTGAGTGTAAGTACCGGGTGATCCAGGAACGAAAGTGACCAAATTTAACTACTGCAAAAGTTGATTAATCCACATAAGCCTTCGTCTATTTCAGGGCTTCCACGGTTATTATGATCTGAATCCCTCTAGCAGTGAACAAAACGGGGAGAGTGCTATAAAAAGCCGGACCCCGCTGTCCCCCATGCTAAATGGGTGCAAACATATTCATTTAAACTAACTTGCACAAACCAAACCCAATACGTCCGCAAGGGTTAATAAGGGAGGTGTAGGAATAGAACTAAGCTCTGACGGATAAGTAGTGACCACGTCATTAACTAATGGCTAGCCTGCGCCAGAGGTGGCCAGTAGCTTCAACACACTTAGTTAAGAACTGCAAATTAATTTTTCTTCTCATTTCTCGCAGACCAACCTGCGGAAGCTGCAGCCGTTATGCTACTGCCATACAAACCAGTGGATGACAAACTGAAACTGATGTTGGAGAGGACAGAAGGTAAGATGAATTGCAAATTGGTGTGATGCATTCATCGTAGAGTCATGGAGAACGGATACAAAGTTGCCTTTGAGCACACCCACATGGTGGTTGGTGTAATGGAGTAGCTGGGTTGAGAAAGATGAGAGCTCTAAGTTGAGGGCACCAGCGACTTAGTAACGGGGGTTGTGTCCGCCAGTACATCTAATCAATGATGTGGCCAGTTCTGAGCTATGACTGCTACCATCTCGGCAGACTTCGCTGGCCAAAGATCTATTGTTTATAGTGTCCCATATACATGGTCCCCGTATATGGTTCGACACGAGCTCTAGATGATGTGACCTGAACACACGAGTATTGTACAGACTTAGCAGGACATGAGACTAAACCATCTCAGATAGCAGCAATACTTTTAATATGGAAAGTACCTCTATTGGCAACCAAAACGAGTGTACAAGTTGTTGGACTTATGAATGAAAGCCAAATGCAGCCTGGACCAGAGTCTAACCTGACGTGTCTACAGGTTGCGAGACGACAACAGCTAGTGCAGCTTGCTGGTTTACTTAATGATTTGCGTTATCAACAGTTAGAAAAGAAACTTTTCACACGAGCATCAGGCGCAGAAACAGCCTCTAAGTGTGCATGATTCAACTGCATTACGATGAGGCTGGTTCACGGTGAAAATCAGAATCCACAGTGATGTCAAACTTGAACAAGGAAAGGGAGAAAACAAACCGATGGCGTAACGCACTTGAGTCCCGGTAATTTCCATGTGTAGATGAGAAAGACCATTGGCGATCGACGCCACAGCACGAACCAGCGCATGAGGCAGAAAACAGTGCTCATGTAAAAAGTCAAACAAAGAGCCCAATGGGTGGTATTCAGTGATCAGCCACAGCTCCGTTGAAAGCCCGTTGTCCTTGTTGTCAGCCGCGATGAAACCCAAAATGTTCGCGTGACGTAACATAACGGTCTGGTAGATTTCCGTCTCGCTGTGACAGGAAATTAAGCAAGATTATGAATAATATTAGCTCAAACCTCGGGCAGAAGACGCAAAAACGATTACAACTAAATTTTAATAATCAGTGGGGATAGTTGATGAACGAGCAGTATTGTGTAATAAAGCCATTGTAAGGAGAGTTTTGAGCACAACAGCCTGTAGTATTTTAACGTTACTTCAAAGCAGAAGGTGGAAGAGATTGCGATGCAAGTGAATAGGAGAGAAGAGGATCTGAAACATCACAAGATGAGTACCGGCACAGACGGCTGTGACTCGAATTTCCGAGGTTATAGGCGCAAACATACTTGATTATAAAAACTTTTTGTTCTAGGATGATCATATCGCATCTATTCCTCATCTGATGATGACTTGAAGCAGCTAAGGGGAGAAACACTCAGTTTCCAAATTCACCCATTCCAACTAGGGCAACTCATTCCCGTTTGATCCTCAGGCCTGGTATGCAACTCTCATCTGTTTCCTAATAGCTATTTGCCGCATGCAACGATGATCACACCTGTGATGCCGTCCAAACGGGCCGGTGGAACAGAGGAAACGTGAACTAAGGGCGTTGGCTGACGGGTGAATGATAAAAAGGTAAAAAGAACGACGGAGGGTTCGTTGAGACCTGAAAAGCTAAACAGCATAATGATAATGACGGACAACGGAAAACTCTAAGTGCAGTTGAATGGTGTACTGCCAGACAACCATGCAAACTTCCAGTCTTGCAGAACAGCACTTCTATCCGACTCATGCGGAATTCGATCTCGATCCAAAGGACCGAGACATCCTCCTGTTACACCCAGACGCAGTAAAGTGAACATTCTTATACTCGAAACATACTAGAGCCGGAAATCAGCCTACTTATATCCGTCTATATTGAGATGGCGGATGCGTGAGATCAAAGATAGATCTAATGGAGCAGAACCCCGCATAAGGGGCAATCCCCTGTAGACTGAAACATGGAATTCCCATTGGAATTATGAACAGGTTGCTGACTGAGTCGAGCCACAGGAAATACGACCCTGTGGATATGCGGCGTCTCCATATAGGCCTTTTCACCTACTACTAGCTAGTGTCTGTCCTATTTCATGAACTTACGAGAGAACGGACTTAAACTACTGAACGGCTGATGGCAAAACATCGTGCAGTCAAGCTGACTTGTAGGTACTAGTCAGACCATAAACCGATTCACGTAGTAGCAAGGCGATGTTAACGCACACTCATAATCAATCCACAAAGATAGCACCTCGCTCTGAAGGAATAAGGCAGACCTGATATAAACACCCTGCAGAAAGGATAAGTCGCACTTACAGACAAGTCAGTCATTTTACTGCGTGTCCCTTATTGAAGGAGTTTTCTCTAAGAAATTGAAATTATGAGTAGAATTTTCATCCAGTACTTCAAGCGAGGTTTAGCATCGCCCAAGTTCGGATAGTACGATACGGGCAGGCCAATCAGCATACGTTAGTAGGAGGCAATCATTTCAGAGGGTATCACAGTGTTACATAGGTGTCGACCTCATTGCCTCCATTACTTGAGTTCAATGTTCAAAGACTGGACCCAGCACCAGTAACATGGACAACAAAACACCAGTACCAACTACAAAGGCCTTACAATCATGAAAAAAAGGAAAGATACGAGAAAGGCAGCAACTAGTTGAGGACATCAAAAGCATCTAAACATCAAGTTACAGCAAAATTGTATTAGCCGGACAGCTTTTGCTCGATCTTTACTAACCAAACCCAACTCAAAGCATACTAGACAATCGACAAACTCTACTCCGGAACATGGTTCCATGCAACGCCAAGCTAAACACAAATCGACGAAGACGTGCAAACCCCATCGATTTTTGCTACATTATTAGTTAGGCCAATTGGGAGGAAACAAAATATAGGATGGAAATTCCAAACCCTGAAACGTGGAAGTACTAATTTATCTGCTCCGCTGAAGCGTGAACAACCTTGTCGTTGTAAATCAATGCGATAAGGTAGAGCACAGAGGAACGACGTCGAAGTAAAACACCCACACCCGAGAAAGAGAGAGAGAGAGAGAGAGAGAGAAAGAAGGATTGTAGGGACGAGTGGATTCTATCCAAACCCAGAAACATTCCGTTCATGAAAAACGTGACAATACCCGCACATCACATTCCTGAGCAAAGAAAAGCTTCAGGACACGCGTGCCATAAGCACGCGCGTACACGCATGCATAGCCACGCACGCACCTAGAAAGGAGGCATCCGTTCAACAGGAAATAACCGAAGCGATAAAAGTCGCTGGGAATGTGTGAACTGAGAAGTGAGTGAAATGTGAACAACGCAGAAATAACGAAGGGCTATATGAGATAACTCAGTCGATATAACCTAGCGAAAGCTGATTTTCGAGTAAACTGGAAAACAAATAATGGTCGATGACAGGTACGAAACTCGCAAAAACTACGACACGAAACTCGGATGTGAACTGTTCAACTCCGAACAACCAATGTGATTGGACAAAATCGAACAACTGCTGCTCTGGAGTGGGAAAAGTTTGGCCGTTCATCAAGCAAAGCCTTGGGGCGATTGTCGAACTGTATCTCGTCCTCTTTTCAGTGCATGTTATGCATGCTGAAGGTTCAGAACATATTCAACAAGGTCAAACCGCGGGTGATATGTTCAACGGATAATAATTGGGCAGGGTATTAGTACTACTTTATGGCATACCGCGACTAATGGGACGAACTAACGGTTTGACACTAGGACGACCGGGCCACCCGTGTGAACGACTGGTTGCATTCGAACTTCCCTAGAATCCGCAACTACAAATTCATCCTGAGCCTCGCTTCCTTTGGTCTCCTCTCGAATGAGTTGACCACATTGATTCCTAAAGAGAAAAACATCCTAATAAAACCCCCCACGCATCTAGCTAATCATCTAGTGCTATCGATATTTGTCGGCTGTACTACTCCGAATATTGTTTTCACAAGAAGTTTGTATGGCCATTGAACGTGACAGTGTTGCATGTACCGTCAACCGTCACAGTGGTCAGCCGGTATACCAATGATAGCAGTACCGTAATCACTACAACAGAGTGGTCGGAGGGTGTCACCAACTTATGACAACGAGCTGGAAAGTGGGATGGAGCGACCCGACAAATTTCGAGCTCCCAATAACCGACATCATTTTCATCATTTGAATTGAACATACTGTTGTATAGTTGCTCTGTTTTTCAAACGTTTCATCGTTTATTGCCAAATCACCTTTTTCCGTTTCAGCTCTCAGTGTCAAAGTTTTGGATGAATAAAGCCTAGCTTCTGGGCCTTCAGTCTTTTCCATTCTCATTCTGATTGTCTCTGCACTCCATCTCTCGTCGAACACAACAATTTATTCATCCAAAAATTTTCATCGAACAATGGATCGATTCTTACGTCCCGAACGATTCGATACCGATCCCAATACTCAAGACTCGGCAGATACCTGGGAGCATTGGTTTTGTACTTTCACGAACTTCCTAGAGTCAGTTGATTCTCATTCACCAGATAAACTAAAAACCTTGTTCAATTACGTTGCCCCGAGTGTTTACCGATTTATCAAAGACTGTAAAGACTATGAATCAGCCATCGAAACCTTGCGAGAAATTTACGTACAACCGAAAAATGAAATTTTTGCTCGGCATCTTTTGAACACTTGTAAGCAGGACGGAGCTGAGAATCTTGATCAGTTTGTACAAAAGCTTCGCAGTTTGTTGCCAGATTGTCGCTTTACGGCCGTCAGTGCAGAACAACATAGCGATGAAGCATTACGAGACGCATTTATTAGTGGACTTTATTCGAATACTATACGCCAGAGACTGCTGGAACATAAGTCGCTGGATTTTAAAACCGCATACGACCATGCGAAATCCCTCGAACTAGCGCAAAAACAGTCGCTGTCGTTTTTGCCGAATAACCAACTCCCCTGTGCTACCGTATCGAACGACCCGCCAAAGTCCCCACGTTCTCAGGTATCATCGCACGAACAGACGACTGCTGTTAGTATGGGGACTCCATGTTTCTTCTGTGGCTATGCTCGTCACCCGCGTTACAAATGCCCCGCTAAAGATGCGACCTGCAAAAACTGTGGAAAGAAAGGGCATTTTCAAAAGGTATGCAGATCTTCTACTGGTTCGAGGAACACCTCATCTGTTTCAAGTGCACTATCTTGCGTTACTGCTGCGGCTCCCGAGTGTCTCAAAGAAGCAGTCACCGATGTGAAAGCCAATGGCGTCCCACTTCGCGCTCTTGTTGATACTGGTAGCTCAGAAAGTTTCATTTCCGAAAATGTAGTCCGTCGTAACAAGTGGTCTGTACTACCATCGTCATCTGAAATCACTTTGGCATCCACCCAGCACAAAAGCTTTACTCTTGGACATTGTTTTTTAACGTTGCAACACAAACAATACAAATACCCCTCTTTCAAGTTTTCAGTATTACGTGACCTCTGTGCGGATATTCTGCTAGGACATGATTTTCTTAAACTTCACAAATCCCTAGAAATCTCATTCAACGGTGATAAACCTTCTTTCTCGCTCTGTGGTCTAATTGCTGCCAAAATCGAACCTCTCACTTTGTTTGAGCATATCGATCCAAGGTGTAAGCCCATCGCCATAAAGTCCAGACGACATTCTGCAGACGACCAGGCCTTCATTGCCTCTGAAGTAAAGCGTTTACTTGACCAAAAAATCATTGAACCCTCGAAGTCCCCATGGAGAGCGCAAGTGCTCGTCACGACGAATGAACGACAGAAGAAGCGAATGGTGGTTGACTATAGTCAAACCATAAACCGATTTACGCAACTCGACGCTTATCCGCTCCCCAGACTTGAAGATATGAGTAGTAAAATAGCCCAATATCGTATTTTCAGCACGCTTGATCTTGAAAGTGCTTATTATCAAATACCCATTAAGGAAAGTGACAGAATCTATACAGCTTTTGAGGCCTGCAACAATCTTTATCAGTTCCGTCGAATACCCTTCGGGGTAACGAATGGAGTAGCATGTTTTCAGAGGGTAATGGATGACATAGTACGCGCCGAAAAACTTACCGGGACATATGCGTATGTGGATAATGTCACCATTTGTGGGAAGGACCAAGCAGAACACGACCGAAACCTCCAGTGTTTTCTCACCGTAGCACAAAAGTACGGCCTTCAGTTAAATCATGATAAAAGCACAATTTCCACCACTAAACTCAGACTCCTTGGTTATGAAATTTCTGAAGGCATCATCAAACCGGACCCTGAACGCTTCAGGGTCTTGCAAGAATTGCCCGTTCCGAAGGACATGAAGTCTCAGCAACGAGTGGTTGGCTTGTTCGCTTACTATTCTCGTTGGATAAGCCGTTTCTCTGATAAAATCTACCCAATCACTCACAATACAACCTTTCCTGTCCCTGAATCTGTTATGAAAGCATTCGAAGGTCTCAAAAAAGAGTTAGTGGATGCAGCCGTGGTCACTATTGATCCGAGAATACCTTTGGTACTCGAAACGGATGCATCTGATGTTGCGATTTCCGCTACACTCAATCAAGATGGCAGACCAGTCGCATTCTTCTCACGTACATTGTCGGTCAGCGAAAAACATCATTCTGCTATTGAGAAAGAAGCGTGCGCAATTGTCGAAGCAGTGCGCAAATGGAGGCATTACCTACTCGGAACCCATTTCAAGATTGTAACGGATCAGCGGTCCGTTGCGTTCATGTATTCAACACAACAAAAAGGAAAAATAAAAAATGACAAAATCCAACGATGGCGGATGGAGTTATCGCCTTTTTCTTTTGATGTAACCTACAGACCAGGCACAGAAAACAAAGCTGCTGACACGCTCTCTCGGAGCGTCTGTGCAAACACTTCATCTCAGCTAGATCTAAAACGCTTACACGAAACTCTGTGTCATCCTGGAGCAACACGCATGATGCATTTCGTTCGTGCCAAGAACCTCCCATTCTCTCTAGAGGACATCCGACTCGTCATTAAGCAGTGTCGTGTGTGTGCGGAATTAAAACCACGTTTCTTCAAGCCATCTGGTGGTACACTCATTAAAGCCACACAAACCTTCGAACGTTTAAGCATTGACTTCAAGGGACCACTGCCTTCGTCGACTCGAAACAAATATCTACTGACGATCGTAGACGAATATTCCCGTTTTCCGTTCGCTTATGCTTGTCCAGATATAAGTTCGTCTACGGTGATATCATGCCTTGTGCAGCTCTTCGCTACATTTGGTCTGCCCAGTTTCGTGCATTCGGATCGCGGTTCATCATTCATTTCGGATGAGATCAAGCGATTTCTTCATGAAAAAGGCGTTGCCACTAGTCGGACCACCCCATATAACCCAAGGGGGAACGGTCAGGTAGAACGATTAAATGGAACTTTGTGGAAAGCTGTTATGCTTTCATTACGATCAAAAGGCCTTCAAATCAGTCATTGGGAAGCAGTTTTACAAGACGCCCTCCATTCGATTCGCTCTTTGTTGTGCACCGCTACCAATGCCACTCCACACGAGCGAATGTTTCATCACAATCGAAAATCCGCAGTCGGTACATCGTTGCCGCAGTGGTTGCTTTCCCCAGGACCAGTTCTCATGCGACGAAATACACGATCTTCGAAGTATGAACCCGTAGTCGAAGAAGTTGAGCTCCTGGAGTGTAACCCTGAGTACGCATACGTCAGACACTCTAACGGCACGGAAGAAACAGTCTCCCTACGTCACTTGGCACCTTCCGCAGATTTCGGATGTGCTCCAGCATCCGAACAGCAGCAATTGCAGCCCAATACTGATTCATTTATTAAGCCTGAACCATCGGACTCTGCTTCGGAAACTGAAATGTCGAATCCTTCTGAACACCCGTTGGTTGTACAACAACAGCGGACACGACCGTATGTCTTGCGCAACAGAGAGGCCTGACATTATTCAATAGAAAGTGAATTCCTGCGAACTTCCATCTCTGCGGGGGTGAATGTTGTATAGTTGCTCTGTTTTTCAAACGTTTCATCGTTTATTGCCAAATCACCTTTTTCCGTTTCAGCTCTGTGTCAAAGTTTTGGATGAATAAAGCCTAGCTTCTGGGCCTTCAGTCTTTTCCATTCTCATTCTGATTGTCTCTGCACTCCATCTCTCGTCGAACACAACACATACACCTTTAGTTCTTCGTTGAGCCTGATTAAGCGGCACCCATACTGACCAATTGTGATGGCACTGATGCAAAGAACCGACTACATGCGCATAGGTCTTGCATCACGACACAACAGCACATGCATCATTAGCAAATGCACCGGATTCTAGGAGCGTTCAGTTCGGATGGAGCGAAAAACCAGCATTCTGTGACCAAAGCCGTCGAATATACCTTTAAGTAAGCATTAACCGGGTGTGCAAGGCGCGGGAAGTCCTTTTCAGTAGTTGATTCGGTTAATAGAGAACGTTCTAATCGAGAAGACCATTTTATATTTTTCACAACTGAGTCCCCACGTGGGAAGACTACTAAACATTTATTGTACACAGCCAAACATATACATAAGACAGGAGCGATGCAACAACCATCGAGACCAATACCATGTAACATAATAAAACATTATTAGTAAAACTGTAAGTCTGGAGAAGAGAATGGTAACTTACCGGAACCACGAGCATTCCTCACGGCTAGAGAAAATCTTAGCCGCTACCTGGTCACACTGCCACACACCCCTCCAAACTTCACCATATCTTCCCTCGCCAATCCGTTCTTCCAGCTGTATCTGACGTGCCACAGTGCGCTGAACTAGAAGAGCTACCCCTGAACCAGACCCACTACATGTCTCTTCAAGCAGTTCACGAAGCGTTGGGGCGACAGAACTTCCACCCGTGCTCGTAAACGGAGGTGCTCCACCGGGAGATGCTGAGTACGAGCCAGTATTCAAAGGAGTGAGTGTTGTAGCACCAACGCCACTACTGCCCATATAACTAAGGCTGCTTGCCCCGTTCCCTGTACGACAGTTGTTCGGTGCTACTGCAGTCGGTAAAACAGCGGTTGTAGGTATGGATGAAAAATTTTTGGCGTTCCCTTGAAAGCTGCTGGAGTCTGGAGTCACCATGCACTCAGCCATCAATTGACTGTGGGCTGCTTCAGCGTCCCATTTCGATGTATTTCCACGCGACCGACCTTGTCCAAGAAACAAAAGAGAAATTGTGATTGAGTTGAAGCGAAATAGCCAAGTGCATTAAAAGACAGTTGATATCTAAGATTGACATTCAATAGAACAAATGGATGATCAAACATGGATGCGGTATATTTATTCGGAAAGCCGCAATTTACAACAGTGCGGACTCAGGCGACCAGTTTTGGATCAAAAACAAACCGGTTTCATAATGAAATGGCAGACAATACCAAAAAATTTGCTTAGTTAAACGAGCAGTTCGCCTAAACACTATCATAAGGCGCAGCAGCAGATAATGGGACTTAACTGTCATGGTGGCTGACATACGTCTTCGAGTTGTATCGTCACACCGAAGTACGCCTATGAACACAATACCACATGTGGTTGGCACCGAGTCAACTGAACACTCTGTACCCAGCGTAAACCCGGGTAAATAATACCGAAGGACCAACAGGATAGTCAGTTTTAAAGCCGTTAACATGCTTCACTGGTGACCCAAAATCTTCGAGTCAATTGGGCACAACTGATCACCTGGGACCCAAAGTGTACACAAAAGGTCTTATGGTGGGCCACACCACTCATACGACTCACGCAAGGGTCTAGCCCCTAATAAGTTGTGTCCATACAACGACAGTAGCAGAGGTCCACCTCTGGCACCATTGTTTGCCAGTATTCAGTTTATTCAGTGTTAACGCAAGTAGCTCGCAGGAATAAATAAAACAAAACGCAATAAAAATCAATGAGCAACTCGGCAACGCAAAATCGAGCCTCTCAGCGGCGAACCACTTGCGAACGAGAGAAGCTATGGTCGGGTATCAACGAAACAGTTGACATCCACAGTATGTGCGCAGAATGTTGTCCGGTGCCCCGGATACTCATGAGACACACCCTAAGCACACATATACGGCCAGCTAGTGTCAGGTATTTGTCAGCACGTGAAGATAGTGCCCTTGGGACACTTGCCCAAATAGTTTCCGCATGCAATTCTCTCCTAGTATGTATTGTATTGCAAGTTTATTTGATGTTCTCAAAATGGGGCTATAGAAAAGGTTTTCTGTGAGCACTTCTATCCAACACAGATGTTCGTGAAGATTAGGGGGAATCAGTATGTATCGTTTATACTTCTGATGCTTGTATATGGTGGCACGTCATTCGGGAACTTGTCGGGGTCCCTTTTGATGGGGGTTACTGAAGGATAGAGCTAGCCCTAAGTTATCTCACTGGTATACCTCTATGCAGGCATTTCCCTCAGACGTTGCGTTGCTTGACGGTTTTATGTACTAAGTTCGAAGGGATAAAGGATGGTATCCTATACAAATACCCATGCGTTCATGTTGCATACTTCAGCTTGCTCGAAGTTAACGATATCAGCAATCCCTGGAAAGCAGGTTTGTGCACTTTCAGTGGCTAAAGGCATGGATGTACCAAACATAATGTTCACCTTTAAGACATTATCCAACGCAGTATGAGGGGCTAGCACAGAACCCTTTTATGATAGTGTTTCGGTATTGTTCAACAGACATACATTTAAGAATGTCCTAAAATGAACCCCAAATTCACCCGTTGTGAAGATTAAAGCGTCTGGCTATCAAGTAACGCCCAGAAGCCGGTGCTTCGGGTTTCGAACCGCACACTGTATACCGTTACGGAGCATTTAAACTCCGTGTCAGAATATATCTAGACCTCTATCGGTACTACTTAAGAATCCAGTTAGGAAAATCTCCAGTTCTATGTATAGGACTATTTCTTGCTATGACAAGCTGCTGACTATTTCAGATAATCATCGAACTGCCGGTCGGGATCCGACCGTACACTTACCCTGAAAACCGGGACACCATAAAATGGGGAGGTCCGCTGAGGAAGATCTGTAGGATGACGGACACATCCAATATCTACACACCAGAGAAGTTTGTGCGTTTGGATGAACCACTAATCAGATCAATACTATCTCCACAGAACGAACTCAGTCACCAGACGACACAAAAATATGACACCATCCATAGGGAGGAAAACTAGGATGCTTTGAGAACCGCCACTTACCCAGTTTTTGACGAGATCGGCAACAGCACACCACCAAAATGCAGCAAAGGATGATGCAGAACACGGCCAAAACACATACCAAAATCATGTAGATACTATAAGGAGGTTTCTCAAGAAGTACACTAAGTTCATCGGGTGTGGGAATATTACAGTGCGTTTCGTTGCAACACCGATGTCCGTTGGCGTCGTTGCAAAACATTGGCTCGATGAACTCATGCTTACCACATCTGAACATCAATTGATTAGTTGATCGGCCAAATAATCGATGGAACTTACGTCAGATCGTACAATTTCTTAGGATCTTTCCTGGGTTCCATCAAGAGATTTAGTCGGCAAAATGACCCCTTTTTCAAGGGGCAACAATAAGGACGGTGTCGGAGTTCACTGTAATAGTCGTATGGCTGGTATCTATCCTCCCAGTTTCCCTCAATTGCATCAATGTACGCGTTCCAATTCTTCCGGTGTTCTTTGCTAAATGGAATCTTGCAGGGTTGACAAAGTGACATATTCCCAGCAGTGCAAAATAACATCAAACACTCCATAGTTGCTGAGGAATAAAGAAATTGCCGTGGTGGTGGGTCAACAGTGTTCCTGAAAAGGATAAGCAAAATTACAACAAATATAATCATAGTAAATTATAAGCCACCAGTGCTTTATTGAGAAAACTGATTCAAGATTCACTGAGACACTTGAGGACGGCAATGAGGGCCTGAATCATCTCCACTGGGTTTGGGTGGATAACCCGAATCCAAATGAAATCTAACGTCTATGATGATTGTGCCGTTCAGTCGTCCCCTGGTGCATGCAAGCAGCACTTAACTGTTCATAGACGCACCATAGACGCACGCTCAAACAAATTCCAAATGGTGTTCAGGACATCAACACAAGAAAGTCGGGCAGCCCCCATGATCAGGGATACATCTCATATATGCTGATCACTAAATGCTAAGACGTCTCTGGTAAGTGAAGTAATTTGGGCAATCCCAGAGACTGGGGTATCCAACCATCAAGTTGCGTTTGTAAGTACCAGGATGCTAAAATGTTGCAACCAGATTCGACGTTGCCATTCAAACAGACGAAGAAAAGAGGAAATACTCCATAGATGGTATCCCATGTGAGAATTGCCAGGCGTACATTCCCATGCTAATAAAGTTTATCTACAGGCCTTGTTTGCCCTACGCGTGAAACAGAAACATTCATACCTGACTATTGCATTTCAGTTCTACTTCCACTCTCGAAGAAAGGAGACAGCGATACGCTAAAACTACCGGAACATCAGTTCTATCAATACAGCTGCCAAACCAGTTCCAAACCCTCAGTCGAATTTTAATTATTAGACATGCATGTACCTGATCTAATCAAGGATGCCTTTGTTCAGGAAGAGGTCATAGCGATCATCCAGTGTTACATCGCTCCAAGTTCCATTAACCTGCAGCGGCGTGTTACATGAACTACCGCACCGCCTTCGACCTTATCAACCACAACACACTGTTGAACGTGATATTACTCATCAGGGTTCCAATCAACCTTGTCGCAGTACCCCACCAAAACTGGAGGCCAACTAAATGGCGAGGAATCTTGCAAGTCTGACCTTCACTCAAGAGTGCGGTAGAGATGACCCGTCTCCGTTTGACTACCTCGTTGACTGGATTTTGGGTAGAACTGCCAAGATCTAGAGACTACATATAGTAATTCGTGCAGATGACTGCCTAAATGAGACGAAGTTGTGGTCTAGCTGTTTTCGAGTCACAAAATGCTGGAACATCGAAAGAGGAACAATTCAGTCGTTACCTGAGGATCCCCGACAAAACCATACATCATCCCACTTTGTGGCTCGGATTTGTGGATCGAAGAAGCAAAATGAGGTTACTCAACCAAACCGTCTTCAGTGTGGGCAACCGGGTTGCATCATTCTCCCCAGCTCCAGGTAGCTCAGTGATTAAGATGCCAGCTTACGGACCGGAAGGTTCGTGGTTCGAACCCAAACTCAGTATCTCGACTGCTCGCGTCTACGCTTGTGCAAACTGGCAGTGTTCCAGCCCTCGTGCCTCCTCCCGTTGGCATGGCAGCTAGACATTGAAAGGGTGCTACAACTGAACAATTTTTTTATTCTTCCCAGCAGCTCTTCGTTCAGTGGCTCATACTCATCCTCACTCCCTCCATACCACTCACCTGGTCCATTGAGTTCAACCCAGTAGACAGCAGTTGTCTAAACTGCCACCCGGGGAAATAAAGTGAAATAAATCTGATAAACTCAGATCTGGCCTACCTTAGTAGCTTTAATATACCCCTATATCAACCTGGATGCTGAAAATCCGGTTTTCAATCGAGACTTCATCCTGCGAAGTCAATCGATTCCAAAAATCTCACGTACTGTACAGCTGTTCCATTCGTATTGAGAATCATCCGCAGTACACATCACGCGAATGTTCATAGAGATCCGAACTTGCAGCATTCCTGCAGGCAGTTCAGTCATGAATGGCTGCTCAGTAGAATGGTTGCACTTTGACAGGATAGCGCGCCGCTGATCCTCCAATCACGGAACTCACATTAAGTCGTCACGTACTGATTGGTTTTCTACTGACGACTTTTCGGATGAGAGATCCACCAGTTTGTGCCCGAAGGGTTTAGTTTACAACTATTAGCATGGAAGTTTCCTACAGACCCGACAGCTTTGCGAAAAAAATGAAACAGCTTCACAGTGATTCTCGGCTTCGAGACAAACTGACTTCAGTTGTAGGAAAAAAATCGCCCTAAAATTCCATTTAAATTCCTCACATGTATGTTGTGTCTCCGAAACAGGCTAACAAAACTCCGCTTCGGTCTAGCAGGACGAGCTCAGATATCCAACCTTCCATTGTTAGGGTGTTTCGTGGCCCGTGGCACTCAGTCCCAAGGTTGAAAGCGTTTACTGGATTAAATTCCAATAAACAGTCATCTTGTTGCTATCCGGTTGAATAAGATAATACATTCAGAATCAACTGCAGATAAGATCTTTTTACCAATGTCCCCTACAACTGCTTCGGAGAGCAAACAGCGCATATCATGTCATCTTCAGGGCAATATCACCGATCACTATAGACGAATAAGCCCGGAAAAAACACATCTAGGTGGTAGATTTATCGTCCATGCTCAACAATTGGAAGCGGCCACCCCAGTTGTTCCTTGAATGTCATATGCTCCTAGCCAGTGCGAACTTTCATTAAAAGCCACTCGCATCGTGTTTCTTGGAGGCTTCCTGTCGTGGACTCATTTGGGTCATGTAGCTATCCGTTACCCGCAAATAGCTCCAACAGAAGATTAACCATCCTCGTAGGGTACTTGATTGGAATCACGCCACTGTGCGGGTCCACATATCAAGCCGGTTCGGGGCTATTCATCTCGTAACAGTAACGAGTTGATCTATCTTCAGTCATAAATCGTGTAACGAAGTGCAGCTGTCCCGTAGTTTCCTGCATCGAAGACAAGGAAAATAAGGGGATGAGAGCTACAAATTGGATATGATGGCGCAATCAGTTCACTGGCGTCGAATGGTTCTGTGTCCGGCATGGCAGGGATTGAGGGTTAGATAATGAAGACGATAGCGCTGATGCAAGACTACCATTGTTCGCGTGCCGCACCCATATCTGTCGGGGCCACCAAACACTAGTGTGTCCCATCGCAGAATCCCCATCTGAGGAGACGGCAGTTACGAACGCGACTGAGTTGACTGGTAAGGTCTTAGTGCTTCGTTACCAAGTCATGGACTGGTATGCAGTTAGGAACCTCAAATTCACATGGTGTGGATGCTTGCGCCGAAAGCTTGTGCTGGATAGAAACAAACGTTCAGCATTTAATTGAAGCGGTTGCTCCCAGTTATCTGTGCGGCATGCGTCAACTCCGAATCGGTCGACAAGATGCGCTTCCTTAGGACTTAGCCAGTCATATCATATCACCTGCAAGAATCACCGTATCTGTACTTCCCGCTGACCGAAGCAATCGTGACAAATCATGATAGCTGTCTTTCTCAGCCTCAGAGCTGCCGTTTGTCGCATCGAGATGCATTGATCTTGATTGATCTTGATTGGTCCCGACCCAAAGCTGTCACCTTGTCGTAGTAGTCAGGCCTCTGGGCTGCAATGATCCTGCGGGCTATACTGGCTGGAACTCAGTTCCTAAAGGTTCAACCATGCCAGGAAGGTCAATGGGGAGCAGCCCGACGAGACGGCCCAAGTGGTTAGAGCGCGAGCTTACTGACCGGAAGGTCCGTGGTTCGAACCCGACCTCTGCCTTTCGACTTCCCCTGTCTAGGCTTGGGCAACCTGGCAGTATCCCAGCCCTCGTGCAACCTTCGGGTGGCATGGCAGTTAGGCACCGAAAGGGTGCTACAGCTGAACGATTTAATTTTTTTTAGCCCGACGAAGACCAGCGAGCCCCCGTACTGCGGGGTAATCGTACTACGAGGTGGTCTGGAGGTAAAGTCGTACTGTCCTCTGCGATAGGAATGTGAAGGCAGTAAGTCGTTTCCCCCAGGCGACCAGCATATCCATATGTTTGGAAGCAGCGATGCTGCCTTCCCCCGAAGAAGGACGGATTAGAAAAGGTCGACCCTAAAAACCGTACACTCCGATCATCATCATCATCATCATCAAAGACAGCAACATCAGTGTTGACACTGATGCTTCACTGCCGTACAACCATGAAGTTCGTCTAGTTTCATATGCATATATATATATATATAATTATATATAAAAAGCCCTAGAGTGAAAAGAAGAGAAAAAGAGTGGATGAGGGAGGGGACCTAGTGCTGGCCTATGTCAAGCATTCTGAGGTGCCTACACCTCCAACCGCTCAATCAGACAATCTGGAAAGAAACTGACAGCATGAACGCCACTGACATCGATTAGCCGCCATTTCTTGCAACGTCTCCAGCCAAGCACAGGCGGGGTCACGGGGACCCCATCCTGGAAGGCGTACAACACCAACAACACCCAAACTCTTCGTGATCTCTTTCACGCCTTTCTGCCAAGTCATGCGCTGTCCACCTCGCGGTTTGCGCCATTCTGAAGGAGGCACGAAGAACAACACTCGTCTCGGTAGACGGTGTTTCGGCATGCGTAGCACATGACCGAGCCATCGTAGTCGGTGGTGCTGGATGATTTCCCCAATTGATGTACCTGCAGCACAACCAAATACCCGTTTTCTAATCACCTCGTGACTAACACGCTGACGCCATCCAAAACCAGCCACGCTTCTGAGGCATCGGTGGTCGAAAACCTGGAGACGCCTCACATCATCTGTCCGTAGAGGCCATGTCTCGCACCCATACAACAATACAGCCCTTACTGTAGCCTGGTACACACGACCCTTAAGATCTAGTGAGATGCCTTTTTGACGCCACAAGTGACGCAAATTAGCAAACGTGATTCGAGCCTTTGAGATTCTTGCACTGACTTCATCAGACACACTTCCGTCAGAGCTAATACAACTACCGAGGTATGTAAAGTTTTCCACAATCTCCAGTGATTCTCCTTGAATTTTAAGGGATATGTCCGGAGACTGCACGTTCTGAAGCATGACTTTGCACTTTGAAGGTGCAAGGCGCATGCCAAAAGATGGTATGATGGTGGTCAGTCTGTTCAACAGGGCTTGTGCTTCACTTTCGTCTTCAAAGATGAGGGCGATATCATCTGCGTACTCCAGATCGACAAGGCTCTCACCAGCAACGATTTGAACACCGGGGTTTTGAAGACCTTCCAGCGTTCGCCTCATTATTTCATCAATGACGAAGTTGAACAAGAATGGAGAGAGTGGACATCCTTGTCTGACACCACTTTTTGTAGGGAAGCTTTTGGAGAGCTCGCCATACACTCTCACCCGCCCAGAAGTATGTGAATATAGGGATCGGATTATGTTTACAAACTTCTGGGGCATACCCTGTTGAGCAAGTATATTTAACAGCACTGACCGATCGACAGAATCAAACGCACCCTTGAAGTCAAGGAACACCAAGATTGTGGGTCGTCTGTACATGTGGCGTTGCTCTAACACCTGACGGAGTGTGAAGATGTGGTCAATGCAGCCTCTACCCGGTCGAAATCCCGCTTGATTCTCACGAGTCAAGGTTTCGCGTGCCATCGTAAGACGACGAAGAATCAATGACGCCAGAAGCCTTGTCACAACAGGAGTCAAACTAACACCTCTGTGGTTGCTACATTCACTGCGAGTACCCTTTTTGAAAATGGGCACTACTATCGATTCACCCCAGTTGTCTGGGACGGTCTCTTTCTCCCAGATAGACCCAAATAGTCTAGACAGGCACTGGCTGAGGAGCCCACCGCCATCCTTGAAAAGAGCAGGTGGAAGGTCGTCAGGACCAGCAGCACGATGACGCTTGAGTAGAGAAATACACTCGGACACTTCTGAGACCGAAGGCGACTCCATATTTACGGTCCAGCTTTCTGTTGAAGGCCAGGATTCTGGATTGGAGGTAGCAGGTGGCCAGCTGAATTGCTGTTCAAAGTACTGTGCCCAGCGGTCCAGACGTTCTGCTTTATTGCATATCAGGGAGCCATTTTGGTCTCTGATTGTTTCGCTGACAAGAGGTTTTCGAGGACCAGTCGAACGAATCAAATGGAACAGCCTGCGCACATTTCCAGCATTCTTTGCATCTTCCATTTCTTGGGCCTTTCGGGTCCACCAAGCTTCTCGGTCTGCACGGACACTCAGTTTCACTTGGCGTCGGATGATGCGTCGGGTGGAGTTGTGGTGGCGGCCAGGGGGAATCTGTCGCCGGGTCTCCAGCAAAGACACGGTCCTATCAGAGATCCAGTGTTTGAAAGAGGTTGGCTGGGTTGTACCGCAAACAGACGTTCCAACCTTGAGTAGCGCTTTGGATATCTTTTCCCAGTGGCCGTTTATATCCGACACCGTACCGTCCGGCAGGCATTCGACGAGTTGGTTTTGATAATTTCGTTTGACTTCTGGATCCACTAGCTTCTCAATGGCTAAGCGAGGTGTGCGCGTTTTGCGTACACCTGAAAAGCGCAATGAAAAGCAGCAGCGTACAAGTGCATGGTCGGAGTCCACGCTGGTGTTCCAGAAGGAGCGGCAAGCGGTGATCGACCCTCGCCACCGATAACTCACGGCGATGTGGTCTATTTGGGTTCGTCGCTGGTTTGTTGGTGGGCACCACGTTGTCAAGCGATTTCCGCTGTTCCGGAAATTCGTACTGCAAAGGAACAGTCTGTGATCGGCACACATCTGAAGTAAGCGGTCTCCGTTGTCCGTGCGTCTCGTGTCCAAACCAAGACGACCACCCAATCGGGCCTCAGCAGCGCTCAGTCTACCTACCTGGGCGTTCATATCACCAGCAACCACAACGATATCTGAGGTTTTAACCTGCTGTAGAAGGGCACCTAGAGCGTCATAGAAACTGTCCTTGGCAGATTCAGAGCTACAGTCAGTTGGGGCGTAAGCAGACACAATAAACAAGGTGCGATGGACCTCACTTCCTCTAGATTCTCTCACAGATGTTGCCAAACGAACCGCACAGAGGCGACTATCAACGGGTATCCAATCAAGCAGAGACGCTTCCGCTCGTTCACTCAGTACAATACCCACCCCAGCATATCCAGCTGCAGCGGCCTCTGCATCACCAGAGGTGCGCAGCCGGAACCTGGAAGAGAGCGAGGGGGCAGTCAGTTCGATCACGGTACTTGCGTCCTGCGTCCTTGTTTCTGACAGACAACATACATCAATGCTGAGGGAATCCAGCGTACGAGCAAGAGCCACCTGTTGACCTGCTTGCTTCAGTGAACGAACATTAAAGGTGGCTAAGTAGACAGGCTTTCGGGGTTTGAAAACAGACTTCGAAGTGTTTAGGGATGTAACGGAACTCGGACGTACACAATCTGCGGCTAAGTGTGATGTAGGGCGGGCAAACCGATCAGTCCTAGAGCTGGGACCTGCGGAGAAAGTATTAAAATTGGGGCGGGGGAGGGTGGAAGACGGAAAACGTGAAAGTGTAAGAAGGGAGGCGTCAGCAGTAGCATGTTTTCGCTTACCCGCCCTGCTGTATGCAGCAAGTAAGGCGACCCGGCTGATGGTACCACGCGACGGCCAATGTGGCATGAAAGTACTGTTAGTTGTGAATGTCATGGTTGTACGAGGGCTGATCTACTGCCAGGGCGCCCACACCTAGACAGGAGGACGATTAGGGTCCTCAACCAAAGGCCTTTGGGTCAAAATCCTAACCGCAAGTCAGCGGTGTTGGGCTGGAAATGCAAGTGCATTACCATTTTTACGGAACACGTCGCCACACATGTTCCAACCCCCAACCTGGAGGGCCAGGAGACTGTGTTCGTCAGACCTCTACCCATGGACCAACCTGGTATGAGAGACTCTGTGAGTATCACGCGGGCACCCCCCAGTATAGCTCAATGGGTCGCCGAGGTACACAAACCGCCACACCACGGTAAGGTCGTCTCTTCGTGACGGGCATATTCCAGGTTTTCGTCACTGGCTATTTGAACATTGGTGTTTTGGAGGCCTCCTGGCGTTCGTCTCATGATTTCATCTATCACGATGTCAAATAGGAATGGAGAGTGGGCATCCCTGACGGACACCGCTTTGTGTACAGAATCTTTTGGAGAGCTCGCCGTATACCCTCATACGTCCGGAAGTCTGGGGATGCACAGAGCTAATTACATTCACGAACTTCCGGGACATTCCTTGGTGGGCAAGCGTGTCAAGAAAAACAGATCGGTCGGCAAAGTCAAGTGTGCCTTGGAAATCCAGGAATCCTATAATTGTGTCACTCATACGTATGGCGCTGTTCTAGCACCTGACGGAGTGTGAAGATTTGGTCAGCGCAACTCATACCAGGCCGGAATTCCGCTTGCTGCTCTCGAGTCAGTGTTTCACGAGCCACTGTAAGTGACACCCACAGTCCCTGTGGTTACCACGCTTAGTACGAGCCCACTTTTTGAAAATGGCTACTACCACTGACTCACTCTAGTTGTCTAGGACAGCATCCCTTTTTCCCAATTACAGGCGAGATGGCCCAAGTGGTTAGAGCGCGAATTTACTGACCGGAAGGTCCGTGGTTCGAACCCGACCTCTGCCTCTCGACTTCCCCTGTCTAGGCTTGGGCAACCTGGCAGTATCCCAGCCCTCGTGCTTCTTTCGGGTGGCATGGCAGCTAGGCACCGGAAGGGTGCTACAGCTGAACGTTTTTTTTACAGGCAAACGGATCAGACGAACGCTGCTTGAGGACTTTCCAATCTTTGAACAATGAGGGTGGGAGGTCATCCGGACCTGCAAACCGGTGGCGCTAGAGAGAACATATGCAGTCGTAAACCTCCGAAGCCGTAGGTGGTTCCATGTTCACCGTCCGGGGTTCTATGTAAACTATGGGCTCCCAGACGAGTGGCAGCTGGTGGCTACAACAATTGTTGTTCGAAGTATTCGGTCCACCGGTCGAAGCGTTCTTCTTTATTTAAGATGGCCACTCTTTTGCGATTCTTGATGGTTTTGCTAACAGGTGGCTTCCGAGGACCGGTCGCAGGGACCAACTGAAATTATGTTCCGCATTCCCGGCTTCCTGGGTCACTTTTATTTCTATAGCTTTCTGTGTCCACCACAATTCACGGTCGGCTTGCACGCTCACTTTCACTTGATGTCCGATAATTCGTCGTATCAAGTTATGTTCGGGACCGGCTGGGATACTTCTCCGAGATTTAAGCAGTGCCACCGTCAGGTTTGATATCCATTGCTTGAGTGCGCCTGGTGGTGCCACGCCACAAGCAAAATTCCCAGTGCTGGTAATCTTGTCTCAGTATGAGTTCACATCTGATGGTGGTGAAAGACTCCAGAATACCATTCCGGTATACCTATAGCTATAGACGAACCTAGGCTCGTCTAACATCCGGATTTGCCAGCCCATCTTCGGTATAGCCAAAGTTGCTTTATTAAAGTTTCATGGGCTGGGGCCTCAATTACCATTCCAAAAGCGAAAGTACATAAACGGGATGGAATGTTGCAGTAATCTCCGTCGGCCGAATACCCAGAAATCTAGCGTGACGTGACCATTTTCTCCGCTTAGCAATCGACCGCAGCATTTTTCGGTCTTCCGGTGACCGGTCCGAACCGTCAGCAACCGGCCTATTGCGTGACGTTTGTAGTGCCAGACGCTTTCTTTTCATAATTTGCAGACAAAATTCAACCTCGAAGTTGTGGCTAGTCGGGATCCTGTTTGAGACCAAAACCGTCGATCGAAATTGCAGTATCATCTATCAACTTGTGAAAAACGCTGACAAAATGGGAACAGCCGAAAGAACTGAAATGTCCGGTATGTTATTTTCTAACTATAACCAGCTGTATGCCCTTTATTTATATGAATGAAGTCCCATGAGCAACTGCGGTGGTAGCAAGCACCGAAAATGCCAAGAAAGTGAGCGTCGTGACGTTTCGGGATGGCTCTGTCCAAGGTCACCAATCAAGTGTAAGAATAATCAAGTGTTTGAATTCAAACACGGTGCATTAATGCACCGTAAGTTCTCTGGCTACTGGAGAGTAGCGGAGGACCGTGAGATGTTAGAAGTAGTTTTATTTAGATCACTAGTGCTTCAAGGTTCTATACAACGTACAAGTTGCCTTGAGCCTGCAAATGTCGTTCCCACATGGAAAAAGGTTGATTCACCATTGTCACTCAGCATGGATGCTTCCTGATGTCGAACGTCAACGTAGCTTTTTGTGTACTTGACTTAAATTAGGTAGGTTATACCATCAAGTCCGACTAACTCTTTCACAAACTTCAATTTGGCCTGGTGCGCTCCAGCTTAGCCAATCAGGTCGCCCACAGACCACGTCTCCGATCCTGGGAGGTCAGTTAAGGTCAGTTTCGTCCCATTATTCCATCGTGGGGGGTGAAGAAACTCTCAGGTTCCTTAATCCCTGAACAGGTGATGATGTCAACACTCAAGAACAAAAACGCAGACTGAGGCATTCGCTAGCATTGCCACGAACCGCGACATCCCTGGGAATTTTGCTATAACGCATCGAGCAGCACACTGAGGCATACCACCGACAGTAAATCAATAATAAAAGTTAGGTCATTCCGGCCATTCATTTAACGAACTAGCGGTTTCAACCTGCCGAAGATATGCAGCCTCCACCGTCTGAAAAGCCTCAAACTGTGGCGTCGTCCAGTGAAACCTTGGTTGAGAATTGCCTGGCTTTTCATCAAATTGTTTCCTCAGAGTGCATCGAGCCCATTTAAACCGTCGGCGCAAGTTATCGTGGGGCAGAGTTCTAGGCTTTTGAACCAACTTGAATCTTCGACACTGATGCGCCTGTAAAGTTTTTTTCTCTTAAGTGGCTGGTGTCTAGATGCATGAACTCCCAGCCCAGCCTATCGTCACGTGCATTGCTAACAGAAGTCGTCAGTCTGACAAAACACCGACTGAGTAAGCGAGTAATTCTGATCCGAATTTGGTTTCTGCCCTGACAACACCGAAAAGCCCATGTCATTCTCCGCCATACAGGTTTTGAGGAAGCAGCCACAATGGACAATATTTGGCTAACAGATCACTTCCAGGGCCACGCGTTACAATTGTCCTGTGTGTACCATGACCCTCCCGAATACTTCTTACTATAAAGTCATGCCCAGATATTTAGATCGTTAGCACAGAACCATTTAGTTGAGCTACGTGCTATTGGAAGGCCACTAATATACCATGTAAACAGTTCGGATCCGCGCACTGAATCTTCCCCTCTCTTGCTTCTCATTGAGAGCGGCGTTGAAAAGTTTTCGTTCGCATCTACAGAGATCACATCAAGGCATTCGTCAGAATCAAAGGCTGCGCATATGTTCCTCTTGCTGTAAAAATTATGGATATCCCGACAAGCTCTCTAGTGCTGTAGACACCGCTCTTTCCCACTGTTTTTGGCGCAAAAATGCAACACGGACAGGTCCGTAGTTTTGTGGCTCATTCTGAGGCCACTCACTAGAGGCGAACCGAAATTAATTCTGCCAAAACTATGGGATACTGTAAGCTGCGAATTTTTCGCGAAGTAATTTGGATCCGGCTGCATGTTTCAGTGATATGTTGCTCATAGCCTTTTGGTTAAGTGAGCGAAATTTCAAGGTCGCTGACCACCGCTGATTCGCATGTGATCACCAGTTTACGAGACAGCACGAAAACAAACCTCAGGCTATATTAACCTTCTGCGTTGTTCTAAAAATAGGAGGTCACATTCACAAAAGAGTCAGTGTAAATTCCACCGAGGTGGATGGTTGAGTAACATATGCAGGAGCTATACTCGTCAGACATAACAAATTGGATGGGATTGTTAACCGAAATTCAGTACATCAGAGTTTATTTGGGGAGCGCAACTTGCGTTCAATATATTAACATGGTTCAACCTGAAGCATCGCGCAGTGCTGATGAGGATATACATCTGACTCAATCATCTCTGATGACCTCTGATATGCGCAAATAGTCAGGCAATGATGCATCGTTTTCAGATATCTACATGCGAATTGCAAAATCCTGGTGATGGATCTTTCGCACTGGAAACCATGACGTCAGTAAGCTTGATTGTGTCATAAAGCACAACGACATCTCCGAAAAAGGACACACCGTTGACCTTGATCTTGATAACCATACGCTTTTTCGTTTACCCCGGTTCCTTATCATGACCGCCTGGACGGTGTCTATGTGTGACGCTGACCGAGGTCACAGATACGCATGACTGCCTAATGCAACGGCCAACGATTGCCTTTCCTCGCCATATGCGTGTTCGCTTACCCTGGCGTTTTATCGCAACCGCTATATTCGTGCCTGTGTACGACGCCGCCCACGACGCCTATCTATAACGGCCTAATCCAACAGCAAAAGATGGTCCATCATAATCATACATGTCGTCCGTCTGCCGAGCCCAGGCCTATTTATTGGTTGCATGAGTACAAACGTAGTGTAGTCAATCCAGTTCTCGTCTTCATTACCCTGCTTCAACTCGACGGGGTTACTGGAAGGAAAAGTGCATAATCAATTACAACTCATGTGCATCTTCCGCAATATCAGTGAAAACACATAATTGGACAAAGTTGCGGAGGGCCACCTCAAAAAGTGCTTAATAATTCCCATTGCCCACAATGCCTGATTGGTGTCCACACTGAAGCTCGAGTCTTACCGTTAAAAAGGTAGACTCACTACTTGTCCAATGAGCGATCCATGTGTACATGACCTGATTTAATTACAAGATTCAATGATCATGTGCATTACTGGACGCAGCGAAGTTGAACCTAAACAGGAGTGTATTAAAGTCAAACAGAATATCAAGCGGTGTAGACATGATCCCTAGGATTCAAGGACCTCATACGTCTTCCAACCCATGTTCCACCGGTGCCTCTGATTTTGACCTTTACTTCATGAAATCCATCAAGCAGCACTGTTGTCTGCCTGTAGCTGCTGGTTTGGACGTTTCCCGAGTGTCGATTATATGGCAAAAAATTACGCTAAGATGACGGTAAACCTTGCGTCATTTCGACCTTTCGTCTGTGAAAAAATATTATATATACGCATATGTTTATACATTGGATAACCTGATGGCACTGCTGCGTATATGGCTTACATCACATTGCAAAGCTGGAGCCACTGTCGTCATAGTTGGGAATGCAGCGCACCAAAGCCAACTTCATCAGACAAACATCACACAAACATCAGTATGTCATGGTGGGATAAATCGACGTTATTGAAGCCTTCAGTACTGCAGAATTTATACCCATCAACCAACATTAAGCGACTGGGTATGATTAACAAACATGGTACTGGTGACTGCGGAAACCTGTGTCGACAAAATTTTGAAAGCCTTTAAAGAAACCAAGTTCTTTTGACGAAATTTAACTCTAGAATATAAATGTTATCAGACGCTTTGAGTACTTGTATCACTTCTGTATTCCTGTTTCAAGCATCACTGTTTTTCGACTGATTCATATGGAATGAGATGCATATGTGGAATACGTTGAATTCTATTTAGCAAACATGTCACAGCAGCAGTTCCTGTTTACGATTTTAGTGTATGTTTCATTTACGCCGCCCACGACGCCTATCTATAACGGCCTAATCCAACAGCAAAAGATGGTCCATCATAATCATACATGTCGTCCGTCTGCCGAGCCCAGGCCTATTTATTGGTTGCATGAGTACAAACGTAGTGTAGTCAATCCAGTTCTCGTCTTCATTACCCTGCTTCAACTCGACGGGGTTACTGGAAGGAAAAGTGCATAATCAATTACAACTCATGTGCATCTTCCGCAATATCAGTGAAAACACATAATTGGACAAAGTTGCGGAGGGCCACCTCAAAAAGTGCTTAATAATTCCCATTGCCCACAATGCCTGATTGGTGTCCACACTGAAGCTCGAGTCTTACCGTTAAAAAGGTAGACTCACTACTTGTCCAATGAGCGATCCATGTGTACATGACCTGATTTAATTACAAGATTCAATGATCATGTGCATTACTGGACGCAGCGAAGTTGAACCTAAACAGGAGTGTATTAAAGTCAAACAGAATATCAAGCGGTGTAGACATGATCCCTAGGATTCAAGGACCTCATGCGTCTTCCAACCCATGTTCCACCGGTGCCTCTGATTTTGACCTTTACTTCATGAAATCCATCAAGCAGCACTGTTGTCTGCCTGTAGCTGCTGGTTTGGACGTTTCCCGAGTGTCGATTATATGGCAACAAATTACGCTAAGATGACGGTAAACCTTGCGTCATTTCGACCTTTCGTCTGTGAAAAAATATTATATATACGCATATGTTTATACATTGGATAACCTGATGGCACTGCTGCGTATATGGCTTACATCACATTGCAAAGCTGGAGCCACTGTCGTCATAGTTGGGAATGCAGCGCACCAAAGCCAACTTCATCAGACAAACATCACACAAACATCACATCATCACAAACGTCACACATTTCTCTTTTCTGCTCTCCGAAGAATTGACACAAAATAAACCTAAAAACATTGAAGCATATTGTCCTTCACTGACAGCATCCAAGACTTGCGCTTATGGGCTCTTTGGGCCATGCAACACTTGTTGATTCAAGCCGATAGCAATGCTCCGGGAACTGGTGATCTTTTCTCTTACAGTCACCATCCATTTTAAAAAGGTTACTGTCCAACTCACCTAGAGAACTCCTATCCCCCGTTCTATCCCCACCAGTCGTCGTGTTCGCTGCCACTTACTTCAAACCCTCCAAATTCTTATACTGTTCTTATACCCAAGCTTCTTATACTATAATAGCAGTATGTTGGGCAGCCTAGCCAGCCACTGCTTGCTGAGCTATTAATCATAAATTAACCCCTCCTATCTCAGTCAGCCACTTGTTGACACCACTGTTAGTACAATAAACTTGAAGTATTTTTTTATTATTGAACCACATCCCATGTGATATCTTCTCGTGATTCGGTTTCATCAGACGAGGAAACCAAGTTTTTCCCTTTTATCAGCAACCACCCTAATTCTAGTTGATAATAATGGAAATATCGATGCACCCTTCGCATAAGCGAATGAACGGTGGCGTCTGGTTCTTTTATTGTTTATTCCTCTACAGTCAGATGCATCAATCCCTGACCACAAATTTCTGTGTGAGAAAAGCTGTGATGTGCACTTCAAATAAATACGACGTAGACTGACAAGCAATTGCTTGAGTACGTAGTACCTACTGCTTGACCTTTTGTTTGGTTTAAATGAAATTACAGGCGACGTACAACCTCGAATTTAGGCTGATGAGACTTCTTATTGTTTTCCATCCACAAAGACTGTCATGGACCTCTATACTTGAAGAATCACCGTCTCCTGATTCTCCCATACTATGAACAATGCACGCAAGACAACGACCTACTTCTTGAGTGGAATGTTTGGAGGACCCACAAGACGCGTAATATTTGTGGCCCCAGTGAGCTGCGCTATCTTGCGATCTTTGCCAGTTAATTTATTACAGTCGACTGAACAATCTAAATTACGAGCAAAGTGGAGCCAACTTGACCTTTGTGGGCAACATACGAACTTGTGAGCACGAAGGAAGATGTTATTCTGGCTGTAGGTCAAGACCACTGGGGCGTTACGCCAAACTTTGAATACCCATGTGTTCTTTTCTTCAACACAAGTTCTGAATGTCTTGTTGTCATGAAGCTCGTGTTTTCAGGAAACGTGAAGGCATTGGCTAGTAATATAAACTATAATTACCTATTGCAACAAAACCGCGCAGGCGTAGAACCTGCATGAAATAATCACACCTACAGAAAAAAATAATAGAGAATTATTATTGATAGACAGTAAAACAGTAATGTTCAAAGTCCCGTTTGACCAGCTTGCGTGAAAGATATACAATGGTTTCCGCTGCCGCACAACGTTGAAGAGCAGATGGGTTTTACGGCAGGAGAAACCCCCCGTCATCCGCGTACCCAAGAAGACTTTACAGTAACCAAACAAAAATGTAACTTAGAGGCAAGTCTTAGCTTTGTCTTCGCAAGGTAATTCGCCTTGGGGACTCACCATGAACTTCCGTTGGTTTGTCGCACATGAGGCACAAAAATGTCGGAGTGCCGGGTGGCCTTCCGCTGAAGCTGCAATGCAGCCAGGGCTCCACTCAATCGTACACCCGTCTCAGGAGCCCTCGGACGAATTGCAGATACCGCAGATATAAGCTACAAGTGTGACAAATCTGGCTCTTTCTTACGGTGCACTACAACAGATTCTTTCGGGTGCCATTCTGTGTGATGTCATTGGGGGTGCTAAGCCGGTGGTTGGAAAGCACAGACACCTCAATGCCTATCGCGAAAATCCTGTTATCGCGGTCAGATAAAAATCTTAGAGTCATCTGTGACGCCTTCAGTCGACGACGCAACCTGAGCAAACCTGACAGGCAAATTTTCGCAAGCACCGACGGCTCGCAGCAGTCAGACGGAAAGAGACGGACAATCGTCTATCAAGTACATGATGAGATATTTCGAGTAGCACTCAGTTTAGAACGGTCGTCTTTCGGAGCATCCGGTACTAACACTTGCATTAGCAGCCAACGTCTGAACATCGTTCAGCGGCACTAACCACCTGCTGTATCCAACCAACGGAACAAATGACTCTCCACTGTACTCACTGCAAGAGCCACACGGCGACATTTGAATGAGCAGAGGCTTGTATGCCAACATGGATATTTCATTGGCTGTCCAAAGTGCAGCTCGTTGCCATTGCCGATTTCGTGCAACGGACCAACTCAAAACTTTTACGACGGGCCCGCTTGGAGGACATATGACCCAAACAGTCTAAATGAGACAGCAGAGTCGCGACTTCGTTCGGCCGCACCCCAGTGGCTCACTAATGAGGATGATTCAGTTGAATTCCACTTAATGCAGCTATGGGTTCGTTCAACCCGATTCTCTGTTTCGTTACCAAGGGTGGCGGTATGCTTCCGAATTTGTCGGTCGACCAATGACAGAGGCATTGAGGATCGCCTCCTCCAGGTTACTCAGTAGCGACTTACTCTTATCTACCACGCTCGGGCTGCCAGCGTTTACCGGTGATTTCGCACAAACTGTCCATAATATTCTTGTGACTCACTACTGATAAAGGAGTGAAACGCGCTAATAACAACACCACTGCAATTGGTGATTATCACATGCCACAGGTGGTAACCGCCTCGTTCACACTGATAACACGACTCAGCTTGCACATCACCGTACTCCGCAAACAAACCACACAGCCGCAAGGAGGTTAACGACAGGACATTCAGACTACCATTGTCACAAGCACCGCTGTCACGGCTGAAAATGTACGCGAGGTTACTCGGATACCATGCATATCACTAACAGAATTATTCGAGCAGCGCGGGACCTGAAAATCCTCGCCTCTCCATCCAACTCCATAGTTTTTCCGGATATGGTCACGGGTTTTCATGGATGACCTAAAACACCTCAGCGAGCCAATAGCTACATGTTTGTGTCTCTCAAATAGAGGGCGGGTGCTGGCCATTCAGGCCCTCACAGATCGTGCTAATGGTACGGGGTAAAGCTAACCGTCACAAAGCGAGTGTTCAGGTAATCCGTTTCCATGAGGGACAGGCAGTCAAAACTGGCTTACCTGAACATAAGCGCATTGAATGATTATGCTGACAATTGTCAACATGACGACGCTCAAGCTTGACAGTGTTCCAGTGTAAAAGGGGCGTGTACACATTTACGGAACATGAAAGCATGACATACAGATTGCGCAAAAATATAACCGGACCCCTGTCCATGGTTCGACGCCGATAAACTTTGCCGGCGGAAAACACATGTGCCTCTTTCCCGCTAGAATCTGGACATAAATTCTACAAGAGAATGACTGCGTAAGTAGTCTGGCCTCTGCCTTATCACATTTATTTTGTCCATCGATGCGTCACGTGCACCCGCAAGACACTAAACTACAATCAAACCTCACTTGACAACATTGTAAAGTACGATTGCTCTGGCATTATGAGCACTATTCCTGCCGTGGCTGATGAATAGCCAGACGCGTTCGACATTACTTCGCAGGGACCCAGATCGCACGAAAAACGAGATATAAATTAATAATTGTGGTGCCTCACTGGCAACCCTGAAATTCTCGCAGCCTGGACCAGACCACAAGTCGCCGACTCTGTTCACAAGATACATATTCGCATAAGCGCTGCATGAAGCATCAAGTTATCTTCAATTATGATATAGCACGCTAAAAAAGGTTCCTAACAACTGTGCTGCGGTGCTGTTCGCCGAACGATTTCACCCAAGCCGCTCACTAGAAGCACACCCAAATTATTTTCGCCGGACCTGTGGGGTTTTCGAGTTAGTCCAATCCATTTACACCTGTAGGTGATATGTTGCTCATAGCATTTTGTTTAAGTGAGCGAAACTTCAAGGTCACGGGCCATCACCGATTTGCACATTGCTGCCGGTTTACGGGAGATAAAACACGAAATCGCACTTCACCATATTTTGGCGCTCTTTAAAGAGAAAATAACATCTACAGTATATCCAATGCAAATTCCACCCGGGAAAACCGGCCATCAACGTTCGTTTGTTCTATACTCCCCAGATTTAACGGACGAGATAATGTTGTTCAGCGAACCTCGTCACAAGACATTTTCTTATGGAGCTCAGCCTCCATTAAGTGTAACATTGTTAAAAACGGCACGAATTGTGCAATGGAGATGCGAGGGCTATCTCTGTGGATGATTGCCTCTTTCAGCTATGCATAACTAGTCCGTGGACAACACAGCGGCAGGGGGTAACCTTCGATAAGTTACCAACACAATGGTATCACTTCTGTTAGGAATATTACTCACCATAGATGGAATACATCATAAAGCTGTCATCATGATAACGGTAATCGTTTTCACTCACCTTGACTACTTATCGTCACTGCAGCATGCTAGGTCCGTGTCAATGTGCGGCGCTGATTATGAGGCCCCACCACAGGATAACTTATCGAAACGGCTAATGACGACTAGTCATACTTATAACTGTATTCAATATCGCCTCCCTTCGCTACGTAGCGTAAATGCTACGCCTGTGTCCATGTGTGAAGCTGATTATGAGGCCTCACCTATACACGGCGACCTAATTTAATGGCCAATGACGGTCTTTCATAATCATAACTGTACGCGTTTTAAATCATCTCGGATACTTGTTATAACTGCCAAGCCCACTTCTATGTGTGACGACGCTGCTTATGGGCCTCGCCTATGTACAATGACCTAATCCAGTGACCGACGACTGTGTCTCACACACACTTGTACGCGATGTCGCTTATCCCTGCTACCTATAGTAAACACCAGGCCATAATCTATGTGGGCCGTTGAAAATAAGGCACCAACTATGCGTGGTATCCTAATCTAACGTCCAAAGTGGGTCTGTCATACTCACAACTGCAGTCGGTATCGACTACCTTGGCTACTTATGGCAATTGCTAGGCCTGTGTCTATGCACAACGCCGAATATGAGGCGCGAACTAGGCTCAGCAGCCTAACCCGATGGCCAACGACGGCCGTCACGCTTCTAACCGTACTCAAATTCGCCTATCGTGGCTACTTATAGTAATTGCAGGGCCCGTACACATCCTCGTAACTGACTAGTGCCCCATATACACAATAGACTAGTCCAACGACCAACGGCGGTCCTTCATATCTATACATGTCATCCGTTTGCCAACCCCACGCCTAAAATACACAACCACCTTTAAAAATCATGTTTCCATTTATTGGCTGTATCGGCACAAAAGTAATATGTGGTCAATCCAGTTCTCAGTTGCAGGAAGCCGCTTTTACTCGACAGGATTTCTGAAAGGAAAATGTATAATCAATTACGACTCGTACACACTCAGTGCACATCCTTCAAACAAAGTTGTACTGGCCAACTCACCAAGCCCTTACTAAATCCCTTTGCCCACAATTCCAAATGGGTGTCCACACTGAAGCTGCAGTCTTACTGTTATAAGGGTAAACCCATCACTTACTCAGTTAGTTCCGTGCATCGATTATTCAATAGCGGTATTCGGCAACCCTATGCATTATTGGGCGCAGCAACGTTAAAGCTAAAGAGGGGTACATATATGTCGGTCATAGACTGGGTGGTATAGACCGGAGCCTGGGATCCAACGAATACGTGCGTCATCATACGTGCACCCATGGATGCAGGGTAACGAGGGCCTATTGAGTGGGCGGGTACTTGGTGTCAAGTCTGCTCAATACCCGGCAATACCCGGTTTGGACGCGATGTTCACGGATTCACGGATTGATACACAGGAGCGAGGCTTTTGCCCAAGTTTCCCGGGTCGGTTTTGTTCTTGTCGTTCAGCAGCTGTCGTTCACCTGAAAGGCACAAGTGAAAAAGGGTGTAGCACTGCTCTTTAAGTTCTCAGCGCGGGGCAGTATGTTTGCCAGCGCGAGGACTCGCGTAAATAAGTGTCTAACAGTGTTTTGAACTGAGTTCTAGAGGGAGCGTGGACAACTGTCTCAGGAAGGTTATTCCACGCAGCAACTACCCGAAATGAGAAAAAGTTTGCCTAATGAAGGTGTGCGCTCTGAGCCTTAAAATCTTCTTACCATGTCCCCGCCGTGTTTGCTGGGTCAACGGTGAAACGCCTGTTGGCCAAGCCTTGTTCAAACAGGGCGTAAGTAAGAATTAAGTCCCCTCGGAGGCGACGATACTCCAAGGGAAAGAGGTCGAGCACCACGAGACGCGTTTCGTAGTCCATGGACTTGAGACCGGCAACCATTTTCGTAGCAGCTCGCTGGACAGGCTCAATGAGGATTACGCCTTTCGTGCGTCCTGAGTAGACAACCGGGTTGGCATATTCAAGGAGCGGTCTGACATAGGCCGTAGAGTATTTGGAAGTTCGTGCGAGTAATACGAGAGAAGGTACGCCGAATCATCCGTAGAACAGCGAATGCCTTCTGAGCCGATTTCTCAAGGTGCAGTGAGAAGGACAGGTTTGGAGAGCCAGATACCCAAATCTTTTTGGCATCTATCCTCGTGATGTCTTCTGGTCCTTCCTCACCATGCATGACAAAGGAGTTCGCTGAGTCTCCTCCAAATGACATATGGACGCACTTTTCGTCATTCAGAGGAAGTGCCAGTCCAGCGACCACTGCTTTGCAGCGTCTACATCAATTTGGAGGGCACTGGCAGTGGAACTCCACGATTTCAAGTCGTCCGCAAAAGTAGACATGGACTTGAAAGAACATCTGGAAGGTCATTGACGTATATCAGAAACAGCAAAGGTCCCAAAACGGAGCCCTGAGGAACTCAATGGAGACCGGCGCCGCAGAAGAGTAGGTCGAGCCTACTTTCACTCGGAATGATCTGTCTGATAGGAATGCCTTGATCCAGTGTGGGATTTTCCTTGAATCCCGTAAGACTCGAGTTTGTGGAGCAGAGGACGTGTGGGACTCGATCAAATGCTTTTGAAAAGTCGAAAAATATGGCATCCGATATGAGTCCCTCGTCCTTGGCTTGGGTTAAGCTGTCCATAAATACGAGCATGTTTGTCACGCAGGAACGGTTTGGGAGAAATCCGTGTTGAGTTTGAGAAATCAAGTTGTTGGAAGTAAGGTGATCTAGAATGGCTCGCTTCAGAATGCGTTCCATCACCTCGCATGGCACGCTAGTGAGGCTTATAAGCCTGTAGCTGCCAGGCGATAGTCGGTCACCAGTTTTGTAGATTGGCGTGACAATCGCTTCCTTCCAATGAGGGAAGGTGGCCTTCGTCAAGCGACTGACGAAACAGCAGATGGAAATGAGTTGCCAGTGTGTACGACGTTTCCTCCAGGATCCTTGGGTGGACTTCGTCGGGCCCCAACGCGCAGAATGGGTTGATTTTGTGCAGGAGTTGACGAATGTCCTCCACCGTGAATACCTGTTGAGGCCGTTCGTTGGTACCTTCTAGGTACGATGTGACGATGGATTGAGAACGCTGGGACTGAATACAGACCTGCATAGTGATCTCTGTAGAACTCAGATACCACTATTGGGTCACTCGTGGGTTCCCGTTCCTGTCCCTCAGGGAGAACGCGGATGGTTTCTTCGGCGATGCCGCATGTATGAACAGCATTTTTCCATTCTTCCGGGCGAGGTCTAGAATGGTGGCTTGTTTTCGTATGTTCCATTGGCGGATTTCCATTTACAGCGGTTCCGCATTTTACGAAATGCCAGCTCATCTTCTGTGTCTCCTGTAGTCAACTTTTTGAGAAATAGTTGTGACCTCTTTCCAGAAGACGCCGGATCCTTTTGGGTAGTTTACGGCTCGTCCGACTGCGTGCTGGTGTTTTTGGGACGAACATCGCGTCAGCCTCGTGAACTTTCTGGACAATAGTCCTATATAAGTCTTCCACTGAGGCTGGCCCCAGTTTAACTTGGTTAAGAAAGATGCGCATTCCCGAAAAGTCTGCACGGCAGAAGTTTCGAATCCACGTTTGGGGTTCGGGATTTCTGGCCCAATAGCAGATGAAATCAAAGGTGAGCACACAGTGGTCGCTATGTCCCAGTGGAGCGTTAATTGTCACCTGATCAACGAAATGTCTTTCGTTGGTGATGACCAGATCCAGGAGGGACGGTTGTTGGCCCGCGCGGTATCTGGTGGGTGCAACGACATGTTGAGTCCAAGCGCTCTGTTGAACGACTTCGGTCAACGCCGCTGCAAAGGGTCCACTTGATCCGACGCACTGGAACTCCGTCCAGGGGGCCGAGCGTTGAAGTCACCTACCAGCAGGAGATGAGTGAAGTGGTAGCTGGAGGAGAGTTGCCCAAGGGTTCGTATGAGGAAGTGGTCATCTTCCGGAGGACTCGAGGGGCTACGGTAGACCACACCGAGAAGGAGTATCTTACCCGCGCAGCGGGACTTGAAGCCACAGTGCATCACAAAAGGTGCAGGAGTGGTATCAGAGAGGACAATCGGGATTGGCAGGGCCGCATGTAAGTATAAAGCAACCCCACCAGCTCTCCCTCGTTTTGAGTCAGCTCGAAAAATAGAGTAGCCGTCTATTGAGATCTCCGCGTCAGAGATATCTGGTGTGAGCCAGGTCTCTGTGAGTGCGATAATGGACGGCTGTTCAAGACAAACTGACTGTTTAATGTCACAAAGTTTGTTGAAGAGGCTAAGACAGTTTGTGGACAAGCATTTCAACACTGTCTCTGCTGCCTCCGAAGGTGAGGAGCCGAGAGTTGTGTAACCAGGGAGGTTAGCAGACTTAATAGCTGCACGTCGGGTTTGAGTCGAGGGCTCCGAAGGGACCTCTGAGCCATATTTGTCTGCTCCCTCGATTGGTGGTTTCGTGGGTTGCTTTTCATTTGCAGGGTTTTTGCCCTGTGGGAGCCCGGTTTGCGCGGGCCTATTAGTGGTTACGTTGGACGAGTTTTTCCCGTGGGCGAAAATTTCGACCATTGCTACTTGTAGCCCTTTCTTTAACTTCTTCTGGACGGCCAGGTTCGCTGTTGCTCAATGGGCGATCTCGCGTCTGTTTGGCTTCTTGGGCATTTTGGCGCGATTTGGTCGGAAAGGTGCCTCTGTGATGCTTTGAGCGCTGGGTGGCAGCACCGGGTAGTTCTTTGGTGGTGCTCCCATGAGGCTGGTTTTCTCAGAGGACTGCACCTTGAAGCCAGCCAGCAGTTTTCTGATTTGGCGAGTTGTATATGGCTTGTTTGGCCGCAGTCGCCCTTTCGCGCCTGTGTGGTCATCCGAGTCACCCGCGATCAGCGTGGCCAACTGGGTGTATGAGGGACTATTTGGCTCGCCGTGGTCAGGCTTGTGGCTTTGATTGTCATGGTCCTGGGCAAGAGTTGTGTCCACAATCAAAGAGGCTACTTTAGACGGAGTGGAGCTAGAGATTGGCAATTTCACAGCCTCAGTGGATGTACGGTTCCCGCAGCATTCCCCGATGTCGACGTCAGCGCATGTGGTTGGTTTGCCGGTAGGCTTCACCACGACTCCGCTCGTCTGACCCAATCCAGCTCGGTTGTAGCTTGGGTGTGGAGTTCACTGTTGCACCTTTGACGTCTGTTACGGAAAGAAGTGCTGATAACTGTACGTACTTTGGGCGCTCCGTACGTGAGGCTTGCCTCCTCAGAGCGTCACTGCCTATAGAATTCGAGGGTCCGCGGCGGTTGAGTAGAAACTGCTCCGGAGTCGCGGTCGTTTACCTCGGCGTGCTTTCAGGAGCACAAGGGGCTATAACTACAATTGGTTTGGCCTTAAGTTTGGGATCGGCCGAATTGGCGCCATCCGGAAGCTTTTTCCGCACCTCTTCCCTAGAACTGCTGTGGCTGGCTTCCGCGCGTCTAGAGGGCGATCCTCAGATAGACGCCTGATCGTCGGATTTGCCTTTTACGCTGACAGCCCGACAAAACCTTCTGTACGGCCGACGGCGAGGAAAGGGTAACGAGAAGCCCGAGTGTTCGCTTGCTTCCTTCTGGCGTAACCAGTCTGCGTGAAGCGATTCGTGGTCAGGCTTTGAGAGGACACCGCCAAGGAGCGATTGTGCCTGCTTCGTTGGCGTGACTTTTCTAGAGAATGACCCCCAGATTATCAGTCTGCTCTCCACGCGTCTGTCCACTCAGAGACGCCGTGGCGGTCTTTATTGCCGCATCGGAGAGCTGGATAACCTTTTTCGCAGCCAGCAGACCAGGGGTGGATGAGTGCAAGGTACTCGTTCAGCGAGGAAAGTTCCTTCAACTTTCGTCCAGATCGCTGCATTTTTAGTGTTTGCGTCTGTCAGAGCTTTGAGAGAAGCTCGAGTTTCGTCGCGAGTACATCGATTAACGAGGAGCACTTACACTGGTCTGTGTGATTCGGTAGTGAGGAATTGGTCTTGTTTTTATGGCTTTTCCCTAGTTGGGGAATGCATTGCACCCTTAATGTAGAGGCAGCTGGCGCATACAAACGGGTCAGGAGAGTTAGCCGGTTGGCTTACCTGGTCGTCCTGTAAACCCGTGCATTTAAAGTGCCACCAGGCCTTGCAGGTGTGGCATTGCATACCCCGTCTCACGTTCGATGGACAGCCATTTCGCCCACATCTGTTGTGGACCATCGATGACTGCAGAGAGCAGCCTGCATTGACTAGTGACATGAGTGCGACTAGATGCAGAGTAGAAACTGGGTGCAAAGTAACAGGGGTTATATCGTAAATGTTATGTTGGTGTGAGAAAATTCAACAAATAACACGTATAAACTCTGTAAATAGTTTGAATATTGAAAGAATTCTTTCACGAATTAGCACGAGGGAAAAACGAAACCAATTTCGAACGTACCGCGAGTTGGTTTGCTGTGTTGCTGTTGTTTGCTGTGTTCCATCACATCTGGTCAGGGACTTACATCCCCAGAGATCCCCAAACGGACCAAAAAATACCTGCGATCTTATATTGGCTTCGTCCTACCTCTGCAAATTCCCTTGGCCAACTCAAAATCCCCGCTGCTCACAGAATTGCACTTCAAGCCCAATCATCTCAAACGTGACGTCCGTTACGGGCTGTCCAGAAACCGAAGTACGGCAGTGCAGTGATGGCACGGCACTGCCATACCCAGTTTGATACACACCGCAACTAATCCCTTCCTACTCTCGACTGTTTTCGCCCACTCGGTCCATTACCTGCAACTACGAAGAAACTCATGCTTAATTCTGAAAGTAATCTTATGATCATGCCTGCATGCTGGTCTCGATTTGCGACAATGCCTTGACGAATCGTAACTACAATAACAACCCTAAACGACTCACTCAAGATGTTCGTGTACAGGCTGACCACGGACCCAATTACGGCTTTGCGATGACGGTACCGCGACTAACATACCCGGTCTGATGGACTGCCCGTAGTTCATCATATCAACAATATTTACCGGATGAGGGTGTTACGTGCGTCCAAAAGATGGTTTCATTCCTTCTAATTTGTGCCAGGACTTGAAAGCGCTGGCCACCTTATTGTGCTGTATGCTTGTTCTGCTCATAAACACTAATTCTACCAATATCACTGTTGATGGTTCGGTATAGCCTTGCGCCTGATATGGCATGTACTGACCACTATAAAAAACAAAAACTTACTAGCTGTGACGAATTCCTTAGCTTGGTTTTGCAGGACATCTGCCACAATGACAGGAGGCTTTTTCATACACAGGTCGTGAAAAGCCGCTCAATTTTGAGATTGCTGCGACACAGAGGGCGAAATTATTGTCCTTGTCGTTTCGAGATTATTTCCAAACGCAATGCAAAATAAAACACGTGAAGAAACCGGATCTTCCACAAATTCATCACCGTCATCAGATGTACATCACGCGAAGCCGTTGGCAGCCATAAAAATATAAATTCCGCGCCCATGGTCGACCTGGAGTACGTTTAAACAACTTTCAACAAAACTGCACCCGCATCGAATGATCTCAAGGGACCGAATAAATTCTATCAAATGCTGAAACTTTATGTCAAATGTTTCCTCCTCCGAACCATGGTTTCAGAGAAATTTTGGTTGTGCATCTAAGGCTCGTCATCGTTTTGTCATTTGAATTCGGATCGCGCGGTACACAATATCAAGTGCGACGTTTATGTGGCGCTCAGAATGGGCATTTCGGCAGGGTGCTCCATTTCGCATATGGTCCAGGAAGGGGAACAACGCATCTTCAATATTGTCGCCGCAGGCTGTCAATTTGCGCAAAATTTTGTTTAGATTACCTTCGTTACCCTCTGGCCCGCTGCGCTCGAGTAGCCCTCGGATGTCCGGCGTGTGGCCGTGTTGTGCTCCGCTGCTGGTGAATGCGGATTAAAAAACAATCAAATCCGTACTTGTCGATCTGTACCAGTCATCGACAGCAGGTCGGGTGTGATATGTTGCAACTGGTTATATTGGGTTCTAACTAATAGATGTCCTGGCTTCGTGTTCCTCACATACCTAGGTACGGCATCTAGTTGCTTGTCTGGTGATAACCCGCATGTCATCCAAAGATTCCCAAACGAGCCGAGTTCTGCGCTTTGCGCTTACGGTAATGATTGTACCAACCAGTGTGATGACCTAGAATAAAGTCAGATTAGCATTTACCGCCACTTTACGAAACATTTGATGTCCTCGTGTAGTAGTATGTCCTCGTGTGTAGTATATACAACTTCCCTTTGAGCGGCATGAGGCACTGCAATGCACAGGTTTAGGCATGGCCTGCCCTATCTAAACGCTACTCAAAATCTCGTCAGTAAGGGCACATTCGCATTCATCGGTTGATAAAAGGGGAGAGTTTTCGGGAGCAATTTTTTGGCAGTCTAGAGTCTTTCAGACGCTTCACTCAAAAGCCAGTGGGAAATTCCTATCCACCGCTGTCTTCGGGTATATTTTTGGCTTTCATCTAGCTCTGTATAATGTTCTCGGTTGCACTTTTTCGTTTGTTTTGGAGCTTTTAATTGCCTAGAGCCTGGAGCGCTGTTGATGCTGGTTGGTCGCTACGCATTGGATTATTGTAGCCGGGCTGTTCTGTACAATGTGTGAATAGCTAGTAGGGTCGAACTTATCGCCCGCGACCGCTACTGTTTGGTCGATGTAGGGGTTTGTGGCCGTGCGTGCCCACGTTAGCGTCACGTGCGGAATAAACCACCTGTCTCATATTGCTCACTGTTGCCCACAACTGTGAATATGCTCAAAAGCTCTCTTGCTGACAAGCTTAAGACACCTTCCGCATTGTCCATACAGTACCGTGGCGTCATGCGGCCACTATGAAAGCTTCATAGGATCGACAGGTGGGAACTTTAGGATTAAAATGAAAGCAGCCAACCACTCCGATTCCCACCGCACCGCAGCGGCTACTTTGATACGGACCAACCCTTTTGCGTGTATCCGGTTCAATTTAAACACTTGAAAACTCTTGATATGCACGCCGAAACAGGACCACTTAGCATATTAACTTCCCCACTTATAATAAACCAATATGGCCGTTTACCAGACCCAAAAGGTCTGGCTACCATCTGACAAATCGGACTTCGGGTGTGGAGTTGCATTCAATTCCAGGGCTGATGGTGTTCTGTCAGATTGACTTCCACTAAACAGTTTTGGTACTGTACAACTATCTGGTTGAAGTAGAAACAATGCAATTTATTGGGGCAGACGGTACCCGTTTTTCGCCCGACGGACGACAGTTCCAAAGCTGTGAGAGATGGGTTATATCGAGGTTCCTAACAGACGCTTCGACGGGTAGAGGGGGAAGATCGTCACCATTAGGGCGATATCAGCACGCAAGCTGAACTGCTAAGCCCGGGGGGATACGTTTACGTGGTACCCTCAGGGTCCATGCTCTCCGAACAGCGAAGGTGGACTGACTTCTTCAGCTGTTGGCTCGACATCGTCTGTTCTTATTCAGTTCGAACTTTCAAGTCGGGTTATCACCAACCCCGAACCAGTCACGGATTTGGTTGCGCAATTTTGCCTTCCTTTACAGGCGTAGAGCTTCTAATGAAGATTGGTGTTTCTTCTGGGATCCTTAACTTGATTCCGCTCACACCATTTTGCTGGTTTGCTCATCAGTTCGTTTTCAACAGAGATCACAGGCTGCTGCGAGTTCATTCACCCCATCAAGTCCAATCGGTCTCTGTCCCTCAGCAATGTCGAAGTGATTTAGCTAGGAAGCTACCAGAAATGCACAGCCATGTTGAGGGATAATGGTTGAAGGGTGAATCGGAGAGTGAAACCTATGCTCCTAAATTGTGGGCTGCATGCCCAACTCATCCGGCCCGACCAAAGGAACGGTGAACATCATCAAGATAAGGAAAGAGTATTACTGCCAGAACTGCACTAGCGACCACACAGATCCCTCAAACACCGGATGATCCAGAGCATAATAACAACTAAAGTCGGATAGACGCAGGAAACAGCCATCTCCGTTTCAGCTGATTAGACCACGAGAAGGCACTTAACACTGAAACGACTTGCGAGAAAAATACAACAATTTTTTCGTAGAATTTCGAGATTGCTTGGTGGTTAGAGCGCGAATTTACTGACCAGAAGGTCCGTGGTTCGAACCCGACCTCTGCCTCTCGACTTCCCCTGTCTTGGCTTGGGCTACCTGGCAGTATCCAAACCCTCGTGTTTCCTTTGGGTGGCATGACAGCTAGACACCGGAAGGATGTTACAGCTGAACGACTGGTTGCCTTATTGATTTCTTCGTAGGACTGTAATCTTGAACGATGGGCTAAACAGCTCATCTGGCATTCAACACAAACTGCGAAAAACCCCAGTGGAATGGGACGTTGACACAAGCCTCATTTTCCGTCATCAACAGAAATCCAGCACGAAATGCCGTTCCCTCAAAATGACAAGGCACTCGGTCCGGACAGTTCATCATCTGCCTCTTCCGGTCGTTTTGATGCCCTGATCTGAAAACCCAAAAGCATCCGAAACGATACCGATGAACGCAATGTTTCGATGATGACCCCAGTTTTTAGAGATGCGCAATGAGATCCTGCAAAAGTCATCGTAGTATCAGTCTGGTAGCCGTATCATCCCAAGTCCTCTGGTTCTGTCTTGCGCAGGTTGGTCGATTACCTAGGTAGACAAACTCATGGGTTGGGTTTTTTGCTGAGGATGCACTGACCATATCTTTTTTCAGGACAGGTACACTGATAGAGCCACTCTTTCAAGGGCTTAACAGCGATCAGTTTTCTTGACCTGTTGGTCGTCAGAAATTATGACAGCTAAAATCTGACGATTTCCCCTAAATTTGCATCCCTTAGGAACTGCGCCAACTTTTGTGGGCACATATGGGTGCGCATGCTTCCACATGTGTTTACCATTTTGGTGTAAGACAAGAATGTCTTCTCATTATGTTATTAGTATGCTACGTGAAAGTTCTCTTTGTGCTCTTGGAAGCACGAGCCACAGTTCTCCCGCGGCATTTTCTCGCAGATATCGGGTACGCAGACAATATTGATTCACTTGCATAGGATTTTTTGGAGATGCAAATCTTACAACGAATGTCGACTGTGCACCGGTAAGGATGCACACACTAGAGGTTTATCGCCAGGGAGACAGTAGCAGTCAGCTGTTTTTACTGGTCCAATATTGCAATATCGCTTCAGGTTCGGAGGGCTTCCTAAAGCTTGCTTTACTAACATCGCGCCGTTTTCGATCCGGTTGACCATTTTACTTGGTAGTTTCACCGGATAGGTTCGGCCCTATTATTCACTTACCGAAGTTCGAGTGCGGATATGTGACGAACGTCTTGTGAAAGTCAGCTGAACAATCTGGATTTGTTAGTCGTCATCATCTAGGTAGTAACACTGTTCAGCAGTGATGCTTCACTGCCGTACAACCATGGTTTATTTGAAAGCCTTATTGTAAAGAAAAGGGTAACGGTTGAGGGGGAAGGGACTTAGTGCTAGCTTACTACAATCATTCCGAGGTGCCTTCACCTCCAGACACTCATTCAGGAAATCTGGATAGAAACTGACAACAAGATCGCCACTGACATCGGTCGGCAGCCATATCTTGCAGCGTCTCCAACCAGGCGTAGTGAGGATCACGCGATTCACATCCTGGAAGGCAGGGAGCACCGATGGCACCCAAACGTTTCGTAATTCTCTTCATACCCATCTATCAGGTCAAGGGTTGGTCACCTCTCTGCCTCCGCCACTCTGAAATCGGTATGGAAAACAGCACTCTCTTCCGAAAACGATGATTCGACATACGCAGCACATGTTCCAACCAACAGAGCTTCTGGTGCTGGATACATTATTCAGTGGAAGTACCCTTTGCACAACCGAAAACTCGCTTTCTAATTGTACCGTTACGGATTCCCCGATACCAACCCACACGAGCTATGGTTCTGAGACAACGATTGCCGAACACCTGAAAACGTCTGAGTTCCGCTGCTCGAACAGGCCAAATCTCACAGCCATACAACAAAACAGCCCACAGTGTAGCTTGATACACACGTCCCTTGAGATTTAGGGATAGACCACTCTGACGCCATAGGTGTCTCAAATTAGCAGACGCGAACTACAATCAGAACTAGTACGTAAAACGCCCCATAACTTGTAGTGCCCCTCCCTGGATTGTAGATGGCGTGATCAGTGACGCTAGCTCTAACCACAACCCGGCTCCGGCCACTCTGAATTGGCTCGGAAAAGAGCACTGTTCGGCAAACGATGATTTGTTATGTTCAATACATGGCTCAACCACTGCAACTTCTGGTGCTGGACACATTCTTCAATGGAAGTCCCCGTTGCACAATACTCGTTACTGACACCAACGGACACGGGTTGTGGTTCGGGGACATATATGTGTGCGGCCGTATCAGCAGTTAGACAGACCCCCTGCAACCTCGGTGTAATCCAGCCCCTGCAGGCTATCGTTCAGCTGTAGCACCCTTTCGGTGCCTAGCTGCCATGCCACCCGAAGGAAGCACGAGGGCTGGGATACTGCCAGGTTGCCCAAGCCTAGACAGGGGAAGTCGAGAGGCAGAGGCAGGGTTCGAACCACGGACCTTCCGGTCAGTACGCTCGCGCTCTAACCGCTGAGCTATCTCGCCCCTGCAGGCTATTGAGTGAACTGCTCCGGGCAGGGTCTCCAAGGTGATCCGGGAGTGAAGTCGTACTCTCCTCTGCGACAGTAATGTGAGTGCAGTAAGATGCTTCCCTCAGGCGACCAACATGCCCACATTCATATAAGCCGCGATGCTGTCTTCCTCCGAGCACAAACGAGCTAGAGAAGGTCGGGTTTAAAACCCGCACTTTCCGATCGGCCAACGGTTTACCGCGACCGCCGGCGGACTATGCAATACGGTCGATATACTTTTAAAACCAAATAGTCAAAAGGCACCTGGTGCGCGCAGCCGCATCAGGAGTGAGGCAGTAATCCCTTACTCCCTACGCCCTCTGGTCACGTTGACCTGCAGCGGAGCAGGTCAGACTATTGACTTGTCTTTTATTCTTTTCATCACAATGAGGCCTTCAAATAAATCATGATTGTACGGCAGCGTAGCATCGGTGTTGAACACTGATGTCATGCTGTCGGGGATGATGTTGATGATGCATACAAGACTCAAGGGTGGTTGTGCATCTCAGAACGCCAAGGACGAACTCAGCTCTTTCATATTTCTCCCTCCGTGTGTCCGGTGATCCAGAAATGACTCGTGGAATGCATGGCGTCGGAGTTGCAGTCAAGTCAGGAGCCGAACGAGCTTTCCTGGACTGGATCCCAGTAAACAACTGTCTTCGCACCGTTCGGTTATCCAGCTCAATCAAATAAAATGTCGGCTTATGCCCCAACGGACTGCATTTCTGATGCTGAGGAGATATTGGCACTGAAATGTGAGAAGGCACCGGATTCCGTCTTGCAAGAGGGTATATCGATCATATTTTCACCCTCCGACTGATCCTGGAGTAACGACACTGCTTCCGGCAACGAACAGTGATAGTCTTTCTTGACTTGAGAGTTGCTTTTGACTCTGTAGATAGTCAGGCGCTATGGGAGGGTCTCTCGAACAAAGGTGTCGCTCATAAATTCATGACCCTCCTTAAGGCGTTGTACGCCAACTCCCGCGAACGTGTGAAGGTCTACGGGATGCTCTCGCCTGAGTTCACCACAACAGGTAGTGTCTAACAACATCATTACTGTGATCATGGAACACTTACTACCATCCTCTATTGCCTGTGGGGTCGAAATGTTCCCGGGGCGTTCACCGACAGTTGTCGAGTACACAGACGACATTGCTTTTCATAGATCTGATGCCATTTTAACGCAGACAACATTGAATAATCTAAATAATTGTTCCTCACGGTTTGGCATGCACTTCACAACTGCAAAATGTGATTTTCGGGATCGGAATGACGGAGTGGTTAAGGTGCGAACTTACTGAACGGAAACCCCGTGGTTCGAATCCAACCTCTGCATCTCGACAGTCCTTGTCTAGGCTCTGGCAACCTAGCAGTATCTCGGTTGTCATGTTCCTGTGGCATGGCAGCTAGCACCGGAAGGATGGCATAGCTGAGCGACCTTCATTTATTTATTTATGTATTCATTTATGTATTTATCTATTCACTTATTACTGTTGTTATTAGTGCGAAGTGCCGTTGCAAGACTGAGTTGGCTCGAATCCTATACTTATGCTTGCAGGTGGACCAATAAGGTAGTCATCATCAATCATCATCAAAGACAGCA